>JAPYXD010000158.1:1200000-1918573 GCA_030998225.1 Diplolepis rosae | reverse complement strand
ATATAAGATATCCGAATGGTATTTCAGTGGTCCAGTCATTCTATAAATTATATCTAGTAGTCCAAGTGCTTAAAATACATCTTCCTCCAGGGAACTTAAGCTGAGAACTGAAAATATAAGATACCTTGTTCATATTTTAGAGATCCCGACATTTTGAAAATTATATTTAGTAGTCCAGGTGCTTAAAATAACATCTTCCTCAGGAAACTTAAGCTGAGAACTGAAAATTCAGATACCTTGTATCATTTTTTACAGATCCCGTCATTTTGAAAATTATATTTAGTAGTCCAGGTGCTTAAAAACATCTTGCTCGGGGAACTTAAGCTGAGAACTGAAAACTCAAGATACCTAGTTTATATTTTAGAGTTCCTGTCATTTTGAAAATTTTATTTAGTAGTCCAAGTGCTTAAAAAACATCTTTGCTCAGGGAACTTAAGCGGAGAACTGAAAATTCAGATACCTAGTTTATATTTTAGATGATCCTGTCATTTTGAAAATTATATTTAGTAGTCCAGGTGCCTAAAAAACATCTTCCTCAGGGAACTTAAGCTAAGAACTGAAATATACGATACCGAATGGTATTTCAGTGGTCCAGTCATTTTAAAAATTATATGTAGTAGTCGAAGTGCCTAAAATACATCTTCCTCAGGGAACTTAAGCTGAGAACTGAAAATTAAGATACCTAGTTCATATGATAGAGATCCTGTCATTTTAAAAATTATATTTAGTAGTCCAGGTGCTTAAAAAACATCCTCTTCAGGGAACTTAAGCTGAGAACTGAAAATTCACATACCTTGTTCATATTTAAGAGATCCTGTCATTTAGGAAATTATATTTAGTATTCCAGGTGCTTAGAAAAAAAAT
This sequence comes from Diplolepis rosae, assembly GCA_030998225.1. NCBI lineage: Eukaryota > Metazoa > Arthropoda > Insecta > Hymenoptera > Diplolepididae > Diplolepis > Diplolepis rosae. The sequence continues at coordinate 1,917,709 of JAPYXD010000158.1, read as the reverse complement.
CTACCTCAGGGAACTTATGCTGAGAACTGAAAAATTAAAATACCTAGTTCATATTTTAGAGATCCTGTCATTTTGAAAATTATATTTAGTAGTCCAGGTGCTTAAAAAACATCTTCTTCAGGGAACTTAAGCGTAGAACTGAAAATTCAGATACCTAGTTTATATTTTAGAGATCCCGTCATTTTGAGAATTATATTTAGTAGTCCAGGTGCTTAAAAAACGTTTTCCTCAGGGAACTTAAGCTAAGAACTGAAATTTAAGATACCTAGTTTATATTTTAGAGATCCCGTCATTTTGAAAATTATATTTAGTTTTCCAGGTGCTTAAAAAACATCTTGCTCAGGGAACTTAAGCGGAGAACTGAAAATTCAGATACCTAGTTTATATTTTAGAGATCCCGTCATTTTGAAAATTATATTTATTAGTCAAGGTGCTTAAAAAACATCTTCCTCAGGGAACTTAAGCTAAGAACTGAAATATACGATATCCGAATGGTATTTACGTGGACCAGTCATTCTAAAAATTATATCTAGTAGTCGAAGTGCCTAAAATACATCTTCCTCAGTGAACTTAAACGGAGAACTGAAAATTAAGATACCTAGTTCATATTTTAGAGATCCCGTCATTTTAAAAATTATATTTAGTAGTCCACGTGCTTAAAAAACATCCTCTTCAGGGAACTCAAAGCTGAGAACTGAAAATTCAGATACCTTGTTCATATTTAAGAGATCCCGTCATTTAGGAAATTATATTTAGTAGTCCAGGTGCTTAAAAAAAAATCTTCCTCAGGGAACTTAAGCTGAGAACTGAAAAATAAGATACCTAGTTCATATTTTAGAGATCCCGTCATTTTGAAAATTATATTTAGTAGTCCAGGTGCTTAAAAAACATCTTCTTCAGGGAACTTAAGCTGAGAACTGTAAATTCAGATACCTTGTTCATATTTTAGAGATCCCGTCATTTACAAAATTATATTTAGAAGTCCAGGTGCTTAAAAAACATCTTCTACAGGAAACTTAAGCTGAGAACTGAAAATTAAGATACCTAGTTCATATTTTAGAGATCCCGTCATTTTGAAAATTATATTTAGTAGTCCAGGAGCTTAAAAACATCCTCTTCACGGAACTTAAGCTGAGAACTGAAAATTCAGATTCCTTGTTAATATTTTAGAGATCCCGTCATTTTCAAAATTATATTTAGTAGTCCAGGTGCTTAAAAAACATCTTCCTCAGGGAACTTAAGCTGAGAACTGAAATTTAAGATATCCGAATGGTATTTCAGTGGTCCAGTCATTTTGAAAATTATATTTAGTAGTCCAGGTGCTTAAAAAACATCTTCCTGAAACTAAATCTGAGAACTGAAAATTCAGATACATAGTACATATTTTAGAGATCCCGTCATTTTGGAAAATATAATTAGTAGTCCAGGTGCTTAAAAACATCTTGATCAGGAACTAAGCTAAGAACAGAAAATTCGGATAACTTGTTCATATTTTAGAGATCCCGTCATTTTGAAAATTATATATTTAGTAGTCCAGGTGCTTAAAAAACATCTTGCTCAGGGAACTTAAGCTGAGAACTGGAAAATCAAAATAGCTAGTTTATATTTTTTAGAGATCCTGTCATTTTGAAAATTATATTTAGTAGTCCAGGTGCTTAAAAACATCGTTCTCAGGGAAGTTAAGCTAAAGAACTGAAATATAAGATATCCCAATGGTATTTCTGTGGTCCAGTCATTCTAAAAATTATATCTAGTAGTCGAAGTGCCTAAAATACATCTTCCTCAGGGAACTTAAGCTGAGAACTGAAAATTAAGATACCTAGTTCATATTTTAGAGATCCCGTCATTTTAAAAATTATATTTAGTAGTCCAGGTGCTTAAAATACATCTTCCTCAGGGAACTTAAGCTGAGAACTGAAAATGTAAGATATCTGAATGGTATTTGAGTGATCCAGTCATTCTAAAAATTATATCTAGTTAGTCCAAGTGCATAAAATATCTTCCTGTGAACTTAAGCTGAGAACTGAAAATTCAGATACCTTGTACATATTTTAGTGATCCCGTCATTTTGAAAAATATAATTAGTAGTCCAGGTGCTTTAAAAAATGAATTGATCAGGGAAGTTAAGCTAAGAACTGAAATATACGATATCCGAATGGTATTTCAGTGGTCCCAGTCATTCTAAAAATTATATCTAATAGACGAAGTGCCTAAAATACATCTTCCTCAGGGAACTTAAGCTGAGAACTGAAAATTAAGATACATAGTTCATATTTTAGTGATCCCGTCATTTCAAAAATTATATTTAGTAGTCCAGGTGCTTAAAAAATATCCACCGTGAAACTTAAGCTGAGAACTGAAAATTAAGATACCTTGTACATATTTTAGAGATCCCGTCATTTTGAAAATTATATTTAGTAGTCCAGGTGCTTAAAATACATCTTCCTCAGGGAACTTAAGCTGAGAACTGGAAATTAAGATTGCTAGTTTATATATTAGAAATCCTGTCATTTTGAAAATTATATTTAGTAGTCCAGGTGCTTAAAAAACATCTTCCTCAGGGAACTTAAGCTAAGAACTGAAATATACGATATCTGAATGGTATTTCAGTGGTCCAGTCATTCTAAATATTATATCTAGTAGTCAGAAGTGCCTAAAATACATCTTCCTCAGGGAACTTAAGCTGAGAAATGAAAATTAAGCATACCTAGTTCATATTTTAGAGATCCTGTCATTTTAAAATTATATTTAGTAGTCCTCGTGCTTAAAAACATCCTCTTAAGGAAACTTAAGCTGAGAACTGAAAATTCAGACACCTTGTTCATATTTAAGATATCCTGCCTTCATTTTGAGAATTATATTTAGTAGTCCAGGTGCTTAAAAACATCTTCTTCAGGGAACTTAAGCTGAGAACTGAAAATTCAGATACCTTGTACATATTTTAGAGATCCCGTCATTTTGAAAAATATAATTAGTAGTCCAGGTGTTTAAAAATTATCTTGATCAGAACTTTAGCTAAGAACTGAACAGATATCCTTGAATGGTATTTCAGTGGTCCAGTCATTCTATAAATTATATCTTGTAGTAGTCCAAGTGCTTAAAATACATCTTCCTCAGGAAACTTAAGCTGAACTGAAAAATAAAGATACCTTGTTCATATTTTAGAGATCCCGACATTTTGAAAATTATATTTAGTAGTCCAGGCGCTAAATAAATCTTTCTCAGGGAACTTAAGCTGAGAACTGAAAATTCGGATACCTTGTTCATTTTTTACAGATCCCGTCATTTTGAAAATTATATTTAGTAGTCCAGGTGGTTAAAAAACATCTTGCTCTGGGAACTTAAGCTGAGAACTGAAAATTCAGAAACCTAGTTTATATTTTAGAGTTCCCGTCATTTTGAAAATTATATTTAGTAGTCCAGGTGCTTAAAAAACATCTGGCTCAGGGATCTTAAGCGGAGAACTGAAAATTCAGATACCTAGTTTATATTTTAGAGATCCCGTCATTTTGAAAATTATATTTAGTAGTCCAGGTGCCTAAAATACATCTTCCTCAGGGTTTAAGCTAAGAACTGAAATATACGATATCCGAATGGTATTTAAAGTGGTCCATTCATTCTAAAAATTATATCTAGTAGTCGAAGTGCCTAAAATACATCTTCCTCAGGGAACTTAAGCTGAGAACTCTAAAAATTAAGATGCCTAGTTCATATTTAAGAGATCCCGTCATTTTGAGAATTATATTTAGTAGTCCAGGTGCTTAAAATACATCTTCCTCAGGGAACTTAATCTGAGAACTGAAAATTAAGATACCTAGTAAATATTTCTTAGAGATCCCGTCATTAAGAAAAATATAATTAGTAGTCCAGGTGCTTAAAAAACATCTTGATCAGGGAACTTAAGCTAAGAACTGAAATATAAGATATCCGAATGGTATTTCAGTGGTCCAGTCATTCTAAAAATTATATCTAGTAGTCCAAGTGCCTAAAATACATCTTCCTCAGGGAACTTAAGCTGAGAACTGAAAATAAAGATACCTAGTTCATATTTTAGAGATCCCGTCATTTTAAAAATTATATTTAGTAGTCCAGGTGCTTAAAAAACATCCTCTTCAGGGAACTTAAGCTGAGTGACTGAAATTTGGATTCCTTGTTCATATTTTAGAGATCCCGTCACTTTCAAAATTATATCTAGCAGTCCAGGTGCTTAAAAAAAAATCTTCTTCAGGGGAACTTAAGGTGAGAACTGAAAATTAAGATACCTAGTTTATATTTTAGAGATCCCGACATTTTGAAAATTATATATAGTAGTCGAAGTAATTGAAAAACATCTTCCTCAGGGAACTTAAGCTAAGAACTGAAGTATAAGATATCCGAATGGCATTTCAGTGGTCCAGTCATTCTAAAATTATATCTAGTAGTCCAAGTACTAAAATACATCTTCCTCAGGGAACTTAAGGTTGAGAACTGGAAAATTAAGATACCTAGTTGATATTTTAGAGATCCCGTCATTTTGAAAAATATATTTAGTAGTCCAGGTGCTTAAAATACATCTTCCTCAGGGAACTTAAGCTGAGAAATGAAAATTCGGATACCTTGTTCATATTTTAGAGATCCCGTCATTTTAAAAATTATATTTAGTAGTCCAGGTGCTTAAAAAACATCTTGCTCAGGGAACTTAAGCTGAGAACTGAAATATAAGATATCCCAATGGTATTTCAGTGGTCCAGTCATTCTAAAAATTATATCTAGTAGTCCAGGTGCTTAAAATACATCTTCCTCAGGGAACTTAAGCTGAGAACATGAAATAGCATACCTAGTCCATATTTTAGAGATCCTGTCACTTTGAAAATTATATTTAGTAGTCCAGGTGCTTAAAATACATCTTCCTCAGTGGAACTTAAGCTCAGAACTGAAAATTCAGATACCTTGTTCATTTTTTACAGATCCCGTCATTTGAAATTATATTTAGTAGTCCAGGTGCTTAAAAAACATCTTCCTCAGGAACTTAATCTGAGAACTGAAAATTCAGATACCTTGTACATATTTTAGAGATCCCGTCATTTTGAAAAACATAATTAGTAGTCCAGGTGCTTAAAAAACATCTTGATCAGGGAACTTAAGCTAAGAACTGAAAATAAGATATCTGAATGGTATTTGAGTGATCCAGTCATTCTAAAATAATTATATCTAGTAGTCCAAGTGCCTAAAATACATCTTCCTCAGGGAACTTAAGCTGAGAACTGAAAATAAAGATACCTAGTTAATATTTTATAGATCCCGTCATTTTGAAAAATTATATCTAGTAGTCCAAGTGCCTAAAATACATCTCCCTCAGTGAACTTAAGCTGAGAACTGAAAATTCAAAATAGCTAGTTTATATTTTAGAGATCCCGTCATTTTGAAAAATTATATTTAGTATTCCAGGTGCTTAAAAACATCTTGCTCAGGGAACTAAGCTAAGAACTGAAGTATAAGATATCCGAATGGCATTTCAGTGGTCCAGTCATTCTAAAATTAAGTATCTAGTAGTCCAAGTGCCTAAAATACATCTTGCTCAGGAAACTTATGCTGAGAAATGAAAAATTGACACCTTGTTCACTTTTTACAGATCCTGTCATTTTGAAAATTATATTTAGTAGTCCAGGTGCTTAAAAAACATCTTCCTCAGGGAACTTGAAGGAAGAACTGAAAAATAAGATACCTAGTTCATATTTTAGAGATCCTGTCATTTTGAAAACTATATTTAGTAGTCCATTTTCTTAAAAACATCTTCTTCAGGGAACTTAAGCTGAGAACTGAAAATTCAGATACCTTGTTCATATTTAAGAGATCCCGTCATTTTGATAATTATATTTTGTAGTCCAGGTGCTTAAAAAACATCTTGATCAGGGAACTTAAGCTAAGAACTGAAATATAAGATATCCGAATGGTATTTCAGTGGTCCAGTCATTCTAAAAATTATATCTAGTAGTCCAAGTGCTTAAAAAACATCTTCTTCAGGGAACTTAAACTGAGAACTGAAAAACAAGATACCTTGTTCATATTTTAGAGATCCCGACATTTTGAAAATTATATTTAGTAGTCCAGGTGCTTAAAATAAATCTTCCTCAGGAACTTAAGCTCAGAACTGAAAATTCAGATACCTTGTTAATTTTTTACAGATCCCGTCATTTTGAAAATTATATTTAGTAGTCCAGGTGCTTAAAAAACATCTTGCTCTCGGGGAACTTAAGCTGAGAACTGAAAACTCAGATACCTAGTTTATATTTTAGAGTTCCCGTCATTTTGAAAATTTTATTTAGTAGTCCAAGTGCTTAAAAAACATCTTGCTCAGGGAACTTAAGCGGAGAACTGAAAATTCAGATACCTAGTTTATATTTTAGATATCCCCTGTCATTTTGGAAAATTATATTTAGTAGTCCAGGTGCCTAAAAATACATCTTCCTCTAGGGAACTTGAAAGCTAAGAACTGAAATATACGATATCCAGAATGGTATTTCAGTGGTCCAGTCATTTTAAAAATTATATGTAGTAGTCAGAAGTGCATAAAATACATCTTCCTCCAGGGAACTTAAGCTGAGAACTGAAAATTAAGATACCTAGTTCATATGATAGAGATCCCGTCATTTTAAAAAATTATATTTAGTAGTCCAGGTGCTTAAAAAACATCCTCTTCAGGGAACTTAAGCTGAGAACTGAAAATTCACATACCTTGTTCATATTTAAGAGATCCCGTCATTTAGGAAATTATATTTATTATTGCAGGTGCTTAAAAAAAAAAATCTACCTCAGGGAACTTATGCTTTGAGAACTGAAAATTAAAATACCTGAGTTCATATTTTAGAGATCCTGTCATTTTGAAAATTATATTTAGTAGTCCAGGTGCTTAAAAAACATCTTCTTCAGGGAACTTAAGCGAAGAACTGAAAATTCAGATACCTAGATTATATTTTAGAGATCCCGTCATTTTGAAAATTATATTTAGTAGTCCAGGTGCTTAAAAAAACATCTACGGCTTTAGGGAACTTAAGCTAAGAACTGAAAATTCAGATACCTAGTTTATATTTTAGAGATCCCGTCATTTTTGAAAATTATATTTAATATTCCAGGTGCTTAAAAAACATCTTGCTCAGGGAACTTAAGCGGAGAATTCTGAAAATTCAGATACCTAGTTTATATTTTAGAGATCCTGTCATTTTGAAAATTATATTTATTAGTCAAGGTGCTTAAAAAACATCTTCCTCAGGGAACTTAAGCTAAGAACTGAAATATACGATATCCGAATGGTATTTACGTGGACCAGGTCATTCTAAAAATTATATCTAGTAGTCGAAGTGCCTAAAATACATCTTCCTCTTCAGGGAACTTAAACGGAGAACTGAAAATTAAGATACCTAGTTCATATTTTAGAGATCCCGTCATTTTAAAATTTCGTTTTAGTAGTCCACGTGCTTAAAAAAACATCCTCTTCAGGGAACTAAAGCTGAGAACTGAAAATTCAGATACCTTGTTCATAGGCTTAAGAGATCCCGTCATTTAGAAAATTATATTTAGTAGTCCAGGTGCTTAAAAAAAAAATATTCCTCAGGGACCTTAAGCTGAGAACTGAAAATTAAGATACCTAGTTCATATTTTAGAGATCCCTTCATTTTGAAAATTATATTAATTAGTCCAGGTGCTTAAAAACATCTTCTTCAGGGAACTTAAGCTGAGAACTGAAAAATTCAGATTCCTTGTTCATATTTTAGAGATCCCGGGTCATTTATAGGAAATTATATTTAGTAGTCCAGGTGCTTAAAAAACATCTTGCTCAGGGAACTTAAGCTGAGAACTGAAAATTAAGATACCTAGTTCATATTTTAGAGATCCCGTCATTTTGAAAATTATATTTAGTAGTCCAGGTGCTTAAAAAACATCTTCTTCAGGGAACCTAAGCTGAGAACTGAAAATTCAGATTCCTTGCTAATATTTTAGAGATCCCGTCATTTTGAAAATTATATTTAGTAGTCCAGGTGCTTAAAATACATCTTCCTCAGGGAACTTAAGCTGAGAACTGAAAATTCGGATACCTTGTTCATATTTTAGAGATCCCGTCATTTTGAAAATTATATTTAGTAGTCCAGGTGCATAAAAAACATCTTGCTCAGGGGAACTTAAGCTGAGAACTGAAATATAAGATATCCCAATGGTATTTCAGTGGTCCAGTCATTCTAAAATTATATCTCAGTAGTCCAGGTGCTTAAAATACATATTCCTCAGGGAACTTAAGCTGAGAACTGAAATGTAGAAGATATCTGAATGGTATTTGAAGTGATCCAGTCATTCTAAAAATTATATCTAGTAGTCCAAGTGCCTAAAATACATCTTCCTCAGGGAACTTAAGCTGAGAACTGAAAATTAAGATACCTAGTTCATATTTTAGAGATCCCGTCATTTTGAAAATTATATTTAGTAGTCCAGGTGCTTAAAATACATCTTCCTCAAGGAACTTAAGCTGAGAACTGAAAATTCGGATACCTTGTTCCTATATTTAGAGATCCCGTTATTTTGAAAATTATATTTAGTAGTCCAGGTGCTTAAAAAACATCTTGCTCAAGGTACTTAAGCTGAGAACTGAAATATTAGATATTCCAATGGTATTTCAGTGGTCCAGTCATTCTAAAAATTATATCTAGTAGTCCAAGTGCTTAAAATACATCTTCCTCAGGGAACTTAAGCTTAGAACTGAAGTATAAGATATCCGAATGGCATTTCAGTGGTCCAGTCATTCTAAAAATTATATCTAGTAGTCCAAGTGCCTAAAATACATCTTCCTCAGGGAACTTAAGCTGAGAAATGAAAATTAAAATAGCTAGTTTATATTTTAGAGATCCCGTCATTTAGGAAATTATATTTAGTAGTCCAGGTGCTTAAAAAACATCTTCTACAGGAAACTTAAGCTGAGAACTGAAAATTAAGATACCTAGTTCATATTTTAGAGATCCCGTCATTTTGAAAATTATATTTAGTAGTCCAGGTGCTTAAAATACATCTTCCTCAAGGAACTTAAGCTGAGAACTAAAAATTAAGATAACTAGTTCATATTTTAGAGATCCCATCATTTTGAAAATTATATTTAGTAGTCCAGGTGCTTAAAAAACATCTTGCTCAGGGAACTTAAGCTGAGAACTGAAATATAAGATATCCCAATGGTATTTCAGTGGTCCAGTCATTCTAAAAATTATATCTAGTAGTCCAAGTGCTTAAAATACATCTTCCTCAGGGACCTTAAGCTGAGAACTGAAATGTAAGATATCTGAATGGTATTTGAGTGATCCAGTCATTCTAAAAATTATATCTAGTAGTCCAAGTGCCTAAAATACATCTTCCTCAGGGAACTTAAGCTGAGAACTGAAAATAAAGATACCTAGTTAATATTTTAGAGATCCCGTCATTTTGAAAATTATATTTAGTAGTCCAGGTGCTTAAAATACATCTTCCTCAAGGAACTTAAGCTGAGAACTGAAAATCAAAATAGCTAGTTTATATTTTAGAGATCCCGTCATTTTGAAAATTATATTTATTAGTCCAGGTGCTTAAAAAACATCTTCCTCAGGGAAGTTAAGCTAAGAACTGAAATATGCGATATCCGAATGGTATTTCAGTGGTCCAGGAATTCTAAAAATTATATCTAGTTGTCGAAGTGCCTAAAATACATCTTCCTCAGGGAACTTAAGCTGAGAAATGAAAATTAAGATACCTAGTTCCTATTTTAGAGATCCCGTCATTTTAAAGATTATATTTAGTAGTATAGGTACTTAAAAAACATCCTCTTCAGGAAACTTAAGCTGATAACTGAAAATTCAGATACCTTGTTCATATTTAAGAGATCCCGTCATTTTGAGAATTATATTTAGTAGTGCAGGTGCTTAAAAAACATCTTCCTCAGGGAACTTAATCTGAGAACTGAAAATTCAGATACCTTGTACACATTTTAGAGATCCCGTCATTTTGAAAAATATAATTAGTAGTCCAGGTGCTGAAAAAACTTCTTGATCAGGGAACTTAAGCTAAGAACTGAAATATAAGAGATCCGAATGGTATTTCAGTGGTCCAGTCATTTTAAAAATTATATCTAGTAGTCGAAGTGCCTAAAATACAACTTCCTCAGGGAACTTAAACTGAGAACTGAAAATTGAGATACCTAGTTCATATTTTAGAGATCCCGTCATTTTAAAAATTATATTTATTAGTCCAGGTGCTTAAAATACATCTTCTACAGGAAACTTAAGCTGAGAACTGAAAATTAAGATACCTAGTTCATATTTAAGAGTTCCCGTCATTTTAAAAATTATATAAAGTAGTCAATGTGCTTAAAATACATCTTCCTCAAGGAACTTAAGCTGAGAACTAACAAATTCGGATAACTTGTTCATATTTTAGAGATCCCGTCACTTTGAAAATTATATTTAGTAGTCCAGGTGCTTAAAAAACATCTTGCTCAGGGAACTTAAGCTGAGAACTGAAATATAAGATATCCCAATGGTATTTCAGTGGTCCAGTCATTCTAAAAATTATATCTAGTAGTCCAGGTGCTTAAAATACATCTTCCTCAGGGAACTTAAGCTGAGAACAGAAATGTAAGATATCTGAATGGTATTTGAGTGATCCAGTCATTCTAAAAATTATATCTAGTAGTCCAAGTGCCTAAAATACATCTTCTCCCTCAGGGAACTTAAGCTGAGAACTGAAAATAAAGATACCTAGTTAATATTTTATAGATCCCGTCATTTTGAAAATTATATCTAGTAGTCCAAGTGCCTAAAATACATCTCCCTCAGTGAATCTTAAGCTGAAAGAACTGAAAAATCAAAAATAGCTAGTTTATATTTTAGAGATCCTGTCATTTTGAAAAATTATATTTAGTAGTCCAGGTGCTTAAAAACATCTTCCTCAGGGAAGTTAAGCTAAGAACTGAAATATACGATATCCGAATGGTATTTCCCAGTGGTCCAGTAATTCTAAAAATTATATCTAGTAGTCGAAGTGCCTAAAATACATCTTCCTCCAGGGAACTTAAGCTGAGAAATGAAAATTAAGATACCTAGTTCCTATTTTAGAGATCCCGTCATTTTAAAGATTATATTTAGTAGTACAGGTACTTAAAAAACATCTTCCTCAGGGAACTTTAATCTGAGAACTGAAAATTCAGATACCTTGTACATATTTTAGAGATCCCGTCATTTTGAAAAAATATAATTAGTAGTCCAGGTGCTGAAAAACTTCTTGATCAGGGAACTTAAGCTAAGAACTGAAATATAAGATATCCGAATGGTATTTCAGTGGTCCAGTAATTCTAAAAATTATATCTAGTAGTCGAAGTGCCTAAAATACATCTTCCTCAGGGAACTTAAACTGAGAACTGAAAATTGAGATACCTAGTTCATATTTTAGAGATCCCGTCATTTTAAAAAATTATATTTAGTAGTCCAGGTGCTTAAAAAACATCCTCCTCAGGGAACTTAAGCTGAGAACTGAAAATTCAGATACCTATGTTCATATTTAAGAGATCCCGTCATTTTATGAAATTATATTTAGTAGTCCAGGTGCTTAAAAAAAAACATCTTCCTCAGGGAACTTAAGCTCAGAACTGAAATTTAAGATATCCGAATGGTATTTCAGTGGTCCAGTCATTCTAAAAACACATCTAGTAGTCCAAGTGCCTAAAATACATCTTCCTCAGGGAACTTAAGCTGAGAACTGAAAATTCACCTTGTACATATTTCAGTGATCCCGTCATTTTGAAAAATATACTTAGTAGTCCAGGTGCTTAAAAAACATCTTGATCAGGGAAGTTAAGCTAAGAACTGAAATATACGATATCCGAATGGTATTTCAGTGGTCCAGTCATTCTAAAATTATATCTAATAGACGAAGTGCTTAAAATACATCTTCCTCAGGGAACTTAAGCTGACTGATAATTCAAGATACCTAGTTTATATTTTAGAGATCCCGTCATTTTCTAAATTATATTTAGCAGTCCAGGTGCTTAAAAAACATCAACTCTTCAGGAAACTTAAGCTGAGAACTGAAAATTCAGATACCTTGTACATATTTTAGAGATCCCGTCAGTTTGAAAATTATATTTAGTAGTCCAGGTGCTTAAAAACATCTTCTTCAGGGAACTTAAGCTGAGAACTGATATTTCAGATTCCTTGTTCATATTTTAGAGATCCCGTCATTTTCAAAATTATATTTAGGAGTCCAGGTGCTTAAAAAAAAATCTTCTTCAGGGAACTTAAGGTGAGAACTGAAAATTAAGATACCTAGTTTATATTTTAGAGATCCCGACATTTTTGAAAATTATATATAGTAGTCCAAGTAATTAAAAAACATCTTCCTCAGGGAACTTAAGCTAAGAACTGAAGTATTAAGATATCCAAAGAATTGGCATTTCAGTGGTCCAGTCATTCTAAAAATTATATCTAGTAGTCCAAGTGCCTAAAATACATCTTCCTGAGGGAAACTTAAGCTGAGAACTGAAAATTAAAATATCTAGTTCATATTTTAGAGATCCCGTCATTTTTGAAAATTATATTTAGTAGTCCAGAGTGCTTAAAAAACATCTTCTTTAAGGAACTTAAGCTGAGAATTGAAAATTAAGATACGTAGTTCATATTTTAGAGATCCCGTCATTTTGAAAATTATATTTAGTAGTCCAGGTGCTTAAAATACATCCTCCTCAAGGAACTTAAGCACTGGGAAATGAAATATTTGGATAACTTGTTCATATTTTAGAGATCCCGTCATTCTTGATAAATTATATCTAGTAGTCCAGGTGCTTAAAATAACATCTTCTTCAGGGAACTTAAGTTGAGAATTGAAAAATAAGATACCCAGTTCATATTTTACGAGATCCCGTCATTTTGAAAATTATATTTAGTAGTCCAGGTGCTTAAAAAACATCTTGCTTCAAAGAACTTAAGCTGTGAACTGAAAATTCAGATCCCTTGTTCATATTTAAGAGATCCTGTCATTTTGAAAATTATATTTAGTATTCCAGGTGCTTAAAAAACATCTTCCTCAGGGAACTTAATCTGAGAACTGAAAATTCAGATACCTTGTACATATTTTACAGATCCGTCATTTTGAAAATTATAATTAGTAGTCCAGGTGCTTAAAAAACATCTTGACCAGGGTACTTAATCTAAGAACTGAAATGTAAGATATCCGAATGGTATTTCAGTGGTCCAGTCATTCTAAAAATTATATCAAGTAGTCCAAGTGCCTAAAATACATCTACCTCAGGGAACTTAAGCTGAGAACTGAAAATCAAAATACCTAGTTCATATTTTAGAGATCCCGTCATTTTCAAAATTATATTTAGCAGTCCAGGTGCTTAAAAAACATCTTCCTCAGGGAACTTAATCTGAGAACTGAAAATTCAGATACCTTGTACATATTTTAGAGATCCCGTCATTTTGAAAAATATAATTAGTAGTCCAGGTGCTTAAAAAACATCTTGATCAGGGAACTTAAGCTAAGAACTGAAATATAAGATATCCGAATGGTATTTCAGTGGTCCAGTCATTCTAAAAATTATATCTAGTAGTCCAAGTGCCTAAAATACATCTTCCTCAGGGAACTTAAGCTGAGAAATGAAAATTAAGATACCTAGTTAATATTTTAGAGATTCCGTCATTTTTAAAATTATATCTAGTAATCGAAGTGCCTAAAATACATCTTCCTCAGGGAACTTAAGCTGAGAACTGAAAATAAAGATACCTAGTTCTTATTTTAGAGATCCCCTCATTTTGAAAATTATATCTAGTAGTCCAAGCGCCTAAAATACATCTTCCTCAGGGAACTTAAGCTGAGAACTGAAAATAAAGATACCTAGTTCATATTTTAGAGATCCCGTCATTTTGAAAATTATATCTAGTAGTCCAAGTGCCTAAAATACATCTTCCTCAGTGAACTTAAGCTGAGAACTGAAAATCAAAATAGCTAGTTCATATTTTAGAGATCCCCTCATTTTGAAAATTATATCTAGTAGTCCAAGTGCCTAAAATACATCTTCCTCAGGGAACTTAAGCTGAGAACTGAAAATAAAGATACCTAGTTCATATTTTAGAGATCCCGTCATTTTGAAAATTATATTTAGTAGTCCAGGTGCTTAAAATACATCTTCCTCAGGGAACTTAAGCTGAGAACTGAAAATTCAGATACCTTGTAAATATTTAACAGATCCCGTCATTTTGAAAAATATAATTAGTAGTCCAGGTGCTTAAAAAACATCTTGATCAGGGAACTTAAGCTAAGAACTGAAATATAAGATATCTGAATGTTATTTGATTGGTCCAGTCATTCTAAAAATTATATCTAGTAGTCGAAGTGCCTAAAATACATCTTCTGCAGGGAACTTAAGCTGTGTACTGAAAATTAAGATACCTAGTTCATATTTTAGAGATCCCGTCATTTTAAAAATTATATTTAGTAGTCCAGGTGCTTAAAAAACATCCTCTTCAGGGAACTTAAGCTGAGAACTGAAAATTCAGATACCTTGTTCATATTTAAGAGATCCCGTCATTTTGACAATTATATTTAGCAGTCCAGGTGCCTAAAAAACATCTTCCTCAGGGAACTTAATTTGAGAACTGAAAATTCAGATACCTTGTACATATTTTAGAGATCCCGTCATTTCGAAAATATAATTAGTAGTCCAGGTGCTTAAAAAACATCTTGATCAGGGAACTTAAGCTAAGAACTGAAATATAAGATATCCGAATGGTATTTCAGTGGTCCAGTCATTCTAAAAATTATATCTAGTAGTCCATTTGCTTAAAATACATCTTCCTCAGGGAACTTAAGCTGAGAACTGAAAATAAAGATACCTAGTTCATATTTTAGAGATCCCGTCATTTTGAAAATTATATTTAGTAGTCCAGGTGCTTAAAATACATCTTCCTCAGGGAACTTAAGCTGAGAAATGAAAATTCAGATACCTTGTTCATTTTTTACAGATCCCGTCATTTTGAAAATTATATTTAGTAGTCCAGGTGCTTAAAAAACTTCTTGCTCAGGAACTTAAGCTGAGAACTCAAATGTAAGATATCTGAATGGTATTTGAGTGGTCCAGTCATTATAAAAATTATATCTAGTTGTCCAAGTACCTAAAATACATCTTCCTCGGGGAACTTAAGCGGAGAACTGAAAATTCAGATACCTAGTTTATATTTTAGAGATCCCGTCATTTTGAAAATTATATTTAGTAGTCCAGGTGCTTAAAAAACATCTTCCTCAGGGAACTTAAGCTAAGAACTGAAATATTCGATATCTGAATATTATTTCAGTGGTCCAGTCATTCTAGAAATTATATCTAGTAGTCGAAGTGCCTAAAATACATCTTCCTCAGGGAACTTAAGCTGAGAACTGAAAATTAAAATACCTAGTTCATATTTTAGAGATCCCGTCATTTTAAAATTATATCTATTAGTCCAAGTGCCTAAAATACATCTTCCTCAGGGAACTTAAGCTGAGAACTGAAATTATGTCTAGTAGTCCAAGTGCCTAAAATACATCTTCCTCAGTGAACTTAAGCTGAGAACTGAAAATCAAAATAGCTAGTTTATATTTTAGAGATCCCGTCATTTTGAAAATTATATTTAGTAGTCCAGGTGCTTAAAAAACATCTTCCTCAGGGAAGTTAAGCTAAGAACTGAAATATAAGATATCTGAATGTTATTTGATTGGTCCAGTCATACTAAAAATTATATCTAGTAGTCCAAGTGCCTAAAATACATCTTCTTCATGGAAATTAAGCTGAGAACTGAAAAAAAAGATACCTAGTTCATATTTTAGAGATCCCGTCATTTTGAAAACTATATTTAGTAGTCCAAGTGCCTAAAATACATTTTCCTCAGGGAACTTAAACTGAGAACTGAAAAATAAGATACCTATTTCATATTTTTGAGATCCCGTCATTTTGAAAATTATATCTAGTAGTCCAAGCGCCTAAAATACATCTTCCTCAGGGAACTTAAGCTGAGAACTGAAAATAAAGATACCTAGTTCTTATTTTAGAGATCCCCTCATTTTGAAAATTATATCTAGTAGTCCAAGCGCCTAAAATACATCTTCCTCAGGGAACTTAAGCTGAGAACTGAAAATAAAGATAACAAGTTCATATTTTAGAGATCCAGTCATTTTGAAAATTATATCTAGTAGTCCAAGTGCCTAAAATACTTCTTCCTCAGGGACCATAAGCTGAGAACTGAAAATCAAAATAGCTAGTTTATATTTTAGAGATCCCGTCATTTTGAAAATTATATCTAGTAGTCCAAGTGCCTAAAATACATCTTCCTCAGGGAACTTAAGCTGAGAACTGAAAATAAAGATACCTAGTTCATATTTTAGAGATCCCTTCATTTTTAAAAATATATTTATTAGTCCAGGTGCTTAAAATACATCTTCCTCAGGGAACTTAAGCTGAGAACTGAAATTTAAGATATCCGAATGGTATTTCAGTGGTCCAGTCATTCTAAAAATTATATCTAGTATTCCAAGTGCCTAAAATACATCTTCTTCAGGGAACTTAAGCTGAGAACTGAAAATAAAGATACCTAGTTAATATTTTATAGATCCCGTCATTTTGAAAATTATATCTAGTAGTCCAAGTGCTTAAAAAACATCTTCCTCAGGGAAGTTAAGCTAAGAAATGAAATATACGATATCCGAATGGTATTTTAGTGGTCCAGTCATTCTAAAAATTATATCTAGTATGCCAAGTGCCTAAAATACATCTTCTTCAGGGAACTTAAGCTGAGAACTGAAAATTCAGATACCTAGTTTATATTTTAGAGATCCCGTCATTTTGAAAATTATATTTAGTAGTCCAGGTGCTTAAAAAACATCTTCCTCAGGGAACTTAATCTGAGAACTGAAAATTCAGATACCTTGTACATATTTTAGAGATCCCGTCATTTTGAAAATTATATTTTGTAGTCCAGGTGCTTAAAAAACATCTTGATCAGGGAACTTAAGCTAAGAACTGAAATGTAAGATATCTGAATGGTATTTGAGTGGTCCAGTCATTATAAAAATTATATCTAGTTGTCCAAGTACCTAAAATACATCTTGCTCAGGGAACTTAAGCTGAGTACTGAAAATTCAGATACAAAGTTTATATTTAAGAGATCCCGTCATTTTGAGAATTATATTTAGTAGTCCAGGTGCTTAAAAAACATCTTCCTCAGGGAACTTAAGCTAAGAACTGAAATATACGATATCCGAATGGTATTTCAGTGGTCCAGTCATTCTAAAAATTATATCTAGTAGACCAAGTGCCTAAAATACATCTTCCTCAGGGAACTTAAGCTGAGAACTGAAAATTAAGATACCTAGTTAATATTTTATAGATCCCGTCATTTTGAAAATTATATCTAGTAGTCCAAGTGCCTAAAATACATCTTCCTCAGTGAACTTAAGCTGAGAACTGAAAATCAAAATAGCTAGTTTATATTTTAGAGATCCCGTCATTTTGAAAATTATATTTAGTAGTCCAGGTGCTTAAAAAACATCTTCCTCAGGGAAGTTAAGCTAAGAACTGAAATATAAGATATCTGAATAATATTTCAGTGGTCCAGTCATTCTAAAAATTATATCTAGTAGTCCAAGTGCCTAAAATACATCTTCCTCAGGGAACTTAAGCTGAGAACTGAAAATAAAGATACCTAGTTCATATTTTAGAGATCCCCTCATTTTGAAAATTATATCTAGTAGTCCAAGTGCCTAAAATACATCTTCCTCAGGGAACTTAAGCTGAGAACTGAAAATAAAGATACCTAGTTCATATTTTAGAGATACCGTCATTTTGAAAAATTATATCTAGTAGTCGAAGTGCCTAAAATACATCTTCCTCAGGGAACTTAAGCTGAGAACTGAAAATAAAGATACCTAGTTCATATTTTAGAGATCCCCTCATTCTAAAAATTATATCTAGTAGTCCAAGTGCCTAAAATACATCTTCCTCAGGGAACTTAAGCTGAGAACTGAAAATAAAGATACCTAGTTCATATTTTATAGATCCCGTCATTTTGAAAATTATATCTAGTAGTCCAAGTGCCTAAAATACATCTTCCTCAGTGAACTTAAGCTGAGAACTGAAAATCAAAATAGATAGTTTATATTTTAGAGATCCCGTCATTTTGAAAATTATATCTAGTAGTCCAAGTGCCTAAAATACATCTTCCTCAGGGAACTTAAGCTGAGAACTGAAAAATAAAGATTCCTAGTTCATATTTTAGAGATCCCTTCATTTTGAAAATTATATTTAGTAGTCCAGGTGCTTAAAATACATCTTCCTCGGGGACCTTAAGCTGAGAACAGAAAATTAAGATACCTATTACATATTTTAGAGATCCCGTCATTTTGAAAAATATAATTAGTAGTCCAGGTGCTTAAAAAACATCGTGATCAGGGAACTTAAGCTGAAAACTGAAATTTAAGATATCAGAATGTTATTTAAGTGGTCCAGTCATTATAAAAATTATATCTAGTAGTCCAAGTGCCTAAAATAAATCTTCCTCAGGGAACTTAAGCTGAGAACTGAAATTTAAGATACCTAGTTCATATTTTAGAGATCCCGTCATTTTGAAAATTATATTTAGTAGTCCAGGTGCTTAAAATAAATCTTCCTCAGGGAACTTAAGCTGAGAACTGAAAATAAAGATACCTAGTTCATATTTTAGAGATCCCTTCATTTTAAAAATTATATTTAGTAGTCCAGGTGCTTAAAATACATCTTCCTCGGGGAACTTAAGCTGAGAACTGAAAATTCAGATACCTTGTACATATTTTAGAGATCCCGTCATTTTGAAAAATATAATTAGTAGTCCAGGTGCTTAAAAAACATCTTCTTCAAAGAACTTAAGCTGTGAATTGAAAATTCAGATCCCTTGTTCATATTTAAGAGATCCCGTCATTTTGAAAATTATATTTAGTATTCCAGGTGCTTAAAAAACATCTTCGTCAGGGAACTTAAGCTGAGAACTGAAAATTCAGATACCTTGTACATATTTTAGAGATCCCGTCATTTTGAAAAATATAATTAGTAGTCCAGGTGCTTAAAAAACATCATGCTCAGGGAACTTAAGCGGAGAACTGAAATGTAAGATATCTGAATGGTATTTGAGTGGTCCAGTCATTCTAAAAATTATATCTAGTAGTCCAAGTGCCTAAAATACATCTTCTTCAGGGAACTTAAGCTGAGAATTGAAAAATAAGATACCCAGTTCATATTTTAGAGATCCCGTCATTTTGAAAATTATATTTAGTAGTCCAGGTGCTTAAAAAACATCTTCTTCAAAGAACTTAAGCTGTGATTTGAAAATTCAGATACCTTGTTCATATTTAAGAGAACCCGTCATTTTGAAAATTATATTTAGTAGTCCAGGTGCCTAAAAAACATCTTCCTCAGGGAAATTAATCTGAGAACTGAAAATTCAGATACCTTGTACATATTTTAGAGATCTCGTCATTTTGAAAATTATATTTAGTAGTCCAGGTGCTTAAAAAACATCTTGCTCAGGGAACTTAAGCTGAGAATTGAAAATTCAGATCCCTTGTTCATATTTAAGAGATCCCGTCTTTTTGAAAATTATATTTAGTATTCCTGGTGCTTAAAAAACATCTTCCTCAGGGAACTTAATCTGAGAACTGAAAATTCAGATACCTTGTACATATTTTAGAGATCCCGTCATTTTGAAAATTATAATTAGTAGTCCAGGTGCTTAAAAAACATCTTGACCAGGGAACTTAAGCTAAGAACTGAAATGTAAGATATCTGAATGGTATTTGAGTGGTCCAGTCATTCTAAAAATTATATCTAGTAGTCCAAGTGCCTAAAATACATCTTCTTCAGGCAACTTAAGCTGAGAATTGAAAAATAAGATACCCAGTTCATATTTTAGAGATCCCGTCATTTTGAAAATTATAATTAGTAGTCCAGGTGCTTAAAATACATCTTCCTCAGGGAACTTAAGCTGAGGACAGAAATTTAAGATATCCGAATGGTATTTCAGTGGTCCAGCCATTCTAAAAATTATAACTAGTAGCCCAAGTGCCTAAAATACATCTTCCTCAGGGAACTTAAGCTGAAACCTGTAAATAAAGATACCTAGTTAATATTTTATAGATCCCGTCATTTTGAAAATTATATCTAGTAGTCCAAGTGCTTAAAAAACATCTTCCTCAGGGAAGTTAAGCTAAGAAATGAAATATACGATATCCGAATGGTATTTCAGTGGTCCAGTCATTCTAAAAATTATATCTAGTAGTCCAAGTGCCTAAAATACATCTTCTTCAGGGAACTTAAGCTGAGAACTGAAAATAAAGATACCTAGTTAATATTTTATAGATCACGTCATTTTGAGAATTATATTTAGTAGTGCAGGTGCCTAAAAAACATCTTCCTCAGGGAACTTAATTTGAGAACTGAAAATTCAGATACCTTGTACATATTTTAGAGTTCCCGTCATTTTGAAAATTATATTTTGTAGTCCAAGTGCTTAAAATACATCTTCCTCAGGGAACTTAAGCTGAGAACTGAAATTTAAGATATCCGAATGGTATTTCAGTGGTCCAGTCATTCTAAAAATTATATCTAGTAGTCCAAGTGCCTAAAATACATCTTCGTCAGGGAACTTAAGCTGAGAACTGAAAAATAAAAAGCTAGTTAATAATTTAGAGATCCCGTCATTTTCAACATTCTATAAAGTAGTCCACCAGCTTAAAAAACATCTTCCTCAGGGAAGTTAAGCTAAGAAATGAAATATACGATATCCGAATGGTATTTCAGTGGTCCAGTCATTCTAAAAATTATATCTAGTAGTCCAAGTGCCTAAAATACATCTTCTTCAGGGAACTTAAGCTAAGAACTGAAATGTAAGATATCTGAATGGTATTTGGAGTGGTCCAGTCATTCTAAAAATTATATCTAGTAGTCCAAGTGCCCAAAATACATCTTCTTCAGGGAACTTAAGCTGAGAATTGAAAAATAAGATACCTAGTTAATATTTTATAGATCCCGTCATTTTGAAAATTATATCTAATAGTCCAGGTGCTTAAAAAACATCCTCTTCAGGGAACTTAAGCTGAGAACTGAAAATTCAGATTCCTTGTTCATATTTTAGAGATCCCGTCATTTTAAAAATTATATTTAGCAGTCCAGGTGCTTAAAAAACATCTTCCTCAGGGAACTTAATCTGAGAACTGAAAATTCAGATACCTTGTACATATTTTAGAGATCCCGTCATTTTGAAAATTATAATTAGTAGTCTAGGTGCTTAAAACATCTTGACCAGGGAACTTAAGCTAAGAACTGAAATGTAAGATATCTGAATGGTATTTGAGTGTTTCAGTCATTCTAAAAATTATATCTAGTAGTCCAAGTGCCCAAAATACATCTTCTTCAGGGAACTTAAGCTGAGAATTGAAAAAATAAGATACCCAGTTCATATTTTAGAGATCCCGTCATTTTCAAAATTATATTTAGCAGTGCAGGTGCCTAAAAAACATCTTCCTCAGGGAACTTAATTTGAGAACTGAAAATTCAGATACCTTGTACATATTTTAGAGATCCCGTCATTTTGAAAAATATAATTAGTAGTCCAGGTGCTTAAAAAACATCTTGATCAGGGAACTTAAGCTAAGAACTGAAATATAAGATATCCGAATGGTATTTCAGTGGTCCAGTCATTCTATAAATTATATCTAGTAGTCCAAGTGCTTAAAATACATCTTCCTCAGGGAACTTAAGCTGAGAACTGAAAATAAAGATACCTAGTTCATATTTTAGAGATCCCGTCATTTTGAAAATTATATTTAGTAGTCCAGGTGCTTAAAATACATCTTCCTCAGGGAACTTAAGATGAGAACTGAAAGTTCAGATACCTTGTAAATATTTAACAGATCCCGTCATTTTGAAAAATATAATTAGTAGTCCAGGTGCTTAAAAAACATCTTGATCAGGGAACTTAAGCTAAGAACTGAAATATAAGATATCCGAATGGTATTTCAGTGGTCCAGTCATTCTAAAAATTATATCTAGTAGTCCAAGTGCTTAAAAAACATCTTCTTCAGGGAACTTAAACTGAGAACTGAAAATAAAGATACCTAGTTAATATTTTATAGATCCCGTCATTTTGAAAATTATATCTAGTAGTCCAAGTG
This sequence comes from Diplolepis rosae, assembly GCA_030998225.1. Taxonomy (NCBI): domain Eukaryota; kingdom Metazoa; phylum Arthropoda; class Insecta; order Hymenoptera; family Diplolepididae; genus Diplolepis; species Diplolepis rosae. The sequence goes on along the minus strand of JAPYXD010000158.1, from coordinate 1,895,497 downwards.
CTTAAAAAACATCTTCCTCAGGGAAGTTAAGCTAAGAAATGAAATATACGATATCCGAATGGTATTTCAGTGGTCCAGTCATTCTAAAAATTATATCTAGTAGTCCAAGTGCCTAAAATACATCTTCTTCAGGGAACTTAAGCTAAGAACTGAAAATAGAGATACCTAGTTAATATTTTATAGATCCCGTCATTTTGAAAATTATATCTAATAGTCCAGGTGCTTAAAAAACATCCTCTTCAGGAAACTTAAGCTGAGAACTGAAAATTCAGATACCTTGTTCATACATTAGAGATTCCTTCATTTTTATAAATATATTTAGTCTTCTAGTTGCTTAAAAAACATCTTCCTCAGGGAACTTAATCTGAGAACTGAAATTTAAGATATCCGAATGGTATTTCAGTGGTCCAGTCATTCTATAAATTATATCTAGTAGTCCAAGTGCTTAAAATACATCTTCTTCAGGGAACTTAAGCTGAGAACTGAAAATAAAGATACCTAGTTAATATTTTATAGATCCCGTCATTTTGAAAATTATATTTAGTAGTCCAGGTGCTTAAAAAACATCTTCCTCAGGGAACTTAAGCTGAGAACTGAAAATTCAGATACCTTGTTCATATTTAAGAGATCCCGTCATTTTGATAATTATATTTAGTAGTCTCGGTGCCTAAAAAACATCTTCCTCAGGGAACTTAATTTGAGAACTGAAATATAAGATATCCGAATCGTATTTCAGTGGTCCAGTCATTCTAAAAATTATATCTAGTAGTCCAGGTACTTAAAAAACATCTTCCTCAGGGTACTTAAGCTGAGAACTGAAAATAAAGATACCTAGTTCATATTTTAGAGATCCCGTCATTTTGAAAATTATATTTAGTAGTCCAGGTGCTTAAAATACATCTTCCTCAGGGAACTTAAGATGAGAACTGAAAAATCAGATACCGTGTTCATTTTTTACAGATCCCGTCATTTTGAAAATTATATTTAGTAGTCCAGGTGCTTAAAAAACTTCTTGCTCAGGGAACTTAAGCTGAGAACTCAAATGTAAGATATCTGAATGGTATTTGAGTGGTCCAGTCATTATAAAAATTATATCTAGTTGTCCAAGTACCTAAAATACATCTTCCTCGGGGAACTTAAGCTGAGAACTGAAAATTCAGATACATTGTTCATATTTTAGAGATCCCGTCATTTTGAAAACTATATTTAGTAGTCCAGGTGCTTAAAAAACATCTTGATCAGGGAACTTAAGCTAAGAACTGAAATATAAGATATCCGAATGGTATTTGAGTGGTCCAGTCATTCTAAAAATTATATCTAGTAGTCCAAGTGCCTAAAATACATCTTATTGAGGGAAATTAAGCTGAGAATTGTAAATTAAGATACCCAGTTCATATTTTAGAGATCCCGTCATTTTGAAAATTATATTTAGTAGTCCAGGTGCTTAAAAAACATCTTCTTCAAAGAACTTAAGCTGTGAATTGAAAATTCAGATCCCTTGTTCATATTTAAGAGATCCCGTCATTTTGAGAATTATATTTAGTAGTCCAGGTGCCTAAAAAAAACTTCCTCAGGGAACTTAATCTGAGAACTGAAAATTCAGATACCTTGTACATATTTTAGAGATCTCGTCATTTTGAAAATTATATTTAGTAGTCCAGGTGCTTAAAAAACATCTTCTTCAAAGAACTTAAGCTGTGAATTGAAAATTCAGATCCCTTGTTCATATTTAAGAGATCCCGTCATTTTGAAAATTATATTTAGTAGTCCAGGTGCTTAAAAAACATCGTCCTCAGGGAACTTAATCTGAGAACTGAAAATTCAGATACCTTCTACATATTATAGAGATCCCGTCATTTTGAAAATTATAATTAGTAGTCCAGGTGCTTAAAAAACATCTTGACCAGGGAACTTAAGCTAAGAACTGAAATGTAAGATATCTGAATGGTATTTGAGTGGTCCAGTCATTCTAAAAATTATATCTAGTAGTCCAAGTGCCTAAAATACATCTTCTTCAGGCAACTTAAGCTGAGAATTGAAAAATAAGATACCCAGTTCATATTTTAGAGATCCCGTCATTTTGAAAATTATAATTAGTAGTTCAGGTGCCTAAAATACATCTTCCTCAGGGAACTTAAGCTGAGGACAGAAATTTAAGATATCCGAATGGTATTTCAGTGGTCCAGCCATTCTAAAAATTATATCTAGTAGTCCAAGTGCCTAAAATACATCTTCCTCAGGGAACTTAAGCTGAAAACTGAAAATAAAGATACCTAGTTAATATTTTATAGATCTCGTCATTTTGAAAATTATATCTAGTAGTCCAAGTGCTTAAAAAACATCTTCCTCAGGGAAGTTAAGATAAGAAATGAAATATACGATATCCGAATGGTATTTCAGTGGTCCAGTCATTCTAAAAATTATATCTAGTAGTCCAAGTGCCTAAAATACATCTTCTTCAGGGAACTTAAGCTGAGAACTGAAAATAAAGATACCTAGTTAATATTTTATAGATCACGTCATTTTGAGAATTATATTTAGTAGTCCAGGTGCCTAAAAAACATCTTCCTCAGGGAACTTAATCTGAGAACTGAAAATTCAGATACCTTGTACATATTTTAGAGATCCCGTCATTTTGAAAATTATAATTAGTAGTCAAGGTGCTTAAAATACATCTTCCTCAGGGAACTTAAGCTGAGAACTGAAATTTAAGATATCCGAATGGTATTTCAGTGGTCCAGTCATTCTAAAAATTTTATCTAGTAGTCCAAGTGCCTAAAATACATCTTCTTCAGGGAACTTAAGCTGAGAACTGAAAATAAAGATACCTAGTTAATATTTTATAGATCCCGTCATTTTGCAAATTATATCTAGTAGTCCAAGTGCTTAAAAAACATCTTCCTCAGGGAAGTTAAGCTAAGAAATGAAATATACGATATCCGAATGGTATTTCAGTGGTCCAGTCATTCTAAAAATTATATCTAGTAGTCCAAGTGCCTAAAATACATCTTCTTCAGGGAACTTAAGCTAAGAACTGAAATGTAAGATATCTGAATGGTATTTGAGTGGTCCAGTCATTCTAAAAATTATATCTAGTAGTCCAAGTGCCCAAAATACATCTTCTTCAGGGAACTTAAGCTGAGAATTGAAAAATAAGATACCTAGTTAATATTTTATAGATCCCGTCATTTTGAAAATTATATCTAATAGTCCAGGTGCTTAAAAAACATCCTCTTCAGGGAACTTAAGCTGAGAACTGAAAATTCAGATTCCTTGTTCATATTTTAGAGATCCCGTCATTTTCAAAATTATATTTAGCAGTCCAGGTGCTTAAAAAACATCTTCCTCAGGGAACTTAATCTGAGAACTGAAAATTCAGATACCTTGTACATATTTTAGAGATCCCGTCATTTTGAAAATTATAATTAGTAGTCTAGGTGCTTAAAAAACATCTTGACCAGGGAACTTAAGCTAAGAACTGAAATGTAAGATATCTGAATGGTATTTGAGTGGTCCAGTCATTCTAAAAATTATATCTAGTAGTCCAAGTGCCCAAAATACATCTTCTTCAGGGAACTTAAGCTGAGAACTGAAAATAAAGATACCTAGTTCATATTTTAGAGATCCCGTCATTTTCAAAATTATATTTAGCAGTCCAGGTGCTTAAAAAACATCTTCCTCAGGGAACTTAATCTGAGAACTGAAAATTCAGATACCTTGTACATATTTTAGAGATCCCGTCATTTTGAAAAATATAATTAGTAGTCCAGGTGCTTAAAAAACATCTTGATCAGGGAACTTAAGCTAAGAACTGAAATATAAGATATCCGAATGGTATTTCAGTGGTCCAGTCATTCTATATATTATATCGAGTAGTCCAAGTGCTTAAAATACATCTTACTCAGGGAACTTAAGCTGAGAACTGAAAATAAAGATACCTAGTTCATATTTTAGAGATCCCGTCATTTTGAAAATTATATTTAGTAGTCCAGGTGCTTAAAATACATCTTCCTCAGGGAACTTAGGGTGAGAACAGAAATTTCAGATTCCTTTTTCAAACTTTTGTGATCCCGTCATTTTGAAAATTATATTTTGTAGTCCAGGTGCTTAAAAAACATCTTGATCAGGGAACTTAAGCTAAGAACTGAAATATAAGATATCCGAATGGTATTTCAGTGGTCCAGTCATTCTAAAAATTATATCTAGTAGTCCAAGTGCTTAAAAAACATCTTCTTCAGGGAACTTAAACTGAGAACTGAAAATAAAGATACCTAGTTAATATTTTATAGATCCCGTCATTTTGAAAATTATATCTAGTAGTCCAAGTGCTTAAAAAACATCTTCCTCAGGGAAGTTAAGCTAAGAAATGAAATATACGATATCCGAATGGTATTTTAGTGGTCCAGTCATTCTAAAAATTATATCTAGTATGCCAAGTGCCTAAAATACATCTTCTTCAGGGAACTTAAGCTGAGAACTGAAAATAAAGATACCTAGTTAATATTTTATAGATCCCGTCATTTTGATAATTATATTTAGTAGTCCAGGTGCCTAAAAAACATCTTCCTCAGGGAACTTAATCTGAGAACTGAAAATTCAGATACCTTGTACATATTTTAGAGATCCCGTCATTTTGAAAATTATATTTAGTAGTCCAGATGCTTAAAATACATCTTCCTCAGGGAACTTAAGCTGAGAACTGAAATTTAAGATATCCGAATGGTATTTCAGTGGTACAGTCATTCTAAAAATTATATTTAGTATTCCAAGTGCCTAAAATACATCTTCCTCAGGGAACATAAGCTGAGAACTGAAAATAAAGATACCTAGTTAATATTTTATAGATCCCGTCATTTTGAAAATTATATCTAGTAGTCCAAGTGCTTAAAAAACATCTTCCTCAGGGAAGTTAAGCTAAGAAATGAAATATACGATATCCGAATGGTATTTCAGTGGTCCAGTCATTCTAAAAATTATATCTAGTGGTCCAAGTGCCTAAAATACATCTTCTTCAGGGAACTTAAGCTAAGAACTGAAAATAGAGATACCTAGTTAATATTTTATAGATCCCGTCATTTTGAAAATTATATCTAATAGTCCAGGTGCTTAAAAAACATCTTCTTCAGGGAACTTAAGCTGAGAACTGAAAATTCAGATACCTTGTTCATATTTAAGAGATCCCGTCATTTTGATAATTATATTTAGTAGTCTCGGTGCCTAAAAAACATCTTCCTCAGGGAACTTAATTTGAGAACTGAAATATAAGATATCCGAATCGTATTTCAGTGGTCCAGTCATTCTAAAAATTATATCTAGTAGTCCAAGTGCTTAAAATACATCTTCTTCAGGGTACTTAAGCTGAGAACTTAAAATAAAGATACCTAGTTAATATTTTATAGATCCCGTCATTTTGAGAATTATATTTAGTATTCCAGGTGCTTAAAAAACATCTTCCTCAGGGAACTTAAGCTGAGAACTGAAAATTCAGATACCTTGTTCATATTTAAGAGATCCCGTCATTTTGATAATTATATTTAGTAGTCTCGGTGCCTAAAAAACATCTTCCTCAGGGAACTTAATTTGAGAACTGAAATATAAGATATCCGAATCGTATTTCAGTGGTCCAGTCATTCTAAAAATTATATCTAGTAGTCGAAGTGCCTAAAATACATCTTCCTCAGGGAACTTAAGCTGAGAACTGAAAATTAAGATACCTTGATAATATTTTATAGATCCCGTCATTTTGAAAATTATATCTAGTAGTCCACGTGCCTAAAATACATTTTCCTCAGGGAACTTAAGCTGAGAACTGAAAATCAAAATAGCTAGTTTATATTTTAGAGATCCCGTCATTTTGAAAATTATATTTAGTAGTCCAGGTGCTTAAAAAACATCTTCCTCAGGGAAGTTAAGCTAAGAACTGAAATATAAGATATGTAAATAATATTTGATTGGTCCAGTCATTCTAAAAATTATATCTAGTAGTCGAAGTGCCTAAAATACATCTTCCTCTGGGAACTTAAGCTGAGAAATGAAAATAAAGATACCTAGTTAATATTTTATAGATCCCGTCATTTTGAAAATTATATCTAGTAGTCCAAGTGCCTAAAATACATCTTCCTCAGTGAACTTAAGCTGAGAACTGAAAATCAAAATAGCTAGTTTATATTTTAGAGATCCCGTCATTTTGAAAATTATATTTAGTAGTCCAGGTGCTTAAAAAACATCTTCCTCAGGGAAGTTAAGCTAAGAACTGAAATATAAGATATGTAAATAATATTTGATTGGTCCAGTCATTCTAAAAATTATATCTAGTAGTCCAAGTGCCTAAAATACATCTTCCTCAGGGAACTTAAGCTGAGAACTGAAAATAAAGATACCTAGTTCATATTTTAGAGATCCCCTCATTTTGAAAATTATATCTAGTAGTCCAAGTGCCTAAAATACATCTTCCTCAGGGAACTTAAGCTGAGAAATGAAAATTCAGATACCTAGTTCATTTTTTACAGATCCCGTCATATTGAAAATTATATCTAGTAGTCCAAGCGCCTAAAATACATCTTCCTCAGGGAACTTAAGATGAGAACTGAAGATAAAGATACCTAGAAAATATTTAAAAGATCCCGTAATTATGAAAATTATATCTAGTAGTCGAAGTGCCTAAAATACATCTTCCCTCAGGGAACTTATTCTGAGAACTGAAAATAAATATACCTAGTTAATATTTTATATATACCGTCATTTTTAAAATTATATCTAGTAGTCCAAGTGCCTAAAATACATCTTCCTCTGTGAACCTAAGATGAGAACTGAAAAGTAAGATACACCGTTTATATTTTAGAGATCCCCTCATTTTGAAAATTATATCTAGTAGTCCAAGTGCCTAAAATACATCTTCCTCAGGGAACTTAAGCTGAGAACTGAAAATAAAGATACCTAGTTCATATTTTAGAGATCCCGTCATTTTGAAAATTATATTTAGTAGTCCAGGTGCTTAAAATACATCTTCGTCAGGGAACTTAAGCTGAGAACTGAAAATTCAGATACCTAGTTCATATTTTAGAGATCCCGTCATTTTTGAAAAATATAATTAGTAGTCCAGGTGCTTAAAAAACATCGTGATCAGGGAAATTAAGCTTAGATCTGATATTTAAGATATCTGTATGTTATTTCAGTGTTTCAGTCATTTTTAAAATTATATCTAGTAGTCCAAGTGCCTAAAATACATCTACCTCAGGGAACTTAAGCTGAGAACTGAAAATAAAGATACCTATTTCATATTTTAGAGATCCCGTCATTTTGAAAATTATATTTAGTAGTCCAGGTGCTTAAAAAAAATCTTCTTCAGGGAACTTAAGCTGAGAACTGAAAATTCAGATACCTTGTTCATTTTTTACAGATCCCGTCATTTTGAAAATTATATTTAGTAGTCCAGGTGCTTAAAAAACATCTTGCTCAGGGAACTTAAGATAAGAACTGAAAATTCAGATACCTAGTTTATATTTTAGTGATCCCGTCATTTTGAAAATTATATTTATTATTCCAGGTGCTTAAAAAACATCATGCTCAGGGAACTTAAGCGGAGAACTGAAAATTCAGATACCTAGTACATATTTTAGAGATCCCGTCATTTTAAAAATTATATTAATTAGTCAAGGTGCTTAAAAAACATCTTCCTCAGGGAACTTAAGCTGAGAACTGAAAATTAAGATACATAGATCATATTTTAGAGATCCCGTCATTTTAAAAATTATATTTAGTAGTCCAGGTGCTTAAAAAACATCCTCTTCAGGGAACTTAAGCTGAGAACTGAAAATTCAGATTCCTTGTTCATATTTTAGAGATCCCGTCATTTTCAAAATTATATTTAGTAGTCCAGGTGCTTAAAAAAAAATCTTCTTCAGGGAACTTAAGGTGAGAACTGAAAATTAAGATACCTAGTTTATATTTTAGAGATCCCGACATTTTGAAAATTATATATAGTAGTCCAAGTAATTAAAAAACCTCTTCCTCAGGGAACTTAAGCTAAGAACTGAAGTATAAGATATCCGAATGGCATTTCAGTGGTCCAGTCATTCTAAATATTATATCTAGTAGTCCAAGTGCCTAAAATACATCTTCCCCAGGGAACTTAAGCTGAGAACTGAAAATTAAAATACCTAGTTCATATTTTAGAGATCCCGTCATTTTGAAAATTATATTTAGTAGTCCAGGTGCTTAAAAAACATCTTCTTCAGGGAACTTAAGCTGAGAACTGAAAATTAAGATACCTAGTTCATATTTTAGAGATCCCGTCATTTTGAAAATTATATTTAGTAGTCCAGGTGCTTAAAATACATCTTCCTCAAGGAACTTAAGCTGAGAACTGAAAATTCGGATACCTTGTTCATATTTAAGAGATCCCGTCATTTTGAAAATTATATTTAGTAGTCCAGGTGCTTAAAAAACATCTTGCTCAAGGTACTTAAGCTGAGAACTGAAATATTAGATATTCCAATGGTATTTCAGTGGTCCAGTCATTCTAAAAATTATATCTAGTAGTCCAAGTGCTTAAAATACATCTTCCTCAGGGATCTTAAGCTGAGAATGGAAAATCAAGATACCCAGTTCATATTTTACAGATCCCGTCATTTTGAAAATTATATTTAGTAGTTCAGGTGCTTAAAAAACATCTTGCTCAGGGAACTTAAGCTGAGAACTGAAATGTAAGATATCTGAATGGTATTTGAGTGATCCAGTCATTCTAAAAATTATATCTAGTAGTCCAAGTGCCTAAAATACATCTTCCTCAGGGAACTTAAGCTGAGAACTGAAAATTGAGATACCTTGTTAATATTTTTTAGATGCAGTCCTTTTGAAAATTATATTTAGTAGTCGAAGTGCCTAAAATACATCTTCCTCAGTGAACTTAAGCTGAGAACTGAAAATCAAAATAGCTAGTTTATATTTTAGAGATCCCGTCATTTTGAAAATTATATTTAGTAGTCCAGGTGCTTAAAAAAAATCTTCCTCAGGGAACTTAAGCTAAGAACTGAAATATAAGATATCCGAATGGTATTTGAGTGGTCCAGTCATTCTAAAAATTATATCTAGTAGTCCAAGTGCCTAAAATACATCTTCCTCAGGGAACTTAAGCTGAGAACTGAAAATAAAGATACCTAGTTCATATTTTAGAGATCCCCTCATTTTGAAAATTATATCTAGTAGTCCAAGTGCCTAAAATACATCTTCCTCAGGGAACTTAAGCTGAGAACTGAAAATCAAAATAGCTAGTTTATATTTTAGAGATCCCGTCATTTTCAAAATTATATCTAGTAGTCGAAGTGCCTAAAATACATCTTCCTCAGGGAACTTAAGCTGAGAACTGAAAATAAAGATACCTAGTTAATATTTTATAGATCCCGTCATTTTGAAATTTATATTTAGTAGTCGAAGTGCCTAAAATACATCTTCCTCAGGGAACATAAGCTGAGAATGGAAAATCAAGATACCCAGTTCATATTTTACAGATCCCGTCATTTTGAAAATTATATTTAGTAGTTCAGGTGCTTAAAAAACATCTTGCTCAGGGAACTTAAGCTGAGAACTGAAATGTAAGATATCTGAATGGTATTTGAGTGATCCAGTCATTCTAAAAATTATATCTAGTAGTCCAAGTGCCTAAAATACATCTTCCTCAGGGAACTTAAGCTGAGAACTGAAAATAAAGATACCCAGTTAATATTTTATAGATCCCGTCATTTTGAAAATTATATCTAGTAGTCCAAGTGCCTAAAATACATCTTCCTCAGTGAACTTAAGCTGAGAACTGAAAATCAAAATAGCTAGTTTATATTTTAGAGATCCCGTTATTTTGAAAATTATATCTAGTAGTCCAAGTGCCTAAAATACATCTACCTCAGGGAACTTAAGCTGAGAACTGAAAATAAAGATACCTAGTTCATATTTTAGAGATCCCGTCATTTTGAAAATTATATTTAGTAGTCCAGGTGCTTAAAATACATCTTCCTCGGGGAACTTAAGCTGAGAACTGAAAATTCAGATACATTGTACATATTTTAGAGATCCCGTCATTTTGAAAAATATAATTAGTAGTCCAGGTGCTTAAAAAACATCTTGATCAGGGAACTTAAGCTATGAACTGAAATATAAAATATCCAAATCGTATTTCAGTGGTCCAGTCATTCTAAAAATTATATCTAGTAGTCCAAGTGCCTAAAATACATCTACCTCAGGGAACTTAAGCTGAGAACTGAAAATAAATATACCTAGTACATATTTTAGAGATCCCGTCATTTTGGAAATTATATTTAGTAGTCCAGGTGCTTAAAATACATCTTCCTCAGGGAACTTAAGCTGAGAACTGAAAATTCAGATACCTTGTTCATTTTTTACAGATCCCGTCATTTTCAAAATTATATTTAGCAGTCCAGGTGCTTAAAAAACATCTTCCTCAGGGAACTTAATCTGAGAACTGAAAATTCAGATACCTTGTACATATTTTAGAGATCCCGTCATTTTGAAAAATATAATTAGTAGTCCAGGTGCTTAAAAAACATCTTGATCAGGGAACTTAAGCTAAGAACTGAAATATAAGATATCCGAATGGCATTTCAGTGGTCCAGTCATTCTAAAAATTATATCTAGTAGTCCAAGTGCCTAAAATACATCTTACTCAGGGAACTTAAGCTGAGAACTGAAAATTCGGATACCTTGTTCATTTTTTACAGATCCCGTCATTTTGAAAATTATATTTAGTAGTCCAGGTGCTTAAAAAACATCTTCCTCAGGGAACTTAAGCTGAGAACTGAAAATAAAGATACCTAGTTCATATTTTAGAGATCCCGACATTTTGAAAATTATATTTAGTAGTCCAGGTGCTTAAAAACATCTTGCTCAGTGAACTTAAGCTGAGAACTGAAAATTCAGATACCTAGTTTATATTTTAGAGATCCCGTCATTTTGAGAATTATATTTAGTATTCCAGGTGCTTAAAAAACATCTTCCTCAGGGAACTTAAGCTAAGAACTGAAGTATAAGATATCCGAATGGCATTTCAGTGGTCCAGTCATTCTAAAAATTATATCTAGTAGTCCAAGTGCCTAAAATACATCTTCCTCAGGGAACTTAAGCTGAGAACTGAAAATTAAGATACCTAGTTCATATTTTAGAGATCCCGTCATTTTAAAAATTATATTTAGTAGTCCAGGTGCTTAAAAAACATCCTCTTCAGGGAACTTAAGCTGAGAACTGAAAATTCAGATTCCTTGTTCATATTTAAGAGATCCCGTCATTTTAAAAATTATATTTAGTAGTCCAGGTGCATAAAAAAAAAATCTTCCTCAGGGAACTTAAGCTGAGAACTGAAAAATAAGATACCTAGTTTATATTTTAGAGATCCCGTCATTTTGAAAATTATATTTAGTAGTCCAGGTGCTTAAAAAACATCTTCTTCAGGGAACTTAAGCTGAGAACTGTAAATTCAGATTCCTTGTTCATATTTTAGAGATCCCGTCATTTTCAAAATTATATTTAGCAGTCCAGGTGCTTAAAAAAAATCTTCTTCAGGGAACTTAAGGTGAGAACCGAAAATTAAGATACCTATTTTATATTTTAGAGATCCCGACATTTTGAAAATTATATATAGTAGTCCAAGTAATTAAAAAACATCTTCCTCAGGGACCTTAAGCTGAGAACTGAAAATTAAGATACCTAGTTCATATTTTAGAGATCCCGTCATTTTGAAAATTATATTTAGTAGTCCAGGTGCCTAAAAAACATCTTCCTCAGGGAACTTAAGCTAAGAACTGAAATATACGATATCCGACAGGTTTTTCAGTGGTCCAGTCATTCTAAAAGTTATATCTAGTATTCGAAGTGCCTAAAATACATCTTCCTCAGGGAACTTAAGCTGAAAAATGAAAATTAAGATACCTAGTTCCTATTTTAGAGATCCCGTCATTTTGAAAATTATATCTAGTAGTCGAAGTGCCTAAAATACAACTTCCTCAGTGAACTTAAGCTGAGAACTGAAAATCAAAATAGCTAGTTTATATTTTAGAGATCCCGTCATTTTGAAAATTATATTTAGTAGTCCAGGTGCTTAAAAAACATCTTCCTCAGGGAAGTTAAGCTAAGAACTGAAATATAAGATATCTGAATAATATTTGATTGGTCCAGTCATTCTAAAAATTATATCTAGTAGTCCAAGTGCCTAAAATACATCTTCCTCAGGGAACTTAAGCTGAGAACTGAAAATAAAGATACCTAGTTCTTATTTTAGAGATCCCCTCATTTTGAAAATTATATCTAGTAGTCCAAGCGCCTAAAATACATCTTCCTCAGGGAACTTAAGCTGAGAAATAAAAATTAAGATACCTAGTTCCTATTTTAGAGATCCCGTCATTTTGAAAATTATATCTAGTAGTCGAAGTGCCTAAAATACATCTTCCTCAGGGAACTTAAGCTGAGAACTGAAAATAAAGATACCTAGTTCTTATTTTAGAGATCCCCTCATTTTGAAAATTATATCTAGTAGTCCAAGCGCCTAAAATACATCTTCCTCAGGGAACTTAAGCTGAGAACTGAAAATAAAGATACCTAGTTCATATTTTATAGATCCCGTCATTTTGAAAATTATATCTAGTAGTCCAAGTGCCTAAAATACATCTTCCTCAGTGAACTTAAGCTGAGAACTGAAAATCAAAATAGCTAGTCTATATTTTAGAGATCCCCTCATTTTGAAAATTATATCTAGTAGTCCAAGTGCCTAAAATACATCTTCCTCAGGGAACTTAAGCTGAGAACTGAAAATAAAGATACCTAGTTCATATTTTAGAGATCCCGTCATTTTGAAAATTATATTTAGTAGTCCAGGTGCTTAAAATACATCTTCGTCAGGGAACTTAAGCTGAGAACTGAAAATTCAGATACCTTGTACATATTTTAGAGATCCCGTCATTTTGAAAAATATAATTAGTAGTCCAGGTGCTTAAAAAACATCTTGATCAGGGAACTTAAGCTAAGAACTGAAATATAAGATATCTGAATGTTATTTGATTGGTCCAGTCATTCTAAAAATTATATCTAGTAGTCCAAGTGCCTAAAATACATCTTCCTCAGGGAACTTAAGCTGAGAACTGAAAATAAAGATACCTAGTTCATATTTTAGAGATCCCGTCATTTTGAAAATTATATTTAGTAGTCCAGGTGCTTAAAATACATCTTCGTCAGGGAACTTAAGCTGAGAACTGAAAATTCAGATACCTTGTTCATTTTATACAGATCCCGTCATTTTGAAAATTATATTTAGTAGTCCAGGTGCTTAAAAAAAAATCTTCCTCAGGGAACTTAATCTGAGAACTGAAAATTCTGATACCTTGTACATATTTTAGAGATCCCGTCATTTTGAAAAATATAATTAGTAGTCCAGGTGCTTAAAAAACATCATCATCAGGGAACTTAAGCTAAGAACTGAAGTATAAGATATCCGAATGGCATTTCAGTGGTCCAGTCATTCTAAAAATTATATCTAGTAGTCCAAGTGCCTAAAATACATCTAAGCTGGAAAATTCGGATACCTTGTTCATATTTAAGAGATCCCGTCATTTTGAAAATTATATTTAGAAGTCCAGGTGCTTAGAATACATCTTCCTCTTGGAACTTAAGCTGAGAACTGAAAATAAAGATACCTAGTTCATATTTTAGAGATCCCGACATTTTGAAAATTATATTTAGTAGTCCAGGTGCTTAAAAACATCTTGCTCAGTGAACTTAAGCTGAGAACTGAAAATTCTGATACCTTGTACATATTTTAGAGATCCCGTCATTTTTAAAATTATAATTAGTAGTCCAGGTGCTTAAAAAACATCTTGACCAGGGAACTTAAGCTAAGAACTGAAATGTAAGATATCTGAATGGTATTTGAGTGGTCCAGTCATTCTAAAAATTATATCTAGTAGTCCAAGTGCCTAAAATACATCTTATTCAGGGAAATTAAGCTGAGAATTGTAAAATAAGATACCCAGTTCATATTTTAGAGATCCCGTCATTTTGAAAATTATATTTAGTAGTCCAGGTGCTTAAAATACATCTTCCTCAGGGAACTTAAGCTGAGAACTGAAAATAAAGATACCTAGTTCATATTTTAGAGATCCCGTCATTTTGAAAATTATAATTAGTAGTGCAGGTGCTTAAAAAAAAACCTTCCTCAGGGAACTTAAGCTGAGAACTGAAATTTAAGATATCCGAATGGTATTTCAGTGGTCCAGTCATTCTAAAAATTATATCTAGTAGTCCAAGTGCCTAAAATACATTTTCCTCAGGGAACTTAAGCTGAGAACTGAAAAATAAGATACCTAGTATATATTTTATAGATCCCGTCATTTTGAAAATTATATCTAGTAGTCCAAGTGCTTAAAAAACATCTTCCTCAGGGAAGTTAAGCTAAGAAATGAAATATACGATATCCGAATGGTATTTCAGTGGTCCAGTCATTCTAAAAATTATATCTAGTAGTCCAAGTGCCTAAAATACATCTTCTTCAGGGAACTTAAGCTAAGAACTGAAAATAAAGATACCTAGTTAATATTTTATAGATCCCGTCATTTTGAAAATTATATCTAATAGTCCATGTGCATAAAATACATCTTCCTCAGGGAACTTAAGCTGAGAACTGAAAATAAAGATACCTAGTTCATATTTTAGAGATCCCGTCATTTTGAAAATTATATTTAGTAGTCCAGGTGCTTAAAATACATTTCCTCAGGGAACTTAAGCTGAGAACTGAAAATAAAGATACCTAGTTCATATTTTAGAGATCCCGACATTTTGAAAATTATATTTAGTAGTCCAGGTGCTTAAAAAACATCTTCCTCAGGGAACTTAATCTGAGAACTGAAAATTCAGATACCTTGTACATATTTTAGAGATCCCGTCATTTTGAAAAATATAATTAGTAGTCCAGGTGCTTAAAAAACATCTTGATCAGGGAACTTAAGCTAAGAACTGAAGTATAAGATATCCGAATGGTATTTCAGTGGTCCAGTCATTCTAAAAATTATATCTAGTTGTCCAAGTGCCTAAAATACATCTTCCTCAGGGAACTTAAGCTGAGAAATGAAAATTCGGATACCTTGTTCATATTTTAGAGATCCCGTCATTTTGAAAACTATATTTAGTAGTCCAGGTGCTTAAAATACATCTTCCTCAGGGAACTTAAGCTGAGAACTGAAAATAAAGATACCTAGTTCATATTTTAGAGATCCCGACATTTTGAAAATTATATTTAGTAGTCCAGGTGCTTAAAAAAAAATCTTCCTAAGGGAACTTAAGCTGAGAACTGAAAATTCAGATACCTAGTTCATATTTTAGAGATCCCGTCATTTTGAAAATTATATTTAGTAGTCCAGGTGCTTAAAAAACATCGTGCTCAGGGAACTTAAGCTAAGAACTGAAATATAAGATATCCGAATGGTATTTCAGTGGTCCAGTCATTCTAAAAATTATATCTAGTAGTCCAAGTGCCTAAAATACATCTTCCTCAGGGAACTTAAGCTGAGAACTGAAAATTAAGATACCTAGTTCATATTTTAGAGATCCCGTCATTTTAAAAATTATATTTAGTAGTCCAGGTGCTTAAAAAACATCCTCTTCAGGGAACTTAAGCTGAGAACTGAAAATTCAGATACCTAGTTCATATTTTAGAGATCCCGTCATTTTTCAAATTATATTTAGTAGTCCAGGTGCATAAAAAAAAATCTTCCTCAGGGAACTTAAGCTGAGAACTGAAAATTAAGATACCTAGTTCATATTTTCGAGATCCCGTCATTTTGAAAATTATATTTAGTAGTCCAGGTGCTTAAAAAACATCTTCTTCAGGGAACTTAAGCTGAGAACTGAAAATTCAGATTCCTTGTTCATATTTTAGAGATCCCGTCATTTTCAAAATTATATTTAGTAGTCCAGGTGCTTAAAAAAAAATCTTCTTCAGGGAACTTAAGGTGAGAACTGAAAATTAAGATACCTAGTTTATATTTTAGAGATCCCGACATTTTGAAAATTATATATATTAGTCCAAGTAATTAAAAAACATCTTCCTCAGGGAACTTAAGCTGAGAACTGAAAATTAAGATACCTAGTTCATATTTTAGAGATCCCGTCATTTTTGAAAATTATATTTAGTAGTCCAGGTGCCTAAAAAACATCTTCCTCAGGGAAGTTAAGCTAAGAACTGAAATATACGATATCCGAATGGTATTTCAGTCGTCCAGTCATTCTAAAAATTATATCTAGTAGTCCAAGTGCCTACAATAAATCTTCCTCAGGGAACTTAAGCGGAAAAATGAAAATTAAGATACCTAGTTCATATTTTAGAGATCCCTTCATTTTGAAAATTATTTCTAGTAGTCGAAGTGCCTAAAATACAACTTCCTCAGGGAACTTAAGCTGAGAACTGAAAATAAAGATACCTAGTTAATATTTTATAGATCCCGTCATTTTGAAAATTATATCTAGTAGTCCAAGTGCCTAAAATACATCTTCCTCAGTGAACTTAAGCTGAGAACTGAAAATTAAAATAGCTAGTTTATATTTTAGAGATCCCGTCATTTTTCAAATTATATTTAGTAGTCCAAGTGCCTAAAATACATCTACCTCAGGGAACTTAAGCTGAGAACTGAAAATAAAGATACCTAGTTCATATTTTACAGATCCCGTCATTTTTAAAATTATATCTAGTATGCCAAGTGCCTAAAATACATCTTCTTCAGGGAACTTAAGCTGAGAACTGAAAATTCATATACCTAGTTTATATTTTAGAGATCCCGTCATTTTGAAAACTATATTTAGTAGTCAAGGTGCTTAAAAAACATCTTCCTCAGGGAAGTTAAGCTAAGAACTGAAATATAAGATATCTGAATAATATTTGATTGGTCCAGTCATTCTAAAAATTATATCTAGTAGTCCATGTGCCTAAAATACATCTTCCTCAGGGAACTTAAGCTGAGAACTGAAAATAAAGATACCTAGTTCATATTTTAGAGATCCCCTCATTCTAAAAATTATATCTAGTAGTCCAAGTGCCTAAAATACATCTTCCTCAGGGAACTTAAGCTGAGAAATAAAAATTAAGATACCTAGTTCCTATTTTAGAGATCCCGTCATTTTGTAAATTATATCTAGTAGTGTAAGTGCCTAAAATACATCTTCCTCAGGGAACTTAAGCTGAGAACTGAAAATAAAGATACCTAGTTAATATTTTATAGATCTCGTCATTTTTTAAATTATATCTAGTAGTCTATGTGCCTAAAATACCTCTTCCTCAGGGAACTTAAGCTGAGAACTGAAAATAAAGATACCTAGTTAATATTTTATAGATCCCGTCATTTTGAAAATTATATCTAGTAGTCCAAGTGCCTAAAATACATCTTCCTCAGTGAACTTAAGCTGAGAACTGAAAATCAAAATAGCTAGTCTATATTTTAGAGATCCCGTCATTTAGAAAATTATATCTAGTAGTCCAAGTGCCTAAAATACATCTTCCTCAGGGAACTTAAGCTGAGAACTGAAAATAAAGATTCCTAGTTCATATTTTAGAGATCCCTTCATTTTGAAAATTATATTTAGTAGTCCAGGTGCTTAAAATAAATCTTCCTCGGGGAACTTAAGCTGAGAACTGAAAATTCAGATACCTTGTACATATTTTAGAGATCCCGTCATTTTGAAAAATATAATTAGTAGTCCAGGTGCTTAAAAAACATCTTGATCAGGGAACTTAAGCTAAGAACTGAAATATAAGATATCTGAATGTTATTTGATTGGTCCAGTCATTCTAAAAATTATATCTAGTAGTCCAAGTGCCTAAAATACATCTTCCTCAGGGAACTTAAGCTGAGAACTGAAAATAAAGATACCTAGTTCATATTTTAGAGATCCCGTCATTTTGAAAATTATATTTAGTAGTCCAGGTGCTTAAAATACATCTTCCTCAGGGAACTTAAGCTGAGAACTGAAAATTTGGATACCTTGTTCATTTTTTACAGATCCCGTCATTTTGAAAATTATATATAGTAGTCCAGTTGCTTAAAAAACATATTCATCAGGGAACTTAAGATGAGAAATGAAAATTCTGATACCTTGTTCATATTTTAGAGATCCCGTCATGTTGAAAACTATATTTAGTAGTCCAGGTGCTTAAAAAACATCTTGATCAGGGAACTTAAGCTAAGAACTGAAATATAAGATATCCGAATGGTATTTCAGTGGTCCAGTCATTCTAAAAATTATATCTAGTAGTCCAAGTGCCTAAAATACATCTTCCTCAGGGAACTTAAGCTGAGAACTGAAAATAAAGATACCTAGTTCATATTTTAGAGATCCCGTCATTTTGAAAATTATATTTAGTAGTCCAGGTGCTTAAAATACATCTTCCTCAGGGAACTTAAGCTGAGAACTGAAAATTCAGATACCTTGTTCATTTTTTACAGATCCCGTCATTTTGAAAATTATATTTAGTAGTCCAGGTGCTTAAAATACATTTCCACAGGGAACTTAAGCTGAGAACTGAAAATAAAGATACCTAGTTCATATTTTAGAGATCCCGACATTTTGAAAATTATATTTAGTAGTCCAGGTGCTTAAAAAACATCTTGCTCAGGGAACTTAAGCTGAGAACTGAAAATTCAGATACCTTGTACATATTTTAGAGATCCCGTCATTTTGAAAATTATAATTAGTAGTCCAGGTGCTTAAAAAACATCTTGACCAGGGAACTTAAGCTAAGAACTGAAATGTAAGATATCTGAATGGTATTTCACTGGTCCAGTCATTCTAAAAATTATATCTAGTAGTCCAAGTGCCTAAAATACATCTTATTCAGGGAAATTAAGCTGAGAATTGTAAAATAAGATACCCAGTTCATATTTTAGAGATCCCGTCATTTTGAAAATTATATTTAGTAGTCCAGGTGCTTAAAATACATCTTCCTCAGGGAACTTAAGCTGAGAACTGAAAATAAAGATACCTAGTTCATATTTTAGAGATCCCGTCATTTTGAAAATTATATTTAGTAGTCCAGGTGCTTAAAATACATCTTCCTCAGGGAACTTAAGCTGAGAACTGAAATTTAAGATATCCGAATGGTATTTCAGTGGTCCAGTCATTCTAAAAATTATATCTAGTAGTCCAAGTGCCTAAAATACATCTTCTTCAGGGAACTTAAGCTGCGAACTGAAAATTAAGATACCTAGTTAATATTTTATAGATCCCGTCATTTTGAAAATTATATCTAGTAGTCCAAGTGCTTAAAAAACATCTTCCTCAGGGAAGTTAAGCTAAGAAATGAAATATACGATATCCGAATGGTATTTCAGTGGTCCAGTCATTCTAAAAATTATATCTAGTAGTCCAAGTGCCTAAAATACATCTTCTTCAGGGAACTTAAGCTAAGAACTGAAAATAAAGATACCTAGTTAATATTTTATAGATCCCGTCATTTTGAAAATTATATCTAATAGTCCAGGTGCTTAAAAAACATCCTCTTCAGGAAACTTAAGCTGAGAACTGAAAATTCAGATCCCTTGTTCATATTTAAGAGATCCCGTCATTTTGAAAATTATATTTAGTATTCCAGGTGCTTAAAAAACAACTTCCTCAGGGAACTTAATCTGAGAACTGAAAATTCAGATACCTTGTACATATTTTAGAGATCCCGTCATTTTGAAAATTATAATTAGTAGTCTAGGTGCTTAAAAAACATCTTGACCAGGGAACTTAAGCTAAGAACTGAAATGTAAGATATCTGAATGGTATTTGAGTGGTCCAGTCATTCTAAAAATTATATCTAGTAGTCCAAGTGCCTAAAATACATCTTCTTCAGGGAACTTAAGCTGAGAATTGAAAAATAAGATACCCAGTTCATATTTTATAGATCACGTCATATTGAAAATTATATTTAGAATTCCAGGTGCTTAAAAAACATCTTCTTCAGGGAACTTAAGCTGAGAACTGAAAATTCAGATACCTTGTTCATATTTAAGAGATCCCGTCATTTTGATAATTATATTTAGTAGTGCAGGTGCCTAAAAAACATCTTCCTCAGGGAACTTAATTTGAGAACTGAAAATTCAGATACCTTGTACATATTTTAGAGTTCCCGTCATTTTGAAAATTATATTTTGTAGTCCAGGTGCTTAAAAAACATCTTGATCAGGGAACTTAAGCTAAGAACTGAAATATAAGATATCCGAATGGTATTTCAGTGGTCCAGTCATTCTAAAAATTATATCTAGTAGTCCAAGTGCTTAAAATACATCTTCCTCAGGGAACTTAAGCTGAGAACTGAAAATTAAGATACCTAGTTCATATTTTAGAGATCACGTCATTTTGAAAATTATATTTAGTAGTCCAGGTGCTTAAAAAACATCTTGCTCAGTGAACTTAAGCTGAGAACTGAAAATTCTGATACCTTGTACATATTTTAGAGATCCCGTCATTTTTAAAATTATAATTAGTAGTCCAGGTGCTTAAAAAACATCTTGACCAGGGAACTTAAGCTAAGAACTGAAATGTAAGATATCTGAATGGTATTTGAGTGGTCCAGTCATTCTAAAAATTATATCTAGTAGTCCAAGTGCTTAAAATACATCTTCTTCAGGGTACTTAAGCTGAGAACTGAAAATTAAGATACCTATTTAATATTTTAGAGATCCCGTCATTTTGAAAATTATATTTAGTAGTTCAGGTGCTTAAAAAACATCTTCTTCAGGGAACTTAAGCTGAGAACTGAAATTTAAGATTCCTTGTTCATATTTTAGAGATCCCGTCATTTTGAAAATTATATTTAGTACTCCAGGTGCTTAAAAAAAAATCTTCTTCAGGGTACTTAAGCTGAGAACTGAAAATTAAGATACCTATTTTATATTGTAGAGATCCCGCAATTTTGAAAGTTAATTCTATTATTCCAGGAAATTAAAAAACATCTTCCTCAGGGAACTTAAGCTGAGAACTGAAAAAAAAGATACCTAGTTCATATTTTAGAGATCCCGTCATTTTGAAAATTATATTTAGTAGTCCAGGTGCCTAAAAAAGATCTTCCTCAGGGAACTTAAGCTAAGAACTGAAATATACGATATCCGACAGGTTTTTCAGTCGTCCAGTCATTCTAAAAATTATATCTAGTAGTCGAAGTGCCTAAAATACATCTTCCTCAGGGAACTTAAGCTGAAAAATGAAAATTAAGAGAACTAGTTCCTATTTTAGAGATCCCGTCATTTTGAAAATTATCTCTAGTAGTCGAAGTGCCCAAAATACAACTTCCTCAGGGAACTTAAGCTGAGAACTGAAAATAAAGATACCTAGTTAATATTTTATAGATCCCGTCATTTTGAAAATTATATCTAGTAGTCCAAGTGCCTAAAATACATCTTCCTCAGTGAACTTAAGCTGAGAACTGAAAATCAAAATAGCTAGTTGATATTTTAGAGATCCCGTCATTTTGAAAATTATATTTAGTAGTCCAGGTGCTTAAAAAACTTCTTGCTCAGGGAACTTAAGCTGAGAACTGAAAATAAAGATACCTAGTTCATATTTTGGAGATCCCGTCATTTTGAAAATTATATCTAGTAGTCCAAGTGCCTAAAATACATCTTCCTCAGTGAACTTAAGCTGAGAACTGAAAATCAAAATAGCTAGTTTATATTTTAGAGATCCCGTCATTTTGAAAATTATATTTAGTAGTCCAGGTGCTTAAAAAACATCTTCCTCAGGGAACTTAAGCTAAGAACTGAGATATAAGATATCTGAATGGTACTTCAGTGGTGCAGTCATTCTAAAAATTATATCTGGTAGCCCAAGTGCCTAAAATACATCTTCCTCAGGGAACTTAAGCTGGGAACTGAAAATAAAGATACCTAGTTCATATTTTAGAGATCCCGTCATTTTGAAAATTATATTTAGTAGTCCAAGTGCCTAAAATACATCTTCCTCAGGGAACTTAAGCTGAGAAATAAAAATTAAGATACCTAGTTCCTATTTTAGAGATCCCGTCATTTTGAAAATTATATCTAGTAGTCGAAGTGCCTAAAATACATCTTCCTCAGGGAACTTAAGCTGAGAACTGAAAATAAAGATACCTAGTTAATATTTTATAGATCCCGTCATTTTGAAAATTATATCTAGTAGTCGAAGTGCCTAAAATACATCTTCCTCAGGGAACTTAAGCTGAGAACTGAAAATAAAGATACCTAGTTAATATTTTATAGATCCCGTCATTTTGAAAATTATATCTAGTAGTCCAAGTGCCTAAAATACATCTTCCTCAGTGAACTTAAGCTGAGAACTGAAAATCAAAATAGCTAGTCTATATTTTAGAGATCCCGTCATTTTGAAAATTATATCTAGTAGTCCAAGTGCCTAAAATACATCTTCCTCAGGGAACTTAAGCTGAGAACTGAAAATAAAGATACCTAGTTCATATTTTAGAGATCCCGTCATTTTGAAAATTATATTTAGTAGTTCAGGTGCTTAAAATACATCTTCCTCGGGGAACTTAAGCTGAGAACTGAAAATTCAGATACCTTGTACATATTTTAGAGATCCCGTCATTTTGAAAAATATAATTAGTAGTCCACGTGCTTAAAAAACATCTTGATCAGGGAACTTAAGCTAAGAACTGAAATATAAGATATCTGAATGTTATTTGATTGGTCCAGTCATTCTAAAAATTATATCTAGTAGTCCAAGTGCCTAAAATACATCTTCCTCAGGGAACTTAAGCTGAGAACTGAAAATAAAGATACCTAGTTCATATTTTAGAGATCCCGTCATTTTGAAAATTATATTTAGTAGTCCAGGTGCTTAAAATACATCTTCCTCAGGGAACTTAAGCTGAGAACTGAAAATTCAGATACCTTGTTCATTTTTTACAGATCCCGTCATTTTGAAAATTATATTTAGTAGTCCAGGTGCTTAAAAAAAAATCTTCCTCAGGGAACTTAATCTGAGAACTGAAAATTCTGATACCTTGTACATATTTAAGAGATCCCCTCATTTTGAAAAATATAATTAGTAGTCCAGGTGCTTAAAAAACATCTTGATCAGGGAACTTAAGCTAAGAACTGAAATATAAGATATCCGAATCGTATTTCAGTGGTCCAGTCATTCTAAAAATGTTATCTAGTAGTCCAAGTGCCTAAAATAGATCTTCCTCAGGGAACTTAAGCTGAGAAATGAAAATTCGGATGCCTTGTTCACTTTTTACAGATCCCGTCATTTTGAAAATTATATTTAGTAGTCCAGGTGCTTAAAATACATCTTCCTCAGGGAACTTAAGCTGAGAACTGAAAATAAAGATACCTAGTTCATATTTTAGAGATCCCGACATTTTGAAAATTATATTTAGTAGTCCAGGTGCTTAAAATACATCTTGCTCAGGGAACTTAATCTGAGAACTGAAAATTCAGATACCTTGTACATATTTTAGAGATCTCGTCATTTTGAAAATTATAATTAGTAGTCCAGGTGCTTAAAAAACATCTTGACCAGGGAACTTAAGCTAAGAACTGAAATGTAAGATATCTGAATGGTATTTGAGTGGTCCAGTCATTCTAAAAATTATATCTAGTAGTCCAAGTGCCTAAAATACATCTTATTCAGGGAAATTAAGCTGAGAATTGTAAAATAAGATACCCAGTTCATATTTTAGAGATCCCGTCATTTTGAAAATTATATTTAGTAGTCCAGGTGCTTAAAATACATCTTCCTCAGGGAACTTAAGCTGAGAACTGAAAATAAAGATACCTAGTTCATATTTTAGAGATCCCGTCATTTTGAAAATTATATTTAGTAGTCCAGGTGCTTAAAAAACATCTTCCTCAGGGAACTTAAGCTGAGAACTGAAATTTAAGATATCCGAATGGTATTTCAGTGGTCCAGTCATTCTAAAAATTATATCTAGTAGTCCAAGTGCCTAAAATACATCTTCCTCAGGGAACTTAAGCTGAGAACTGAAAATAAAGATACATAGTTTATACTTTAGAGATCCCGTCATTTCGAAAATTATATCTAGTAGTCCAAGTGCTTAAAAAACATCTTCCTCAGGGAAGTTAAGCTAAGAAATGAAATATACGATATCCGAATGGTATTTCAGTGGTCCAGTCATTCTAAAAATTATATCTAGTAGTCCAAGTGCCTAAAATACATCTTCTTCAGGGAACTTAAGCTAAGAACTGAAAATAAAGATACCTAGTTAATATTTTATAGATCCCGTCATTTTGAAAATTATATCTAATAGTCCAGGTGCTTAAAAAACATCCTCTTCAGGAAACTTAAGCTGAGAACTGAAAATTCAGATCCCTTGTTCATATTTAAGAGATCCCGTCATTTTGAAAATTATACTTAGTATTCCAGGTGCTTAAAAAACAACTTCCTCAGGGAACTTAATCTGAGAACTGAAAATTCAGATACCTTGTACATATTTTAGAGATCCCGTCATTTTGAAAATTATAATTAGTAGTCTAGGTGCTTAAAAAACATCTTGACCAGGGAACTTAAGCTAAGAACTGAAATGTAAGATATCTGAATGGTATTTGAGTGGTCCAGTCATTCTAAAAATTATATCTAGTAGTCCAAGTGCCTAAAATACATCTTCTTCAGGGAACTTAAGCTGAGAATTGAAAAATAAGATACCCAGTTCATATTTTAGAGATCCCGTCATATTGAAAATTATATTTAGTAGTCCAGGTGCTTAAAAAACATCTTCTTCAAAGAACTTAAGCTGTGAACTGAAAATTCAGATACCTTGTTCATATTTAAGAGATCCCGTCATTTTTGAGAATTATATTTAGTAGTCCAGGTGCCTAAAAAACATCTTCCTCAGGGAACTTAATCTGAGAACTGAAAATTCAGATACCTTGTACATATTTTAGAGATCCCGTCATTTTGAAAAATATAATTAGTAGTCCAGGTGCTTAAAAAACATCTTGATCAGGGAACTTAAGCTAAGAACTGAAATATAAGATATCCGAATGGTATTTCAGTGGTCGAGTCATTCTAAAAATTATATCTAGTAGTCCAGGTGCTTAAAAAACTTCTTGCTCAGGGAACTTAAGCTGAGAACTGAAAATAAAGATACCTAGTTCATATTTTAGAGATCCCGTCATTTTGAAAATTATATTTAGTAGTCCAGGTGCTTAAAAAACTTCTTGCTCAGTGAACTTAAGCTGAGAACTGAAAATTCTGATACCTTGTACATATTTTAGAGATCCCGTCATTTTGAAAATTATATTTAGTAGTCCAGGTGCTTAAAAAACATCTTGATCAGGGAACTTAAGCTAAGAACTGAGATATAAGATATCCGAATGGTATTTCAGTGGTCCAGTCATTCTAAAAATTATATCTAGTAGTCCAAGTGCCTAAAATACATCTTATTCAGAGAACTTAAGCTGAGAATTGAAAAATAAGATACCCAGTTCATATTTTAGAGATCCCGTCATTTTAAAAATTATATTTAGTAGTCCAGGTGCTTAAAATACATCTTCCTCAGGGAACTTAAGCTGAGAACTGAAAATAAAGATACCTAGTTCATATTTTAGAGATCCCGTCATTTTGAAAATTATATTTAGTAGTCCAGGTGCTTAAAATACATCTTCCTCAGGGAACTTAAGCTGAGAACTGAAATTTAAGATATCCGAATGGTATTTCAGTGGTCCAGTCATTCTAAAAATTATATCTAGTATGCCAAGTGCCTAAAATACATCTTCTTCAGGGAACTTAAGCTGAGAACTGAAAATAAAGATACCTAGTTAATATTTTATAGATCCCGTCATTTTGAAAATTATATCTAGTAGTCCAAGTGCTTAAAAAACATCTTCCTCAGGGAAGTTAAGCTAAGAAATGAAATATACGATATCCGAATGATATTTCAGTGGTCCAGTCATTCTAAAAATTATATCTACTAGTCCAAGTGCCTAAAATACATCTTCCTCAGGGAACTTAAACTTAGAACTGAAAATAAAGATACCTCGATAATATTTTAGAGATCCCGTAATTTTAAAAATTATATTTAGTAGTCCAGGTGCTTAAAAAACATCCTCTTCAGGAAACTTAAGCTGAGAACTGAAAATTCAGATCCCTTGTTCATATTTAAGAGATCCCGTCATTTTGAAAATTATATTTAGTATTCCAGGTGCTTAAAAAACAACTTCCTCAGGGAACTTAATCTGAGAACTGAAAATTCAGATACCTTGTACATATTTTAGAGATCCCGTCATTTTGAAAATTATAATTAGTAGTCTAGGTGCTTAAAAAACATCTTGACCAGGGAACTTAAGCTAAGAACTGAAATGTAAGATATCTGAATGGTATTTGAGTGGTCCAGTCATTCTAAAAATTATATCTAGTAGTCCAAGTGCCTAAAATACATCTTCTTCAGGGAACTTAAGCTGAGAATTGAAAAATAAGATACCCAGTTCATATTTTAGAGATCCCGTCATATTGAAAATTATATTTAGTAGTCCAGGTGCTTAAAAAACATCTTCTTCAAAGAACTTAAGCTGAGAACTGAAAATTCAGATACCTTGTTCATATTTAAGAGATCCCGTCATTTTGATAATTATATTTAGCAGTCCAGGAGCCTAAAAAACATCTTCCTCAGGGAACTTAATTTGAGAACTGAAAATTCAGATACCTTGTACATATTTTAGAGATCCCGTCATTTTGAAAATTATATAGTAGTCCAGATGCTTAAAAAACATCTTGATCAGGGAACTTAAGCTAAGAACTGAAATATAAGATATCCGAATGGTATTTCAGTGGTCCAGTCATTCTAAAAATTATATCTAGTAGTCCAAGTGCTTAAAATACATCTTCCTCAGGGAACTTAAGCTGAGAACTGAAAATTAAGATACCTAGTTCATATTTTAGAGATCACGTCATTTTGAAAATTATATTTAGTAGTCCAGGTGCTTAAAATACATCTTCCTCAGGGAACTTAAGCTGAGAACTGAAAATTCGGATACCTTGTTCATTTTTTACAGATCCCGTCATTTTGAAAATTATATTTTGTAGTCCAGGTGCTTAAAAAACATCTTGATCAGGGAACTTAAGCTAAGAACTGAAATATAAGATATCCGAATGGTATTTCAGTGGTCCAGTCATTCTAAAAATTATATCTAGTAGTCCAAGTGCTTAAAAAACATCTTCTTCAGGGAACTTAAACTAAGAACTGAAAATAAAGATACCTAGTTAATATTTTATAGATCCCGTCATTTTGAAAATTATATCTAATAGTCCAGGTGCTTAAAAAACATCCTCTTCAGGAAACTTAAGCTGAGAACTGAAAATTCAGATACCTTGTTCATATTTAAGAGATATCGTCATTTTGAAAATTATATTTAGTAGTCCAGGTGCCTATAAAACATCTTCCTCAGGGAACTTAATCTGAGAACAGAAAATTCAGATACCTTGTACATATTTTAGTGATCCCGTCATTTTGAAAATTATATTTTGTAGTCTAGGTGCTTAAAAAACATCTTGACCAGGGAACTTAAGCTAAGAACTGAAATGTAAGATATCTGAATGGTATTTGAGTGGTCCAGTCATTCTAAAAATTATATCTAGTAGTCCAAGTGCCTAAAATACATCTTCTTCAGGGAACTTAAGCTGAGAATTGAAAAATAAGATACCCAGTTCATATTTTAGAGATCCCGTCATTTTGAAAATTATATTTAGTAGTCCAGGTGCTTAAAAAACATCTTCTTAAGTGAACTTAAGCTGAGAACTGAAAATTCAGATACCTTGTTCATATTTAAGAGATCCCGTCATTTTGATAATTATTTTTAGTAGTGCAGGTGCCTAAAAAACATCTTCCTCAGGGAACTTAATTTGAGAACTGAAAATTCAGATACCTTGTACATATTTTAGAGATCCCGTCATTTTGAAAATTATATTTTGTAGTCCAGGTGCTTAAAAAACATCTTGATCAGGGAACTTAAGCTAAGAACTGAAATATAAGATATCCGAATGGTATTTCAGTGGTCCAGTCATTCTAAAAATTATATCTAGTAGTCCAGGTGCTTAAAAACCATCTTACTCAGGGAACTTAAGCTGAGAACTGAAAATTAAGATACCTAGTTCATATTTTAGAGATCACGTCATTTTGAAAATTATATTTAGTAGTGCAGGTGCTTAAAATACATCTTCCTCAGGGAACTTAAGCTGAGAACTGAAAATTCAGATACATTTTTCATTTTTTACAGATCCCGTCATTTTGAAAAATATAATTAGTAGTCCAGGTGCTTAAAAAACATCTTGATCAGGGAACTTAAGCTAAGAACTGAAATATAAGATATCCGAATGGTATTTCAGTGGTCCAGTCATTCTAAAAATTATATCTAGTAGTCCAAGTGCCTAAAATACATCTTCTTCAGGGAACTTAAGCTGAGAACTGAAAATTCAGATACCTAGTTTATATTTTAGAGATCCCGTCATTTTGAAAATTATATTTAGTAGTCCAGGTGCTTAAAAAACATCTTCTTCAGGGAACTTAAGCTGAGAACTGAAAATTCAGATACCTTGTTCATATTTAAGAGATCCCGTCATTTTGATAATTATATTTAGTAGTGCAGGTGCCTAAAAAACATCTTCCTCAGGGAACTTAATTTGAGAACTGAAAATTCAGATACCTTGTACATATTTTAGAGATCCCGTCATTTTGAAAATTATATTTAGTAGTCCAGGTGCTTAAAAAACATCTTGATCAGGGAACTTAAGCTAAGAACTGAAATATAAGATATCCGAATGGTATTTCAGTGGTCCAGTCATTCTAAAAATTATATCTAGTAGTCCAAGTGCTTAAAATACATCTTCCTCAGGGAACTTAAGCTGAGAACTGAAAATAAAGATACCTAGTTCATATTTTAGAGATCCCGTCATTTTGAAAATTATATTTAGTAGTCCAGGTGCTTAAAATACATCTTCGTCAGGGAACTTAAGCTGAGAACTGAAAATTCAGATACCTTGTTCATTTTTCACAGATCCCGTCATTTTGAAAAATATAATTAGTAGTCCAGGTGCTTAAAAAACATCTTGATCAGGGAACTTAAGCTAAGAACTGAAATATAAGATATCCGAATGGTATTTCAGTGGTCCAGTCATTCTAAAAATTATATCTAGTAGTCCAAGTGCCTAAAATACATCTTCTTCAGGGAACTTAAACTGAGAACTGTAAATGAAGATACCTAGTTGATATTTTATAGATCCCGTCATTTTGAAAATTATATTTAGTAGTCCAGGTGCTTAAAAAACATCTTCCTCAGGGAACTTAAGCTAAGAAATGAAATATACGATATCCGAATGGTATTTCAGTGGTCCAGTCAATCTAAAAATTATATCTAGTAGTCCAAGTGCCTAAAATACATTTTCCTCAGGGAACTTAAGCTGAGAACTGAAATTTAAGATACCTAGTTAATATTTTAGAGATCCCGTCATTTCAAAAATTATATTTAGTAGTCCAGGTGCCTAAAATACATCTTCCTCAGGGAACTTAATCTGAGAACTGAAAATTCAGATACATTGTTCATATTTTAGAGATCCCGTCATTTTGAAAATTATATTTAGTAGTCCAGGTGCTTAAAATACATCTTCTTCAGGGAACTTAAGCTGAGAACTGAAATTTAAGATATCCGAATGGTATTTCAGTGGTCCAGTCATTCTAAAAATTATATCTAGTAGTCCAAGTGCCTAAAATACATCTTCCTCAGGGAACTTAAGCTGAGAACTGAAAATAAAGATACCTAGTTCATATTTTAGAGATCCCGTCATTTTGAAAATTATATTTAGTAGTCCAGGTGCTTAAAATACATCTTCGTCAGGGAACTTAAGCTGAGAACTGAAAATTCAGATACCTTGTTCATTTTTTACAGATCCCGTCATTTTGAAAATTATATTTAGTAGTCCAGGTGCTTAAAAAAAATCTTCCTCAGGGAACTTAAGCTGAGAACTGAAATTTAAGATACCTAGTTCATATTTCAGAGATCCCGTCATTTTGAAAAATATAATTAGTAGTCCAGGTGCTTAAAAAACATCTTCTTCAGGGAACTTAAGCTAAGAACTGAAGTATAATATATCCGAATGGTTTTTCAGTGGTCCAGTCATTTTAAAAAATATATTTAGTAGTCCAAGTACCTAAATTACATCTTACTCAGGGAACTTAAGCTGAGAACTGAAAATAATGATACCTAGTTCATATTTTAGAGATCCCGTCATTTTGAAAATTATATTTAGTAGTCCAAGTGCTTAAAAAACATCTTGCTCAGTGAACTTAAGCTGAGAACTGAAAATTCTGATACCTTGTACATATTTTAGAGATCCCGTCATTTTGAAAAATATAATTAGTAGTCCAGGTGCTTAAAAAACATCTTGATCAGGGAACTTAAGCTAAGAACTGAAGTATAAGATATCCGAATGGCATTTCAGTGGTCCAGTCATTCTAAAAATTATATCTAATAGACGAAGTGCCTAAAATACATCTTACTCAGGGAACTTAAGCTGAGAACTGAAAATTCAGATACCTTGTTCATTTTTTACAGATCCCGTCATTTTGAAAATTATATTTAGTAGTCCAGGTGCTTAAAATACATTTCCACAGGGAACTTAAGCTGAGAACTGAAAATAAAGATACCTAGTTCATATTTTAGAGATCCCGTCATTTTGAAAATTATATTTAGTAGTCCAGGTGCTTAAAATACATTTCCACAGGGAACTTAAGCTGAGAACTGAAATTTAAGATATCCGAATGGTATTTCAGTGGTCCAGTCATTCTAAAAATTATATCTAGTAGTCCAAGTGCCTAAAATACATCTTCTTCAGGGAACTTAAGCTGAGAACTGAAAATAAAGATACCTAGTTTATATTTTATAGATCCCGTCATTTTGAAAATTATATCTAGTAGTCCAAGTGCTTAAAAAACATCTTCCTCAGGGAAGTTAAGCTAAGAAATGAAATATACGATATCCGAATGGTATTTCAGTGGTCCAGTCATTCTAAAAATTATATCTAGTAGTCCAAGTGCCTAAAATACATCTTCTTCAGGGAACTTAAGCTAAGAACTGAAAATAAAGATACCTAGTTAATATTTTATAGATCCCGTCATTTTGAAAATTATATCTAATAGTCCAGGTGCTTAAAAAACATCCTCTTCAGGAAACTTAAGCTGAGAACTGAAAATTCAGATCCCTTGTTCATATTTAAGAGATCCCGTCATTTTGAAAATTATATTTAGTAGTCCAGGTGCTTAAAATACATCTTCCTCAGGGAACTTAATCTGAGAACTGAAAATTCAGATACCTTGTACATATTTAAGAGATCCCTACATTATAAAAATTATAATTAGAATTCAAGGTGCTTAAAAAACATCTTGACCAGGGAACTTAAGCTAAGAACTGAAATGTAAGATATCTGAATGGTATTTGAGTGGTCCAGTCATTCTAAAAATTATATCTAGTAGTCCAAGTGCCTAAAATACATCTTCTTCAGGGAACTTAAGCTGAGAATTGAAATTTAAGATACCTAGTTCATATTTTAGAGATCCCGTCATTTTGAAAATTATATTTAGTAGTCCAGGTGCTTAAAAAACATCTTCTTCAGGGAACTTAAGCTGAGAACTGAAAATTCAGATACCTTGTTCATATTTAAGAGATCCCGTCATTTTGATAATTATATTTAGTAGTGCAGGTGCCTAAAAAACATCTTCCTCAGGGAACTTAATTTGAGAACTGAAAATTCAGATACCTTGTACATATTTTAGAGATCCCGTCATTTTGAAAATTATATTTTGTAGTCCAGGTGCTTAAAAAACATCTTGATCAGGGAACTTAAGCTAAGAACTGAAATATAAGATATCCGAATGGTATTTCAGTGGTGCAGTCATTCTATATATTATATCTAGTAGTCCAAGTGCTTAAAATACATCTTCCTCAGGGAACTTAAGCTGAGAACTGAAAATTAAGATACCTAGTTCATATTTTAGAGATCACGTCATTTTGAAAATTATATTTAGTAGTCCAGGTGCTTAAAATACATCTTCCTCAGGGAACTTAAGCTGAGAACTGAAAATTCGGATACCTTGTTCATTTTTTACAGATCCCGTCATTTTGAAAAATATATTTAGTAGTCCAGGTGCTTAAAAAACATCTTGATCAGGGAACTTAAGCTAAGAACTGAAATATAAGATATCCGAATGGTATTTCAGTGGTCCAGTCATTCTAAAAATTATATCTAGTAGTCCAAGTGCTTAAAAAACATCTTCTTCAGGGAACTTAAACTGAGAACTGAAAATAAAGATACCTAGTTAATATTTTATAGATCCCGTCATTTTGAAAATTATATCTAGTAGTCCAAGTGCTTAAAAAACATCTTCCTCAGGGAAGTTAAGCTAAGAAATGAAATATACGATATCCGAATTGTATTTTAGTGGTCCAGTCATTCTAAAAATTATATCTAGTATGCCAAGTGCCTAAAATACATCTTCTTCAGGGAACTTAAGCTGAGAACTGAAAATTCAGATACCTATTTCATATTTCAGAGATCCAGTCATTTTGAAAATTATATTTAGTAGTGCAGGTGCCTAAAAAACATCTTCCTCAGGGAACTTAATTTGAGAACTGAAAATTCAGATACCTTGTACATATTTTAGAGATCCCGTCATTTTAAAAATTATAATTAGTAGTCCAGGTGCTTAGAAAACCTCTTGCTCAGGGAACTTAAGCTGAGAACTGAAATTTAAGATATCCGAATGGTATTTCAGTGGTCCAGTCATTCTAAAAATTATATCTAGTAGTCCAAGTGCCTAAAATACATCTTCTTCAGGGAACTTAAGCTGAGAACTGAAAATTCAGATACCTAGTTCATATTTTAGAGATCCCGTCATTTTGAAAATTATATCTAGTAGTCCAAGTGCTTAAAAAACATCTTCCTCAGGGAAGTTAAGCTAAGAAATGAAATATACGATATCCGAATGGTATTTCAGTGGTCCAGTCATTCTAAAAATTATATCTAGTAGTCCAAGTGCCTAAAATACATCTTCTTCAGGGAACTTAAGCTAAGAACTGAAAATAAAGATACCTAGTTAATATTTTATAGATCCCGTCATTTTGAAAATTATATCTAATAGTCCAGGTGCTTAAAATACATCCTCTTCAGGGAACTTAAGCTGAGAACTGAAAATTCAGATTCCTTGTTCATATTTTAGAGATCCGTCATTTCGAAAATTATATTTAGTAGTCCAGGTGCTTAAAAAACATCTTCCTCAGGGAACTTAATCTGAGAACTGAAAATTCAGATACCTTGTACATATTTTAGAGATCCCGTCATTTTGAAAATTATATTTAGTAGTCCAGGTGCTTAAAATACATCTTCCTCAGGGAACTTAAGCTGAGAACTGAAATTTAAGATATCCGAATGGTATTTCAGTGGTCCAGTCATTCTAAAAATTATATCTAGTAGTCCAAGTGCCTAAAATACATCTTCCTCAGGGAACTTAATCTGAGAACTGAAAATCACGATACCTAGTTCATATTTTAGAGATCCCGTCATTTTGAAAATTATATTTAGTAGTCCAGGTGCTTAAAATACATCTTCCTCAGGGAACTTAAGCTGAGAACTGAAAATTCAGATACCTTGTTCATTTTTTACAGATCCCGTCATTTTGAAAATTATATTTAGTAGTCCAGGTGCTTAAAAAACATCTTCCTCAGGGAACTTAATCTGAGAACTGAAAATTCAGATACCTTGTTCATATTTAAGAGATCCCCTCATTTTGAAAAATATAATTAGTAGTCCAGGTGCTTAAAAAACATCTTGATCAGGGAACTTAAGCTAAGAACTGAAATGTAAGATATCCGAATCGTATTTCAGTGGTCCAGTCATTCTAAAAATTATATCTAGTAGTCCAAGTGCCTAAAATACATCTGCCTCAGGGACCTTAAGCTGAGAAATGAAAATTCGGATACCTTGTTCACTTTTTACAGATCCCGTCATTTTGAAAATTATATTTAGTAGTCCAGGTGCTTAAAATACATCTTCCACAGGGAACTTAAGCTGAGAACTGAAAATAAAGATACCTAGTTCATATTTTAGAGATCCCGACATTTTGAAAATTATATTCAGTAGTCCAGGTGCTTAAAATACATCTTGCTCAGTGAACTTAAGCTGAGAACTGAAAATTCTGATACCTTGTACATATTTTAGAGATCCCGTCATTTTGAAAAATATAATTAGTAGTCCAGGTGCTTAAAAAACATCTTGATCAGGGAACTTAAGCTAAGAACTGAAATATAAGATATCCGAATGGTATTTCAGTGGTCCAGTCATACTAAAAATTATATCTAGTTGTCCAAGTGCCTAAAACACATCTTCCTCAGGGAAGTAAAGCTGAGAAATGAAAATTCGGATACCTTGTTCACTTTTTACAGATCCCGTCATTTTGAAAATTATATCTAGTAGTCCAGGTGCTTAAAATACATCTTTCTCATGGAACTTCAGCTGAGAACTGAAAATAAAGATACCTAGTTCATATTTTAGAGATCCCGTCATTTTGAAAATTATATTTAGTAGTCCAGGTGCTTAAAAAACCTCTTCTTCAGGGAACTTAAGCTGAGAACTGAAATTTAAGATATCCGAATGGTATTTCAGTGGTCCAGTCATTCTAAAAATTATATCTAGTAGTCCAAGTGCCTAAAATACTTCTTCCTCAGGGAACTTAAGCTGAGAACTGAAAATAAAGATACCTAGTTAATAGTTTAGAGATCCCGACATTATGAAAATTATATCTAGTAGTCCAAGTGCTTAAAAAACATCTTCCTCAGGGAAGTTAAGCTAAGAAATGAAATATACGATATCCGAATGGTATTTCAGTGGTCCAGTCATTCTAAAAATTATATCTAGTAGTCCAAGTGCCTAAAATACATCTTCTTCAGGGAACTTAAGCTAAGAACTGAAAATAAAGATACCTAGTTAATATTTTATAGATCCCGTCATTTTGAAAATTATATCTAATAGTCCAGGTGCTTAAAAAACATCCTCTTCAGGAAACTTAAGCTGAGAACTGAAAATTCAGATCCCTTGTTCATATTTAAGAGATCCCGTCATTTTGAAAATTATATTTAGTATTCCAGGTGCTTAAAAAACAACTTCCTCAGGGAACTTAATCTGAGAACTGAAAATTCAGATACCTTGTACATATTTTAGAGATCCCGTCATTTTGAAAATTATAATTAGTAGTCTAGGTGCTTAAAAAACATCTTGACCAGGGAACTTAAGCTAAGAACTGAAATGTAAGATATCTGGATGGTATTTGAGTGGTCCAGTCATTCTAAAAATTATATCTAGTAGTCCAAGTGCCTAAAATACATCTTCTTCAGGGAACTTAAGCTGAGAATTGAAAATTAAAATACCTAGTTCATATTTTAGAGATCCCGTCATTTTGAAAATTATATTTAGTAGTCCAGGTGCTTAAAAAACATCTTCTTCAGGGAACTTAAGCTGAGAACTGAAAATTCAGATACCTTGTTCATATTTAAGAGATCCCGTCATTTTGATAATTATATTTAGTAGTGCAGGTGCCTAAAAAACATCTTCCTCAGGGAACTTAATTTGAGAACTGAAAATTCAGATACCTTGTACATATTTTAGAGATCCCGTCATTTTGAAAATTATATTTTGTAGTCCAGGTGCTTAAAAAACATCTTGATCAGGGAACTTAAGCTAAGAACTGAAATATAAGATATCCGAATGGTATTTCAGTGGTCCAGTCATTCTAAAAATTATATCTAGTAGTCCAAGTGCTTAAAATACATCTTCCTCAGGGAACTTAAGCTGAGAACTGAAAATTAAGATACCTAGTTCATATTTTAGAGATCACGTCATTTTGAAAATTATATTTAGTAGTCCAGGTGCTTAAAATACATCTTCCTCAGGGAACTTAAGATGAGAACTGAAAATTCGGATACCTTGTTCATTTTTTACAGATCCCGTCATTTTGAAAATTATATTTAGTAGTCCAGGTGCTTAAAAAACATCTTGATCAGGGAACTTAAGCTAAGAACTGAAATATAAGATATCCGAATGGTATTTCAGTGGTCCAGTCATTCTAAAAATTATATCTAGTAGTCCAAGTGCCTAAAATACATCTACCTCAGGGAACTTAAGCTGAGAACTGAAAATAAAGATACCTAGTAAATATTTTAGAGATCCCGTCATTTTGAAAATTATATCTAGTAGTCCAAGTGCTTAAAAAACATCTTCCTCAGGGAAGTTAAGCTAAGAAATGAAATATACGATATCCGAATGGTATTTCAGTGGTCCAGTCATTCTAAAAATTATATCTAGTAGTCCAAGTGCCTAAAATACATCTTCTTCAGGGAACTTAAGCTGAGAACTGAAAATAAAGATACCTAGTTAATATTTTATAGATCCCGTCATTTTGAGAATTATATTTAGTAGTGCAGGTGCCTAAAAAACATCTTCCTCAGGGAACTTAATTTGAGAACTGAAAATTCAGATACCTTGTACATATTTTAGAGATCCCGTCATTTTAAAAATTATAATTAGTAGTCCAGGTGCTTAGAAAACCTCTTGCTCAGGAAACTTAAGCTGAGAACTGAAATTTAAGATATCCGAATGGTATTTCAGTGGTCCAGTCATTCTAAAAATTATACCTAATAGTCCAAGTGCCTAAAATACATCTTCTTCAGGGAACTTAGGCTGAGAACTGAAAATTCAGATTCCTTGTTCATTTTTTACAGATCCCGTCATTTTGAAAAATATAATTAGTAGTCCAGGTGCTTAAAAAACATCTTGATCAGGGAACTTAAGCTAAGAACTGAAATATAAGATATCCGAATGGTATTTCAGTGGTCCAGTCATTCTAAAAATTATATCTAGTAGTCCAAGTGCTTAAAAAACATCTTCTTCAGGGAACTTAAGCTAAGAACTGAAAATAAAGATACCTAGTTAATATTTTATAGATCCCGTCATTTTGAAAATTATATCTAATAGTCCAGGTGCTTAAAAAACATCCTCTTCAGGAAACTTAAGCTGAGAACTGAAAATTCAGATCCCTTGTTCATATTTAAGAGATCCCGTCATTTTGAAAATTATATTTAGAAGTCCAGGAGCATAAAAAACAACTTCCTCAGGGAACTTAATCTGAGAACTGAAAATTCAGATACCTTGTACATATTTTAGAGATCCCGTCATTTTGAAAATTATAATTAGTAGTCTAGGTGCTTAAAAAACATCTTGACCAGGGAACTTAAGCTAAGAACTGAAATGTAAGATATCTGAATGGTATTTGAGTGGTCCAGTCATTCTAAAAATTATATCTAGTAGTCCAAGTGCCTAAAATACATCTTATTCAGGGAAATTAAGCTGAGAATTGTAAAATAAGATACCCAGTTCATATTTTAGAGATCCCGTCATTTTGAAAATTATATTTAGTAGTCCAGGTGCTTAAAAAACATCTTCTTCAGGGAACTTAAGCTGAGAACTGAAAATTCAGATACCTTGTTCATATTTAAGAGATCCCGTCATTTTGATAATTATATTTAGTAGTGCAGGTGCCTAAAAAACATCTTCCTCAGGGAACTTAATTTGAGAACTGAAAATTCAGATACCTTGTACATATTTTAGAGATCCCGTCATTTTGAAAATTATATTTTGTAGTCCAGGTGCTTAAAAAACATCTTGATCAGGGAACTTAAGCTAAGAACTGAAATATAAGATATCCGAATGGTATTTCAGTGGTCCAGTCATTCTATATATTATATCTAGTAGTCCAAGTGCTTAAAATACATCTTCCTCAGGGAACTTAAGCTGAGAACTGAAAATTAAGATACCTAGTTCATATTTTAGAGATCACGTCATTTTGAAAATTATATTTAGTAGTCCAGGTGCTTAAAATACATCTTCCTCAGGGAACTTAGACTGAGAACTGAAAATTCAGATTCCTTGTTCATTTTTTACAGATCCCGTCATTTTGAAAAATATAATTAGTAGTCCAGGTGCTTAAAAAACATCTTGATCAGGGAACTTAAGCTAAGAACTGAAATATAAGATATCCGAATGGTATTTCAGTGGTCCAGTCATTCTAAAAATTATATCTAGTAGTCCAAGTGCCTAAAATACATCTTCCTCAGGGAACTTAAACTGAGAACTGAAAATAAAGATACCTAGTTAATATTTTATAGATCCCGTCATTTTGAAAATTATATCTAGTAGTCCAAGTGCTTAAAAAACATCTTCCTCAGGGAAGTTAAGCTAAGAAATGAAATATACGATATCCGAATGGTATTTCAGTGGTCCAGTCATTCTAAAA
The DNA here is from genome assembly GCA_030998225.1 of Diplolepis rosae. Classification (NCBI taxonomy): domain Eukaryota; kingdom Metazoa; phylum Arthropoda; class Insecta; order Hymenoptera; family Diplolepididae; genus Diplolepis; species Diplolepis rosae. The sequence continues at coordinate 1,857,129 of JAPYXD010000158.1, read as the reverse complement.
ATTATATCTAGTATGCCAAGTGCCTAAAATACATCTTCTTCAGGGAACTTAAGCTGAGAACTGAAAATAAAGATACCTAGTTAATATTTTAGAGATCCCGTCATTTTGAGATTTATATTTAGTAGTCCAGGTGCTTAAAAAACATCTTCTTCAGGGAACTTAAGCTGAGAACTGAAATTTAAGATATCCGAATGGTATTTCAGTGGTCCAGTCATTCTAAAAATTATATCTAGTAGTCCAAGTGCCTAAAATACATCTTCTTCAGGGAACTTAAGCTGAGAACTGAAAATAAAGATACCTAGTTTATATTTTATAGATCCCGTCATTTCGAAAATTATATCTAGTAGTCCAAGTGCTTAAAAAACATCTTCCTCAGGGAAGTTAAGCTAAGAAATGAAATATACGATATCCGAATGGTATTTCAGTGGTCCAGTCATTCTAAAAATTATATCTAGTAGTCCAAGTGCCTAAAATACATCTTCTTCAGGGAACTTAAGCTAAGAACTGAAAATAAAGATACCTAGTTAATATTTTATAGATCCCGTCATTTTGAAAATTATATCTAATAGTCCAGGTGCTTAAAAAACATCCTCTTCAGGGAGCTTAAGCTGAGAACTGAAAATTCAGATACCTTGTTCATATTTTAGAGATCCCGTCATTTTGAAAATTATATTTAGTAGTCCAGGTGCTTAAAAAACATCTTCCTCAGGGAACTTAATCTGAGAACTGAAAATTCAGATACCTTGTACATATTATAGAGATCCCGTCATTTTGAAAATTATATCTAGTAGTCCAATTGCTTAAAATACATCTTCCTCAGGGAACTTAAGCTGAGAACTGAAATTTAAGATATCCGAATGGTATTTCAGTGGTCGAGTCATTCTAAAAATTATATCTAGTAGTCCAGGTGCTTAAAAAACTTCTTGCTCAGGGAACTTAAGCTGAGAACTGAAAATAAAGATACCTAGTTCATATTTTAGAGATCCCGTCATTTTGAAAATTATATTTAGTAGTCCAGGTGCTTAAAATACATCTTCCTCAGGGAACTTAAGCTGAGAACTGAAAATTCAGATACCTTGTTCATTTTTTACAGATCCCGTCATTTTGAAAATTATATTTAGTAGTCCAGGTGCTTAAAAAACTTCTTGCTCAGGGAACTTAAGCTGAGAACTCAAATGTAAGATATCTGAATGGTATTTGAGTGGTCCAGTCATTATAAAAATTATATCTAGTTGTCCAAATGCCTAAAATACATCTTCCTCAGGGAACTTAAGCTGAGAACTGAAAATAAAGATACCTAGTTCATATTTTAGAGATCCCGTCATTTTGAAAATTATATTTAGTAGTCCAGGTGCTTAAAATACATCTTCCTCGGGGAACTTAAGCTCAGAACTGAAAATTCATATACCTTGTTCATTTTTTACAGATCCCGTCATTTTTGAAAATTATATTTAGTAGTCCAGGTGCTTAAAAAACATCTTCCTCAGGGAACTTAATCTGAGAACTGAAAATTCTGATACCTTGTACATATTTTAGAGATCCCGTCATTTTGAAAAATATAATTAGTAGTCCAGGTGCTTAAAAAACATCTTGATCAGGGAACTTAAGCTAAGAACTGAAGTATAAGATATCCGAATGGTATTTCAGTGGTCCAGTCATTCTAAAAATTATATCGAGTAGTCCAAGTGCCTAAAATACATCTTCCACAGTGAACTTAAGCTGAGAAATGAAAATTCGGATACCTTGTTAATATTTTACAGATCCCGTCATTTTGAAAATTATATTTAGTAGTCCAGGTGCTTAAAATACATTTTCCTCAGGGAACTTAAGCTGAGAACTGAAAATAAAGATACCTAGTTCATATTTTAGAGATCCCGACATTTTGAAAATTATATTTAGTAGTCCAGGTGCTTAAAAAACATCTGGCTCAGGGAGCTTAAGCTGAGAACTGAAAATTCTGATACCTTGTACATATTTTAGAGATCCCGTCATTTTGAAAAATATAATTAGTAGTCCAGGTGCTTAAAAAACATCTTGATCAGGGAACTTAAGCTAAGAACTGAAGTATAAGATATCCGAATGGCATTTCAGTGGTCCAGTCATTCTAAAAATTATATCTAGTAGTCCAAGTGCCTAAAATACATCTTCCTCAGGGAACTTAAGCTGAGAAATGAAAATTCAGATACCTTGTTCATTTTTTACAGATCCCGTCATTTTGAAAATTATATTTAGTAGTCCAGGTGCTTAAAATACATTTCCACAGGGAACTTAAGCTGAGAACTGAAAATAAAGATACCTAGTTCATATTTTAGAGATCCCGTCATTTTGAAAATTATATTTAGTAGTCCAGGTGCTTAAAAAACATCTTCCTCAGGGAACTTAAGCTGAGAACTGAAATTTAAGATATCCGAATGGTATTTCAGTGGTCCAGTCATTCTAAAAATTATATCTAGTAGTCCAAGTGCCTAAAATACTTCTTGCTCAGGGAACTTAAGCTGAGAACTGAAAATAAAGATACCTAGTTAATATTTTATAGATCCCGTCATTTTGAAAATTATATCTAGTAGTCCAAGTGCTTAAAAAACATCTTCCTCAGGGAAGTTAAGCTAAGAAATGAAATATACGATATCCGAATGGTATTTCAGTGGTCCAGTCATTCTAAAAATTATATCTAGTAGTCCAAGTGCCTAAAATACATCTTCTTCAGGGAACTTAAGCTAAGAACTGAAAATAAAGATACCTAGTTAATATTTTATAGATCCCGTCATTTTGAAAATTATATCTAATAGTCCAGGTGCTTAAAAAACATCCTCTTCAGGAAACTTAAGCTGAGAACTGAAAATTCAGATCCCTTGTTCATATTTAAGAGATCCCGTCATTTTGAAAATTATATTTAGTATTCCAGGTGCTTAAAAAACAACTTCCTCAGGGAACTTAATCTGAGAACTGAAAATTCAGATACCTTGTACATATTTTAGAGATCCCGTCATTTTGAAAATTATAATTAGTAGTCTAGGTGCTTAAAAAACATCTTGACCAGGGAACTTAAGCTAAGAACTGAAATGTAAGATATCTGAATGGTATTTGAGTGGTCCAGTCATTCTAAAAATTATATCTAGTAGTCCAAGTGCCTAAAATACATCTTCTTCAGGGAACTTAAGCTGAGAATTGAAAAATAAGATACCTAGTTCATATTTTAGAGATCCCGTCATTTTGAAAATTATATTTAGTAGTCCAGGTGCTTAAAAAACATCTTCTTCAGGGAACTTAAGCTGAGAACTGAAAATTCAGATACCTTGTTCATATTTAAGAGATCCCGTCATTTTGATAATTATATTTAGTAGTGCAGGTGCCTAAAAAACATCTTCCTCAGGGAACTTAATTTGAGAACTGAAAATTCAGATACCTTGTACATATTTTAGAGTTCCCGTCATTTTGAAAATTATATTTTGTAGTCCAGGTGCTTAAAAAACATCTTGATCAGGGAACTTAAGCTAAGAACTGAAATATAAGATATCCGAATGGTATTTCAGTGGTCCAGTCATTCTAAAAATTATATCTAGTAGTCCAAGTGCTTAAAATACATCTTCCTCAGGGAACTTAAGCTGAGAACTGAAAATTAAGATACCTAGTTCATATTTTAGAGATCACGTCATTTTGAAAATTATATTTAGTAGTCCAGGTGCTTAAAATACATCTTCCTCAGGGAACTTAAGCTGAGAACTGAAAATTCGGATACCTTGTTCATTTTTTACAGATCCCGTCATTTTGAAAATTATATTTAGTAGTCCAGGTGCTTAAAAAACTTCTTGCTCAGGGAACTTAAGCTGAGAACTCAAATGTAAGATATCTGAATGGTATTTGAGTGGTCCAGTCATTATAAAAATTATATCTAGTTGTCCAAGTACCTAAAATACATCTTCCTCGGGGAACTTAAGCTGAGAACTGAAAATTCAGATACCTAGTTTATATTTTAGAGATCCCGTCATTTTGAAAATTATATTTAGTAGTCCAGGTGCTTAAAAAACATCTTCCTCAGGGAACTTAAGCTAAGAACTGAAATATAAGATATCCGAATCGTATTTCAGTGGTCCAGTCATTCTAAAAATTATATCTAGTAGTCGAAGTGCCTAAAATACATCTTCCTCAGGGAACTTAAGCTGAGAAATGAAAATAAAGATACCTAGTTAATATTTTATAGATCCCGTCATTTTGAAAATTATATCAAGTAGTCCAAGTGCCTAAAATACTTCTTCCTCAGGGAACTTAAGCTGAGAACTGAAAATCAAAATAGCTAGTTTATATTTTAGAGATCCCGTCATTTTGAAAATTATATTTATTAGTCCAGGTGCTTAAAAAACATCTTCCTCAGGGAAGTTAAGCTGAGAATTGAAATTTAAGATATCCGTATGGTATTTCAGTGGTCCAGTCATTCTAAAAATTATATCTAGTAGTCCAAGTGCCTAAAATACATCTTCTTCAGGGAACTTAAGCTGAGAACTGAAAATTCAGATACCTAGTTTATATTTTAGAGATCCCGTCATTTTGAAAATTATATCTAGTAGTCCAAGTGTTTAAAAAACATCTTCCTCAGGGAAGTTAAGCTAAGAAATGAAATATACGATATCCGAATGGTATTTCAGTGGTCCAGTCATTCTAAAAATTATATCTAGTAGTCCAAGTGCCTAAAATACATCTTCTTCAGGGAACTTAAGCTGAGAACTGAAAATAAAGATACCTAGTTAATATTTTATAGATCCCGTCATTTTGAGAATTATATTTAGTAGTGCAGGTGCCTAAAAAACATCTTCCTCAGGGAACTTAATTTGAGAACTGAAAATTCAGATACCTTGTACATATTTTAGAGATCCCGTCATTTTGAAAATTATATTTTGTAGTCCAGGTGCTTAAAAAACATCTTCCTCAGGGAACTTAAGCTGAGAACTGAAATTTAAGATATCCGAATGGTATTTCAGTGGTCCAGTCATTCTAAAAATTATATCTAGTAGTCCAAGTGCTTAAAAAACATCTTCTTCAGGGAACTTAAACTTAGAACTGTAAATTCGGATACATTGTTCATATTTTAGAGATGCCGTCATTTTGAAAACTATTTTTAGTAGTCCAGGTGCTTAAAAAACATCTTGATCAGGGAACTTAAGCTAAGAACTGAAATATAAGATATCCGAATGGTATTTCAGTGGTCCAGTCATTCTAAAAATTATATCCAGTAGTCCAAGTGCCTAAAATACATCTTCTTCAGGGAACTTAAGCTAAGAACTGAAAATAAAGATACCTAGTTAATATTTTATAGATCCCGTCATTTTGAAAATTATATCTAATAGTCCAGGTGCTTAAAAAACATCCTCTTCAGGAAACTTAAGCTGAGAACTGAAAATTCAGATCCCTTGTTCATATTTAAGAGATCCCGTCATTTTGAAAATTATAATTAGTATTCCAGGTGCTTAAAAAACAACTTCCTCAGGGAACTTAATCTGAGAACTGAAAATTCAGATACCTTGTACATATTTTAGAGATCCCGTCATTTTGAAAATTATAATTAGTAGTCTAGGTGCTTAAAAAACATCTTGACCAGGGAACTTAAGCTAAGAACTGAAATGTAAGATATCTGAATGGTATTTGAGTGGTCCAGTCATTCTAAAAATTATATCTAGTAGTCCAAGTGCCTAAAATACATCTTATTCAGGGAAATTAAGCTGAGAATTGTAAAATAAGATACCCAGTTCATATTTTAGAGATCCCGTCATTTTGAAAATTATATTTAGTAGTCCAGGTGCTTAAAAAACATCTTCTTCAGGGAACTTAAGCTGAGAACTGAAAATTCAGATACCTTGTTCATATTTAAGAGATCCCGTCATTTTGATAATTATATTTAGTAGTGCAGGTGCCTAAAAAACATCTTCCTCAGGGAACTTAATTTGAGAACTGAAAATTCAGATACCTTGTACATATTTTAGAGATCCCGTCATTTTGAAAATTATATTTTGTAGTCCAGGTGCTTAAAAAACATCTTGATCAGGGAACTTAAGCTAAGAACTGAAATATAAGATATCCGAATGGTATTTCAGTGGTCCAGTCATTCTAAAAATTATATCTAGTAGTCCAAGTGCTTAAAATACATCTTCCTCAGGGAACTTAAGCTGAGAACTGAAAATTAAGATACCTAGTTCATATTTTAGAGATCACGTCATTTTGAAAATTATATTTAGTAGTCCAGGTGCTTAAAATACATCTTCCTCAGGGAACTTAAGCTGAGAACTGAAAATTCGGATGCCTTGTTCACTTTTTACAGATCCCGTCATTTTGAAAATTATATTTAGTAGTCCAGGTGCTTAAAAAACTTCTTGCTCAGGGAACTTAAGCTGAGAACTCAAATGTAAGATATCTGAATGGTATTTGAGTGGTCCAGTCATTATAAAAATTGTATCTAGTTGTCCAAGTACCTAAAATACATCTTCCTCGGGGAACTTAAGCTGAGAACTGAAAATTCAGATACCTAGTTTATATTTTAGAGATCCCGTCATTTTGAAAATTATATTTAGTAGTCCAGGTGCTTAAAAAACATCTTCCTCAGGGAAGTTAAGCTAAGAACTGAAATATACGATATCCGAATGGTATTTCAGTGGTCCAGTCATTCTAAAAATTATAACTAGTAGTCGAAGTGCCTAAAATACATCTTCCTCTGGGAACTTAAGCTGAGAAATGAAAATAAAGATACCTAGTTAATATTTTATAGATCCCGTCATTTTGAAAATTATATCTAATAGTCCAGGTGCTTAAAAAACATCCTCTTCAGGAAACTTAAGCTGAGAACTGAAAATTCAGATCCCTTGTTCATATTTAAGAGATCCCGTCATTTTGAAAATTATATTTAGTATTCCAGGTGCTTAAAAAACAACTTCCTCAGGGAACTTAATCTGAGAACTGAAAATTCAGATACCTTGTACATATTTTAGAGATCCCGTCATTTTGAAAATTATAATTAGTAGTCTAGGTGCTTAAAAAACATCTTGACCAGGGAACTTAAGCTAAGAACTGAAGTATAAGATATCCCAATGGTATTTCAGTGGTCCAGTCATTCTAAAAATTATATCTAGTAGTCCAGGTGCTTAAAATACATCTTCCTCAGGGAACATAAGCTGAGAATGGAAAATCAAGATACCCAGTTCATATTTTACAGATCCCGTCATTTTGAAAATTATATTTAGTAGTTCAGGTGCTTAAAAAACATCTTGCTCAGGGAACTTAAGCTGAGAACTGAAATGTAAGATATCTGAATGGTATTTGAGTGATCCAGTCATTCTAAAAATTATATCTAGTAGTCCAAGTGCCTAAAATACATCTTCCTCAGGGAACTTAAGCTGAGAACTGAAAATAAAGATACCTAGTTAATATTTTATAGATCCCGTCATTTTGAAAATTATATCTAGTATTCCAAGTGCCTAAAATACATCTTCCTCAGTGAACTTAAGCTGAGAACTGAAAATCAAAATAGCTAGTTTATATTTTAGAGATCCCGTCATTTTGAAAATTATATTTAGTAGTCCAGGTGCTTAAAAAACATCTTCCTCAGGGAAGTTAAGCTAAGAACTGAAATATAAGATATCTCAATAATATTTGATTGGTCCAGTCATTCTAAAAATTATATCTAGTAGTCTAAGTGCCTAAAATACATCTTCTTCATGGAAATTAAGCTGAGAACTGAAAAAAAAGATACCTAGTTCATATTTTAGAGATCCCGTCATTTTGAAAACTATATTTAGTAGTCCAAGTGCCTAAAATACATATTACTCAGGGAACATAAGCTGAGAATGGAAAATCAAGATACCTAGTTCCTATTTTAGAGATCCCGTCATTTTGAAAATTATATTTAGTAGTCGAAGTGCCTAAAATACATCTTCCTCAGGGAACATAAGCTGAGAATGGAAAATCAAGATACCCAGTTCATATTTTACAGATCCCGTCATTTTGAAAATTATATTTAGTAGTTCAGGTGCTTAAAAAACATCTTGCTCAGGGAACTTAAGCTGAGAACTGAAATGTAAGATATCTGAATGGTATTTGAGTGATCCAGTCATTCTAAAAATTATATCTATTAGTCCAAGTGCCTAAAATACATCTTCCTCAGGGAACTTAAGCTGAGAACTGAAAAATAAGATACCTAGTTCATATTTTAGAGATCCCGTCATTTTGAAAATTATATTTAGTAGTCCAGGTGCTTAAAAAACATCTTCTTCAGGGAACTTAAGCTGAGAACTGAAAATTCAGATACCTTGTTCATATTTAAGAGATCCCGTCATTTTGATAATTATATTTAGTAGTCTCGGTGCCTAAAAAACATCTTCCTCAGGGAACTTAATTTGAGAACTGAAAATTCAGATACCTAGTTCAAATTTTACAGAACCCGACATTTTGAAAATTATATCTAGTAGTCCAAGTGCTTAAAAAACATCTTCCTCAGGGAAGTTAAGCTAAGAAATGAAATATACGATATCAGAATCGTATTTGAGTGGTCCTGTCATTATAAAAATTATATCTAGTAGTCCAAGTGCCTAAAATACATCTTCTTCAGGGAACTTAAGCTGAGAACTGAAAATAAAGATACCTAGTTAATATTTTAGAGATCCCGTCATTTTGATAATTATATTTAGTAGTGCAGGTGCCTAAAAAACATCTTCCTCAGGGAACTTAATTTGAGAACTGAAAATTCAGATACCTTGTACATATTTTAGAGATCCCGTCATTTTGAAAATTATATTTTGTAGTCCAGGTGCTTAAAAAACATCTTCTTCAGGGAACTTAAGCTGAGAACTGAAATTTAAGATATCCGAATGGTATTTCAGTGGTCCAGTCATTTTGAAAATTATATTTAGTAGTCCAGGTGCTTAAAAAACATCTTCTTCAGGAAACTTAAGCTGAGAACTGAAAATTCAGATACCTTGTTCATTTTTCAGTGATCCCGTCATTTTGATAATTATATTTTGTAGTCCAGGTGCTTAAAAAACATCTTGATCAGGGAACTTAAGCTAAGAACTGAAATATAAGATATCCGAATGGTATTTCAGTGGTCCAGTCATTCTAAAAATTATATCTAGTAGTCCAAGTGCTTAAAAAACATCTTCTTCAGGGAACTTAAACTGAGAACTGAAAATTAAGATACCTAGTTAATATTTTATAGATCCCGTCATTTTGAAAATTATATCTAGTAGTCCAAGTGCTTAAAAAACATCTTCCTCAGGGAAGTTAAGCTAAGAAATGAAATATACGATATCCGAATGGTATTTCAGTGGTCCAGTCATTCTAAAAATTATATCTAGTAGTCCAAGTGCCTAAAATACATCTTCTTCAGGGAACTTAAGCTGAGAACTGAAAATAAAGATACCTAGTTAATATTTTATAGATCCCGTCATTTTGATAATTATTTTTAGTAGTGCAGGTGCCTAAAAAACATCTTCCTCAGGGAACTTAATTTGAGAACTGAAAATTCAGATACCTTGTACATATTTTAGAGATACCGTCATTTTGAAAATTATATTTAGTAGTCCAGGTGCTTAAAATACATCTTCCTCAGGGAACTTAAGCTGAGAACTGAAATTTAAGATATCCGAATGGTATTTCAGTGGTCCAGTCATTCTAAAAATTATATCTAGTAGTCCAAGTGCCTAAAATACATATTCTTCAGGGAACTTAGGCTGAGAACTGAAAATTCAGATTCCTTGTTCATTTTTTACAGACCCCGTCATTTTGAAAATTATATTTTGTAGTCCAGGTGCTTAAAAAACATCTTGATCAGGGAACTTAAGCTAAGAACTGAAATATAAGATATCCGAATGGTATTTCAGTGGTCCAGTCATTCTAAAAATTATATCTAGTAGTCCAAGTGCTTAAAAAACATCTTCTTCAGGGAACTTAAGCTAAGAACTGAAAATAAAGATACCTAGTTAATATTTTATAGATCCCGTCATTTTGAAAATTATATCTAATAGTCCAGGTGCTTAAAAAACATCCTCTTCAGGAAACTTAAGCTGAGAACTGAAAATTCAGATCCCTTGTTCATATTTAAGAGATCCCGTCATTTTGAAAATTATATTTAGTATTCCAGGTGCTTAAAAAACAACTTCCTCAGGGAACTTAATCTGAGAACTGAAAATTCAGATACCTTGTACATATTTTAGAGATCCCGTCATTTTGAAAATTATAATTAGTAGTCTAGGTGCTTAAAAAACATCTTGACCAGGGAACTTAAGCTAAGAACTGAAATGTAAGATATCTGAATGGTATTTGAGTGGTCCAGTCATTCTAAAAATTATATCTAGTAGTCCAAGTGCCTAAAATACATCTTATTCAGGGAAATTAAGCTGAGAATTGTAAAATAAGATACCCAGTTCATATTTTAGAGATCCCGTCATTTTGAAAATTATATTTAGTAGTCCAGGTGCTTAAAAAACATCTTCTTCAGGGAACTTAAGCTGAGAACTGAAAATTCAGATACCTTGTTCATATTTAAGAGATCCCGTCATTTTGATAATTATATTTAGTAGTGCAGGTGCCTAAAAAACATCTTCCTCAGGGAACTTAATTTGAGAACTGAAAATTCAGATACCTTGTACATATTTTAGAGTTCCCGTCATTTTGAAAATTATATTTTGTAGTCCAGGTGCTTAAAAAACATCTTGATCAGGGAACTTAAGCTAAGAACTGAAATATAAGATATCCGAATGGTATTTCAGTGGTCCAGTCATTCTAAAAATTATATCTAGTAGTCCAAGTGCTTAAAATACATCTTCCTCAGGGAACTTAAGCTGAGAACTGAAAATTAAGATACCTAGTTCATATTTTAGAGATCACGTCATTTTGAAAATTATATTTAGTAGTCCAGGTGCTTAAAATACATCTTCCTCAGGGAACTTAAGCTGAGAACTGAAAATTCGGATACCTTGTTCATTTTTTACAGATCCCGTCATTTTGAAAATTATATTTAGTAGTCCAGGTGCTTAAAAAACTTCTTGCTCAGGGAACTTAAGCTGAGAACTCAAATGTAAGATATCTGAATGGTATTTCAGTGTTCCAGTCATTATAAAAATTATATCTAGTTGTCCAACTGCCTAAAATACATCTTCCTCAGGGAACTTAAGCTGAGAACTGAAAATTCTGATACCTAGTTCATATTTTAGAGATCCCGTCATTTTGAAAATTATATTTAGTAGTCCAGGTGCTTAAAAAACATCTTCCTCAGGGAACTTAAGCTAAGAACTGAAATATACGATATCCGAATGGTATTTCAGTGGTCCAGTCATTCTAAAAATTATATCTAGTAGTCCAAGTGCCTAAAATACATCTTCCTCAGGGAACTTAAGCTGAGAAATGAAAATAAAGATACCTAGTTAATATTTTATAGATCCCGTCATTTTGAAAATTATATCTAGTAGTCCAAGTGCCTAAAATACATCTTCCTCAGTGAACTTAAGCTGAGAACTGAAAATCAAAATAGCTAGTTTATATTTTAGAGATCCCGTCATTTTGAAAATTATATTTAGTAGTCCAGGTGCTCAAAAAACATCTTCCTCAGGGAACTTAAGCTAAGAACTGAAATATAAGATATCTAAATAATATTTGATTGGTCCAGTCATTCTAAAAATTATATCTAGTAGTCCAAGTGCCTAAAATACATCTTCCTCAGGGAACTTAAGCTGAGAACTGAAAATAAAGATACCTAGTTCATATTTTAGAGATCCCGTCATTTTGAAAATTATATTTAGTAGTCCAGGTGCTTAAAATACATCTTCCTCAGGGAACTTAAGCTGAGAACTGAAAATTCAGATACCTTGTTCATTTTTTACAGATCCCGTCATTTTGAAAATTATATTTAGTAGTCCAGGTGCTTAAAAAACTACTTGATCAGGGAATTTAAGATAAGAACTGAAAATTCAGATACCTAGTTCATATTTCAGAGATCCCGTCATTTAGAAAATTATATTTAATATTCCAGGTGCTTAAAAAACATCATGCTCAGGGAACTTAAGCGGAGAACTGAAAATTCAGATACCTAGTTTATATTTTAGAGATTCCGTCATTTTGAAAATTATATTTATTAGTCAAGGTGCTTAAAAAACATCTTCATCAGGGAACTTAAGCTAAGAACTGAAATATACGATATCCGAATGGTATTTACGTGGACCAGTCATTCTAAAAATTATATCTAGTAGTCTAAGTGCCTAAAATACATCTTCCTCAGGGAACTTAAGCTGAGAACTGAAAATTAAGATACCTAGTTCATATTTTAGAGATCCCGTCATTTTAAAAATTATATTTAGTAGTCCAGGTGCTTAAAAAACATCTTCTTCAGGGAACTTAAGCTAACAACTGAAAATTCAGATACCTTGTTCATATTTAAGAGATCCCGTCATTTTGAAAAATATAATTAGTAGTCCAGGTGCTTAAAAAACATCTTGATCAGGGAACTTAAGCTAAGAACTGAAATATAAGATATCCGAATGGTATTTCAGTGGTCCAGTCATTCTATAAATTATATCTAGTAGTCCAAGTGCTTAGAAAACCTCTTCCTCAGGAAACTTAAGCTGAGAACTGAAAATAAAGATACCTAGTTCATATTTTAGAGATCCCGTCATTTTGAAAATTATATTTAGTAGTCCAGATGCTTAAAATACATCTTCCTCAGAGAACTTAAGCTGAGAACTGAAAATTCAGATACCATGTTCATTTTTTAAGATCCTGTCATTTTGAAAATTATATTTAGTAGTCCAGGTGCTTAAAAAACTTCTTGCTCAGGGAACTTAAGCTGAGAACTCAAATGTAAGATATCTGAATGGTATTTGAGTGGTCCAGTCATTATAAAAATTATATCTAGTTGTCCAAGTACCTAAAATACATCTTCCTCGGGGAACTTAAGCTGAGAACTGAAAATTCGGATACCTAGATTATATTTTATAGATCCCGTCATTTTGAAATTATATTTTGTAGTCCAGGTGCTTAAAAAACATCTTCCTCAGGGAACTTAAGCTAAGAACTGAAATATAAGATATCCGAATGGTATTTCAGTGGTCCAGTCATTCTAAAAATTATATCTAGTAGTCGAAGTGCCTAAAATACATCTTCCTCTGGGAACTTAAGCTGAGAAATGAAAATAAAGATACCTAGTTAATATTTTATAGATCCCGTCATTTTGAAAATTATATCTAGTAGTCCAAGTGCCTAAAATACATCTTCCTCAGTGAACTTAAGCTGAGAACTGAAAATTAAAATAGCTAGTTTATATTTTAGAGATCCCGTCATTTTTCAAATTATATTTAGTAGTCCAGGTGCTTAAAAAACATCTTCCTCAGGGAAGTTAAGCTAAGAACTGAAATATAAGATATCTAAATAATATTTGATTGGTCCAGTCATTCTAAAAATTATATCTAGTAGTCCAAGTGCCTAAAATACATCTTCCTCAGGGAACTTAAGCTGAGAACTGAAAATAAAGATACCTAGTTCATATTTTAGAGATCCCGTCATTTTGAAAATTATATTTAGTAGTCCAGGTGCTTAAAATACATCTTCCTCAGGGAACTTAAGCTGAGAACTGAAAATTCAGATACCTTGTTCATTTTTTACAGATCCCGTCATTTTGAAAATTATATTTAGTAGTCCAGGTGCTTAAAAAACATCTTGCTCAGGGAACTTAAGCTGAGAACTGAAAATTCAGATACCTAGTTTATATTTTAGAGATCCCGTCATTTTGAAAATTATATTTAGTTTTCCAGGTGCTTAAAAAACATCATGCTCAGGGAACTTAAGCGGAGAACTGAAAATTCAGATACCTAGTTTATATTTTAGAGATCCCGTCATTTTGAGAATTATATTTAGTAGTCCAGGTGCTTAAAAAACATCTTCCTCAGGGAACTTAAGCTAAGAACTGAAATATACGATATCTGAATGGTATTTCAGTGGTCCAGTCATTCTAAAAATTATATCTAGTAGTCGAAGTGCCTAAAATACATCTTCCTCAGGGAACTTAAGCTGAGAACTGAAAATTAAGATACCTAGTTCATATTTTAGAGATCCCGTCATTTTAAAAATTATATTTAGTAGTCCAGGTGCTTAAAAAACATCCTCTTCAGGGAACTTAAGCTGAGAACTGAAAATTCAGATTCCTTGTTCATATTTTAGAGATCCCGTCATTTTCAAAATTATATTTAGCAGTCCAGGTGCTTAAAAAAAAATCTTCTTCAGGGAACTTAAGGTGAGAACTGAAAATTAAGATACCTAGTTTATATTTTAGAGATCCCGATATTTTGAAAATTATATATAGTAGTCCAAGTAATTAAAAAACATCTTCCTCAGGGAACTTAAGCTAAGAACTGAAGTATAAGATATCAGAATGGCATTTCAGTGGTCCAGTCATTCTAAAAATTATATCTAGTAGTCCAGGTGCTTAAAATACATCTTCCTCAGGGAACATAAGCTGAGAATGGAAAATCAAGATACCCAGTTCATATTTTACAGATCCCGTCATTTTGAAAATTATATTTAGTAGTTCAGGTGCTTAAAAAACATCTTGCTCAGGGAACTTAAGCTGAGAACTGAAATGTAAGAAAACCGAATCGTATTTGAGAGGTCCCGTCATTCTAAAAATTATATCTAGTAGACCAAGTACCTACAGAACATCTTCTTCAGGGACCTTAAGCTGAGAACTAAAAATAAAGATACCTATTTCATATTTTATAGATCCCGTAAATTTGAAAAATATATCTAGTATTCCAAGTGCCTAAAATACATCTTCCTCAGTGAACTTAAGCTGAGAACTGAAAATCAAAATAGCTAGTTTATATTTTAGAGATCCCGTCATTTTGAGAATTATATTTAGTAGTCCAGGTGCTTAAAAAACACCTTCCTCAGGGAACTTAAGCTAAGAACTAAAATATAAGATATCTCAATTTTATTTAAGAGATCCCGTCATTCTAAATATTATATCGAGTAGTCTAAGTGCCTAAAATACATCTTCCTCAGGGAACTTAAGCTGAGAACTGAAAATAAAGATACCTAGTTCATATTTTAGAGATCCCCTCATTTTGAAAATTATATCTAGTAGTCCAAGTGCCTAAAATACATCTTCCTCAGGGAACTTAAGCTGAGAACTGAAAAATAAGATACCTATTTCATATTTTAGAGAACGCGTCATTTTCTAAATTATATATAGTAGTCTAAGTGCCTAAAATACATCTTCCTCAGGGAACTTAAGCTGAGAACTGAAAATAAAGATACCTAGTTAATATTTTAAAGATCCCGTCATTTTGAAAATTATATTTAGTAGTCGAAGTGCCTAAAATACATCTTCCTCAGGGAACATAAGCTGAGAATGGAAAATCAAGATACCCAGTTCATATTTTACAGATCCCGTCATTTTGAAAATTATATTTAGTAGTTCAGGTGCTTAAAAAACATCTTGCTCAGGGAACTTAAGCTGAGAACTGAAATGTAAGATATCTGAATGGTATTTGAGTGATCCAGTCATTCTAAAAATTATATCTAGTAGTCCAAGTGCCTAAAATACATCTTCCTCAGGGAACTTTAGCTAAGAGCTGAAAATAAAGATACCTAGTTAATATTTTATAGATCCCGTCATTTTGAAAATTATATCTAGTAGTCCAAGTGCCTAAAATACATCTTCCTCAGTGAACTTAAGCTGAGAACTGAAAATCAAAATAGCTAGTTTATATTTTAGAGATCCCGTCATTTTGAAAATTATATCTAGTAGTCCAGGTGCTTAAAATACATCTTCCTCAGGGAAGTTGAGCTGACAACTGAAAATAAAGATTACTAGTTCATATTTTAGAGATCCCTTCATTTTGAAAATTACATTTAGTAGTCCAGGTGCTTAAAATACATCTTCCTCGGGGAACTTAAGCTGAGAACTGAAAATTCAGATACCTTGTACATATTTTAGAGATCCCGTCATTTTGAAAAATATAATTAGTAGTCCAGGTGCTTAAAAAACATCTTGATCAGGGAACTTAAGCTAAGAACTGAAATATAAGATATCTGAATGTTATTTGATTGGTCCAGTCATTCTAAAAATTATATCTAGTAGTCCAAGTGCCTAAAATACATCTTCCTCAGGGAACTTAAGCTGAGAACTGAAAATAAAGATACCTAGTTCATATTTTAGAGATCCCGTCATTTTGAAAATTATATTTAGTATTCCAGGTGCTTAAAATACATCTTCCTCAGGGAACTTAAGCTAAGAACTGAAATATTCAGATACCTTGTTCATTTTTTACAGATCCCGTCATTTTGAAAATTATATTTAGTAGTCCAGGTGCTTAAAAAACATCTTCCTCAGGGAACTTAAGCTAACAACTGAAAATTCAGATACCTTGTTCATATTTAAGAGATCCCGTCATTTTGAAAAATATAATTAGTAGTCCAGGTGCTTAAAAAACATCTTGATCAGGGAACTTAAGCTAAGAACTGAAATATAAGATATCCGAATGGTATTTCAGTGGTCCAGTCATTCTAAAAATTATATCTAGTTGTCCAAGTGCCTAAAATACATCTTCCTCAGGGAACTTAAGCTGAGAAATGAAAATTCGGATACCTTGTTCATATTTTAGAGATCCCGTCATTTTGAAAATTATATTTAGTAGTCCAGGTGCTTAAAATACATCTTCCTCAGGGAACTTAAGCTGAGAACTGAAAATAAAGATACCTAGTTCATATTTTAGAGATCCCGACATTTTGAAAATTATATTTAGTAGTCCAGGTGCTTAAAAAACATCTTGCTCAGGGAACTTAAGCTGAGAACTGAAAATTCAGATACCTAGTTTATATTTTAGAGATCCCGTCATTTTGAAAATTATATTTAGTAGTCCAGGTGCTTAAAAAACATCTTGCTCAGGGAACTTAAGCTGAGAACTGAAGTATAAGATATCCGAATGGCATTTCAGTGGTCCAGTCATTCTAAAAATTATATCTAGTAGTCCAAGTGCCTAAAATACATCTTCCTCAGGGAACTTAAGCTGAGAACTGAAAATTAAGATACCTAGTTCATATTTTAGAGATCCCGTCATTTTAAAAATTATATTTAGTAGTCCAGGTGCTTAAAAAACATCCTCTTCAGGGAACTTAAGCTGAGAACTGAAAATTCAGATTCCTTGTTCATATTTAAGAGATCCCGTCATTGTGAAAATTATATCTAGTAGTCCAGGTGCATAAAATAAATGTTCCTCAGGGAACTTAAGCTGAGAACTGAAAAATAAGATACCTAGTTCATATTTTAGAGATCCCGTCATTTTGAATATTATATTCAGTAGTCCAGGTGCTTAAAAAACATCTTCTTCAGGGAACTTAAGCTGAGAACTGAAATTTCAGATTCCTTGTTCATATTTTAGAGATCCCGTCATTTTCAAAATTATATTTAGGAGTCCAGGTGCTTAAAAAAAAAATCTTCTTCAGGGAACTTAAGGTGAGAACTGAAAATTAAGATACCTAGTTTATATTTTAGAGATCCCGACATTTTGAAAATTATATATAGTAGTCCAAGTAATTAAAAAACATCTTCCTTAGGGAACTTAAGGTGAGAACTGAAAATTAAGATACCTAGTTTATATTTTAGAGATCCCGTCATTTTGAAAATTATATTTAGTAGTCCAGGTGCTTAAAAAACATCTTCCTCAGCGAACTTAAGCTAAGAACTGAAATATACGATATCCGAAAGGTATTTCAGTGGTCCAGTCATTCTAAATATTATATCTAGTAGTGGAAGTGCCTAAAATACATCTTCCTCAGGGAACTTAAGCTGAAAAATGAAAATTAAGATACCTAGTTCCTATTTTAGAGATCCCGTCATTTTGAAAATTATATCTAGTAGTCGAAGTGCCAAAAATACAACTTCCTCAGGGAACTTAAGCTGAGAACTGAAAATAAAGATACCTAGTTAATATTTTATAGATCCCGTCATTTTGAAAATTATATCTAGTAGACCAAGTGCCTAAAATACATATTCCTCAGGGAACTTAAGCTGAGAACTGAAAATTAAAATAGCTAGTTTATATTTTAGAGATCCCGTCATTTTGAAAATTATATTTAGTAGTCCAGGTGCTTAAAAAACATCTTGCTCAGGGAACTTAAGCTGAGAACTGAAAAATAAGATATCTGAATGGTATTTGAGTGATCCAGTCATTCTAAAAATTATATCTAGTAGTCCAAGTGCCTAAAATACATCTTCCTCGGGGAACTTAAGCTGAGAACTGAAAATAAAGATACCTAGTTCTTATTTTAGAGATCCCCTCATTTTGAAAATTATATCTAGTAGTCCAAGTGCCTAAAATACATCTTCCTCAGGGAACTTAAGCTGAAAAATGAAAATTAAGATACCTAGTTCCTATTTTAGAGATCCCGTCATTTTGAAAATTGTATCTAGTAGTCGAAGTGCCCAAAATACAACTTCCTCAGGGAACTTAAGCTGAGAACTGAAAATAAAGATACCTAGTTAATATTTTATAGATCCCGTCATTTTGAAAATTATATCTAGTAGTCCAAGTGCCTAAAATACATCTTCCTCAGTGAACTTAAGCTGAGAACTGAAAATCAAAATAGCTAGTTTATATTTTAGAGATCCCGTCATTTTGAAAATTATATTTAGTAGTCCAGGTGCTTAAAAAACATCTTGCTCAGGGAACTTAAGCTGAGAACTGAAATTTAAGATATCATTATGTTATTTGAGAGATCCAGTCATTCTAAAAATTATATCTAGTAGTCCAAGTGCCTAAAATACATCTTCCTCAGGGAACTTAAGCTGAGAACTGAAAATTAAGATACCTAGTTCATATTTTAGAGATCCCGTCATTTTGAAAATTATATCTAGTAGTCCAAGTGCCTAAAATACATCGTCCTCAGGGAACTTAAGCTGAGAACTGAAAATCAAAATAGCTAGTTTATATTTTAGAGATCCCGTCATTTTGAAAATTATATTTAGTAGTCCAGGTGCTTAAAAAACATCTTCCTCAGGGAAGTTAAGCTAAGAACTGAAATATAAGATATCTGAATAATATTTGATTGGTCCAGTCATTCTAAAAATTATATCTAGTAGTCCAAGTGCCTAAAATACATCTTCCTCAGGGAACTTAAGCTGAGAACTGAAAATAAAGATACCTAGTTCATATTTTAGAGATCCCCTCATTTTGAAAATTATATCTAGTAGTCCAAGTGCCTAAAATACATCTTCCTCAGGGAACTTAAGCTGAGAACTGAAAATAAAGATACCTAGTTCATATTTTAGAGATCCCGTCATTTTGAAAATTATATCTAGTAGTCCAAGTGCCTAAAATACATCTTCCTCAGGGAACTTAAGCTGAGAACTGAAAATAAAGATACCTAGTTCTTATTTTAGAGATCCCCTCATTTTGAAAATTATATCTAGTAGTCCAAGCGCCTAAAATACATCTTCCTCAGGGAACTTAAGCTGAGAACTGAAAATAAAGATACCTAGTTAATATTTTATAGATCCCGTCATTTTGAAAATTATATCTAGTAGTCCAAGTGCCTAAAATACATCTTCCTCAGTGAACTTAAGCTGAGAACTGAAAATTAAGATACCTAGTTTGTATTTTAGAGATCCCCTCATTTTGAAAATTATATCTAGTAGTCCAAGTGCCTAAAATACATCTTCCTCAGGGAACTTAAGCTGAGAACTGAAAATAAAGATACCTAGTTCATATTTTAGAGATCCCGTCATTTTGAAAATTATATTTAGTAGTCCAGGTGCTTAAAATACATCTTCGTCAGGGAACTTAAGCTGAGAACTGAAAATTCAGATACCTTGTACATATTTTAGAGATCCCGTCATTTTGAAAAATATAATTAGTAGTCCAGGTGCTTAAAAAACATCTTGATCAGGGAACTTAAGCTAAGAACTGAAATATAAGATATCTGAATGTTATTTGATTGGTCCAGTCATTCTAAAAATTATATCTAGTAGTCCAAGTGCCTAAAATACATCTTCCTCAGGGAACTTAAGCTGAGAACTGAAAATAAAGATACCTAGTTCATATTTTAGAGATCCCGTCATTTTGAAAATTATATTTAGTAGTCCAGGTGCTTAAAATACATCTTCGTCAGGGAACTTAAGCTGAGAACTGAAAATTCAGATACCTTGTTCATTTTTTACAGATCCCGTCATTTTGAAAATTATATTTAGTAGTCCAGGTGCTTAAAAAACATCTTCCTCAGGGAACTTAAGCTGAGAACTGAAAATTCGCATACCTTGTACATATTTTAGAGATCCCGTCATTTTAAAAATTATATTTAGTAGTCCAAGTGCCTAAAATACATCTTCCTCAGGGAACTTAAGCTGAGAACTGAAAATTAAAATACCTTGTTCATTTTTTACAGATCCCGTCATTTTGAAAATTATATTTAGTAGTCCAGGTGCTTAAAATACATTTCCACAGGGAACTTAAGCTGAGAACTGAAAATAAAGATACCTAGTTCATATTTTATAGATCCCGTCATTTTGAAAATTATATCTAGTAGTCCAAGTGCCTAAAATACATCTTCCTCAGTTAACTTAAGCTGAGAACTGAAAATTAAGATACCTAGTTCATATTTTAGAGATCACGTCATTTTGAAAATTATATCTAGTAGTCCAAGTGCCTAAAATACATCTTCCTCAGGGAACTTAAGCTGAGAACTGAAAATAAAGATACCTAGTTCATATTTTAGAGATCCCGTCATTTTGAAAATTATATTTAGTAGTCCAGGTGCTTAAAATACATTTCCACAGGGAACTTAAGCTGAGAACTGAAAATAAAGATACCTAGTTCATATTTTAGAGATCCCGTCATTTTGAAAATTATATTTAGTAGTCCAGGTGCTTAAAATACATCTTCCTCAGGGAACTTAAGCTGAGAACTGAAAATTCAGATACCTTGTACATATTTTAGCGATCCCGTCATTTTGAAAAATATAATTAGTAGTCCAGGTGCTTAAAAAACATCTTGATCAGGGAACTTAAGCTAAGAACTGAAATATAAGATATCCTTATGTTATTTAAGTGGTCCAGTCATTCTAAAAATTATATCTAGTTGTCCAAGTGCCTAAAATACATCTTCCTTAGGGAACTAAAGCTCAGAACTGAAAATTCGGATACCTTGTTCATTTTTTACAGATCCCGTCATTTTGAAAATTATATTTAGCAGTCCAGGTGCTTAAAAAACATCTTCCTCAGGGAACTTAATCTGAGAACTGAAAATTCAGATACCTTGTACATATTTTAGAGATCCCGTCATTTTGAAAAATATAATTAGTAGTCCAGGTGCTTAAAAAACATCTTGCTCAGGGAACTTAAGCTGAGAACTGAAAATTCGGATACCTTGTTCATTTTTTACAGATCCCGTCATTTTGAAAATTATATTTAGTAGTCCAGGTGCTTAAAATACATCTTCCTCAGGGAACTTAAGCTGAGAACTGAAAATAAAGATACCTAGTTCATATTTTAGAGATCCCGACATTTTGAAAATTATATTTAGTAGTCCAGGTGCTTAAAAAACATCTTGCTCAGGGAACTTAAGCTGAGAACTGAAAATTCAGATACCTAGTTTATATTTTAGAGATCCCGTCATTTTGAAAATTATATTTAGTTTTCCAGGTGCTTAAAAAACATCTTGCTCAGGGAACTTAAGCTGAGAACTGAAATATAAGATATCCGAATGGTATTTCAGTGGTCCAGTCATTCTAAAAATTATATCTAGTAGTCCAAGTGCCTAAAATACATCTTCCTCTGGGAACTTAAGCTCAGAACTGAAAATTCGGATACCTTGTTCATTTTTTACAGATCCCGTCATTTTGAAAATTATATTTAGTAGTCCAGGTGCTTAAAAAACATCTTCCTCAGGGAACTTAATCTGAGAACTGAAAATTCAGATACCTTCTACATATTATAGAGATCCCGTCATTTTGAAAATTATAATTAGTAGTCCAGGTGCTTAAAAAACATCTTCCTCAGGGAACTTAAGCTGAGAAATGAAAATTCGGATACCTTGTTCATTTTTTACAGATCCCGTCATTTTGAAAATTATATTTAGTAGTCCAGGTGCTTAAAATACATCTTCCTCAGGGAACTTAAGCTGAGAACTGAAAATAAAGATACCTAGTTCATATTTTAGAGATCCCGTCATTTTGAAAATTATATTTAGTAGTCCAGGTGCTTAAAAAACATCTTGCTCAGGGAACTTAAGCTGAGAACTGAAAATTCAGATACCTAGTTTATATTTTAGAGATCCCGTCATTTTGAGAATTATATTTAGTATTCCAGGTGCTTAAAAAACATCTTCCTCAGGGAACTTAAGCTAAGAACTGAAATATAAGATATCCGAATGGTATTTCAGTGGTCCAGTCATTCTAAAAATTATATCTAGTAGTCCAAGTGCCTAAAATACATCTTCCTCAGGGAACTTAAGCTGAGAACTGAAAATTAAGATACCTAGTTCATATTTTAGAGATCCCGTCATTTTAAAAATTATATTTAGTAGTCCAGGTGCTTAAAAAACATCCTCTTCAGGGAACTTAAGCTGAGAACTGAAAATTCAGATTCCTTGTTCATATTTTAGAGATCCCGTCATTTTTCAAATTATATTTAGTAGTCCAGGTGCATAAAAAAAAATCTTCCTCAGGGAACTTAAGCTGAGAACTGCAAAATAAGATACCTAGTTCATATTTTAGAGATCCCGTCATTTTGAAAATTATATTTAGTAGTCCAGGTGCTTAAAAAACATCTTCTTCAGGGAACTTAAGCTGAGAACTGAAAATTCAGATTCCTTGTTCATATTTTAGAGATCCCGTCATTTTGAGAATTATATTTAGTAGTCCAGGTGCTTAAAAAACATCTTCCTCAGGGAACTTAAGCTAAGAACTGAAATATAAGATATCCGAATGGCATTTCAGTGGTCCAGTCATTCTAAAAATTATATCTAGTAGTCCAAGTGCCTAAAATACATCTTCCTCAGGGAACTTAAGCTGAGAACTGAAAATTAAGATACCTAGTTCATATTTTAGAGATCCCGTCATTTTAAAAATTATATTTAGTAGTCCAGGTGCTTAAAAAACATCCTCTTCAGGGAACTTAAGCTGAGAACTGAAAATTCAGATACCTTGTTCATATTTAAGAGATCCCGTCATTTTGGTAATTATATTTAGTAGTCCAGGTGAATAAAAAAAAAATCTTCCTCAGGGAACTTAAGCTGAGAACTGAAAATTAAGATACCTAGTTCATATTTTAGAGATCCCGTCATTTTGAAAATTATATTTAGTAGTCCAGGTGCTTAAAAAACATCTTCCTCAGGGAACTTGAGCTGAGAACTGAAAATTAAGATACCTAGTTTATATTGTAGAGATCCCGCAATTTTGAAAGTTAATTCTATTATTCCAGGAAATTAAAAAACATCTTCCTCAGGGAACTTGAGCTGAGAACTGAAAATTAAGATACCTAGTTTATATTGTAGAGATCCCGTCATTTTGAAAGTTATATTTAGTATTCCAGGTGCTTAAAAAACATCTTCTTCAGGGAACTTAAGCTGAGAACTGAAAATTCAGATACCTTGTTCATATTTAAGAGATCCCGTCATTTTGATAATTATATTTTGTAGTCCAGGTGCTTAAAAAACATCTTGATCAGGGAACTTAAGCTAAGAACTGAAATATAAGATATCCGAATGGTATTTCAGTGGTCCAGTCATTCTAAAAATTATATCTAGTAGTCCAAGTGCTTAAAATACATCTTCCTCAGGGAACTTAAGCTGAGAACTGAAAAACAAGATACCTTGTTCATATTTTAGAGATCCCGACATTTTGAAAATTATATTTAGTAGTCCAGGTGCTTAAAATAAATCTTCCTCAGGAACTTAAGCTCAGAACTGAAAATTCAGATACCTTGTTAATTTTTTACAGATCCCGTCATTTTGAAAATTATATTTAGTAGTCCAGGTGCCTAAAAAAGATCTTCCTCAGGGAACTTAAGATAAGAACTGAAAATTAAGATACCTAGTTTATATTTTAGAGATCCCGTCATTTTGAAAATTATATTTAGTTTTCCAGGTGCTTAAAAAACATCTTGCTCAGGGAACTTAAGCGGAGAACTGAAAATTCAGATACCTAGTTTATATTTTAGAGATCCCGTCATTTTGAAAATTATATTTAGTAGTCCAGGTGCTTAAAAAACATCTTCCTCAGGGAACTTAAGCTAAGAACTGAAGTATAAGATATCCGAATGGCATTTCAGTGGTCCAGTCATTCTAAAAGTTATATCTAGTATTCGAAGTGCCTAAAATACATCTTCCTCAGGGAACTTAAGCTGAGAACTGAAAATTAAATTACCTAGTTTATATTTTAGAGATCCCGTCATTTTGAAAATTATATTTAGTAGTCCAGGTGCTTAAAAAAAAATCTTCCTCAGGAAACTTAAGCTGAGAACTGAAATTTAAGATACCTAGTTCATATTTTAGAGATCCCGTCATTTTAAAAATTATATTTAGTAGTCCAGGTGCTTAAAATACATCTTCCTCAGGGAACTTAAGCTGAGAAATGAAAATTCGGATACCTTGTTCATATTTTAGAGATCCCGTCATTTTGAAAACTATATTTAGTAGTCCAGGTGCTTAAAAAACACCTTGCTCAGGGAACTTAAGCTGAGAACTGAAATTTAAGATATCCCAATGGTATTTCAGTGGTCCAGTCATTCTAAAAATTATATCTAGTAGTCCAGGTGCTTAAAATACATCTTCCTCAGGGAACATAAGCTGAGAATGGAAAAATAAGATACCCAGTTCATATTTTACAGATCCCGTCATTTTGAAAATTATATTTAGTAGTCCAGGTGCTTAAAAAACATCTTGCTCAGGGAACTTAAGCTGCGAACTGAAATGTAAGATATCTGAATGGTATTTCAGTGGTCCAGTCATTCTAAAAATTATATCTAGTAGTCCAAGTGCCTAAAATACATCTTCCTCAGGGAACTTAAGCTGAGAACTGAAAATAAAGATACCTAGTTAATATTTTAGAGATCCCGTCATTTTGAAAATTATATTTAGTAGTCCAAGTGCCTAAAATACATCTTCCTCAGGGAACTTAAGCTGAGAACTGAAAATTAAAATAGCTAGTTTATATTTTAGAGATCCCGTCATTTTGAAAATTATATTTAGTAGTCCAGGTGCTTAAAAAACATCTTCCTCAGGGAAGTTAAGCTAAGAACTGAAATATGCGATATCCGAATGGTATTTCAGTGGTCCAGTAATTCTAAAAATTATATCTAGTAGTCGAAGTGCCTAAAATACATCTTCCTCAGGGAACTTAAGCTGAGAAATGAAAATTAAGATACCTAGTTCCTATTTTAGAGATCCCGTCATTTTGAAAATTATATTTAGTAGTCCAGGTGCTTAAAAAACATCTTCTTCAGGGAACTTAAGATGAGAACTGAAAATTCAGATACCTTGTTCATATTTAAGAGATCCCGTCATTTTGATAATTATATTTAGTAGTGCAGGTGCCTAAAAAACATCTTCCTCAGGGAACTTAATTTGAGAACTGAAAATTCAGATACCTTGTACATATTTTAGAGATCCCGTCATTTTGAAAATTATAATTAGTAGTCCAGGTGCTTAAAAAACATCTTGATCAGGGAACTTAAGCTAAGAACTGAAATATAAGATATCCGAATGGTATTTCAGTGGTCCAGTCATTCTAAAAATTATATCTAGTAGTCGAAGTGCCTAAAATACATCTTCCTCAGGGAACTTAAGCTGAGAACAGAAAATTAAGATACCTAGTTCATATTTTAGAGATCCCGTCATTTTGAAAATTCTATTTAGTAGTCCAGTTGCTTAAAAAACATCTTCATCAGGGAACTTAAGCTGAGAATTGAAAAATAATATACCCAGTTCATATTTTAGAGATCCCGTCATTTTGAAAATTATATTTAGTAGTCCAGGTGCTTAAAAAACATCTTCTTCAAAGAACTTAAGCTGTGAACTGAAAATTCAGATCCCTTGTTCATATTTAAGAGATCCCGTCATTTTGAAAATTATATTTAGTATTCCAGATGCTTAAAAAACATCTTCTTCAGGGAACTTAATCTGAGAACTGATAATTCAGATACCTTGTACATATTTTAGAGATACCGTCATTTTGAAAATTATAATTAGTAGTCCAGGTGCTTAAAAAACATCTTGACCAGGGAACTTAAGCTAAGAACTGAAATGTAAGATATCTGAATGGTATTTGAGTGGTCCAGTCATTCTAAAAATTATATCTAGTAGTCCAAGTGCCTAAAATACATCTTCCTCAGGGAACTTAAGCTGAGAACTGAAAATAAAGATACCTAGTTCATATTTTAGAGATCCCGTCATTTTGAAAATTATATTTATTAGTCCAGGTGCTTAAAAAACATCTTCCTCAGGGAACTTAAGCTGAGAACTGAAATTTAAGATATCCGAATGGTATTTCAGTGGTCCAGTCATTCTAAAAATTATATCTAGTAGTCAAGGTGCCTAAAATACATCTTCTTCAGGGAACTTAAGCTGAGAACTGAAAATCAAAATAGCTAGTTTATATTTTAGAGATCCCGTCATTTTGAAAATTATATTTATTAGTCCAGGTGCTTAAAAAACATCTTCCTCAGGGAAGTTAAGCTAAGAACTGAAATATGCGATATCCGAATTGTATTTCAGTGGTCCAGTCATTCTAAAAATTATAACTAGTAGTCGAAGTGCCTAAAATACATCTTCCTCAGGGAACTTAAGCTGAGAACTGAAAATTAAGATACCTAGTGCATATTTTAGAGATCCCGTCATATTAAAAATTATATTTAGTAGTCCAGGTGCTTAAAAACATCCTCTTCAGGAAACTTAAGCTGAGAAATGAAAATTCAGATACCTTGTTCATATTTTAGAGATCCCGTCATTTTCAAAATTATATTTAGCAGTCCAGGTGCTTAAAAAACATCTTCCTCAGGGAACTTAATCTGAGAACTGAAAAATCAGATACCTTGTACATATTTAAGAGATCCCTTCATTTTGAAAAATATAATTAGTAGTCCAGGTGCTTAAAAAACATCTTGATCAGGGAACTTAAGCTGAGAACTGAAAATAAGGATACCTAGTTCATATTTTAGAGATCCGACATTTTGAAAATTATATTTAGTAGTCCAGGTGCTTAAAATACATCTTCCTCAGGGAACTTAAGCTGAGAACTGAAAATTCAGATTCCTTGTTCATTTTTTACAGATCCCGTCATTTTGAAAAGGTCCAGGTGCTTAAAAAACTTCTTGCTCAGGGAACTTAAGCTGAGAACTCAAATGTAAGATATCTGAATGGTATTTGAGTGGTCCAGTCATTATAAAAATTATATCTAGTTGTGCAAGTACCTAAAATACATCTTCCTCAGGGAACTTAAGCGGAGAACTGAAAATTCAGATACCTAGTTTATATTTTAGAGATCCCGTCATTTTGAGAATTATATTTAGTAGTCCAGGTGCTTAAAAAACATCTTCCTCAGGGAACTTAAGCTAAGAACTGAAATATACGATATCCGAATGGTATTTCAGTGGTCCAGTCATTCTAAAAATTATATCTAGTAGTCGAAGTGCCTAAAATACATCTTCCTCAGGGAACTTAAGCTGAGAACTGAAAATTAAGATACCTAGTTGTTATTTTAGAGATCCCGTCATTTTGAAAATTATATCTAGTAGTCCAAGTGCCTAAAATACATCTTCCTCAGGGAACTTAAGCTGAGAACTGAAAATAAAGATACCTAGTTCTTATTTTAGAGATCCCCTCATTTTGAAAATTATATCTAGTAGTCCAAGTGCCTAAAATACATCTTCCTCAGGGAACTTAAGCTGAGAACTGAAATATAAGATAACTAGTTTATATTTTAGAGATCCCGTCATTTTGAAAATTATAATTAGTAGTCCAGGTGCTTAAAAAACATCTTCCTCAGGGAACTTAAGCTAAGAACTGAAATATACGATATCCGAATGGTATTTCAGTGGTCCAGTCATTCTAAAAATTATATCTAGTAGACCAAGTGCCTAAAATACATCTTCCTCAGGGAACTTAAGCTGAGAACTGAAAATTAAGATACCTAGTTCATATTTTAGAGATCCCGTCATTTTGAAAATTATATCTAGTTGTCGAAGTGCCTAAAATACATCTTCCTCAGGGAACTTAAGCTGAGAACTGAAAATAAAGATACCTAGTTAATATTTTATAGATCCCGTCATTTTTAAAATTATATTTAGTAGTCCATGTGCCTAAAATACATCTTCCTCAAGGAACTTAAGCTGAGAACTGAAAATCAACATAGCTAGTTTATATTTTAGAGATCCCGTCATTTTGAAAATTATATTTATTAGTCCAGGTGCTTAAAAAACATCTTCCTCGGGGAAGTTAAGCTAAGAACTGAAATATACGATATCCGAATGGTATTTCAGTGGTCCAGTCATTCTAAAAATTATATCTAGTAGTCCAAGTGCCTAAAATACATCTTCCTCAGGGAACTTAAGCTGAGAAATGAAAATTAAGATACCTAGTTCCTATTTTAGAGATCCCGTCATTTTGAAAATTATATCTAGTTGTCGAAGTGCCTAAAATACATCTTCCTCAGGGAACTTAAGCTGAGAACTGAAAATAAAGATACCTAGTTAATATTTTATAGATCCCGTCATTTTGAAAATTATATCTAGTAGTCCAAGTGCCTAAAATACATCTTCCTCAGTGAACTTAAGCTGAGAACTGAAAATCAAAATAGCTAGTTTATATTTTAGAGATCCCGTCATTTTGAAAATTATATCTAGTAGTCCAAGTGCCTAAAATACATCTTCCTCAGTGAACTTAAGCTGAGAACTGAAAATCAAAATAGCTAGTTTATATTTTAGAGATAGAACTGAAATTTAAGATACCTAGTTCATATTTTAGAGATCCCGTCATTTTAAAAATTATATTTAGTAGTCCAGGTGCTTAAAATACATCTTCCTCAGGGAACTTAAGCTGAGAAATGAAAATTCGGATACCTTGTTCATATTTTAGAGATCCCGTCATTTTGAAAACTATATTTAGTAGTCCAGGTGCATAAAAAAACATCTTGCTTAGGGAACTTAAGCTGAGAACTGAAATATAAGATATCCCAATGGTATTTCAGTGGTCCAGTCATACTAAAAATTATATCTAGTAGTCTAGGTGCTTAAAATACATCTTCCTCAGGGAACATAAGCTGAGAATGGAAAAATAAGATACCCAGTTCATATTTTACAGATCCCGTCATTTTGAAAATTATATTTAGTAGTCCAGGTGCTTAAAAACATCTTGCTCAGGGAACTTAAGCTGCGAACTGAAATGTAAGATATCTGAATGGTATTTGAGTGATCCAGTCATTCTAAAAATTATATCTAGTAGTCCAAGTGCCTAAAATACATCTTCCTCAGGGAACTTAAGCTGAGAACTGAAAATAAAGATACCTAGTTCTTATTTTAGAGATCCCGTCATTTTGAAAATTATATCTAGTAGTCCAAGTGCCTAAAATACATCTTCCTCAGGGAACTTAAGCTGAGAACTGAAAATCAAAATAGCTAGTTTATATTTTAGAGATCCCGTCATTTTGAAAATTATATTTAGTAGTCCAGGTGCTTAAAAAACATCTTCCTCAGGGAAGTTAAGCTAAGAACTGAAATATGCGATATCCGAATGGTATTTCAGTGGTCCAGTAATTCTAAAAATTATATCTAGTAGTCGAAGTGCCTAAAATACATCTTCCTCAGGGAACTTAAGCTGAGAAATGAAAATTAAGATACCTAGTTCCTATTTTAGAGATCCCGTCATTTTAAAGATTATATTTAGTAGTACAGGTACTTAAAAAACATCCTCTTCAGGAAACTTAAGCTGATAACTGAAAATTCAGATACCTTGTTCATATTTAAGAGATCCCGTCATTTTGAGAATTATATTTAGTAGTGCAGGTGCTTAAAAACATCTTCCTCAGGGAACTTAATCTGAGAACTGAAAATTCAGATACATTGTTCATATTTTAGAGATCCCGTCATTTTGAAAAATATATTTGGTAGTCGAGTAGCAAAAGAAAAATCGTGATCAGGGAACTTAAGCTAAGAACTGAAATATAAGATATCCGAATCGTATTTCAGTGGTCCAGTCATTCTAAAAATTATATCTAGTAGTTGAAGTGCCTAAAATACATCTTCCTCAGGGAATTTAACCTGAGAACTGAAAATTGAGATACCTAGTTCATATTTTAGAGATCCTGTCATTTTGAAAATTCTATTTAGTAGTCCAGGTGCTTAAAAAACATCTTCTTCAGGGAACTTAAGCTGAGAATTGAAAAATAATATACCCAGTTCATATTTTAGAGATCCCGTCATTTTGAAAATTATATTTAGTAGTCCAGGTGCTTAAAAAACATCTTCTTCAAAGAACTTAAGCTGTGAACTGAAAATTCAGATCCCTTGTTCATATTTAAGAGATCCCGTCATTTTGAAAATTATATTTAGTATTCCAGATGCTTAAAAAACATCTTCTTCAGGGAACTTAATCTGAGAACTGATAATTCAGATACCTTGTACATATTTTAGAGATACCGTCATTTTGAAAATTATAATTAGTAGTCCAGGTGCTTAAAAAACATCTTGATCAGGGAACTTAAGCTAAGAACTGAAATGTAAGATATCCGAATGGTATTTCAGTGGTCCAGTCATTCTAAAAATTATATCTAGTAGTCCAAGTGCCTAAAATACATCTTCCTCAGGGAACTTAAGCTGAGAACTGAAAATAAAGATACCTAGTTCATATTTTAGAGATCCCGTCATTTTGAAAATTATATTTAGTAGTCCAGGTGCTTAAAAAACATCTTCCTCAGGGAACTTAAGCTGAGAACTGAAATTTAAGATATCCGAATGGTATTTCAGTGGTCCAGTCATTCTAAAAATTATATCTAGTAGTCCAAGTGCCTAAAATACATCTTCCTCAGGGAACTTAAGCTGAGAACTGAAAATTAAAATAGCTAGTTTATATTTTAGAGATCCCGTCATTTTGAAAATTATATTTAGTAGTCCAGGTGCTTCAAAAACATCTTCCTCAGGGAACTTAAGCTGAGAAATGAAAATTCAGATACCTTGTTCATATTTAAGAGATCCCGTCATTTTGAGAATTATATTTAGTAGTCCAGGTGCTTAAAAAACATCTTCCTCAGGGAACTTAATCTGAGAACTGAAAATTCAGATACCTTGTACATATTTTAGAGATCCCGTCATTTTGAAAAATATAATTAGTAGTCCAGGTGCTTAAAAAACATCTTGATCAGGGAACTTAAGCTGAGAACTGAAAATAAGGATACCTAGTTCATATTTTAGAGATCCGTCATTTTGAAAATTATATTTAGCAGTCCAGGTGCTTAAAAAACATCTTCCTCAGGGAACTTAATCTGAGAACTGAAAATTCAGATACCTTGTACATATTTTAGAGATCCCGTCATTTTGAAAAATATAATTAGTAGTCCAGGTGCTTAAAAAACATCTTGATCAGGGAACTTAAGCTGAGAACTGAAAATAAGGATACCTAGTTCATATTTTAGAGATCCGACATTTTGAAAATTATATTTAGCAGTCCAGGTGCTTAAAATACATCTTCCTCAGGGAACTTAAGCTGAGAACTGAAAATTCAGATACCTTGTTCATTTTTTACAGATCCCGTCATTTTGAAAAGGTCCAGGTGCTTAAAAAACTTCTTGCTCAGGGAACTTAAGCTGAGAACTCAAATGTAAGATATCTGAATGGTATTTGAGTGGTCCAGTCATTATAAAAATTATATCTAGTTGTGCAAGTACCTAAAATACATCTTCCTCGGGGAACTTAAGCGTAGAACTGAAAATTCAGATACCTAGTTTATATTTTAGAGATCCCGTCATTTTGAAAATTATATTTAGTAGTCCAGGTGCTTAAAAAACATCTTCCTCAGGGAAGTTAAGCTAAGAACTGAAATATGCGATATCCGAATGGTATTTCAGTGGTCCAGTCATTCTAAAAATTATAACTAGTAGTCGAAGTGCCTAAAATACATCTTCCTCAGGGAACTTAAGCTGAGAACTGAAAATTAAGATACCTAGTTCCTATTTTAGAGATCCCGTCATTTTGAAAATTATATCTAGTTGTCGAAGTGCCTAAAATACATCTTCCTCAGGGAACTTAAGCTGAGAACTGAAAATAAAGATACCTAGTTAATATTTTATAGATCCCGTCATTTTGAAAATTATATCTAGTAGTCCAAGTGCCTAAAATACATCTTCCTCAGTGAACTTAAGCTGAGAACTGAAAATCAAAATAGCTAGTTTATATTTTAGAGATCCCGTCATTTTGAAAATTATAGTTAGTAGTCCAGGTGCTTAAAAAACATCTTCCTCGGGGAAGATAAACTCAGAACTGAAATATACGATATCCGAATGGTATTTCAGTGGTCCAGTCATTCTAAAAATTATATCTAGTAGTCGAAGTGCCTAAAATACATCTTCCTCAGGGAACTTAAGCTGAGAAATGAAAATTAAGATACCTAGTTCATATTTTAGAGATCAAGTCATTTTGAAAATTATATCTAGTTGTCGAAGTGCCTAAAATACATCTTCCTCAGGGAACTTAAGCTGAGAACTGAAAATAAAGATACCTAGTTAATATTTTATAGATCCCGTCATTTTGAAAATTATATCTAGTAGTCCAAGTGCCTAAAATACATCTTCCTCAGTGAACTTAAGCTGAGAACTGAAAATCAAAATAGCTAGTTTATATTTTAGAGATCCCGTCATTTTGAAAATTATATTTAGTAGTCCAGGTGCTTAAAAAACATCTTCCTCGGGGAAGTTAAGCTAAGAACTGAAATATACGATATCCGAATCGTATTTCAGTGGTCCAGTCATTCTAAAAATTATATCTAGTAGTCGAAGTGCCTAAAATACATCTTCCTCAGGGAACTTAAGCTGAGAAATGAAAATTAAGATACCTAGTTCATATTTTAGAGATCAAGTCATTTTGAAAATTATATCTAGTTGTCGAAGTGCCTAAAATACATCTTCCTCAGGGAACTTAAGCTGAGAACTGAAAATAAAGATACCTAGTTAATATTTTATAGATCCCGTCATTTTGAAAATTATATCTAGTAGTCCAAGTGCCTAAAATACATCTTCCTCAGTGAACTTAAGCTGAGAACTGAAAATCAAAATAGCTAGTTTATATTTTAGAGATCCCGTCATTTTGAAAATTATATCTAGTAGTACAAGTGCCTAAAATACATCTTCCTCAGTGAACTTAAGCTGATAACTGAAATTAATGATAACTGTATTATATTTTAGAGATCCAGTCATTTTTAAAACTATATCTAGTTGTCGAAGTGCATAAAATACATCTTCCTCAGGGAACTTAAGCTGAGAAATGAAAATTAAGATACCTAGTTCCTATTTTAGAGATCCCGTCATTTTAGAGATTATATTTAGTAGTACAGGTACTTAAAAAACATCCTCTTCAGGAAACTTAAGCTGATAACTGAAAATTCAGATACCTTGTTCATATTTAAGAGATCCCGTAATTATGAGAATTATATTTAGTAGTGCAGGTGCTTAAAAAACATCTTCCTCCAGGGAACTTAATCTGAGAACTGAAAATTCAGATACCTTGTACATATTTTAGAGATCCCGTTATTTTGGAAAATATAATTAGTAGTCCAGGTGCTGAAAAAACATCTTGATCAGGGAACTTAAGCTAAGAACGGAAATATAAGATATCCGAATGGTATTTCAGTGGTCCAGTCATTCTATAAATTATATCTAGTTGTCCAAGTGCTTAAAATACATCTTCCTCAGGGAATTTAGGCTGAGAACTGAAAATAAAGATACCTAGTTCATATTTTAGAGATCCCGACATTTTGAAAATTATATTTAGTAGTCCAGGTGCTTAAAATGCATCTCCCTTAGGGAACTTAAGCTGAGAACTGAAAATTCAGATACCTTTTTCATTTTTTACTGAT
This sequence comes from Diplolepis rosae, assembly GCA_030998225.1. Lineage (NCBI taxonomy): Eukaryota > Metazoa > Arthropoda > Insecta > Hymenoptera > Diplolepididae > Diplolepis > Diplolepis rosae. Next base: position 1,823,050 of record JAPYXD010000158.1, on the reverse strand, counting down.
CCCGTCATTTTAAAAATTATATTTAGCAGTGCAGGTGCTTAAAAAACATCTTCCTCAGGGAACTTAATCTGAGAACTGAAAATTCAGATACCTTGTACATATTTTAGAGATCCCGTCATTTTGAAAAATATAATTAGTAGTCCAGGTGCTTAAAAAACATCTTGATCAGGGACCTTAAGCTCAGAACTGAAATATAAGATATCCGAATGGTATTTCAGTGGTCCAGTCATTCTATAAATTATATCTAGTTGTCCAAGTGCCTAAAATACATCTACCTCAGGGAACTTAAGCTGAGAACTGAAAATAAAGATACCTAGTTCATATTTTAGAGATCCCGTCATTTTAAAAATTATATTTAGTAGTCCAGGTGCTTAAAAAACATCCTCTTCAGGGAACTTAAGCTGAGAACTGAAAATTCGGATACCTTGTTCATATTTTAGAGATACCGACATTTAGGAAATTATATTTTGTAGTCCAGGTGCTTAAAAAAAAAATCTTCCTCAGGGAACTTAAGCTGAGAACTGAAAATTAAGATACCTAGTTCATATTTTAGAGATCGCGTCATTTAAAAAATTATATTTAGTAGTACAGTTGCTTAAAAAACATCCTCTTCAGAGAAGTTAAGCTGAGAACTGAAAATTCAGATTCCTTGTTCATATTTTAGAGATCCCGTCATTTTCAAAATTATATTTAGCAGTCCAGGTGCTTAAAAAAAAATTTTCTTCAGGGAACTTAAGGTGAGAACTGAAAATTAAGATACCTAGTTTATATTTTAGAGATCCCGACATTTTGAAAATTATATATAGTAGTCCAAGTAATTAAAAAACCTCTTCCTCAGGGAACTTAAGCTAAGAACTGAAGTATAAGATATCCGAATGGCATTTCAGTGGTCCAGTCATTGTAAAAATTATATCTAGTAGTCCAAGTGCCTAAAATACATCTTCCCCAGGGAACTTAAGCTGAGAACTGAAAATTAAAATACCTAGTTCATATTTTAGAGATCCCGTCATTTTGAAAATTATATTTAGTAGTCCAGGTGCTGAAAAAACATCTTCCTCAGGGAACTTAAGCTGAGAACTGAAAATTAAGATACCTAGTTGATATTTTAGAGATCCCGTCATTTTGAAAAATATATTTAGTAGTCCAGGTGCTTAAAATACATCTTCCTCAGGGAACTTAAGCTGAGAAATGAAAATTCGGATACCTTGTTCATATTTTCGAGATCCCGTCATTTTGAAAATTATATCTAGAAGTCCAGGTGCTTAAAAAACATCTTCTTCAGGGAACTTAAGCTGAGAATTGAAAAATAAGATACCCAGTTCATATTTTAGAGATCGCGTCATTTTGAAAATTATATTTAGTAGTCCAGGTGCTTAAAAAACATCTTCTTCAAAGAACTTAAGCTGCGAACTGAAAATTCAGATCCCTTGTTCATATTTAAGAGATCCCGTCATTTTGAAAATTATATTTAGTATTCCAGGTGCTTAAAAAACATCTTCCTCAGGGAACTTAATCTGAGAACTGAAAATTCAGATACCTTGTACATATTTTAGAGATCCCGTCATTTTGAAAAATATAATTAGTAGTCCAGGTGCTTAAAAAACATCTTGATCAGGGAACTTAAGCTAAGAACTGAAATATAAGATATCCGAATGGTATTTCAGTGGTCCAGTCATTCTAAAAATTATATCTAGTAGTCCAGGTGCCTAAAATACATCATCCTCAGGGAACTTAAGCTGAGAACTGAAATTAAAGATACCTAGTTAATATTTTAGAGATCTCGTCATTTTGAAAATTATTTTCGAGTAGTCCAGGTGCTTAAAATACATCTTCCTCAGGGAACTTAAGCCGAGAACTGAAATTTAAGATATCCGAATGGTAATTCAGTGGTCCAGTCATTCTAAAAATTATATCTAGTAGTCCAAGTGCCTAAAATACATCTTCTTCAGGGAACTTAAGCTGAGAACTGAAAATCAAAATAGCTAGTTTATATTGTAGATATCCCGTCATTTTGAAAATTATATTTAGTAGTCCAGGTGCTTAAAAAACATCTTCCTCAGGGAAGTTAAGCTAAGAACTGAAATATGCGATATCCGAATGGTATTTCAGTGGTCCAGTCATTCTAAAAATTATATCTAGTAGTCGAAGTGCCTAAAATACATCTTCCGCAGGGAACATAAGTTGAGAACTGAAAATTAAGATACCTAGTGCATATTTTAGAGATCCCGTCATTTTAAAAATTATATTTAGTAGTCCAGGTGCTTAAAAAACATCCTCTTCAGGAAACTTAAGCTGAGAACTGAAAATTCAGATACCTTGTTCATATTTAAGAGATCCCGTCATTTTGATAATTATATTTAGTAGTCCAGGTGCTTAAAAAACATCTTCCTCAGGGAACTTAATTTGAGAACTGAAAATTCAGATACCTTGTACATATTTTAGGGATCCCGTCATTTTGAAAAATATAATTAGTAGTCCAGGTGCTTAAAAAACATCTTGATCAGGGAACTTAAGCTAAGAACTGAAATATAAGATATCCGAATGGTATTTCAGTGGTCCAGTCATTCTGTAAATTATATCTAGTAGTCCAAGTGCTTAAAATACATCTTCCTCAGGGAACTTCAGCTGAGAACTGAAAATAAAGATACCTACTTCATATTTTATAGATCGCGACATTTTGAAAATTATATTTAGTAGTCCAGGTGCTTAAAATACATCTTCCTCAGGGAACTTGAGCTGAGAACTGAAAATTCAGATTCCTTGTTCATTTTTTACAGATCCCGTCATTTTGAAAATTATATTTAGTAGTCCAGGTGCTTAAAAAACATCTTGATCAGGGAGCTTAAGCTAAGAACTGAAATATAAGATATCCGAATGGTATTTCAGTGGTCCAGTCATTCTAAAAATTATATCTAGTAGTCCAAGTGCCTAAAATACATCTTCCTCAGGGAACTTAAGCTGAGAACTGAAAATAAAGATACCTAGTTCTTATTTTAGAGATCCCCTCATTTTGAAAATTATATCTAGTAGTCCAAGTGCCTAAAATACATCTTCCTCAGGGAACTTAAGCTGAGAACTGAAAATAAAGATACCTAGTTCATATTTTAGAGATCCCGTCATTTTGAAAATTATATCTAGTAGTCCAAGTGCCTAAAATACATCTTCCTCAGTGAACTTAAGCTGAGAACTGAAAATCAAAATAGCTAGTTTATATTTTAGAGATCCCGTCATTTTGAAAATTATATTTATTAGTCCAGGTGCTTAAAAAACATCTTCCTCAGGGAAGTTAAGCTAAGAACTGAAATATGCGATATCCGAATGGTATTTCAGTGGTCCAGTAATTCTAAAAATTATATCTAGTATTCGAAGTGCTTAAAATACATCTTCCTCAGGGAACTTAAGCTGAGAAATGAAAATTAAGATACCTAGTTCCAATTTTAGAGATCCCGTCATTATGAGAATTATATTTAGTAGTGCAGGTGCTTAAAAAACATCTTCCTCAGGGAACTTAATCTGAGAACTGAAAATTCAGATACCTTGTACATATTTTAGAGATACCGTCATTTTGAAAAATATAATTAGTAGTCCAGGTGCTGAAAAACATCTTGATCAGGGAACTTAAGCTAAGAACTGAAATATAAGATATCCGAATGGTATTTCAGTGGTCCAGTCATTCTAAAAATTATATCTAGTTGTCCAAGTGCTTAAAATACATCTTCCTCAGGGAACTTAAGCTGAGAACTGAAAATTAAGATACCTAGTTCATATTTTAGAGATCACGTCATTTTGAAAAATATATTTAGTAGTCCAGGTGCTTAAAATGCATCTCCCTTAGGGAACTTAAGCTGAGAACTGAAAATTCAGATACCTTGTTTATTTTTACTGATCCCGTCATTTTGAAAATTATATTTAGTAGTCCAGGTGCCTATAAAACATCTTCCTCAGGGAACTTAATCTGAGAACAGAAAATTCAGATACCTTGTACATATTTTAGTGATCCCGTCATTTTGAAAATTATATTTTGTAGTTCAGGTGCTTAAAAAACATCTTGGTCAGGGAACTTAAGCTGAGAACTGAAAAATAAGATACCTAGTTTATATTTTAGAGATCCCGTCATTTTGAAAATTATAATTAGTAGTCCAGGTGCTTAAAAAACATCCTCTTCAGGGAACTTAAGCTGAGAACTGAAAATTCAGATTCCTTGTTCATATTTTAGAGATCCCGTCATTTTCAAAATTATAGTTAGCAGTCCAGGTGCTTAAAAAAAAATCTTCTTCAGGGAACTTAAGGTGAGAACTGAAAATTAAGATACCTAGTTTATATTTTAGAGATCCCGACATTTTGAAAATTATATATAGTAGTCCAAGTAATTAAAAAACATCTTCCTCAGGGAACTTAAGCTAAGAACTGAAGTATAAGATATCAGAATGGCATTTCAGTGGTCCAGTCATTCTAAAAATTATATCTAGTAGTCCAAGTGCCTAAAATACATCTTCCTCAGGGAACTTAAGCTGAGAACTGAAAAATAAGATACCTAGTTCATATTTTAGAGATCCCGTCATTTTGAAAATTATATTTAGTAGTCCAGGTGCTTAGAAAACATCCTCTTCAGGGAACTTAAGCTGAGAACTGAAAATTAAAATACCTAGTTCATATTTTAGAGATCCCGTCATTTTAAAAATTATATTTAGTAGTCCAGGTGCTTAAAATACATCTTCCTCAGGGAACTTAAGCTGAGAAATGAAAATTCGGATACCTTGTTCATATTTTAGAGATCCCGTCATTTTGAAAACTATATTTAGTAGTCCAGGTGCTTAAAAAACCTCTTCTTCAGGGAACTTAAGCTGAGAACTGAAATTTAAGATACCTAGTTCATATTTTAGAGATCCCGTCATTTTGAAAATTATATTTAGTAGTCCAGGTGCTTAAAAAACATATTGCTCAGGGAACTTAAGCTGAGAACTGAAAAATAAGATACCTAGTTCATATTTTAGAGATCCCGTCATTTTGAAAATTATATTTAGTAGTCCAGGTGCTTTAAAAACATCTTCTTCAAAGAACTTAAGCTGTGAACTGAAAATTCAGATCCCTTGTTCATATTTAAGAGATCCCGTCATTTTGAAAATTATATTTAGTATTCCAGGTGCTTAAAAAACATCTTCCTCAGGGAACTTAATCTGAGAACTGAAAATTCAGATAGCTTGTACATATTTAAGAGATCCCGTCATTTTGAAAATTATAATTAGTTGTACAGGTTCTTAAAAAACATCTTGACCAGGGAACTTAAGCAAAGAACTGAAATGTAAGATATCTGAATGGTATTTGAGTGGTCCAGTCATTCTAAAAATAATATCTAGTAGTCCAAGTGCCTAAAATACATCTTCCTCAGGGAACTTAAGCTGAGAACTGAAAATAAAGATACATAGTTCATATTTTAGAGATCCCGTCATTTTGAAAATTATATTTAGTAGTCCAGGTGCTTAAAAAACATCTTCTTCAGGGAACTTAAGCTGAGAACTGAAATTTAAGATATCCGAATGGTATTTCAGTGGTCCAGTCATTCTAAAAATTATATCTAGTAGTCCAAGTGCCTAAAATACATCTTCCTCAGGGAACTTAAGCTGAGAACTGAAAATTCAGATACCTTGTTCATTTTTTACAGATCCCGTCATTTTGAAAATTATATTTAGTAGTCCAGGTGCTTAAAAAACATCTTCCTCAGGGAACTTAAGCTAAGAACTGAAATATACGATATCTGAATGGTATTTAAGTGGTCCAGTCATTCTAGAAATTATATCTAGTAGTCGAAGTGCCTAAAATACATCTTCCTCAGGGAACTTAAGCTGAGAACTGAAAATTAAGATACATAGATCATATTTTAGAGATCCCGTCATTTTAAAAATTATATTTAGTAGTCCAGGTGCTTAAAAAACATCCTCTTCAGGAAACTTAAGCTGAGAACTGAAAATTCAGATACCTTGTTCATATTTAAGAGATCCCGTCATTTTGAGAATTATATTTAGTAGTCCAGGTGCTTAAAAAACATCTTCCTCAGGGAACTTAATTTGAGAACTGAAAATAGAGATACCTAGTTCATATTTAAGAGATCCCGACATTTTGTAAATTATATTTAGTAGTCCAGGTGCTTAAAATACATCTTCCTCAGGGAACTTAAGCTGAGAACTGAAAATTCAGATACCTTGTTCATTTTTTACAGATCCCGTCATTTTGAAAATTATATTTAGTAGTCCAGGTGCTTAAAAACTTCTTGATCACGGAACTTAAGCTAAGAACTGAAACATACGATATCCGAATGGTATTTCGGTGGTCCAGTCATTCTAAAAATTATATCTAGTAGTCCAAGTGCCTAAAATACATCTTCCTCAGGGAACTTAAGCTGAGAACTGAAAATAAAGATACATAGTTCATACTTTAGAGATCCCGTCATTTCGAAAATTATATTTAGTAGTCCAGGTGCTTAAAAAACATCTTCCTCAGGGAACTTAAGCTAAGAACTGAATTATTCGATATCTGAATTTTATTTCTGTGGTCCAGTCATTCTATAAATTATATCTAGTAGTCGAAGTGCCTAAAATACATCTTCCTCAGGGAACTTAAGCTGAGAACTGAAAATTAAGATACATAGATCATATTTTAGAGATCCCGTCATTTTAAAAATTATATTTAGTAGTCCAGGTGCTTAAAAAACATCCTCTTCAGGGAACTTAAGCTGAGAACTGAAAATTCAGATACCTTGTTCATATTTAAGAGATCCCGTCATTTTGAGAATTATATTTAGTAGTCCAGGTGCTTAAAATACATCTTCCTCAGGGAAATTAAGCTAAGAACTGAAAAATAAGATAGCTGAATGATATTTGAGTGTTCCCGTCATTCTAGAAATTATATCTAGTTGTCCAAGTACCTAAAATACATCTTCCTCGGGGAACTAAAGCTGAGAACTGAAAATTCAGATACCTAGTTCATATTTTAGAGATCCCGTCATTTTGAAAATTATATTTAGTAGTCCAGGTGCCTAAAAAAGATCTTCCTCAGGGAACTTAAGCTAAGAACTGAAATATACGATATCCGAAAGGTATTTCAGTGGTCCAGTCATTCTAAAAGTTATATCTAGTATTCGAAGTGCCTAAAATACATCTTCCTCAGGGAACTTAAGCTGAGAACTGAAAATAAAGATAGCTAGTTGATATTTTATAGATCCCGTCATTTTAAAGATTATATTTAGTAGTCCAGCTGCTTAAAATACATCTTCCTCAGGGAACTTAAGCTGAGAACTGAAAATTCAGATTCCTTGTTCATTTTTTACAGATCCCGTCATTTTGAAAATTATATTTAGTAGTCCAGGTGCTGAAAATACCTCTTGATCAGGGAACTTAAGCTAAGAACTGAAATATAAGATATCCGAATGGTATTTCAGTGGTCCAGTCATTCTAAAAATTATATCTAGTAGTCCAAGTGCCTAAAATACATCTTCCTCAGGGAACTTAAGCTGAGAACTGAAATTTAAGATATCCGAATGGTATTTCAGTGGTCCAGTCATTCTAAAAATTATATCTAGTAGTCCAAGTGCCTAAAATACATCTTCCTCAGGGAACTTAAGCTGAGAACTGAAAATAAAAAAACCTAGTTTATATTTTAGAGATCCCGTCATTTTGAAAATTATATCTAGTAGTCCAGGTGCTTAAAAAACATCTTCCTCACGGAAGTTAAGCTAAGAACTGAAATATACAATATCCGAATGGTATTTCAGTGGTCCAGTAATTCTAACAATTATATCTAGTAGTCGAAGTGCCTAAAATACATCTTCCTCAGGGAACTTAAGCTGAGAACTGAAAATTAAGATACCTAGTTCATATTTTAGAGATCCCGTCATTTTAAAAATTATATTTAGTAGTCCAGGTGCTTAAAAAACATCCTCTTCAGGAAACTTAAGCTGAGAACTGAAAATTCAGATACCTTGTTCATATTTAAGAGATCCCGTTATTTTGAGAATTATATTTAGTAGTCCAGGTGCTTAAAAAACATCTTCCTCAGGGAACTTAATCTGAGAACTGAAAATTCAGATACCTTGTACATATTTTAGAGATCCCGTCATTTTGAAAAATATAATTAGTAGACAAGGTGATTAAAAAACATCTTCTTCAAAGAACTTAAGCTGTGAACTGAAAATTCAGATCCCTTGTTCATATTTAAGAGATCCCGTCATTTTGAAAATTATATTTAGTATTCCAGGTGCTTAAAAAACATCTTCCTCAGGGAACTTAATCTGAGAACTGAAAATTAAGATACCTTGTACATATTTTAGAGATCAGGTCATTTTGAAAATTATAATTGGTAGTCCAGGTGCTTAAAAAACATCTTGACCAGGGAACTTAAGCTAAGAACTGAAATATAAGATATCCGAATGGTATTTCAGTTGTCCAGTCATTCTGTAAATTATATCTAGTAGTCCAAGTGCTTAAAATACATCTTCCTCAGGGAACTTCAGCTGAGAACTGAAAATAAAGATACCTACTTCATATTTTATAGATCGCGACATTTTGAAAATTATATTTAATAGTCCAGGTGCTTAAAATACATCTTCCTCAGGGAACTTAAGCGTAGAACTGAAAATTCAGATACCTTGTTCATTTTTTACTGATCCCGTCATTTAGGAAATTATATTTTGTAGTCCAGGTGCTTAAAAAAAAAATATTCCTCAGGGAACTTAAGCTGAGAACTGAAAAATAAGATACCTAGTATATATTTTAGAGATCCCGTCATTTTGAAAATTATAATTAGTAGTCCAGGTGCTTAAAAAACATCTTCTTCAGGGAACTTAAGCTGAGAACTGTAAATTCATATTCCTTGTTCATATTTTAGAGATCCCGTCATTTTCAAAATTATATTTAGCAGTCCAGGTGCTTAAGAAAAATCTTCTTCAGGGAACTTAAGGTGAGAACTGAAAATTAAGATACCTAGTTTATATTTTAGAGATCCCGACATTTTGAAAATTATATATAGTAGTCCAAGTAATTAAAAAACCTCTTCCTCAGGGAACTTAAGCTAAGAACTGAAGTATAAGATATCCGAATGGCATTTCAGTGGTCCAGTCATTCTAAAAATTATATCTAGTAGTCCAAGTGCCTAAAATACATCTTCCTCAGGGAACTTAAGCTGAGAACTGAAAATTAAAATACCTAGTTCATATTTTAGAGATCCCGTCATTTTGAAAATTATATTTAGTAGTCCAGGTGCTTAAAAAACATCTTCTTCAGGGAACTTAAGCTGAGAACTGAAAATTAAGATACCTAGTTCATATTTTAGAGATCCCGTCATTTTGAAAAATATATTTAGTAGTCCAGGTGCTTAAAATACATCTTCCTCAGGGAACTTAAGCTGAGAAATGAAAATTCGGATACCTTGTTCATATTTTAGAGATCCAATCATTTTGAAAATTATATTTAGTAGTCCAGGTGCTTAAAAAACATCTTCTTCAAAGAACTTAAGCTGTGAACTGAAAATTCAGATCCCTTGTTCATATTTAAGAGATCCCGTCATTTTGAAAATTATATTTAGTATTCCAGGTGCTTAAAAAACATCTTCCTCAGGGAACTTAATCTGAGAACTGAAAATTCAGATACCTTGTACCTATTTTAGAGATCAGGTCATTTTTGAAAATTATAATTAGTAGTCCAGGTGCTTAAAAAACATCTTGACCAGGGAACTTAAGCTAAGAACTGAAATGTAAGATATCTGAAATGTATTTGAGTGGTCCAGTCATTCTAAAAATTATATCTAGTAGTCCAATTGCCTAAAATACATCTTCCTCAGGGAACTTAAGCTGAGAACTGAAAATATAGATACCTAGTTCATATTTTAGAGATCGCTTCATTTAGAAAATTATATTTAGTCGTCCAGGTGCATAAAATACATCTTCCTCAGGGAACTTAAGCTGAGAACTGAAATTTAAGATATCCGAATGGTATTTCAGTGGTCCAGTCATTCTAAAAATTATATCTAGTAGTCCAAGTGCCTAAAATACTTCTTCCTCAGGGAACTTAAGCTGAGAACTGAAAATCAAAATAGCTAGTTTATATTTTAGAGATCCCGTCATTTTGAAAATTATATTTATTAGTCCAGGTGCTTAAAAAACATCTTCCTCAGGGAAGTTAAGCTAAGAACTGAAATATGCGATATCCGAATGGTATTTCAGTGGTCCAGTCATTCTAAAAATTATAACTAGTAGTCGAAGTGCCTAAAATACATCTTCCTCAGGGAACTTAAGCTGAGAACTGAAAATTAAGATACATAGTGCATATTTTAGAGATCCCGTCATTTTAAAAATTATATTTAGTAGTCCAGGTGCTTAAAAAACATCCTCTTCAGGAAACTTAAGCTGAGAACTGAAAATTCAGATACCTTGTTCATATTTAAGAGATCCCGTTATTTTGAGAATTATATTTAGTAGTCCAGGTGCTTAAAAAACATCTTCCTCAGGGAACTTAATCTGAGAACTGAAAATTCAGATACCTTGTACATATTTTAGAGATACCGTCATTTTGAAAAATATAATTAGTAGTCCAGGTGCTTAAAAAACATCTTGATCAGGGAACTTAAGCTAAGAACTGAAATATAAGATATCCGAATGGTATTTCAGTGGTCCAGTCATTCTAAAAATTATATCTAGTAGTCCAAGTGCTTAAAATACATCTTCCTCAGGGAACTTCAGCTGAGAACTGAAAATAAAGATACCTACTTCATATTTTAGATATCCCGACATTTTTGAAAATTATATTTAGTAGTCCAGGTGCTGAAAATACAACGTCCTCAGGGAACTTAAGCTGCGAACTGAAAATTCGGATACCTTGTTCATTTTTTACAGATCCCGCCATTTGGAAAATTATATTTAGTAGTCCAGGTGCTTAAAAAACTTCTTGCTCAGGGAACTTAAGCTGAGAACTGAAATGTAAGATATCTGAATGGTATTTGAGTGGTCCAGTCATTCTAAAAATTATATCTAGTTGTCCAAGTACCTAAAATACATCTTCCTCGGGAAACTTAAGCTGAGAACTGAAAATTCAGATACCTAGTTCATATTTTAGAGATCCCGATATTTTGAAAATTATATATAGTAGTCCAAGTAATTAAAAAACCTCTTCCTCAGGGAACTTAAGCTAAGAACTGAAGTATAAGATATCCGAATGGCATTTCAGTGGTCCAGTCATTCTAAAAATTATATCTAGTAGTCCAAGTGCCTAAAATATATCTGCCTCAGGGAACTTAAGCTGAGAACTGAAAATTAAAATACCTAGTTCATATTTTAGAGATTTCGTCATTTTGAAAATTATATTTAGTAGTCCAGGTGCTTAAAAAACATCTTCTTCAGGGAACTTAAGCTGAGAACTGAAAATTAAGATACCTAGATCATATTTTAGAGATCCCGTCATTTTGAAAATTATATTTAGTAGTCCAGGTGCTTAAAATACATCTTCCTCAGGGAACTTAAGCTGAGAAATGAAAATTCGGATACCATGTTCATATATAAGAGATCCACTCAAGTAGAAAGCTATATTTAGTAGTCCAGGTGCTTAAAAAACATCTTCTTCAAAGAACTTAAGCTGTGAACTGAAAATTCAGATCCCTTGTTCATATTTAAGAGATCCCGTCATTTTGAAAATTATATTTAGTATTCCAGGTGCTTAAAAAACATCTTCCTCAGGGAACTTAATCTGAGAACTGAAAATTCAGATACCTTGTACCTATTTTAGAGATCAGGTCATTTTGAAAATTATAATTAGTAGTCCAGGTGCTTAAAAAACATCTTGACCAGGGAACTTAAGCTAAGAACTGAAATGTAAGATATCTGAATGGTATTTGAGTGGTCCAGTCATTCTAAAAATTATATCTAGTAGTCCAATTGCCTAAAATACATCTTCCTCAGGGAACTTAAGCTGAGAACAGAAAACAAGGATACCGGGTTTATATTTTAGAGATCCCGTCATTTTGAAAATTATATTTATTAGTCCAGGTGCATAAAAAACATCTTCCTCAGGGAACTTAAGCTGAGAACTGAAATTTAAGATATCCGAATGGTATTTCAGTGGTCCAGTCATTCTGAAAATTATATCTAGTAGTCCGAGTGCCTAAAATACATCTTCTTCAGGGAACTTAAGCTGAGAACTGAAAATTAAAATAGCTAGTTTATATTTTAGAGATCCCGTCATTTTGAAAATTATATTTAGTAGTCCAGGTGCTTAAAAAACATCTTCCTCAGGGAAGTTAAGCTAAGAACTGAAATATGCGATATCCGAATGGTATTTCAGTGGTCCAGTCATTCTAAAAATTATATCTAGTAGTCGAAGTGCCTAAGATACATCTTCCGCAGGGAACTTAAGCTGAGAACTGAAAATTAAGATACATAGTGCATATTTTAGAGATCCCGTCATTTTAAAAATTATATTTAGTAGTCCAGGTGCTTAAAAAACATCCTCTTCAGGAAACTTAAGCTGAGAACTGAAAATTCAGATACCTTGTTCATATTTAAGAGATCCCGTTATTTTGAGAATTATATTTAGTAGTCCAGGTGCTTAAAAAACATCTTCCTCAGGGAACTTAATCTGAGAACTGAAAATTCAGATACCTTGTACATATTTTAGAGATCCCGTCATTTTGAAAAATATAATTAGTAGTCCAGGTGCTTAAAAAACATCTTGATCAGGGAACTTAAGCTAAGAACTGAAATATAAGATATCCGAATGGTATTTCAGTGGTCCAGTCATTCTAAAAATTATATCTAGTAGTCCAAGTTCCTAAAATACATCTTCCTCAGGGAACTTAAGCTGAGAACTGAAAATAAAGATACCTAGTTCATATTTTAGAGATCCCGACATTTTGAAAATTATATTTAGTAGTCCAGGTGCTTAAAATACATCTTCCTCCGGTAACTTAAGCTGAGAACTGAAAATTAAGATTCCTTGTTCTTTTTTTACAGATCCCGTCATTTTGAAAATTATATTTAGTAGTCCAGGTGCTTAAAAAACATCTTGCTCAGGGAACTTAAGCGGAGAACTGAAATGTAAGATATCTGAATGGTATTTGAGTGGTCCAGTCATTCTAAAAATTATATCTACTTGTCCAAGTACCTAAAATACATCTTCCTCGGGAAACTTAATCTGAGAACTGAAAATTCAGATACCTAGTTCATATTTTAGAGATCCCGTCATTTTGAAAATTATATTTAGTAGTCCAGGTGCTTAAAAAACATCTTCCTCAGGGAACTTAAGCTGAGAACTGAAAATTCAGATACCTAGTTTATATTTTAGAGATCCCGTCATTTTGAAAATTATATTTAGTAGTCCAGGTGCTTAAAAAACATCTTGATCATGGAACATAAGCTAAGAACTTAAATATAAGATATCCGAATCGTATTTCAGTTGTCCAGTCATTCTAAAAATTATATCTAGTAGTCCAAGTGCCTAAAATACATCTTCCTCAGGGAACTTAAGCTGAGAACTGAAAATTAAGATACCTAGTTCATATTTTAGAGATCCCGACATTTTGAAAATTATATTTAGTAGTCCAGGTGCTTAAAATACATCTTCCTCAGGGAACTTAAGCTGAGAACTGAAAATTCAGATTCCTTGTTCATTTTTTACAGATCCCGTCATTTTGAAAATTATATTTAGTAGTCCAGGTGCTTAAAAAACTTATTGCTCAGGGAACTTAAGCTGAGAACTGAAATCTAAGATATCTGAATGGTATTTGAGTGGTCCAGTCATTCTAAAAATTATATCTAGTAGTCGAAGTGCCTAAAATACATCTTCCTCAGGGAACTTCAGCTGAGAACTGAAAATTAAGATACCTAGTTCATATTTTAGAGATCCCGTCATTTTAAAAATTATATTTAGTAGTACAGGTGCTTAAAAACATCCTCTTCAGGAAACTTAAGCTGAGAACTGAAAATTCAGATACCTTGTTCATATTTAAGAGATCCCGTCATTTTGAGAATTATATTTAGTAGTTCAGGTGCTTAAAAAACATATTCCTCAGGGAACTTAAGCTGAGAACTGAAAATTCAGATACCTAGTTTATATTTTAGAGATCCCGTCATTTTGAAAATTATATTTAGTAGTCCAGGTGCTTAAAAAACATCTTGATCAGGGAACATAAGCTAAGAACTTAAATATAAGATATCCGAATGGTATTTCAGTTGTCCAGTCATTCTAAAAATTATATCTAGTAGTCCAAGTGCCTAAAATACATCTTCTTCAGGGAACTTAAGCTGAGAACTAAAAATCAAAATAGCTAGTTTATATTTTAGAGATCCCGTCATTTTGAAAATTATATTTAGTAGTCCAGGTGCTTAAAAAACATCTTGATCAGGGAACATAAGCTAAGAACTGAAATATAAGATATCCGAATAGTATTTCAGTGGTCCAGTCATTCTATAAATTATATCTAGTAGTCCAAGTGCTTAAAATACATCTTCCTCAGGGAACTTAAGCTGAGAACTGAAAATAAAGATACCTAGTTAATATTTTAGAGATCCCGTCATTTTGAAAATTATATTTAGTAGTCCAGGTGCTTAAAATACATCTTCCTCAAGGAACTTAAGCTGAGAACTGAAAATCAAAATAGCTAGTTTATATTTTAGAGATCCCGTCATTTTGAAAATTATATTTATTAGTCCAGGTGCTTAAAAAACATCTTCCTCAGGGAACTTAAGCTAAGAACTGAAATATGCGATATCTGAATTGTATTTCAGTGGTCCAGTCATTCTAAATATTATATCTAGTAGTCGAAGTGCCTAAAATACATCTTCCTCAGGGAACTTAAGCTGAGAACTGAAAATTAAGATACCTAGTTCATATTTTAGAGATCCCGTCATTTTAAAAATTATATTTAGTAGTCCAGGTGCTTAAAAAACATCCTCTTCAGGAAACTTAAGCTGAGAACTGAAAATTCAGATACCTTGTTCATATTTAAGAGATCCCGTCATTTTGATAATTATATTTTGTAGTCCAGGTGCTTAAAAAACATCTTGATCAGGGAACTTAAGCTAAGAACTGAAATATAAGATATCCGAATGGTATTTCAGTGGTCCAGTCATTCTAAAAATTATATCTAGTAGTCCAAGTGCTTAAAATACATCTTCCTCAGGGAACTTAAGCTGAGAACTGAAAATAAAGATACCTAGTTCATATTTTAGAGATCCCGACATTTTGAAAATTATATTTAGTAGTCCAGGTGCTTAAAATACATCTTCCTCAGGGAACGTCAGCTGAGAACTGAAAATAAAGATACCTAGTTCATATTTTAGAGATCCCGACATTTTGAAAATTATATTTAGTTGTCCAGGTGCTCAAAATACATCTTCATCAGGGAACTTAAGCTAAGAACTGAAATATAAGATATCCGAATGGTATTTCAGTGGTCCAGTCATTCTAAAAATTATATCTAGTAGTCCAAGTGTCTAAAATTCTTCTTCCTCTGGGAACTTAAGCTGAGAGCTGAAAATCAAAATAGCTAGTTTATATTTTAGAGATCCCGTCATTTTGAAAATTATATTTTGTAGTCCAGGTGCTTAAAAAACATCTTGATCAGGGAACATAAGCTAAGAACTGAAATATAAGATATCCGAATGGTATTTCAGTGGTCCAGTCATTCTAAAAATTATATCTAGTAGTCCATGTGCTTAAAATACATCTTCCTCAGGGAACTTAAGCTTAGAACTGAAAATAAAGATACCTAGTTCATATTTTAGAGATCCCGACATTTTGAAAATTATATTTAGTAGTCCAGGTGCTTAAAATACATCTTCCTCAGGGAAC
This sequence comes from Diplolepis rosae, assembly GCA_030998225.1. Classification (NCBI taxonomy): domain Eukaryota; kingdom Metazoa; phylum Arthropoda; class Insecta; order Hymenoptera; family Diplolepididae; genus Diplolepis; species Diplolepis rosae. Next base: position 1,807,220 of record JAPYXD010000158.1, on the reverse strand, counting down.
TTAAGCTGAGAACTGAAAATCAAAATAGCTAGTTTATATTTTAGATATCCCGTCATTTTGAAAATTATATTTAGTAGTCCAGGTGCTTAAAAAACATCTTCCTCAGGGAACTTAAGCTAAGAACTGAAATATAAGATATCCGAATGGTATTTCAGTGGTCCAGTCATTCTAAAAATTATATCTAGTAGTCGAAGTGCCTAAAATACATCTTCCTCAGGGAACTTAAGCTGAGAACAGAAAATTAAGATACCTATTACATATTTTAGAGATCCCGTCATTTTAAAAATTATATTTAGTAGTCCAGGTGCTTAAAAAACATCTTCTTCAGGGAACTTAAGCTGAGAACTGAAAATTCAGATACCTTGTTCATATTTAAGAGATCCCGTCATTTTGATAATTATATTTTGTAGTCCAGGTGCTTAAAAAACATCTTGATCAGGGAACTTAAGCTAAGAACTGAAATATAAGATATCCGAATGGTATTTCAGTGGTCCAGTCATTCTAAAAATTATATCTATTAGTCCAAGTGCCTAAAATACATCTTCCTCAGGGAACTTAAGCTGAGAACTGAAAACAAATATACCTAGTTCATATTTTAGAGATCCCGTATTTTAAAAATTATATTTAGTAGTCCATTTGCTTAAAAAACATCTTCCTCAGTGAACTTAAGCTGAGAAATGAAAACAAAGATACCTAGTTCATATTTTAGAGATCCCGTCATTTTGAAAATTATATTTAGTAGTCCAGGTGCTTAAAATACATTTCCACAGGGAACTTAAGCTGAGAACTGAAAATAAAGATACCTAGTTCATATTTTAGAGATCCGGTCATTTTGAAAATTATATTTAGTAGTCCAGGTGCTTAAAATACATTTCTACAGGGAACTTAAGCTGAGAACTGAAAATCAAAATAGCTAGTTTATATTTTAGAGATCCCGTCATTTTGAAAATTATATTTAGTAGTCCAGGTGCTTAAAAAACATCTTGATCAGGGAACATAAGCTAAGAACTGAAATATAAGATATCCGAATGGTATTTCAGTGGTCCAGTCATTCTATAAATTATATCTAGTAGTCCAAGTGCTTAAAATACATCTTCCTCAGGGAACTTAAGCTTAGAACTGAAAATAAAGATACCTAGTTCATATTTAAGAGATCCCGTCATTTTGAGAATTATATTTAGTAGTTCAGGTGCTTAAAAAACATATTCCTCAGGGAACTTAAGCTGAGAACTGAAAATTCAGATACCTAGTTTATATTTTAGAGATCCCGTCATTTTGAAAATTATATTTAGTAGTCCAGGTGCTTAAAAAACATCTTGATCAGGGAACATAAGCTAAGAACTTAAATATAAGATATCCGAATGGTATTTCAGTTGTCCAGTCATTCTAAAAATTATATCTAGTAGTCCAAGTGCCTAAAATACATCTTCTTCAGGGAACTTAAGCTGAGAACTAAAAATCAAAATACCTTGTTCATATTTAAGAGATCCCGTCATTTTGAAAATTATATTTAGTAGTCCAGGTGCTTACAAAACATCTTGATCAGGGAACATAAGCAAAGAACTGAAATATAAGATATAAGAATAGTATTTAAGTGGACCAGACATTCTATAAATTATATCTAGTAGTCCAAGTGCTTAAAATACATCTTCCTCAGGGAACTTAAGCTTAGAACTGAAAATAAAGATACCTAGTTCATATTTTAGAGATCCCGACATTTTGAGAATTATATTTAGTAGTTCAGGTGCTTAAAAAACATATTCCTCAGGGAACTTAAGCTGAGAACTGAAAATTCAGATACCTAGTTTATATTTTAGAGATCCCGTCATTTTGAGAATTATATTTAGTAGTCCAGGTGCTTAAAAAACATCTTGATCAGGGAACATAAGCTAAGAACTTAAATATAAGATATCCGAATGGTATTTCAGTTGTCCAGTCATTCTAAAAATTATATCTAGTAGTCCAAGTGCCTAAAATACATTCTCCTCAGGGAACTTAAGCTGAGAACTGAAAATTAAAATAGCTAGTTTATATTTTAGAGATCCCGTCATTTTGAAAATTATATTTAGTAGTCCAGGTGCTTAAAAAACATCTTGATCAGGGAACATAAGCTAAGAACTGAAATATAAGATATCCGAATAGTATTTCAGTGGTCCAGTCATTCTATAAATTATATCTAGTAGTCCAAGTGCTTAAAATACATCTTCCTCAGGGAACTTAAGCTTAGAACTGAAAATAAAGATACCTAGTTCATATTTTAGAGATCCCGACATTTTGAAAATTATATTTAGTAGTCCAGGTGCTTAAAATACATCTTCCTCAGGGAACTTAAGCTGAGAACTGAAAATCAAAATAGCTAGTTTATATTTTAGATATCCCGTCATTTTGAAAATTATATTTAGTAGTCCAGGTGCTTAAAAAACATCTTCCTCAGGGAAGTTAAGCTGAGAACTGAAATATAAGATATCCGAATGGTATTTCAGTGGTCCAGTCATTCTAAAAATTATATCTAGTAGTCGAAGTGCCTAAAATACATCTTCCGCAGGGAACTTAAGCTGAGAACTGAAAATTAAGATACCTAGTTCATATTTTAGAGATCCCGTCATTTAAAAAATTATATTTAGTAGTCCAGGTGCTTAAAAAACATCCTCTTCAGGAAACTTAAGCTGAGAACTGAAAATTCAGATACCTTGTTCATATTTAAGAGATCCCGTCATTTTGATAATTATATTTTGTAGTCCAGGTGCTTAAAAAACATCTTGATCAGGGAACTTAAGCTAAGAACTGAAATATAAGATATCCGAATGGTATTTCAGTGGTCCAGTCATTCTATATATTATATCGAGTAGTCCAAGTGCTTAAAATACATCTTCCTCAGGAAACTTAAGCTGAGAACTGAAAATAAAGATACCTAGTTCATATTTTAGAGATCCCGACATTTTGAAAATTATATTTAGTAGTCCAGGTGCTTAAAATACATCTTCCTCAGGGAACGTCAGCTGAGAACTGAAAATAAAGATACCTAGTTCATATTTTAGAGATCCCGACATTTTGAAAATTATATTTAATAGTCCAGGTGCTTAAAATACATCTTCCTCAGGGAACTTAAGCTGAGAACTGAAAATTCAGATACCTTGTTCATTTTTTACAGATCCCGTCATTTTGAAAATTATATTTAGTAGTCCAGGTGCTTAAAAAACATCTTGCTCAGGGAACTTAAGCGGAGAACTGAAAATTCAGATTCCTTGTTCATATATTAGAGATCACGTAATTTTGAAAATTATATTCAGTAGTCCAGGTGCTTAAAAAACATCTTGATCAGGGAACTTAAGCTAAGAACTGAAATATAAGATATCCGAATGGTATTTCAGTGGTCCAGTCATTCTGTAAATTATATCTAGTAGTCCAAGTGCTTAAAATACATCTTCCTCAGGGAACTTCAGCTGAGAACTGAAAATCAAAATAGCTAGTTTATATTTTAGATATCCCGTCATTTTGAAAATTATATTTAGTAGTCCAGGTGCTTAAAAAACATCTTCCTCAGGGAACTTAAGCTAAGAACTGAAATATACGATATCCGAATGGTATTTCAGTGGTCCAGTCATTCTAAAAATTATATCTAGTAGTCGAAGTGCCTAAAATACATCTTCCTCAGGGAACTTAAGCTGAGAACTGAAAATTAAGATACCTAGTTCATATTTTAGAGATCCCGTCATTTTAAAAATTATATTTAGTAGTCCAGGTGCTTAAAAAACATCCTCTTCAGGAAACTTAAGCTGAGAACTGAAAATTAAGATAGCTTGTTTATATTTAAGAGATCCCGTTATTTTGATAATTATATTTAGTAGTCCAGGTGCTTAAAAAACATCTTCCTCAGGGAACTTAATCTGAGAACTGAAAATTCAGATACCTTGTACATATTTTAGAGATCCCGTCATTTTGAAAAATATAATTAGTAGTCCAGGTGCTTAAAAAACATCTTGATCAGGGAACTTAAGCTAAGAACTGAAATATAAGATATCCGAATGGTATTTCAGTGGTCCAGTCATTCTATATATTATATCTAGTAGTCCAAGTGCCTACAATACATCTTCCTCAGGGAACTTAAGCTGAGAACTGAAAATAAAGATACCTAGTTCATATTTAAGAGATCCCGTCATTTTGAGAATTATATTTAGTAGTTCAGGTGCTTAAAAAACATATTCCTCAGGGAACTTAAGCTGAGAACTGAAAATTCAGATACCTAGTTTATATTTTAGAGATCCCGTCATTTTGAAAATTATATTTAGTAGTCCAGGTGCTTAAAAAACATCTTGATCAGGGAACATAAGCTAAGAACTTAAATATAAGATATCCGAATGGTATTTCAGTTGTCCAGTCATTCTAAAAATTATATCTAGTAGTCCAAGTGCCTAAAATACTTCTTCCTCAGGGAACTTAAGCTGAGAACTGAAAATTAAAATAGCTAGTTTATATTTTAGAGATCCCGTCATTTTGAAAATTATATTTAGTAGTCCAGGTGCTTAAAAAACATCTTGATCAGGGAACATAAGCTAAGAACTGAAATATAAGATATCCGAATGGTATTTCAGTGGTGCAGTCATTCTAAAAATTATATCTATTAGTCCAAGTGACTAAAATACATCTTCCTCAGGGAACTTAAGCTGAGAACTGAAAATTAAGATACCTAGTTCATATTTTAGAGATCCCGACATTTTGAAAATTATATTTAGTAGTCCAGGTGCTTAAAATACATCTTCCTCAGGGAACTTAAGCTGAGAACTGAAAATTCGGATACCTTGTTCATTTTTCACAGATCCCGTCATTTTGAAAATTATATTTAGTAGTCCAAGTGCCTAAAATACATCTTACTCAGGGAACTTAAGCTGAGAACTAAAAATTAATATAGCTAGTTTATATTTTAGAGATCCCGTCATTTTGAAAATTATATTTAGTAGTCCAGGTGCTTAAAAAACATCTTGATCAGGGAACATAAGCTAAGAACAGAAATATAATATAACCTAATGGTAAATCAGAGGTCCATTCATTCTATAAATTATATCTAGTAGTCGAAGTGCTTAAAATACAACTTCCTCTCGGAACTTAAGCTTAGAACTGAAAATAAAGATACCTAGTTCATATTTTAGAGATCCCGACATTTTGAGAATTATATTTAGTAGTTCAGGTGCTTAAAAAACATATTCCTCAGGGAACTTAAGCTGAGAACTGAAAATTCAGATACCTAGTTTATATTTTAGAGATCCCGTCATTTTGAAAATTATATTTAGTAGTCCAGGTGCTTAAAAAACATCTTCCTCAGGGAACTTAAGCTAAGAACTTAAATATAAGATATCCGAATGGTATTTCAGTGGTCCAGACATTCTAAAAATTATATCTAGTAGTCCAAGTGCCTAAAATACATTCTCCTCAGGGAACTTAAGCTGAGAACTGAAAATTAAAATAGCTAGTTTATATTTTAGAGATCCCGTCATTTTGAAAATTATATTTAGTAGTCCAGGTGCTTAAAAAACATCTTGATCAGGGAACATAAGCTAAGAACTGAAATATAAGATATCCGAATGGTATTTCAGTGGTCCAGTCCTTCTATAAATTATATCTAGTAGTCCAAGTGCTTAAAATACATCTTCCTCAGGGAACTTAAGCTTAGAACTGAAAATAAAGATACCTAGTTCATATTTTAGAGATCCCGACATTTTGTAAATTATATTGAGTAGTCCTTGTGCTTAACAGACATGTACCCCATTGAACTTAAGCTGAGAACTGAAATTTCAGATACCTTGTTCATTTTTTAGAGATCCCGTCATTTTGAAAATTATATTTAGTAGTCCAGGTGCCTAAAATACATCTTCTCCTCAGGGAACTTAAGCTGAGAACTGAAAATTAAAATAGCTAGTTTATATTTTAGAGATCCCGTCATTTTGAAAATTATATTTAGTAGTCCAGGTGCTTAAAAAACATCTTGATCAGGGAACATAAGCTAAGAACTGAAATATAAGATATCCGAATAGTATTTCAGTGGTCCAGTCATTCTATAAATTATATCTAGTAGTCCAAGTGCTTAAAATACATCTTCCTCAGGGAACTTAAGCTTAGAACTGAAAATAAAGATACCTAGTTCATATTTAAGAGATCCCGTCATTTTGAGAATTATATTTAGTAGTTCAGGTGCTTAAAAAACATATTCCTCAGGGAACTTAAGCTGAGAACTGAAAATTCAGATACCTAGTTTATATTTTAGAGATCCCGTCATTTTGAAAATTATATTTAGTAGTCCAGGTGCTTAAAAAACATCTTGATCAGGGAACATAAGCTAAGAACTTAAATATAAGATATCCGAATGGTATTTCAGTTGTCCAGTCATTCTAAAAATTATATCTAGTAGTCGAAGTGCCTAAAATACATCTTCCTCAGGGAACTTAAGCTGAGAACTGAAAATCAAAATAGCTAGTTTATATTTTAGAGATCCCGTCATTTTGAAAATTATATTTAGTAGTCCAGGTGCTTAAAAAACATCTTGATCAGGGAACATAAGCTAAGAACTGAAATATAAGATATCCGAATAGTATTTCAGTGGTCCAGTCATTCTATAAATTATATCTAGTAGTCCAAGTGCTTAAAATACATCTTCCTCAGGGAACTTAAGCTTAGAACTGAAAATAAAGATACCTAGTTCATATTTTAGAGATCCCGACATTTTGAGAATTATATTTAGTAGTTCAGGTGCTTAAAAAACATATTCCTCAGGGAACTTAAGCTGAGAACTGAAAATTCAGATACCTAGTTTATATTTTAGAGATCCCGTCATTTTGAAAATTATATTTAGTAGTCCAGGTGCTTAAAAAACATCTTGATCAGGGAACATAAGCTAAGAACTTAAATATAAGATATCCGAATGGTATTTCAGTTGTCCAGTCATTCTAAAAATTATATCTAGTAGTCCAAGTGCCTAAAATACATCTTCTTCAGGGAACTTAAGCTGAGAACTAAAAATCAAAATAGCTAGTTTATATTTTAGAGATCCCGTCATTTTGAAAATTATATTTAGTAGTCCAGGTGTTTAAAAAACATCTTGATCAGGGAACATAAGCTAAGAACTGAAATATAAGATATCCGAATAGTATTTCAGTGGTCCAGTCATTCTATAAATTATATCTAGTAGTCCAAGTGCTTAAAATACATCTTCCTCAGGGAACTTAAGCTTAGAACTGAAAATAAAGATACCTAGTTCATATTTTAGAGATCCCGACATTTTGAGAATTATATTTAGTAGTCCAGGTGCTTAAAATACATCTTCCTCAGGGAACTTAAGCTGAGAACTGAAAATTCAGATTCCTTGTTCATTTTTTACAGATCCCGTCATTTTGAAAATTATATTTAGTAGTCCAGGTGCCTAAAATACATCTTCTTCAGGGAACTTAAGCTGAGAACTAAAAATCAAAATAGCTAGTTTATATTTTAGAGATCCCGTCATTTAGAAAATTATATTTAGTAGTCCAGGTGCTTAAAAAACATCTAGATAAGGGAACATAAGCTAAGAACTGAAATATAAGATATCCGAATAGTATTTCAGTGGTCCAGTCATTCTATAAATTATATCTAGTAGTCCAAGTGCTTAAAATACATCTTCCTCAGGGAACTTAAGCTTAGAACTGAAAATAAAGATACCTAGTTTATATTTCAGAGGTCCCGTCATTTTGAAAATTATATTTAGTAGTCCAGGTACTTAAAAAACATCTTCCTCAGGGAACTTAAGCTGAGAACTGAAAATTCATATACCTAGTTTATATTTTGGAGATCCCGTCATTTTGAAAATTATATTTAGTAGTCCAGGTGCTTAAAAAACATCTTGATCAGGGAACTTAAGCTCAGAACTGAAATATAAGATAAACGAATGCTATTTCAGTTGTCCAGTCATTCTAAAAATTATATCTAGTAGTCCAAGTGCCTAAAATACATTCTCCTCAGGGAACTTAAGCTGAGAACTGAAAATTAAAATAGCTAGTTTATATTTTAGAGATCCCGTCATTTTGAAAATTATATTTAGTAGTCCAGGTGCTTAAAAAACATCTTGATCAGGGAACATAAGCTAAGAACTGAAATATAAGATATCCGAATGGTATTTCAGTGGTCCAGTCATTCTATAAATTATATCTAGTAGTCCAAGTGCTTAAAATACATCTTCCTCAGGGAACTTAAGCTTAGAACTGAAAATAAAGATACCTAGTTCATATTTTAGAGATCCCGACATTTTGAGAATTATATTTAGTAGTTCAGGTGCTTAAAAAACATATTCCTCAGGGAACTTAAGCTGAGAACTGAAAATTCAGATACCTAGTTTATATTTTAGAGATCCCGTCATTTTGAAAATTATATTTAGTAGTCCAGGTGCTTAAAAAACATCTTGATCAGGGAACATAAGCTAAGAACTGAAATATAAGATATCCGAATGGTATTTCAGTGGTGCAGTCATTCTAAAAATTATATCTATTAGTCCAAGTGACTAAAATACATCTTCCTCAGGGAACTTAAGCTGAGAACTGAAAATCAAAATAGCTAGTTTATATTTTAGAGATCCCGTCATTTTGAAAATTATATTTAGTAGTCCAGGTGCTTAAAAAACATCTTGATCAGGGAACATAAGCTAAGAACTGAAATATAAGATATCCGAATGGTATTTCAGTGGTGCAGTCATTCTACAAATTATATCTAGTAGTCCAAGTGCTTAAAATACATCTTCCTCAGGGAACTTAAGCTGAGAACTGAAAATAAAGATACCTAGTTAATATTTTAGAGATCCCGTCATTTTGAAAATTATATTTAGTAGTCCAGGTGCTTAAAATACATCTTCCTCAAGGAACTTAAGCTGAGAACTGAAAATCAAAATAGCTAGTTTATATTTTAGAGATCCCGTCATTTTGAAAATTATATTTATTAGTCCAGGTGCTTAAAAAACATCTTCCTCAGGGAAGTTAAGCTAAGAACTGAAATATGCGATATCCGAATGGTATTTCAGTGGTCCAGTCATTCTAAAAATTATAACTAGTAGTCGAAGTGCCTAAAATACATCTTCCTCAGGGAACTTAAGCTGAGAACTGAAAATTAAGATACCTAGTTCATATTTTAGAGATCCCGTCATTTTAAAAATTATATTTAGTAGTCCAGGTGCTTAAAAAACATCCTCTTCAGGAAACTTAAGCTGAGAACTGAAAATTCAGATACCTTGTTCATATTTAAGAGATCCCGTCATTTTGAGAATTATATTTAGTAGTCCAGGTGCTTAAAAAACATCTTGATCAGGGAACTTAAGCTAAGAACTGAAATATAAGATATCCGAATGGTATTTCAGTGGTCCAGTCATTCTAAAAATTATATCTAGTAGTCCAAGTGCTTAAAATACATCTTCCTCAGGGAACTTAAGCTGAGAACTGAAAATAAAGATACCTAGTTCATATTTTAGAGATCCCGACATTTTGAAAATTATATTTAGTAGTCCAGGTGCTTAAAATACATCTTCCTCAGGGAACGTCAGCTGAGAACTGAAAATAAAGATACCTAGTTCATATTTTAGAGATCCCGACATTTTGAAAATTATATTTAGTAGTCCAGGTGCTTAAAATACATCTTCCTCAGGGAACTTAAGCTGAGAACTGAAAATTCAGATACCTTGTTCATTTTTTACAGATCCCGTCATTTTGAAAATTATATTTAGTAGTCCAGGTGCTTAAAAAACTTCTTTCTCAGGGAACTTAAGCTGAGAACTGAAAATTCAGATACCTTGTACATATATTAGAGATCCCGTCATTTTGAAAAATATAATTAGTAGTCCAGGTGCTCAAAATACATCTTCATCAGGGAACTTAAGCTAAGAACTGAAATATAAGATATCCGAATGGTATTTCAGTGGTCCAGTCATTCTGTAAATTATATCTAGTAGTCCAAGTGCTTAAAATACATCTTCCTCAGGGAACTTCAGCTGAGAACTGAAAATCAAAATAGCTAGTTTATATTTTAGATATCCCGTCATTTTGAAAATTATATTTAGTAGTCCAGGTGCTTAAAAACATCTTCCTCAGGGAAGTTAAGCTAAGAACTGAAATATGCGATATCCGAATGGTATTTCGGTGGTCCAGTCATTCTAAAAATTATATCTAGTAGTCCAAGTGCCTAAAATACATCTTCCTCAGGGAACTTAAGCTGAGAACTGAAAATTAAGATACCTAGTTCATATTTTAGAGATCCCGTCATTTTAAAAATTATATTTAGTAGTCCAGGTGCTTAAAAAACATCCTCTTCAGGGAACTTAAGCTGAGAACTGAAAATTCAGATAGCTTGTTCATATTTAAGAGATCCCGTCATTTTGAGAATTATATTTAGTAGTCCAGGTGCTTAAAAAACATCTTCCTCAGGGAACTTAATCTGAGACCTGAAAATTCAAATACCTTGTACATATTTTAGAGATCCCGTCATTTTGAAAAATATAATTAGTAGTCCAGGTGCTTAAAAAACATCTTGATCAGGGAACTTAAGCTAAGAACTGAAATATAAGATATCCGAATGGTATTTCAGTGGTCCAGTCATTCTATATATTATATCTAGTAGTCCAAGTGCTTACAATACATCTTCCTCAGGGAACTTAAGCTGAGAACTGAAAATAAAGATACCTAGTTCATATTTTAGAGATCCCGACATTTTTAAAATTATATTTAGTAGTCCAGCTGCTTAAAATACATCGTCCTCAGGGAACTTAAGCTGAGAACTGAAAATTCAGATACCTTGTTCATTTTTTACAGATCCCGTCATTTTGAAAATTATATTTAGTAGTCCAGGTGCTTAAAAAACTTCTTGATCAGGGAACCTAAACTGAGAACTGAAAATAAAGATACCTAGTTCATATTTGAGAGATCCCGACATTTTGAATATTATATCTAGTAGTCGAAGTGCCTAAAATACATCTTCCTCAGGGAACTTAAGCTGAGAACTGAAAATAAAGATACCTAGTTAATATTTTATAGATCCCGTCATTTTGAAAATTATATCTAGTAGTCCAAGTGCCTAAAATACATCTTCCTCAGTGAACTTAAGCTGAGAACTGAAAATCAAAATAGCTAGTTTATATTTTAGAGATCCCGTCATTTTGAAAATTATATTTAGTAGTCCAGGTGCTAAAAAAAAATCTTCCTCAGGGAAATTAAGCTAAGAACTGAATTATAAGATATCAGAATGGAATTTGAGTGGTCAAGTAATTCTAAAAATTATATCTAGTATTCGAAGTGCTTAAAATACATCTTCCTCAGGGAACTTAAGCTGAGAAATGAAAATTAAGATACCTAGTTCCTATTTTAGAGACCCCGTCATTATGAGAATAATATTTAGTAGTGCAGGTGCTTAAAAAACATCTTCCTCAGGGAACTTAAGCTGAGAACTGAAAATTCAGATTCCTTGTTCATTTTTTACAGATCCCGTCATTTTGAAAAATATAATTAGTAGTCCAGGTGCTGAAAAACATCTTGATCAGGGAACTTAAGCTAAGAACTGAAATATAAGATATCCGAATGGTATTTCAGTGGTCCAGTCATTCTATAAATTATATCTAGTTGTCCAAGTGCTTAAAATACATCTTCCTCAGGGAACTTAAGCTGAGAACTGAAAATAAATATACCTAGTTCATATTTTAGAGATCCCGACATTGTGAGATTTATATTTAGTAGTCCAGGTGCTTAAAATGCATCTCCCTTAGGGAACTTAAGCTGAGAACTGAAAATTCAGATACCTTGTACATATTTTAGAGATCCCGTCATTTCGAAAAATATAATTAGTAGTCCAGGTGCTGAAAAAAGATCTTGATCAGGGAACTTAAGCTAAGAACTGAAATATAAGATATCCGAATGGTATTTCAGTTGTCCAGTCATTCTAAAAATTATATCTAGTCGTCGAAGTGCCTAAAATACATCTTCCTCAGGGAACTTAAGCTGAGAACTGAAAATTAAGATACCTAGTTCATATTTTGGAGATCCCGTCATTTTAAAAATTATATTTAGTAGTCCAGGTGCTTAAAAAACATCCTCTTCAGGGAACTTAAGCTGAGAACTGAAAATTCAGATACTTGTTCATATTTAAGAGATCCCGTCATTTAGGAAATTATATATTGTAGTCCAGGTGCTTAAAAAAAAATCTTTCTCAGGGAACTTAAGCTGAGAACTGAAAAATAAGATACCTATTACATATTTTAGAGATCCCGTCATTTTGAAAATTATATTTAGTAGTCCAGGTGATTAAAAAACATCCTATTCAGAGAAGTTAAGCTGATAACTGAAAATTCAGATTCCTTTTTAATATTTTATAGATCAAGTCATTTTCAAAATTATATTTAGAAGTCCAGGTGCTTAAAAAAAAAATCTTCTTCAGTTAACTTAAGGTGAGAACTGAAAATTAAGATACCTAGTTTATATTTTAGAGATCCCGATATTTTGAAAATTATATATAGTAGTCCAAGTAATTAAAAAACATCTTCCTCAGGGAACTTAAGCTAAGAACTGAAGTATAAGATATCAGAATGGCATTTCAGTGGTCCAGTCATTCTAAAAATTATATCTAGTAGTCCATGTGCCTAAAATACATCTTCCTCAGGGAACTTAAGCTGAGAAATGAAAATTAAAATACCTAGTTCATATTTTAGAGATCCCGTAATTTTGAAAATTATATTTAGTAGTCCAGGTGCTTAAAAAACATCTTCTTCAGGGAACTTAAGCGTAGAACTGAAAATTCAGATACCTAGTTGATATTTTAGAGATCCCGTCATTTTGAAAAATATATTTAGTAGTCCAGGTGCTTAAAATACATCTTCCTCAGGGAACTTAAGCTGAGAAATGAAAATTCGGATACCTTGTTCATATTTTAGAGATCCCGTCATTTTGAAAACTATATTTAGTAGTCCAGGTACTTAAGAAACCTCTTCTTCAGGGAACTTAAGCTGAGACCTGAAAATTAAGATACCTATTTCATATTTTAGAGATCCCGTCATTTTGAAAATTATATTTAGTATTCCAGGTGCTTAAAAAACATCTTCCTCAGGGAACTTAATCTGAGAACTGAAAATTCAGATACCTTGTACATATTTAAGAGATCCCGTCATTTTGAAAATTATAATTAGTAGTCCAGGTGCTTAAAAAACATCTTGAGCAGGGAACTTAAGCAAAGAACTGAAATTTTAAGATATCAGAATGGTATTTCAGTGGTCCAGTCATTCTAAAAATTATATCTAGTATTCCAAGTGCCTAAAATACATCTTCCTCAGGGAACTTAAGCTGAGAACTGAAATTTAAGATACCTAGTTCATATTTTAGAGATCCCGTCATTTTGAAAATTATATTTAGTAGTCCAGGTGCTTAAAAAACATCTTCCTCAGGGAACTTAAGCTGAGAACTGAAATTTAAGATATCCGAATGGTATTTCAGTGGTCCAGTCATTCTAAAAATTATATCTAGTAGTCCAAGTGCCTAAAATACATCTTCCTCAGGGAACTTAAGCTGAGAACTGAAAATTAAGATACCTTGTTCATTTTTTACAGATCCCGTCATTTTGAAAATTATATTTAGTAGTCCAGGTGCTTAAAAAACATCTTCTTCAGCGAAGTTAAGCTAAGAACTGAAATATACGATATCCGAATGGTATTTCAGTGGTCCAGTCATTCTAAAAATTATATCTAGTAGTCTAAGTGCCTAAAATACATCTTCCTCAGGGAACTTAAGCTGAGAACTGAAAATTAAGATACCTAGTTCATATTTTAGAGATCCCGTCATTTTAAAAATTATATTTAGTAGTCCAGGTGCTTAAAAAACATCCTCTTCAGGAAACTTAAGCTGAGAACTGAAAATTCAGATACCTTGTTCATATTTTAGAGATCCCGTCATTTTAAAAATTATATTTAGTAGTCCAGGTGCTTAAAAAACATCTTCCTCAGGGAACTTAATCTGAGAACTGAAAATTCAGATACCTTGTACATATTTTAGAGATCCCGTCATTTTGAAAAATATAATTAGTAGTCCAGGTGCTTAAAAAACATCTTGATCAGGGAACTTAAGCTAAGAACTGAAATATAAGATATCCGAATGGTATTTCAGTGGTCCAATCATTCTATAAATTATATCTAGTAGTCCAAGTGCTTAAAATACATCTTCCTCAGGGAACTTAAGCTGAGAATTGAAAAATAAGATACCCAGTTCATATTTTAGAGATCCCGTCATTTTGAAAATTATATTTAGTAGTCCAGGTGCTTAAAAAACATATTGCTCAGGGAACTTAAGCTGAGAACTGAAAAATAAGATACCTAGTTCATATTTTAGAGATCCCGTCATTTTGAAAATTATATTTAGTAGTCCAGGTGCTTAAAAAACATCTTCTTCAAAGAACTTAAGCTGTGAACTGAAAATTCAGATCCCTTGTTCATATTTAAGAGATCCCGTCATTTTAAAATTATATTTAGTATTCCAGGTGCTTAAAATACATCTTCCTCAGGGAACTTAATCTGAGAACTGAAAATTCAGATACCTTGTACATATTTTAGAGATCCCGTCATTTTGAAAATTATAATTAGTAGTCCAGGTGCTTAAAAAACATCTTGACCAGGGAACTTAAGCAAAGAACTGAAATTTAAGATATCTGAATAGTATTTCAGTGGTCCAGTCATTCTAAAAATTATATCTAGTAGTCCAAGTGCCTAAAATACATCTTCCTCAGGGAACTTAAGCTGAGAACTGAAAATAAAGATACCTAGTTCATATTTTAGAGATCCCGTCATTTTGAAAATTATATTTAGTAGTCCAGGTGCTTAAAAAACATCTTCCTCAGGGAACTTAAGCTGAGAACTGAAATTTAAGATATCCGAATGGTATTTTAGTGGTCCAGTCATTCTAAAAATTATATCTAGTATGCCAAGTGCCTAAAATACATCTTCTTCAGGGAACTTAAGCTGAGAACTGAAAATTCAGATACCTTGTTCATTTTTTACAGATCCCGTCATTTTGAAAATTATATTTAGTAGTCCAGGTGCATAAAAAACATCTTCCTCAGGGAACTTAAGCTAAGAACTGAAATATACGATATCCGAAAGGTATTTCAGTGGTCCAGTCATTCTAAAAATTATATCTAGTAGTCCAAGTGCCTAAAATACATCTTCCTCAGGGAACTTAAGCTGAGAACTGAAAATTAAGATACCTAGTTCATATTTTAGAGATCCCGTCATTTTAAAAATTATATTTAGTAGTCCAGGTGCTTAAAAAACATACTCTTCAGGGAACTTAAGCTTAGAACTGAAATTTCGGATACCTTGTTCATATTTTAGAGATCCCGTCATTTTGAGAATCATATTTAGTAGTCCAGGTGCTTAAAAAACATCTTCCTCAGGGAACTTAATTTGAGAACTGAAAATTCAGATACCTTGTACATATTTTAGAGTTCCCGTCATTTTGAAAATTATATTTTGTAGTCCAGGTGCTTAAAAAACATCTTGATCAGGGAACTTAAGCTAAGAACTGAAATATAAGATATCCGAATGGTATTTCAGTGGTCCAGTCATTCTAAAAATTATATCTAGTTGTCCAAGTGCCTAAAATACATCTTCCTTAGGGAACTAAAGCTGAGAACTGAAATTTAAGATACCTAGTTCATATTTTAGAGATCCCGACATTTTGAAAATTATATTTAGTAGTCCAGGTGCTTAAAATAAATCTTCCTCAGGGAACTTAAGCTGAGAACTGAAAATTCGGATACCTTGTTCATTTTTTACAGATCCCGTCATTTTGAAAATTATATTTAGTAGTCCAGGTGCTTAAAAAACTTCTTGCTCAGGGAACTTAAGCTGAGAACTGAAATGTAAGATATCTGAATGGCATTTGAGTGGTCCAGTCATTCTAAAAATTATATCTAGTAGTCCAAGTGCCTAAAATACATCTTCCTCAGGGAACTTAAGCTGAGAACTGAAAATAAAGATACATAGTTTATACTTTAGAGATCCCGTCATTTCGAAAATTATTTTTAGTAGTCCAGGTGCTTAAAATACATCTTCCTCAGGGAACTTAAGCTGAGAACTGAAATTTAAGATATCCGAATGGTATTTCAGTGGTCCAGTCATTCTAAAAATTATATCTAGTAGTCGAAGTGCCTAAAGTACATCTTCCTCAGGGAACTTAAGCTTAGAACTGAAAATTCATATTCCTTGTTCATATTTTAGAGATCCCGTCATTTTCAAAATTATATTTAGCAGTCCAGGTGCTTAAAAAAAAATCTTCTTCAGGGAACTTAAGGTGAGAACTGAAAATTAAGATACCTAGTTTATATTTTAGAGATCCCGACATTTTGAAAATTATATATAGTAGTCCAAGTAATTAAAAAACCTCTTCCTCAGGGAACTTAAGCTAAGAACTGAAGTATAAGATATCCGAATGGCATTTCAGTGGTCCAGTCATTGTAAAAATTATATCTAGTAGTCCAAGTGCCTAAAATACATCTTCCTCAGGGAACTTAAGCTGAGAACTGAAAATTAAAATACCTAGTTCATATTTTAGAGATCCCGTCATTTTAAAAATTATATTTAGTAGTCCAGGTGCTTAAAAAACATCTTCTTCAGGGAACTTAAGCTGAGAACTGAAAATTCAGATACCTAGTTTATATTTTAGAGATCCCGTCATTTTGAAAAATATATTTAGTAGTCCAGGTGCTTAAAATACATCTTCCTCAGGGAACTTAAGCTGAGAAATGAAAATTCGGATACCTTGTTCATATTTTAGAGATCCCGTCATTTTGAAAACTATATTTAGTAGTCCAGGTGCTTAAAAAACCTCTTCTTCAGGGAACTTAAGCTGAGAACTGCAAAATAAGATACCTAGTTCATATTTTAGAGATCCCGTCATTTTGAAAATTATATTTAGTATCCCAGTTGCTTAAAAAACATCTTCCTCAGGGAACTTAAGCTGAGAACTGAAAATTCAGATACCTTGTACATATTTTAGAGTTCCCGTCATTTTGAAAATTATATTTAGTAGTCCAGGTGCTTAAAAAACATCTTGACCAGGGAACTTAAGCAAAGAACTGAAATGTAAGATATCTGAATATTATTTCAGTGGTCCAGTCATTCTAAAAATTATATCTAGTATTCCAAGTGCCTAAAATACATCTTCCTCAGGGAACTTAAGCTGAGAACTGAAAATAAAGATACCTAGTTCATATTTTAGAGATCCCGTCATTTTGAAAATTATATTTAGTAGTCCAGGTGCTTAAAATACATCTTCTTCAGGGAACTTAAGCTGAGAACTGAAATTTAAGATATCCGAATGGTATTTCAGTGGTCCAGTCATTCTAAAAATTATATCTAGTAGTCCAAGTGCCTAAAATACATCTTCCTCAGGGAACTTAAGCTGAGAACTGAAAATTAAGATACCTTGTTCATTTTTTACAGATCCCGTCATTTTGAAAATTATATTTAGTAGTCCAGGTGCTTAAAAAACATCTTCCTCAGGGAACTTAAGCTAAGAACTGAAATATACGATATCCGAATGGTATTTCAGTGGTCCAGTCATTCTAAAAATTATATCTAGTAGTCTAAGTGCCTAAAATACATCTTCCTCAGGGAACTTAAGCTGAGAACTGAAAATTAAGATACCTAGTTCATATTTTAGAGATCCCGTCATTTTAAAAATTATATTTAGTAGTCCAGGTGCTTAAAAAACATCCTCTTCAGGGAACTTAAGCTGAGAACTGAAAATTCAGATACCTTGTTCATATTTAAGAGATCCCGTCATTTTGAAAATTATATTTAGTAGTCCAGGTGCTTAAAAAACATCTTCCTCAGGGAACTTAATCTGAGAACTGAAAATTCAGATACCTTGTACATATTTTAGAGATCCCGTCATTTTGAAAAATATAATTAGTAGTCCAGGTGCTTAAAAAACATCTTGATCAGGGAACTTAAGCTAAGAACTGAAATATAAGATATCCGAATGGTATTTCAGTGGTCCAGTCATTCTATAAATTATATCTAGTAGTTCAAGTGCTTAAAATACATCTTCCTCAGGGAACTTAAGCTGAGAATTGAAAAATAAGATACCCAGTTCATATTTTAGAGATCCCGTCATTTTGAAAATTATATTTAGTAGTCCAGGTGCTTAAAAAACATATTGCTCAGGGAACTTAAGCTGAGAACTGAAAAATAAGATACCTAGTTCATATTTTAGAGATCCCGTCATTTTGAAAATTATATTTAGTAGTCCAGGTGCTTAAAAAACATCTTCTTCAAAGAACTTAAGCTGTGAACTGAAAATTCAGATCCCTTGTTCATATTTAAGAGATCCCGTCATTTTAAAATTATATTTAGTATTCCAGGTGCTTAAAAAACATCTTCCTCAGGGAACTTAATCTGAGAACTGAAAATTCAGATACCTAGTAAATATTTAACAGATCCGTAATTTCTAAAATTAAATTTAGTAGTACAGGTGCTTAAAAAACATCTTGACCAGGGAACTTAAGCAAAGAACTGAAATTTAAGATATCTGAATGGTATTTCAGTGGTCCAGTCATTCTAAAAATTATATCTAGTAGTCCAAGTGCCTAAAATACATCTTCCTCAGGGAACTTAAGCTGAGAACTGAAAATAAAGATACCTAGTTCATATTTTAGAGATCCCGTCATTTTGAAAATTATATTTAGTAGTCCAGGTGCTTAAAAAACATCTTCCTCAGGGAACTTAAGCTGAGAACTGAAATTTAAGATATCCGAATGGTATTTTAGTGGTCCAGTCATTCTAAAAATTATATCTAGTATGCCAAGTGCCTAAAATACATCTTCCTCAGGGAACTTAAGCTGAGAACTGAAAATTCGGATACCTTGTTCATTTTTTACAGATCCCGTCATTTTGAAAATTATATTTAGTAGTCCAGGTGCTTAAAAAACATCTTCCTCAGGGAACTTAAGCTAAGAACTGAAATATACGATATCCGAAAGGTATTTCAGTGGTCCAGTCATTCTAAAAATTATAACTAGTAGTCGCAGTGCCTAAAATACATCTTCCTCAGGGAACTTAAGCTGAGAACTGAAAATTAAGATACCTAGTTCATATTTTAGAGATCCCGTCATTTTAAAAATTATATTTAGTAGTCCAGGTGCTTAAAAAACATCTTCTTCAGGAAACTTAAGCTGAGAACTGAAAATTCAGATACCTTGTTCATATTTAAGAGATCCCGTCATTTTGATAATTATATTTAGTAGTGCAGGTGCCTAAAAAACATCTTCCTCAGGGAACTTAATTTGAGAACTGAAAATTCAGATACCTTGTACATATTTTAGAGTTCCCGTCATTTTGAAAATTATATTTTGTAGTCCAGGTGCTTAAAAAACATCTTGATCAGGGAACTTAAGCTAAGAACTGAAATATAAGATATCCGCATGGTATTTCAGTGGTCCAATCATTCTATAAATTATATCTAGTAGTCCAAGTGCTTAAAATACATCTTCCTTAGGGAACTTAAGCTGAGAACTGAAAATAAAGATACCTACTTCATATTTTATAGATCGCGACATTTTGAAAATTATATTTAGTAGTCCAGGTGCTTAAAATACATCTTCCTCAGGGAACTTAAGCTGAGAACTGAAAATTAAGATACCTTGTTCATTTTTTACAGATCCCGTCATTTTGAAAATTATATTTAGTAGTCCAGGTGCTTAAAAAACTTCTTGCTCAGGGAACTTAAGCTGAGAACTGAAATGTAAGATATCTGAATGGCATTTGAGTGGTCCAGTCATTCTAAAAATTATATCTAGTAGTCCAAGTTCCTAAAATACATCTTCCTCAGGGAACTTAAGCTGAGAACTGAAAATAAAGATACCTAGTTCATATTTTAGAGATCCCGTCATTTTGAAAATTATATTTATTAGTCCAGGTGCTTAAAAAACATCTTCCTCAGGGAAGTTAAGCTGAGAATTGAAATTTAAGATATCCGTATGGTATTTCAGTGGTCCAGTCATTCTAAAAATTATAACTAGTAGTCGAAGTGCCTAAAATACATCTTCCTCAGGGAACTTAAGCTGAGAACTGAAAATTAAGATACCTAGTTCATATTTTAGAGATCCCGTCATTTTAAAAATTATATTTAGTAGTCCAGGTGCTTAAAAAACATCCTCTTCAGGAAACTTAAGCTGAGAACTGAAAATTCAGATACCTTGTTCATATTTAAGAGATCCCGTTATTTTGAGAATTATATTTAGTAGTCCAGGTGCTTAAAAAACATCTTCCTCAGGGAACTTAATCTGAGAACTGAAAATTCAGATACCTTGTACATATTTTAGAGATCCCGTCATTTTGAAAAATATAATTAGTAGTCCAGGTGCTTAAAAAACATCTTGATCAGGGAACTTAAGCTAAGAACTGAAATATAAGATATCCGCATGGTATTTCAGTGGTCCAATCATTCTATAAATTATATCTAGTAGTCCAAGTGCTTAAAATACATCTTCCTCAGGAAACGTAAGCTGAGAACTGAAAATAAAGATACCTAGTTCATATTTTAGAGATCCCGACATTTTGAAAATTATATTTAGCAGTCCAGGTGCTTAAAAAACATCTTCCTCAGGGAACTTAATCTGAGAACTGAAAATTAAGATACCTTGTACATATTTTAGAGATCCCGTCATTTTGAAAAATATAATTAGTAGTCCAGGTGCTTAAAAAACATCTTGATCAGGGAACTTAAGCTAAGAACTGAAATATAAGATATCCGAATGGTATTTCAGTGGTCCAATCATTCTATAAATTATATCTAGTAGTCGAAGTGCCTAAAATACATCATCCTCAGGGAACTTAAGCTGAGAACTGAAAATAAAGATACCTAGTTAATATTTTATAGATCCCGTCATTTTGAAAATTATATCTAGTAGTCCAAGTGCCTAAAATACTTCTTCCTCAGGGAACTTAAGCTGAGAACTGAAAATCAAAATAGCTAGTTTATATTTTAGAGATCCCGTCATTTTGAAAATTATATTTACTAGTCCAGGTGCTTAAAAAACATCTTCCTCAGGGAAGTTAAGCTAAGAACTGAAATATGCGATATCCGAATGGTATTTCAGTGGTCCAGTAATTCTAAATATTATATCTAGTAGTCCAGGTGCTTAAAATACATCTTCCTCAGGGAACTTAAGCTGAGAACTGAAAATTCAGATTCCTTGTTCATTTTTTACAGATCCCGTCATTTTGAAAATTATATTCAGTAGTCCAGGTGCTTAAAAAACTTCTTGCTCAGGGAACTTAAGCTGAGAACTGAAATGTAAGATATCTGAATGGTATTTGAGTGGTCCAGTCATTCTAAAAATTATATCTAGTTGTCCAAGTACCTAAAATACATCTTTCACGGGGAACTTAAGCTGAGAACTGAAAAAAAAGATACCTTGTTCATATTTTACAGATCCCGTCATTTTGAAAATTATATTTAGTAGTCCAGGTGCCTAAAAAAGATCTTCCTCATGGAACTTAAGCTAAGAACTGAAATATACGATATCCGACAGGTTTTTCAGTGGTCCAGTCATTCTAAAAGTTATATCTAGTATTCGAAGTGCCTAAAATACATCTTCCTCAGGGAACTTAAGCTGAGAACTGAAAATTAAAATACCTAGTTTATATTTTAGAGATCCTGTCATTTTGAAAATTATATCTAGTAGTCCAAGCGCCTAAAATACATCTTCCTCAGGGAACTTAAGCTGAGAACTGAAAATAAAGATACCTAGTTAATATTTTATAGATCCCGTCATTTTGAAAATTATATCTAGTAGTCCAAGTGCCTAAAATACATCTTCCTCAGTGAACTTAAGCTGAGAACTGAAAATCAAAATAGCTAGTTTATATTTTAGAGATCCCGTCATTTTGAAAATTATATTTAGTAGTCCAGGTGCTTAAAAAACATCTTCCTCAGGGAAGTTAAGCTAAGAACTGAAATATACGATATCCGAATGGTATTTCAGTGGTCCAGTAATTCTAAAAATTATATCTAGTAGTCGACGTGCCTAAAATACATCTTCCTCAGGGAACTTAAGCTGAGAAATGAAAATTAATATACCTAGTTCCTATTTTAGAGATCCCGTCATTTTAAAGATTATATTTAGTAGTCCAGCTGCTTAAAATACATCTTCCTCAGGGAACTTAAGCTGAGAACTGAAAATTCAGATTCCTTGTTCATTTTTTACAGATCCCGTCATTTTGAAAATTATATTTAGTAGTCCAGGTGCTGAAAAACATCTTGATCAGGGAACTTAAGCTAAGAACTGAAATTTAAGATATCCGATTCTTATTTCAGTGGTCCAGTCATTCTAAAAATTATATCTAGTTGTCCACGTGCATAAAATACATCTTCCTCAGGGAACTTAAGCTGAGAACTGAAATTTAAGATATCCGAATGGTATTTCAGTGGTCCAGTCATTCTGAAAATTATATCTAGTAGTCCGAGTGCCTAAAATACATCTTCTTCAGGGAACTTAAGCTGAGAACTGAAAATTAAAATAGCTAGTTTATATTTTAGAGATCCCGTCATTTTGAAAATTATATTTAGTAGTCCAGGTGCTTAAAAAACATCTTCCTGAGGGAACTTAAGCTAAGTACTGAAATATAAGTTATCCGAATGGTATTTCAGTGGTCCAGTAATTCTAACAATTATATCTAGTATTCGATGTGCCTAAAATACATCTTCCGCAGGGAACTTAAGCTGAGAACTGAAAATTAAGATACCTATTGCATATTTTAGAGATACCGTCATTTTAAAAATTATATTTAGTAGTCCAGGTGCTTAAAAAACATCCTCTTCAGGAAACTTAAGCTGAGAAATGAAAATTCAGATACCTTGTTCATATTTAAGAGATCCCGTCATTTTGAGAATTATATTTAGTAATCCAGGTGCTTAAAAAACATCTTCCTCAGGGAACTTAATCTGAGAACTGAAAATTCAAATACCTTGTACATATTTTAGAGATCCCGTCATTTTGAAAAATATAATTAGTAGTCCAGGTGCTGAAAAACATCTTGATCAGGGAACTTAAGCTAAGAACTGAAATATAAGATATCCGAATGGTACTTCAGTGGTCCAGTCATTCTATAAATTATATCTAGTTGTCCAAGTGCTTAAAATACATCTTCCTCAGGGAACTTAAGCTGAGAACTGAAAATAAAGATACCTAGTTCATATTTTAGAGATCCCGACATTTCGAAAATTATATTTAGTAGTCCAGGTGCTTAAAATGCATCTCCCTTACGGAACTTAAGCTGAGAACTGAAAATTCAGATACCTTGTTCATTTTTTACTGATCCCGTCATTTAGAAAATTATATTTTGTAGCCCAGGTGCTTAAAAAAAAATCTTCCTCAGGGAACTTAAGCTGAGAACTGAAAAATAAGATACCGAGTACATATTTTAGAGATCCCGTCATTTTGAAAATTATATTTAGTAGTCCAGGTGCTTAAAAAACATCTTCTTCAGGGAACTTAAGCTGAAAACTGAAAATTCAGATTCCTTGTTCATATTTTAGAGATCCCGTCATTTTCAAAATTATATTTAGCAGTCCAGGTGCTTAAAAAAAAATCTTCTTCAGGGAACTTAAGGTGGGAAATGAAAATTAAGATACCTAGTTTATATTTTAGAGATCCCGACATTTTGAAAATTATATATAGAAGTCCAAGTAATTAAAAAACATCTTCCTCAGGGAACTTAAGCTAAGAACTGAAGTATAAGATATCAGAATGGCATTTCAGTGGTCCAGTCATTCTAAAAATTATATCTAGTAGTCCAAGTGCCTAAAATACATCTTCCTCAGGGAACTTAAGCTGAGAACTGAAAATTAAAATACCTAGTTCATATTTTAGAGATCCCGTCATTTTAAAAATTATATTTAGTAGTCCAGGTGCTTAGAAAACATCCTCTTCAGGGAACTTAAGCTGAGAACTGAAAATTAAAATACCTAGTTCATATTTTAGAGATCCCGTCATTTTGAAAATTATATTTAGTTGTCCAGGTGCTTAGAAAACATCCTCCTCAGGGAACTTACGCTGAGAAATGAAAATTCGGATAACTTGTTCATATTTTAGAGATCCAATCATTTTGAAAATTATATTTAGTAGTCCAGGTGCTTAAAAAACATCTTCTTCAAAGAACTTAAGCTGTGAACTGAAAATTCAGATCCCTTGTTCATATTTAAGAGATCCCGTCATTTTGAAAATTATATTTAGTATTCCAGGTGCTTAAAAAACATCTTCGTCATGGAACTTAATCTGAGAACTGAAAATTCAGATACCTTGTTCATATTTTAGAGATCCCGTCATTTTGAAAATTATAATTAGTAGTCCAGGTGCTTAAAAAACATCTTGACCAGGGAACTTAAGCTAAGAACTGAAATGTAAGATATCTGAATGGTATTTGAGTGGTCCAGTCATTCTAAAAATTATATCTAGTAGTCCAATTGCCTAAAATACAGCTTCCTCAGGGAACTTAAGCTGAGAACTGAAAATATAGATACCTAGTTCATATTTTAGAGATCCCGTCATTTTGAAAATTATATTTATTAGTCCAGGTGCATAAAATACATCTTCCTCAGGGAAGTTAAGCTAAGAACTGAAATATACGATATCCGAATGGTATTTCAGTGGTCCAGTCATTCTAAAAATTATATCTAGTAGTCCAAGTGCCTAAAATACAACTTCCTAAGGGAACTTAAGCTGAGAACTGAAACTTAAGATACCTAGTGCATATTATAGAGATCGCGTCAATTTAAAAATTATATTTAGTAGTCCAGGTGCTTAAAAAACATCCTCTTCAGGAAACTTAAGCTGAGAACTGAAAATTCAGATACCTTGTTCATATTTAAGAGATCCCGTTATTTTGAGAATTATATTTAGTAGTCCAGGTGCTTAAAAAACATCTTCCTCAGGGAACTTAATCTGAGAACTGAAAATTCAGATACCTTGTACATATTTTAGAGATACCGTCATTTTGAAAAATATAATTAGTAGTCCAGGTGCTTAAAAAACATCTTGATCAGGGAACTTAAGCTAAGAACTGAAATATAAGATATCCGAATGGTATTTCAGTGGTCCAGTCATTCTGTAAATTATATCTAGTAGTCCAAGTGCTTAAAATACATCTTCCTCAGGGAACTTCAGCTGAGAACTGAAAATAAAGATACCTAGTTCATATTTTAGAGATCCCGACATTTTGAAAATTATATTTAGTAGTCCAGGTGCTTAAAATACATCTTCCTCAGGGAACTTAAGCTGAGAACTGAAAATTCAGATACCTTGTTCATTTTTTACAGATCCCGTCATTTTGAAAATTATATTTAGTAGTCCAGGTGCTTAAAAACTTCTTGCTCAGGGAACTTAAGCTGAGAACTGAAATGTAAGATATCTGAATGGTATTTGAGTGGTCCAGTCATTCTAAAGATTATATCTAGTTGTCCAAGAGCCGATACTACATCTTCCACCGGGAACGTAAGCTGATAACTGAAATTTATGATAGCTAGTTCATATTTTAGAGATCCCGTCATTTTAAAAATTATATTTAGTAGTCCAGGTGCTTAAAAAACATCTTCCTCAGGGAACTTAAGCTAAGAACTGAAATATGCGATATCCGAATGGTATTTCAGTGGTCCAGTCATTCTAAAAATTATATCTAGTAGTCGAAGTGCCTAAAATACATCTTCCTCAGGGAACTTAAGCTGAGAACTGAAAATTAAGATACCTAGTTCATATTTTAGAGATCCCGTCATTTTAAAAATTATATTTAGTAGTCCAGGTGCTTAAAAAACATCCTCTTCAGGAAACTTAAGCTGAGAACTGAAAATTCAGATACCTTGTTCATATTTAAGAGATCCCGTCATTTTGAGAATTATATTTAGTAGTTCAGGTGCTTAAAAAACATATTCCTCAGGGAACTTAAGCTGAGAACTGAAAATTCAGATACCTAGTTTATATTTTAGAGATCCCGTCATTTTGAAAATTATATTTAGTAGTCCAGGTGCTTAAAAAACATCTTGATCAGGGAACATAAGCTAAGAACTGAAATATAAGATATCCGAATGGTATTTCAGTGGTCCAGTCATTCTAAAAATTATATCTAGTAGTCCAAGTGTCTAAAATACATCTTCCTCAGGGAACTTAAGCTGAGAACTGAAAATCAAAATAGCTAGTTTATATTTTAGAGATCCCGTCATTTTGAAAATTATATTTAGTAGTCCAGGTGCTTAAAAAACATCCTATTCAGGTAACTTAAGCTGATAAATGAAAATTCAGATTCCTTGTTCATATTATAGAGATCCCGTCATTTTAAAAATTATATTTAGCATTACAGGTGCTTAAAAAACATCTTCCTGAGGGAACTTAATCTGAGAACTGAAAATTCAGATACCTTGTAAATATTTTAGAGATCCCGTCATTTTTAAAAATATAATTAGTAGTCCAGTTGCTTAAAAAACATCTTGATCAGGGAACTTAAGCTAAGAACTGAAATATAAGATATCCGAATGGTATTTCAGTGGTCCAGTCATTCTAAAAATTATATCTAGTAGTCCAAGTGCTTAAAATACATCTTCCTCAGGGAACTTAAGCTGAGAACTGAAAATAAAGATACCTAGTTCATATTTTAGAGATCCCGACATTTTGAAAATTATATTTAATAGTCCAGTTGCTTAAAATACATCTTCCTCAGGGAACTTAAGCTGAGAACTGAAAATTCAGATACCTTGTTCATTTTTTACAGATCCCGTCATTTTGAAAATTATATTTAGTAGTCCAGGTGCTTAAAAAACATCTTGATCAGGGAACTTAAGCTAAGAACTGAAATATAAGATATCCGAATGGTATTTCAGTGGTCCAGTCATTCTAAAAATTATATCTAGTAGTCCAAGTGCTTAAAATACATCTTCCTCAGGGAACTTAAGCTGAGAACTGAAAATAAAGATACCTAGTTCTTATTTTAGAGATCCCCTCATTTTGAAAATTATATCTAGTAGTCCAAGCGCCTAAAATACATCTTCCTCAGGGAACTTAAGCTGAGAACTGAAAATAAAGATACCTAGTTCATATTTTAAAGATCCCGTCAATTTGAAATTTATATCTAGTAGTCCAAGTGCCTAAAATACATCTTCCTCAGGGAACTTAAGCTGAGAACTGAAAATTAAAATAGCTAGTTTATATTTTAGAGATCCCGTCATTTTGAAAATTATATTTAGTAGTCCAGGTGCTTAAAAAACATCTTCCTCAGGGAACTTAAGCTGAGAACTGTAAATTCGGATACATTGTTCATATTTTAGAGATGCCGTCATTTTGAAAAATATATTTGGAAGTCCAGGTGCTAAAGCAACATCTTTAAAAGGGAACTTAAGCAAAGAACTGAAATATAAGATATCCGAATGGTATTTCAGTGGTCCAGTCATTCTAAAAATTATATCTAGTTGTCCAAGTGCCTAAAATACATCTTCCTCAGGGACCTTAAGCTGAGAAATGAAAATAAAGATACCTAGTTCATATTTTAGAGATCCCGACATTTTGAAAATTATATTTAGTAATCCAGGTGCTTAAAATGCATCTCCCTTAGGCAACTTAAGCTGAAAAACTGAAAATTGAGATTCCTTGTTCATTTTTTACATATCCCGTCATTTTGAAAATTATATTTAGTAGTCCAGGTGCTTAAAAAACTTCTTCCTCAGGGAACTTAAGCTGAGAACTGAAATGTAAGATATCTGAATGGTATTTGAGTGGTCCAGTCATTCTAAAAATTATATCTAGTTGTCCAAGTGCCTAAAATACATCTTCCTCAGGGAACTTAAGCTGAGAAATGAAAATTCGGATACCTTGTTCATATTTTAGAGATCCCGTCATTTTGAAAATTATATTTAGTAGTCCAGGTGCTTAAAAAAAAATCTTCTTCAGGGAACTTAAGCTGAGAACTGAAATTTAAGATATCCGAATGGTATTTCAGTGGTCCAGTCATTTTGAAAATTATATTTAGTAGTCCAGGTGCTTAAAAAACATCTTCAGGAAACTTAAGCTGAGAACTGAAATATAAGATATCCGAATGGTATTTCAGTGGTGCAGTCATTCTAAAAATTATATCTAGTAGTCCAAGTGCTTAAAATACATCTTCCTCAGGGAACTTAAGCTGAGAACTGAAAATAAAGATACCTAGTTCATATTTTAGAGATCCCGTCATTTTGAAAATTATATTTAGTAGTCCAGGTGCTTAAAAAACTTCTTGCTCAGGGAACTTAAGCTGAGAACTGAAAATAAAGATACCTAGTTCATATTTTAGAGATCCCGTCATTTTGAAAATTATAATTAGTAGTGCAGGTGCTTAAAAAACATCTTGATCAGGGAACTTAAGATGAGAACTGAAATTTAAGATATCCGAATGCTATTTCAGTGGTCCAGTCATTCTAAAAATTATGCCTAATAGTCCAAGTGCCTAAAATACATTCTCCTCAGGGAACTTAAGCTGAGAACTAAAAATTAAAATAGCTAGTTTATATTTTAGAGATCCCGTCATTTTGAAAATTATATTTTGTAGTCCAGGTGCTTAAAAAACATCTTGATCAGGGAACTTAAGCTAAGAACTGAAATATAAGATATCCGAATGGTATTTCAGTGGTCCAGTCATTCTAAAAATTATATCTAGTAGTCCAAGTGCTTAAAATACATCTTCCTCAGGGAACTTAAGCTGAGAACTGAAAATAAAGATACCTAGTTCATATTTTACAGTTCGCGACATTTTGAAAATTATATTTAGTAGTTCAGGTGCTTAAAAAACATCCTCTTCAGGGAACTGAAGCTGACAACTGAAAATTCGGATTGCTTGTTGATTTTTTACAGATCCCGTCATTTTGAAAATTATATTTAGTAGTCCAGGTGCTTAAAAAACATCTTCTTCAGGGAACTTAAGCTGAGAACTGAAAATTCAGATACATTGTTCATACTTTAGAGATCCCGTCATTTTGAAAACTATATTTGGTAGTCGAGGTGCTTAAAAAACATCTTCATCAGGGAACTTAAGCTGAGAACTGAAATTTAAGATATCCGAATGGTATTTCAGTGGTCCAGTCATTCTAAAAATTATATCTAGTAGTCCAAGTGCCTAAAATACATTTTCCTCAGGGAACTTAAGCTGAGAACTGAAAATAAAGATAGCTAGTTTATATTTTAGAGATCCCGTCATTTTGAAAATTATATTTAGGAGTCCAGGTGCTTAAAAAACATCTTCCTCAGGGAAGTTAAGCTAAGAACTGAAATATGCGATATCCGAATGGTATTTCAGTGGTCCAGTCATTCTAAAAATTATAACTAGTAGTCGAAGTGCCTAAAATACATCTTCCTCAGGGAACTTAAGCTGAGAACTGAAAATTAAGATACCTATTTCATATTTTAGAGATCCCGTCATTTTAAAAATTATATTTAGTAGTCCAGGTGCTTAAAAAACATCTTCTTCAGGGAACTTAAGCTGAGAACTGAAAATTCAGATACCTTGTTCATATTTAAGAGATCCCGTCATTTTGATAATTATATTTTGTAGTCCAGGTGCTTAAAAAACATCTTGATCAGGGAACTTAAGCTAAGAACTGAAATATAAGATATCCGAATGGTATTTCAGTGGTCCAGTCATTCTAAAAATTATATCTAGTAGTCCAAGTGCTTAAAATACATCTTCCTCAGGGAACTTAAGCTGAGAACTGAAAATAAAGATACCTAGTTCATATTTTAGAGATCCCGAAATTTTGAAAATTATATTTAGTAGTCCAGGTGCTTAAAATACATCTTCCTCAGTGAACTTAAGCTGAGAACTGAAAATTCAGATACCTGGTTCATATTTAAGAGATCCCGTCATTTTGATAATTATATTTGGTAGTCCAGGTGCTTAAAAAACTTCTTGATCAGGGAACTTAAGCTAAGAACTGAAATATAAGATATCCGAATGGTATTTCAGTGGTCCAGTCATTCTATAAATTATATCTAGTAGTCTTGGTGCTTAAAATACATCTTCCTCAGGGAACGTCAGCTGAGAACTGAAAATAAAGATACCTAGTTCATATTTTAGAGATCCCGACATTTTGAAAATTATATTTAATAGTCCAGTTGCTTAAAATACATCTTCCTCAGGGAACTTAAGCTGAGAACTGAAAATTCAGATACCTTGTTCATTTTTTACAGATCCCGTCATTTTGAAAATTATATTTAGTAGTCCAGGTGCTTAAAAAACTTCTTGATCAGGGAACTTAAGCTAAGAACTGAAATATAAGATATCCGAATGGTATTTCAGTGGTCCAGTCATTCTAAAAATTATATCTAGTAGTCCAAGTGCCTAAAATACATCTTCCTCAGGGAACTTAAGCTGAGAACTGAAAATAAAGATACCTAGTTCTTATTTTAGAGATCCCCTCATTTTGAAAATTATATCTAGTAGTCCAAGCGCCTAAAATACATCTTCCTCAGGGAACTTAAGCTGAGAACTGAAAATAAAGATACCTAGTTCATATTTTAGAGATCCCGTCATTTTGAAAATTATATTTAGTAGTCCAAGTGCCTAAAATACATCTTCCTCAGTGAACTTAAGCTGAGAACTGAAAATCAAAATAGCTAGTTTATATTTTAGAGATCCTGTCATTTTTAATATTATATTTAGTAGCCCAGGTGCTTAAAAAACATCTTCTTCAGGGAAATTAAGCTAAGAACTGAAATATAAGATATCCGAATCGTATTTCAGTGGTCCAGTAATTCTAAAAATTATATCTAGTATTCGAAGTGCTTAAAATACATCTTCCTCAGGGAACTTAAGCTGAGAAATGAAAATTAAGATACCTAGTTCCTATTTTAGAGATCCCGTCATTATGAGAATAATATTTAGTAGTGCAGGTGCTTAAAAAACATCTTCCTCAGGGAACTTAATCTGAGAACTGAAAATTCAGATACCTTGTACATATTTTAGAGATCCCGTCATTTTGAAAAATATAATTAGTAGTCCAGGTGCTGAAAAACATCTTGATCAGGGAACTTAAGCTAAGAACTGAAATATAAGATATCCGAATGGTATTTCAGTGGTCCAGTCATTCTAAAAATTATATCTAGTTGTCCAAGTGCTTAAAATACATCTTCCTCAGGGAACTTAAGCTGAGAACTGAAAATAAAGATACCTAGTTCATATTTTAGAGATCACGTCATTTTGAAAATTATATTTAGTAGTCCAGGTGCTTAAAATGCATCTCCCTTAGGGAACTTAAGCTGAGAACTGAAAATTCAGATTCCTTGTTCATTTTTTACAGATCCCGTCATTTTGAAAATTATATTTAGTAGTCCAGGTGCTTAAAAAACTTCTTGCTCAGGGAACTTAAGCTGAGAACTGAAATGTAAGATATCTGAATGGTATTTGAGTGGTCCAGTCATTCTAAAAATTATATCTAGTTGTCCAAGTACCTAAAATACATCTTCCTCGGGGAACTTAAGCTGAGAACTGAAAATTCAGATACCTAGTTCATATTTTAGAGATCCCGTCATTTTGAAAATTATATTTATTAGTCCAGGTGCTTAAAAAACATCTTCCTCAGGGAAGTTAAGCTAAGAACTGAAATATGCGATATCCGAATGGTATTTCAGTGGTCCAGTCATTCTAAAAATTATAACTAGTAGTCGAAGTGCCTAAAACACCTCTTCCTCAGGGAATATCAGCTGAGAACTGAAAATTAAGCTACCTAGTTCATATTTTAGAGTCCAGGTGCTTAAAAACATCTTCCTCAGGGAAATTAAGCTAAGAACTGAAATATACGATATCCGAATGGTATTTCAGTGGTCCAGTAATTCTAAAAATTATATCTAGTATTCGAAGTGCTTAAAATACATCTTCCTCAGGGAACTTAAGCTGAGAAATGAAAATTAAGATACCTAGTTCCTATTTTAGAGATCCCGTCATTATGAGAATAATATTTAGTAGTGCAGGTGCTTAAAAAACATCTTCCTCAGGGAACTTAATCTGAGAACTGAAAATTCAGATACCTAGTTCATATTTGAGAGATCCCGACATTCTAAAAATTATATCTAGTAGTTGAAGTGCCTAAAATACATCTTCCTCAGGGAACTTAAGCTGAGAACTGAAAATTAAAATAGCTAGTTTATATTTTAGAGATCCCGTCATTTTGAAAATTATATTTAGTAGTCCAGGTGCTTAAAAAACATCTTCCTCAGGGAACTTAAGCTAAGAACTGAAATATAAGATATCCGAATGGTATTTCAGTGGTCCAGTCATTCTAAAAATTATATCTAGTAGTCCAGGTGCTTAAAAAACATCAGGAAACTTAAGCTGAGAACTGAAAATTCAGATACCTTGTTCATATTTAAGAGATCCCGTTATTTTGAGAATTATATTTAGTAGTCCAGGTGCTTAAAAAACATCTTCCTCAGGGAACTTAATCTGAGAACTGAAAATTCAGATACCTTGTACATATTTTAGAGATCCCGTCATTTTGAAAAATATAATTAGTAGTCCAGGTGCTTAAAAAACATCTTCCTCAGGGAACTTAAGCTGAGAATTGAAATTTAAGATATCCGAATGGTATTTCAGTGGTCCAGTCATTCTAAAAATTATATCTAGTAGTCCAAGTGCCTAAAATACTTCTTCCTCAGGGAACTTAAGCTGAGAACTGAAAATCAAAATAGCTAGTTTATATTTTAGAGATCCCGTCATTTTGAAAATTATATTTAGTAGTCCAGTTGCTTAAAAAACATCTTCCTCAGGGAAGTTAAGCTAAGAACTGAAATATGCGATATCCGAATGGTATTTCAGTGGTCCAGTCATTCTAAAAATTATAACTAGTAGTCGAAGTGCCTAAAATACATCTTCCTCAGGGAACTTAAGCTGAGAACTGAAAATTAAGATACCTAGTGCATATTTTAGAGATCCCGTCATTTTAAAAATTATATTTAGTAGTCCAGGTGCTTAAAAAACATCCTCTTCAGGAAACTTAAGCTGAGAAATGAAAATTCAGATACCTTGTTCATATTTAAGAGATCCCGTCATTTTGAGAATTATATTTAGTAGTCCAGGTGCTTAAAAAACATCTTCCGCAGGGAACTTAATCTGAGAACTGAAAATTCAGATACCTTGTACATATTTTGGAGATCCCGTCATTTTGAAAAATATAATTAGTAGTCCAGGTGCTTAAAAAACATCTTGATCAGGGAACTTAAGCTAAGAACTGAAATATAAGATATCCGAATCATATTTCAGTGGTCCAGTCATTCTATAAATTATATCTAGTAGTCCAAGTGCTTAAAATACATCTTCCTCACGGAACTTTAGCTTTGAACTGAAAATAAAGATACCTATTTCATATTTTAGAGATCACGAAATTTTGAAAATTATATTTAGTAGTACAGGTGCTTAAAATACATATTCCACATGGAACTTAAGCTGATAACTGAAAATTCAGATACCTTGTTCATTTTTTACAGAACCCGTCATTTTGAAAATTATATTTAGTAGTCCAGGTGCTTAAAAAACTTCTTGATCAGGGAACTTAAGCTAAGAACTGAAATATAAGATATCCGAATGGTATTTCAGTGGTCCAGTCATTCTATAAATTATATCTAGTAGTCCAAGTGCTTAAAATACATCTTCCTCAGGGAACTTAAGCGGAGAACTGAAAATAAAGATACCTAGTTCATATTTGAGAGATCCCGACATTTTGAAAATTATATCTAGTAGTCGAAGTGCCTAAAATACATCTTCCTCAGAGAACATAAGCTGAGAACTGAAAATCAAGATACCTAGTACATATTTTAGAGATCCCGTCATTTTGAAAATTATATCTAGTAGTCCAAGTGTCTAAAATTCTTCTTCCTCTGGGAACTTAAGCTGAGAGCTGAAAATCAAAATAGCTAGTTTATATTTTAGAGATCCCGTCATTTTGAAAATTATATTTAGTAGTCCAGGGGCTTAAAAAACATCTTCCTCAGGGAAATTAAGCTAAGAACTGAAATATACGATATCCGAATGGTATTTCAGTGGTCCAGTAATTCTAAAAATTATATCTAGTATTCGAAGTGCTTAAAATACATCTTCCTCAGGGAACTTAAGCTGAGAAATGAAAATTAAGATACCTAGTTCCTATTTTAGAGATCCCGTCATTATGAGAATAATATTTAGTAGTGCAGGTGCTTAAAAAACATCTTCCTCAGGGAACTTAATCTGAGAACTGAAAATTCAGATACCTTGTACATATTTTAGAGATCCCGTCATTTTGAAAAATATAATTAGTAGTCCAGGTGCTGAAAAACATCTTGATCAGGGAACTTAAGCTGAGAACTGAAAATAAAGATACCTAGTTCATATTTTAGAGATCCCGACATTTTGAAAATTATATTTAGTAGTCCAGGTGCTTAAAATGCATCTCCCTTAGGGAACTTAAGCTGAGAACTGAAAATTCAGATACCTTGTTCATTTTTTACTGATCCCGTCATTTTGAAAATTATATTTAGTAGTGCAGGTGCTTATAAAACATCTTCCTCAGGGAACTTCCTCTGAGAACTGAAAATTCAGATACCTTGTACATATTTTAGAGATCCCGTCATTTTGAAAAATATAATTAGTAGTCCAGGTGCTGAAAAAAGATCTTGATCAGGGAACTTAAGCTAAGAACTGAAATATAAGATATCCGAATGGTATTTCAGTTGTCCAGTCATTCTAAAAATTATATATAGTAGTTGAAGTGCCTAAAATACATCTTCCTCAGGGAACTTAAACTGAGAACTGAAAATTGAGATACCTAGTTCATATTTTAGAGACCCCGTCATTTTAAAAATTATATTTAGTAGTCCAGGTGCTTAAAAAACATCCTCTTCAGGGAACTTAAGCTGAGAACTGAAAATTCGGATACCTTCTTCATATTTAAGAGATCCCGTCATTTAGGAAATTATATATTGTAGTCCAGGTGCTTAAAAAAAATATCTTTCCTCAGGGAACTTAAGCTGAGAACTGAAAAATAAGATACCTAGTATATATTTTAGAGATCCCGTCATTTTGAAAATTATAATTAGTAGTCCAGGTGCTTAAAAAACATCTTCTTCAGGGAACTTAAGCTGAGAACTGAAATTTAAGATATCCGAATGGTATTTCAGTGGTCCAGTCATTCTAAAAATTATATCTAGTTGTCCAAGTGCCTAAAATACATCTTCCTCAGGGAACTTAAGCTGAGAAATGAAAATTCGGATACCTTGTTCATATTTTAGAGATCCCGTCATTTTGAAAACTATATTTAGTAGTCCAGGTGCTTAAAAAACCTCTTCTTCAGGGAACTTAAGCTGAGAATTGAAAAATAAGATACCCAGTTCATATTTTAGAGATCCCGTCATTTTGAAAATTATATTTAGTAGTCCAGGTGCTTAAAAAACATATTCTTCAGGGAACTTAAGCTGAGAATTGAAAAATAAGATACCCAGTTCATATTTTAGAGATCCCGTCATTTTCAAAATTATATTTAGCAGTCCAGGTGCTTAAAAAAAATCTTCTTCAGGGAACTTAAGGTGAGAAATGAAAATTAAGATACCTAGTTTATATTTTAGAGATCCCGACATTTTGAAAATTATATATAGTACTCCAAGTAATTAAAAAACATCTTCCTCAGGGAACTGAAGCTAAGAACTGAAGTATAAGATATCCGAATGGCATTTCAGTGGTCCAGTCATTTTGAAAATTATATCTAGTAGTCCAAGTGCCTAAAATACATCTTCCTGAGGGAACTTAAGCTGAGTACTGAAAATTAAGATACCTAGTTCATATTTTAGAGATCCCGTCATTTTGAAAATTATATTTAGTAGTCCAGGTGCTTAAAAAACATCTTCTTCAGGGAACTTAAGCTGAGAACTGAAAATTAAGATACCTAGTTGATATTTTAGAGATCCCGTCATTTTGAAAAATATATTTAGTAGTCCAGGTGCTTAAAATACATCTTCCTCAGGGAACTTAAGCTGAGAAATGAAAATTCGGATACCTTGTTCATATTTTAGAGATCCCGTCATTTTGAAAACTATATTTAGTAGTCCAGGTGCTTAAAAAACCTCTTCTTCAGGGAACTTAAGCTGAGAACTGAAAAAAAAGATACCCAGTTCATATTTTAGAGATCCCGTCATTTTGAAAATTATATCTAGTAGTCGAAGTGCTTAAAATACATCTTCTTCATGGAAATTAAGCTGAGAACTGAAAAAAAAGATACCTAGTTCATATTTTAGAGATCCCGTCATTTTGAAAACTATATTTAGTAGTCCAAGTGCCTAAAATACATTTTCCTCAGGGAACTTAAACTGAGAACTGAAAAATAAGATACCTATTTCATATTTTTGAGATCCCGTCATTTTGAAAATTATATCTAGTAGTTGCAGTGCCTAAAATACATCTTCCTCAGGGAACTTAAGCTGAGAACTGAAAATTAAAATAGCTAGTTTATATTTTAGAGATCCCGTCATTTTGAAAATTATATTTAGTAGTCCAGGTGCTTAAAAAACATCTTCCTCAGGGAACTTAAGCTAAGAACTGAAATATAAGATATCCGAATGGTATTTCAGTGGTCCAGTCATTCTAAAAATTATATTTAGTAGTCCAGGTGCTTAAAAAACATCCTCTTCAGGAAACTTAAGCTGAGAACTGAAAATTCAGATACCTTGTTCATATTTAAGAGATCCCGTTATTTTGAGAATTATATTTAGTAGTCCAGGTGCTTAAAAAACATCTTCCTCAGGGAACTTAATCTGAGAACTGAAAATTCAGATACCTTGTACATATTTTAGAGATCCCGTCATTTTGAAAAATATAATTAGTAGTCCAGGTGCTTAAAAAACATCTTCCTCAGGGAACTTAAGCTGAGAATTGAAATTTAAGATATCCGAATGGTATTTCAGTGGTCCAGTCATTCTAAAAATTATATCTAGTAGTCCAAGTGCCTAAAATACTTCTTCCTCAGGGAACTTAAGCTGAGAACTGAAAATCAAAATAGCTAGTTTATATTTTAGAGATCCCGTCATTTTGAAAATTATATTTAGTAGTCCAGGTGCTTAAAAAACATCTTCCTCAGGGAAGTTAAGCTAAGAACTGAAATATGCGATATCCGAATGGTATTTCAGTGGTCCAGTCATTCTAAAAATTATAACTAGTAGTCGAAGTGCCTAAAATACATCTTCCTCAGGGAACTTAATCTGAGAACTGAAAATTAAGATACCTAGTGCATATTTTAGAGATCCCGTCATTTTAAAAATTATATTTAGTAGTCCAGGTGCTTAAAAAACATCCTCTTCAGGAAACTTAATCTGAGAACTGAATATTCAGATACCTTGTTCATATTTAAGAGATCCCGTTATTTTGATAATTATATTTAGTAGTCCAGGTGCTTAAAAAACATCTTCCTCAGGGAACATAATCTGAGAACTGAAAATTCAGATACCTTGTACATATTTTAGAGATCCCGTCATTTTGAAAAATATAATTAGTAGTCCAGGTGCTTAAAAAACATCTTGATCAGGGAACTTAAGCTAAGAACTGAAATATAAGATATCCGAATCATATTTCAGTGGTCCAGTCATTCTATAAATTATATCTAGTAGTCCAAGTGCTTAAAATACTAATTCCTCAGGGAACTTAAGCTGAGAACTGAAAATAAAGATACCTATTTCATATTTTAGAGATCCCGACATTTTGAAAATTATATTTAGTAGTCCAGCTGCTTAAAATACATCTTCCTCAGTGAACTTAAGCTGAGAACTGAAAATTCAGATACCTTGTTCATATTTAAGAGAACCCGTCATTTTGATAATTATATTTTGTAGTCCAGGTGCTTAAAAAACTTCTTGATCAGGGAACTTAAGCTAAGAACTGAAATATAAGATATCCGAATGGTATTTCAGTGGTCCAGTGATTCTAAAAATTATATCTAGTAGTCCAAGTGCTTAAAAAACATCTTCTTCAGGGAACTTAAACTGAGAACTGAAAATAAAGATACCTAGTTCATATTTGAGAGATCCCGACATTTTGAAAATTATATCTAGTAGTCGAAGTGCCTAAAATACATCTTCCTCAGAGAACTTAAGCTGAGAACTGAAAATAAAGATACCTAGTTAATATTTTATAGATCCCGTCATTTTGAAAATTATATCTAGTAGTCCAAGTGCCTAAAATACATCTTCCTCAGTGAACTTAAGCTGAGAACTGAAAATCAAAATAGCTAGTTTATATTTTAGAGATCCCGTCATTTTGAAAATTATATTTAGTAGTCCAGGGGCTTAAAAAACATCTTCCTCAGGGAAATTAAGCTAAGAACTGAAATATACGATATCCGAATGGTATTTCAGTGGTCCAGTAATTCTAAAAATTATATCTAGTATTCGAAGTGCTTAAAATACATCTTCCTCAGGGAACTTAAGCTGAGAAATGAAAATTAAGATACCTAGTTCCTATTTTAGAGATCCCGTCATTATGAGAATAATATTTAGTAGTGCAGGTGCTTAAAAAACATCTTCCTCAGGGAACTTAATCTGAGAACTGAAAATTCAGATACCTTGTACATATTTTAGAGATCCCGTCATTTTGAAAAATATAATTAGTAGTCCAGGTGCTGAAAAACATCTTGATCAGGGAACTTAAGCTGAGAACTGAAAATAAAGATACCTAGTTCATATTTTAGAGATCCCGACATTTTGAAAATTATATTTAGTAGTCCAGGTGCTTAAAATGCATCTCCCTTAGGGAACTTAAGCTGAGAACTGAAAATTCAGATACCTTGTTCATTTTTTACTGATCCCGTCATTTTGAAAATTATATTTAGTAGTGCAGGTGCTTATAAAACATCTTCCTCAGGGAACTTAATCTGAGAACTGAAAATTCAGATACCTTGTACATATTTTAGAGATCCCGTCATTTTGAAAAATATAATTAGTAGTCCAGGTGCTGAAAAAAGATCTTGATCAGGGAACTTAAGCTAAGAACTGAAATATAAGATATCCGAATGGTATTTCAGTTGTCCAGTCATTCTAAAAATTATATCTAGTCGTCGAAGTGCCTAAAATACATCTTCCTCAGGGAACTTAAACTGAGAACTGAAAATTGAGATACCTAGTTCATATTTTAGAGATCCCGTCATTTTAAAAATTATATTTAGTAGTCCAGGTGCTTAAAAAACATCCTCTTCAGGGAACTTAAGCTGAGAACTGAAAATTCAGATACCTTGTTCATATTTTAGAGATCCCGTCATTTTGAAAACTATATTTAGTAGTCCAGGTGCTTAAAAAACATCTTCTTCAGGGAACTTAAGCTGAGAACTGAAAAATAAGATACCTAGTTCATATTTTAGAGATCCCGTCATTTTGAAAATTATATTTAGTAGTCCAGGTGCTTAAAAAACATATTCTTCAGGGAACTTAAGCTGAGAATTGAAAAATAAGATACCCAGTTCATATTTTAGATATCACGTCATTTTGAAAATTATATTTATTAGTCAATTTGCTTAAAAAAAAATCTTCTTCAGGGAACTTAAGCTTAGAAATGAAAATTAATATACCTATTTTATATTTTAGATATCCCGACATTTTGAAAATTATATATAGTACTCCAAGTAATTAAAAAAAATCTTCTTCAGGGAACTTAAGGTGAGAACTGAAGTATAAGATATCCGAATGGCATTTCAGTGGTCCAGTAATTCTAAAAATTATATTTAGTAGTCCAAGTGCCTAAAATACATCTTCCTGAGGGAACTTAAGCTGAGTACTGAAAATTAAAATACCTAGTTCATATTTTAGAGATCCCGTCATTTTGAAAAATATATTTAGTTGTCCAGGTGATTAGAAAACATCCTCTTCAGGGAACTTAAGCTGAGAACTGAAAATTAAGATACCTAGTTCATATTTTAGAGATCCCGTCATTTTGAAAATTATATTTAGTAGTCCAGTTGCTTAAAAAACATCTTCCTCAGGGAACTTAAGCTGAGAAATGAAAATTCGGATACCTTGTTCATATTTTAGAGATCCCGTCATTTTGAAAACTATATTTAGTAGTCCAGGTGCTTAAAAAACCTCTTCTTCAGGGAACTTAAGCTGAGAATTGAAATATAAGATAACTGGTTTATATTTTAGAGATCCTTTCATTTTGAAAATTATATTTAGTAGTCCAGGTGCTTAAAAAACATATTGCTCAGGGAACTTAAGCTGAGAACTGAAAAATAAGATACCTAGTTCATATTTTAGAGATCCCGTCATTTTGAAAATTATATTTAGTAGTCCAGGTGCTTAAAAAAAATCTTCTTCAAAGAACTTAAGCTGTGAACTGAAAATTCAGATCCCTTGTTCATATTTAAGAGATCCCGTCATTTTGAAAATTATATTTAGTAGTCCAGGTGCTTAAAAAACATCTTGACCAGGGAACTTAAGCAAAGAACTGAAATGTAAGATATCTGAATGGTATTTCAGTGGTCCAGTCATTCTAAAAATTATATCTAGTAGTCCAATTGCCTAAAATACATCTTCCTCAGGGAACTTAAGCTGAGAACTGAAATTTAAGATATCCGAATGGTATTTCAGTGGTCCAGTCATTCTAAAAATTATATCTAGTAGTCCAAGTGCCTAAAATACATCTTCCTCAGGGAACTTAAGCTGAGAACTGAAAATTCAGATACCTTGTTCATTTTTTACAGATCCCGTCATTTTGAAAATTATATTTATTAGTCCAGGTGCTTAAAAAACATCTTCCTCAGGGAAGTTAAGCTAAGAACTGAAATATGCGATATCCGAATGGTATTTAAGTGGTCCAGTCATTCTAAAAATTATAACTAGTAGTCGAAGTGCCAAAAATACATCTACCTCAGGGTACATAAAAAGAGAACTGCAAATAAAGATACCAAGTACATATTTTAGATATACCGACAGTTTAAAAATTATATTTAGTAGTCCAGGTACTTAAAAAACATCCTCTTCAGGAAACTTAAGCTGAGAAATGAAAATTCAGATACCTTGTTCATATTTAAGAGATCCCGTTATTTTGAGAATTTTATTTAGCAGTCCAGGTGCTTAAAAAACATCTTCCTCAGGGAACTTAATCTGAGAACTGAAAATTCAGATACCTTGTACATATTTTAGAGATCCCGTCATTTTGAAAAATATAATTAGTAGTCCAGGTGCTTAAAAAACATCTTGATCAGGGAACTTAAGCTAAGAACTGAAATTTAAGATATCCTCTTGGTATTTCAGTGTTCCAGTCAATCTATAAATTATATTTAGTAGTCCAAGTGCTTAAAATACATCTTCCTCAGGGAACTTAAGCTGAGAACTGAAAATAAAGATACCTAGTTCATATTTTAGAGATCCCGACATTTTGAAAATTATATTTAGTAGTACAGGTGCTTAAAATACATCTTCCTCAGGGAACTTAAGCTGAGAACTGAAAATTCAGATACCTTGTTCATTTTTCATAGATCCCGTCATTTTGAAAATTATATTTTGTAGTCCAGGTGCTTAAAAAACTTCTTGATCAGGGAACTTAAGCTAAGAACTGAAATATAAGATATCCGAATGGTATTTCAGTGGTCCAGTCATTCTATATATTATATCTAGTAGTCCAAGTGCTTAAAATACATCTTCCTCAGGGAATTTAAGCTGAGAACTGAAAATAAAGATAACTAGTTCATATTTTAGAGATCCCGACATTTTGAAAATTATATTTAGTAGTCCAGGTGCTTAAAATACATCTTCCTCAGGGAACTTAAGCTGAGAACTGAAAATTCAGATACCTTGTTCATTTTTTACAGATCCCGTCATTTTGAAAATTATAATTAATAGTCCAGGTTCTTAAAAAACTTCTTGCTCAGGGAACTTAAGCTGAGAACTGAAATGTAAGATATCTGAATGGTATTTCAGTGGTCCAGTCATTCTAAAAATTATACCTAATAGTCCGAGTGCCTAAAATACATTTTCCTCAGGGAACTTAAGCTGAGAACTGAAAATAAAGATACCTAGTTCATATTTTAGAGATCCCGTCATTTTGAAAATTATATTTAGTAGTCCAGGTGCCTAAAATACATCTTCCTCAGGGAACTTAAGCTGATAACTGAAATTTAAGATATCCGAATGGTATTTCAGTGGTCCAGTCATTCTAAAAATTATATCTAGTAGTCCAAGTGCCTAAAATACATCTTCCTCAGGGAACTTAAGGTGAGAACTTAAAATTCGTATACCTTGTTCATTTTTTACAGATCCCGTCATTTTGAAAATTATATTTAGTAGTCCAGGTGCTTAAAAAACATCTTCTTCAGGGAAGTTAAGCTAAGAACTAAAATATACGATATCCGAATGGTATTTCAGTGGTCCAGTCATTCTAAAAATTATATCTAGTAGTCGAAGTGCCTAAAATACATCTTCCGTAGGGAACTTAAGCTGAGAACTGAAAATTAAGATACCTAGTTCATATTTTAGAGATCCCGTCATTTTAAAAATTATATTTAGTTGTCCATTTTCTTAAAAAACATCCTCTTCAGGGAACTTAAGCTGAGAAATGAAAATTCGGATACCTTGTTCATATTTTAGAGATCCCGTCATTTTGAAAACTATATTTAGTAGTCCAGGTGCTTAAAAAACATCTTCTTCAAAGAACTTAAGCTGTGAACTGAAAATTCAGATCCCTTGTTCATATTTAAGAGATCCCGTCATTTTGAAAATTATATTTAGTATTCCAGGTGCTTAAAAAACATCTTCCTCAGGGAAGTTAAG
Organism: Diplolepis rosae; assembly: GCA_030998225.1. NCBI lineage: Eukaryota > Metazoa > Arthropoda > Insecta > Hymenoptera > Diplolepididae > Diplolepis > Diplolepis rosae. The sequence continues at coordinate 1,764,410 of JAPYXD010000158.1, read as the reverse complement.
CTAAGAACTAAAATATACGATATCCGAATGGTATTTCAGTGGTCCAGTCATTCTAAAAATTATATCTAGTAGTCGAAGTGCCTAAAATACATCTTCCGCAGGGAACTTAAGCTGAGAACTGAAAATTAAGATACCTAGTGCATATTTTAGAGACCCGTCATTTTAAAAATTATATTTAGTAGTCCAGGTGCTTAAAAACATCCTCTTCAGGAAACTTAAGCTGAGAAATGAAAATTCTGATACCTTGTTCATATTTTAGAGATCCCGTCATTTTGAAAATTATATTTAGTAGTCCAGGTGCTTAAAAAACATCTTCTTCAAAGAACTTAAGCTGTGAACTGAAAATTCAGATCCCTTGTTCATATTTAAGAGCTCCCGTCATTTTGAAAATTATATTTAGTAGTCCAGGTGCTTAAAAAACATCTTCCTCAGGGAACTTAATCTGAGAACTGAAAATTCAGATACCTTGTACATATTTTAGAGATCCCGTCATTTTGAAAATTATATTTTGTAGTCCAGGTGCTTAAAAAACATCTTTATCAGGGAACTTAAGCAAAGAACTGAAATGTAAGATATCTGAATGGTATTTCAGTGGTCCAGTCATTCTAAAAATTATATCTAGTAGTCCAAGTGCCTAAAATACATCTTCCTCAGGGAACTTAAGCTGAGAACTGAAAATAAAGATACCTAGTTCATATTTTAGAGATCCCGTCATTTTGAAAATTATATTTAGTAGTCCAGGTGCTTAAAATACATCTTCCTCAGGGAACTTAAGCTGAGAACTGAAATTTAAGATATCCGAATGGTATTTCAGTGGTCCAGTCATTCTAAAAATTATATCTAGTAGTCCAAGTGCCTAAAATACATCTTCCTCAGGGAACTTAAGCTGAGAACTTAAAATTCGGATACCTTGTTCATTTTTTACAGATCCCGTCATTTTGAAAATTATATTTATTAGTCCAGGTGCTTAAAAAACATCTTCCTCAGGGAAGTTAAGCTAAGAACTGAAATATGCGATATCCGAATGGTATTTCAGTGGTCCAGTCATTCTAAAAATTATAACTAGTAGTCGAAGTGCCTAAAATACATCTTCCTCAGGGAACTTAAGCTGAGAACTGAAAATTAAGATACCTAGTTCATATTTTAGAGATCCCGTCATTTAAAAAATTATATTTAGTAGTCCAGGTGCTTAAAAAACATCCTCTTCAGGAAACTTAAGCTGAGAACTGAAAATTCAGATACCTTGTTCATATTTAAGAGATCCCGTCATTTTGATAATTATATTTAGTAGTGCAGGTGCCTAAAAAACATCTTCCTCATGGAACTTAATTTGAGAACTGAAAATTCAGATACCTTGTACATATTTTAGAGTTCCCGTCATTTTGAAAATTATATTTTGTAGTCCAGGTGCTTAAAAAACATCTTGATCAGGGAACTTAAGCTAAGAACTGAAATATAAGATATCCCCATGGTATTTCAGTGGTCCAATCATTCTATAAATTATATCTAGTAGTCCAAGTGCTTAAAATACATCTTCCTCAGGGAACTTAAGCTGAGAACTGAAAATAAAGATACCTAGTTCATATTTTAGAGATCCCGACATTTTGAAAATTATATTTAGTAGTCCCGGTGCTTAAAATACATCTTCCTCAGGGAACTAAAGCTGAGAACTGAAAATTCAGATTCCTTGTTCATTTTTTACAGATCCCGTCATTTTGAAAATTATATTTTTGTAGTCCAGGTGCTTAAAAAACTTCTTGATCAGGGAACTTAAGCTAAGAACTGAAATATAAGATATCCGAATGGTATTTCAGTGGTCCAGTCATTCTAAAAATTATATCTAGTAGTCCAAGTGCTTAAAATACATCTTCCTCAGGGAACTTAAGCTGAGAACTGAAAATAAAGATACCTAGTTCATATTTTAGAGATCCCGTCATTTTAAAAATTATATTTAGTAGTCCAGGTGCTTAAAATACATCTTCTTCAGGGAACTGAAGCTGACAACTGAAAATTCGGATTGCTTGTTGATTTTTTACAGATCCCGTCATTTTGAAAATTATATTTAGTAGTCCAGGTGCTTAAAAAACATCTTCTTCAGGGAACTTAAGCTGAGAACTGAAATTTAAGATATCCGAATGTTATTTCAGTGGTCCAGTCATTCTAAAAATTATATCTAGTAGTCCAAGTGCCTAAAATACATCTTCCTCAGGGAACTTAAGCTGAGAACTGAAAATAAAGATACCTAGTTCATATTTTAGAGATCCCGTCATTTTGAAAATTATATTTAATAGTCCAGGTGCTTAAAATACATCTTCCTCAGAGAACTTAAGCTGAGAACTGAAATTTTAAGATATCCGAATGTTATTTCAGTGGTCCAGTCATTCTAAAAATTATATCTAGTAGTCCAAGTGCCTAAAATACATCTACCTCAGGGAACTTAGGCTGAGAACTGAAAATTCAGATACCTTGTTCATTTTTTACAGATCCCGTCATTTTGAAAATTATATTTAGTAGTCCAGGTGCTTAAAAAACATCTTCCTCAGGGAAGTTAAGCTAAGAACTAAAATATACGATATCCGAATGGTATTTCAGTGGTCCAGTCATTCTAAAATTATATCTAGTAGTCGAAGTGCTTAAAAAACATCTTCTTCAGGGAACTTAAGCTGAGAACTGAAAATTAAGATACCTAGTTCATATTTTAGAGATCCCGTCATTTCAAAAATTATATTTAGTAGTCCAGGTGCTTAAAAAACATACTCTTCAGGGAACTTAAGCTTAGAACTGAAATTTCGGATACCTTGTTCATATTTAAGAGATCCCGTCATTTTGATAATTATATTTAGTAGTGCAGGTGCGTAAAAAACATAATCCTAAGGGAACATAATTAGAGAAATGAAAATTCAGATACCTGGTACATATTTTAGAGTTCCCGTAATTTGGAAAAATATAATTAGTAGTCCAGCTGCTTAAAAAACATCTTGATCAGGGAACTTAAGCTAAGAACTGAAATATAAGATATCCGCATGGTATTTCAGTGGTCCAATCATTCTATAAATTATATCTAGTAGTCCAAGTGCTTAAAATACATCTTCCTCAGGGAACTTAAGCTGAGAACTAAAAATTAAGATACCTACATCAGATTTAAGAGATCCCGACATTTTGTAAATTATATGTAGTAGTCCAGGTGCTTAAAATACATCTTCCTCATTGAACTTAAGCTGAGAACTGAAAATTCAGATACCTTGTTCATTTTTTACAGATCCCGTCATTTTGAAAATTATATTTAGTAGTCCAGGTGCTTAAAAAACTTCTTGCTCAGGGAACTTAAGCTGAGAACTGAAATGTAAGATATCTGAATGGTATTTGAGTGGTCCAGTCATTCTAAAAATTATATCTAGTTGTCCAAGTGCCTAAAATACATCTTCCTCAGGGACCTTAAGCTGAGACCTGAAAATTCAGATACCAAGTTCATAATATAGAGATCCCCTCATATTGAAAATTATATTGAGTCGTCCAGGTGCCTAAAAAACATCTTCCTCAGGGAACTTAAGCTGAAAAATGAAAATTAAGATACCTAGTTCCTATTTTAGAGATCCCGTCATTTTGAAAATTATATCTAGTAGTCGAAGTGCCTAAAATACATCTTTCTCAGGGAACTTAAGCTGAGAACTGAAAATAAAGATACCTAGTTAATATTTTATAGATCCCGTCATTTTGAAAATTATATCTAGTAGTTCAATTGCCTAAAATACATCTTCCTCAGTGAACTTCAGCTGAGAACTGAAAAGCAAAATAGCTAGTTTATATTTTAGAGATCCCGTCATTTTGAAAATTATATTTATTAGTCCCGGGGCTTAAAAAACATCTTCCTCAGGGAAGTTAAGCTAAGACCTGAAATATGCGATATCCGAATGGTAGTTCAGTGGTCCAGTGAGTCTAAAAAATATATCTAGTAGTCCAGGTGCTTAAAATACATCTTCCTCAGGGAACTTAAGCTGAGAACGGAAAATTCGGATACCTTGTTCATTTTTTACAGATCCCGTGATTTTGAGAATTATATTTAGTAGTCCAGGTACTTAAAAAACATCTTGCTCAGGGAACTTAAGCTGAGAACTGAAATTTAAGATATCTGAATGGTATTTCAGTGGTCCAGTCATTCTAAAAATTATATCTAGTAGTCCAAGTACCTAAAATACATCTTTCTCGGGGAAGTTAAGCTGAGAACTGAAAATTCAGATACCTAGTTCATATTTTAGAGATCCCGTCATTTTGAAAATTATATCTAGTAGTCGAAGTGCCTAAAATACATCTTCCTCAGGGAACTTAAGCTGAGAACTGAAAATAAAGATACCTAGTTAATATTTTATAGATCCGTCATTTTGAAAATTATAGCTAGTAGTCCAAGTGCCTAAAATACATCTTCCTCAGGGAACTTAAGCTGAGAACTGAAAATCAAAATAGCTAGTTTATATTTTAGAGATCCCGTCATTTTGAAAATTATATTTATTAGTCCAGGTGCTTAAAAAACATCTTCCTCAGGGAAGTTAAGCTAAGAACTGAAATATGCGATATCCGAATGGTATTTCAGTGGTCCAGTCATTCTAAAAATTATATCTAGTAGTCGAAGTGCCTAAAATACATCTTCCTCAGGGAACTTAAGCTGAGAAAAGAAAAGTAAGATACCTAGTTCCTATTTTAGAGATCCCGTCATTTTAGAGATTATATTTAGTAGTCCAGCTGCTTAAAATACATCTTCCTCAGGGAACTTAAGCAGAGAACTGAAAATTCAGATTCCTTGTTCATTTTTTACAGATCCCGTCATTTTGAAAATTATATTTAGTAGTCCAGGTGCTGTAAAACATCTTGATCAGGGAACTTAAGCTAAGAACTGAAATATAAGATATCCGAAGGGTATTTCAGTGGTCCAGTCATTCTAACTATTATATCTAGTTGTCCAAGTGCTTAAAATACATCTTCCTCAGGGAACTTAAGCTGAGAACTGAAATTTAAGATATCCGAATGGTATTTCAGTGGTCCAGTCATTCTAAAAATTATATCTAGTAGTCCAAGTGCCTAAAATACATTCTCCTCAGGGAACTTAAGCTGAGAACTGAAAATCAAAATAGCTAGTTTATATTTTAGAGATCCCGTCATTTTGAAAATTATATTTATTAGTCCAGGTGCTTAAAAAACATCTTCCTCAGGGAAGTTAAGCTCAGAACTGAAATATACAATATCCGAATGGTATTTCAGTGGTCCAGTCATTCTAGCAATTATATCTAGTAGTCGAAGTGCCTAAAATACATCTTCCGCAGGGAACTTAAGCTGAGAACTGAAAATTAAGATACCTAGTGCATATTTTAGAGATCCCGTCATTTTAAAAATTATATTTAGTAGTCAAGGTGCTTAAAAAACATCCTCTTCAGGAAACTTAAGCTGAGAACTGAAAATTCAGATACCTTGTTCATATTTAAGAGATCCCGTCATTTTGATAATTATATTTAGTAGTGCAGGTGCCTAAAAAACATCTTCCTCAGGGAACTTAATATGAGAACTGAAAATTCAGATACCTTGTACATATTTTAGAGTTCCCGTCATTTTGAAAATTATAATTAGTAGTCCAGGTGCTGAAAAACATCTTGATCAGGGAACTTAAGCTAAGAACTGAAATATAAGATATCCGAATGGTATTTCAGTGGTCCAGTCATTCTAAAAATTATATCTAGTTGTCCAAGTGCTTAAAATACATCTTCCTCAGGGAACTTAAGCTGAGAACTGAAAATTAAGATACCTAGTTCATATTTTAGAGATCACGTCATTTTGAAAATTATATTTAGTAGTCCAGGTGCTTAAAATGCATCTCCCTTAGGGAACTTAAGCTGAGAACTGAAAATTCAGATACCTTGTTCATTTTTTACAGATCCCGTCATTTTGAAAATTATATTTAGTAGTCCAGGTGCTGTAAAACATCTTGATCAGGGAACTTAAGCTAAGAACTGAAATATAAGATATCCGAATGGTATTTCAGTGGTCCAGTCATTCTATAAATTATATCTAGTTGTCCAGCTGCTTAAAATACATCTTCCTCAGGGAACTTAAGCAGAGAACTGAAAATTCAGATTCCTTGTTCATTTTTTACAGATCCCGTCATTTTGAAAACTATATTTAGTAGTCCAGGTTCTTAAAAAACATCTTTATCAGGGAACTTAAGCTAAGAACTGAAATATAAGATATCCGAATGGTATTTCAGTGGTCCAGTCATTCTAAAACTTATACCTAGTTGTCCAAGTGCCTAAAATACATCTTCCTCAGGGAACTTAAGCTGAGAACTGAAATTTAAGATATCCGAATGGTATTTCAGTGGTCCAGTCATTCTAAAAATTATATCTAGTAGTCCAAGTGCCTAAAATACATCTTCCTGAGGGAACTTAAGCTGAGAACTGAAAATTAAAATATCTAGTTTATATTTTAGAGATCCCGTCATTTTAAAAATTATATTTAGTAGTTCAGGTGCTTAAAAAACATCCTCTTCAGGGAACTTAAGCTGAGAACTGAAAATTAAGATACCTAGTTCATATTTTAGAGATCCCGTCATTTTGAAAAATATATTTAGTAGTCCAGGTGCTTAAAATACATCTTCCTCAGGGAACTTAAGCTGAGAAATGAAAATTCGGATACCTTGTTCATATTTTAGAGATCCCGTCATTTTGAAAACTATATTTAGTATTCCAGGTGCTTAAAAAACATCTTCCTCAGGGAACTTAATCTGAGAACTGAAAATTCAGATACCTTGTACATATTTTAGATATCCCGTCATTTTGAAAATTATAATTAGTAGTCCAGGTGCTTAAAAAACATCTTGACCAGGGAACTTAAGCTAAGAACTGAAATTTAAGATATCCGAATGGTATTTCTGTGGTCCAGTCATTCTAAAAATTAGATCGAGTAGTCCAAGTGCCTAAAATACATCTTCCTCAGGGAACTTAAGCTGAGAACTGCAAAATAAGATACCTAGTTCATATTTTAGAGATCCCGTCATAACTAAAAAAATATATATTAGTCGAGGTGCATAAAATACATCTTCCTCAGGGAACTTAAGCTGAGAACTGAAATATAAGATATCCGAATGGTATTTCAGTGGTCCAGTCATTTTAAAATTATATCTATTAGTCCAAGTGCCTAAAATACATCTTCTTCAGGGAACTTAAGCTGAGAACTGAAAATCAAAATAGCTAGTTCATATTTTAGAGATCCCGTCATTTTGAAAATTATATTTAGTAATCCAGGTGCTTAAAAAACATCTTCCTCAGGGAAGTTAAGCTAAGAACTGAAATATGCGATATCCGAATGGTATTTCAGTGGTCCAGTCATTCTAAAAATTATAACTAGTAGTCGAAGTGCCTAAAATACATCTTCCTCAGGGAACTTAAGCTGAGAACTGAAAATTAAGATACCTAGTGCATATTTTAGAGATCCCGTCATTTTAAAAATTATATTTAGTAGTCCAGGTGCTTAAAAAACATCCTCTTCAGGAAACTTAAGCTGAGAACTGAAAATTCAGATACCTTGTTCATATTTAAGAGATCCCGTCATTTTGAGAATTATATTTAGTAGTCCAGGTGCTTAAAAAACATCTTCCTCAGGGAACTTAATCTGAGAACTGAAAATTAAGATACATTTTAAATATTTTAGAGATACCGTCATTTTGAAAAATATAATTAGTAGTCCAGGTTCTTAAAAAACATCTTGATCAGGGAACTTAAGCTAAGATCTGAAATATAAGATATCCGAATGGTATTTCAGTGGTCCAGTCATTCTATATATTATATCGAGTAGTCCAAGTGCTTAAAATACATCTTCCTCAGGAAACTTAAGCTGAGAACTGAAAATAAAGATACCTAGTTCATATTTTAGAGATCCCGACATTTTGAAAATTATATTTAGTAGTCCAGGTGCTTAAAAAACATCTTGATCAGGGAACTTAAGCTAAGAACTGAAATATAAGATAACAGAATGGTATTTGAGTGGTCCAGTCATTCTAAAAATTATACCTAGTTGTCCAATTGCCTAAAATACATCTTCCTCAGGGAACTTAATCTGAGAACTGAAAATTCAGATACCTTGTACATATTTTAGAGATCCCGTCATTTTGAAAAATATAATTAGTAGTCCAGGTGCTGAAAAACATCTTGATCAGGGAACTTAAGCTAAGAACTGAAATATACGATATCCGTATGGTTTTTCAGTGGTCCAGTCATTCTATAAATTTTCTCTAGTTGTCAAAGTGGCTAAAATACATCTTCCTCAGGGAACTTAAGCTGAGAACTGAAAATAAAGATACCTAGTTCATATTTTAGAGATCCCGACATTTCGAAAATTATATTTAGTAGTCCAGGTGCTTAAAATGCATCTCCCTTAGGGAACTTAAGCTGAGAACTGAAAATTCAGATACCTTGTTCATTTTTTACTGATCCCGTAATTTTGAAAATTATATTTTGTAGTCCAGGTGCTTAAAAAAAAATCTTCCTCAGGGAACTTAAGCTGAGAACTGAAAAAAAAGATACCTTGTTCATATTTTACAGATCCCGTCATTTTGAAAATTATATTTAGTAGTTCAGGTGCTTAAAAAACATCCTCTTCAGGGAACTTAAGCTGACAACTGAAATTTCGGATACCTTGTTCATTTTTTAAAGATCCCGTCATTTTGAAAATTATAATTAGTAGTCCAGGTGCTTAAAAAACATCTTGACCAGGGAACTTAAGCTAAGAACTGAAATGTAAGATATCTGAATGGTATTTGAGTGGTCCAGTCATTCTAAAAATTATATCTAGTAGTCCAATTGCCTAAAATACATCTTCCTCAGGGAACTTCAGGTGATATCTGAAAATATAGATACATATTTCATATTTGAGAGATCCAGTCATTTTTAAATTTATATAGTAGTCCATGTGCATAAAATACATCTTCCTCAGGGAACTTAAGCTGAGAACTGAAATTTAAGATATCCGAATGGTATTTCAGTGGTCCAGTCATTCTAAAAATTATATCTAGTAGTCCAAGTGCCTAAAATACATCTTCGTCAGGGAACTTAAGCTGAGAACTGAAAATTAAAATAGCTAGTTTATATTTTAGAGATCCCGTCATTTTGAAAATTATATTTAGTAGTCCAGGTGCTTAAAAAACATCTTCCTCAGGGAACTTAAGCTAAGAACTGAAATATACGATATCTGAATGGTATTTCAGTGGTCCAGTCATTCTAAAAATTATATCTAGTAGTCGAAGTGCCTAAAATACATCTTCCTCAGGGAACTTAAGCTGAGAACTGAAAATTAAGATACCTAGATCATATTTTAGAGATCCCGTCATTTTAAAAATTATATTTAGTAGTCCAGGTGCTTAAAAAACATCCTCTTCAGGAAACTTAAGCTGAGAACTGAAAATTCAGATACCTTGTTCATATTTAAGAGATCCCGTTATTTTGAGAATTATATTTAGTAGTCCAGGTGCTTAAAAAACATCTTCCTCAGGGAACTTAATCTGAGAACTGAAAATTCAGATACCTAGTAAATATTTTAGAGATACCGTCATTTTGAAAATTATATTTAGCAGTCCAGGTGCTTAAAAAAAAAATCTTCCTCAGGGAACTTAAGGTGAGAACTGAAAATTAAGATACCTAGTTTATATTTTAGAGATCCCGACATTTTGAAAATTATATATAGTAGTCCAAGTAATTAAAAAACCTCTTCCTCAGGGAACTTAAGCTAAGAACTGAAGTATAAGATATCCGAATGGCATTTCAGTGGTCCAGTCATTCTAAAAATTATATCTAGTAGTCCAAGTGCCTAAAATACATCTTCCTCAGGGAACTTAAGCTGAGAACTGAAAATTAAAATACCTAGTTCATATTTTAGAGATCCCGTCATTTTGAAAATTATATTTAGTAGTCCAGGTGCTTAAAAAACATCTTCTTCAGGGAACTTAAGCTGAGAACTGAAAATTAAGATACCTAGTTCATATTTTAGAGATCCCGTCATTTTGAAAATTATATTTAGTAGTCCAGGTGCTTAAAAAACATCTTCCTCAGGGAACTTAAGCTGAGAAATGAAAATTCGGATACCTTGTTCATATTTTAGAGATCCCGTCATTTTGAAAACTATATTTAGTAGTCCAGGTGCTTAAAATAAATCTTCCTCAGGAACTTAAGCTCAGAACTGAAAATTCAGATACCTTGTACATATTTTAGATATCCCGTCATTTTGAAAATTATAGTTCGTAGTCCAGGTGCTTAAAGAACATCTTGACCAGGGAACTTAAGCTAAGAACTGAAATGTAAGATATCTGAATGGTATTTGAGTGGTCCAGTCATTCTAAAAATTATATCTAGTAGTCAAATTGCCTAAAATACATCTTCCTCAGGGAACTTAAGCTGAGAACTGAAATATTAGATACATATTTCATATTTTTGATATCCCTTCATTTTTAAAATTATATTTATTAGTTCAGGTGCTTAAAAAACATCTTATTCAGGGAACTTAAGCTGAGAACTGAAATTTAAGATATCCGAATGGTATTTCAGTGGTCCAGTCATTCTAAAAATTATATCTAGTAGTCCAAGTGCCTAAAATACTTCTTCCTCAGGGAACTTAAGCTGAGAACTGAAAATCAAAATAGCTAGTTTATATTTTAGAGATCCCGTCATTTTGAAAATTATATTTATTAGTCCAGGTGCTTAAAAAACATCTTCCTCAGGGAAGTTAAGCTAAGAACTGAAATATGCGATATCCGAATGGTATTTCAGTGGTCCAGTCATTCTAAAAATTATAACTAGTAGTCGAAGTGCCTAAAATACATCTTCCTCAGGGAACTTAAGCTGAGAACTGAAAATTAAGATACCTAGTTCATATTTTAGAGATCCCGTCATTTTAAAAATTATATTTAGTAGTCCAGGTGCTTAAAAAACATCCTCTTCAGGGAACTTAAGCTGAGAACTGAAAATTCAGATACCTTGTTCATATTTTAGAGATCCCGTCATTTTAAAAATTATATTTAGCAGTCCAGGTGCTTAAAAAACATCTTCCTCAGGGAACTTAATCTGAGAACTGAAAATTCAGATACCTTGTACATATTTTAGAGATCCCGTCATTTTGAAAAATATAATTAGTAGTCCAGGTGCTTAAAAAACATCTTGATCAGGGAACTTAAGCTAAGAACTGAAATATAAGATATCCGAATGGTATTTCAGTGGTCCAGTCATTCTATATATTATATCGAGTAGTCCAAGTGCTTAAAATACATCTTCCTCAGGAAACTTAAGCTGAGAACTGAAAATAAAGATACCTAGTTCATATTTTAGAGATCCCGACATTTTGAAAATTATATTTAGTAGTCCAGGTGCTTAAAATACATCTTCCTCAGGGAACTTAAGCTGAGAACTGAAATGTAAGATATCCGAATCGTATTTCAGTGGTCCAGTCATTCTAAAAATTATATCTAGTTGTCCAAATGCCTAAAATACATCTTCCTCAGGGAACTTAAGCTGAGAACTGAAATTTAAGATACCTAGTTTATATTTTAGAGATCCCGTCATTTTGAAAATTATATTTAGTAGTCCAGGTGCTTAAAAAACATCTTCCTCAGGGAACTTAAGCTAAGAACTGAAATATACGATATCTGAATGGTATTTCAGTGGTCCAGTCATTCTAAAAATTATATCTAGTAGTCGAAGTGCCTAAAATACATCTTCCTCAGGGAACTTAAGCTGAGAACTGAAAATTAAGATACCTAGTTCATATTTAAGAGTTCCCGTCATTTTAAAAATTATATTTAGTAGTCCAGGTGCTTAAAAAACATCTTGCTCAGGGAACTTAAGCTGAGTACTGAAAATTCAGATACCTTGTACATATTTTAGAGATCCCGTCATTTTGAAAAATATAATTAGTAGTCCAGGTGCTTAAAAAACATCTTGATCAGGGAACTTAAGCTAAGAACTGAAATATAAGATATCCGAATGGTATTTCAGTGGTCCAGTCATTCTATATATTATATCGAGTAGTCCAAGTGCTTAAAATACATCTTCCTCAGGAAACTTAAGCTGAGAACTGAAAATAAAGATACCTAGTTCATATTTTAGAGATCCCGACATTTTGAAAATTATATTTAGTAGTCCAGCTGCTTAAAATACATCTTCCGCAGGGATCTTAAGCTGAGAACTGAAATTTCGGATACCTTGTTCATTTTTTACAGATCCCGTCATTTTGAAAATTATATTTAGTAGTCCAGGTGCTTAAAAAACATCTTGCTCAGGGAACTTAAGCTGAGAACTGAAAATTCAGATACCTAGTTTATATTTTAGAGATCCCGTCATTTTGAAAATTATATTCAGTAGTCCGGGTGCTTAAAAAAACATCTTGATCAGGGAACTTAAGCTAAGAACTGAAATATAAGATATCCGAATGGTATTTCAGTGGTCCAGTCATTCTGTAAATTATATCTAGTAGTCCAAGTGCTTAAAATACATCTTCCTCAGGGAACTTCAGCTGAGAACTGAAAATAAAGATACCTAGTTCATATTTTAGAGATCCCGTCATTTTGAAAATTATATTTAGTAGTCCAGGTGCTTAAAAAACTTCTTGCTCAGGGAACTTAAGCTGAGAACTGAAAATAAAGATACCTAGTTCATATTTTAGAGATCCCGTCATTTTGAAAATTATATTTAGTAGTCCAGGTGCTTAAAAAAAAATCTTCCTCAGGGAACTTAAGCTGAGAACTGAAAAAAAAGATACCTTGTTCATATTTTACAGATCCCGTCATTTTGAAAATTATATTTAGTAGTTCAGGTGCTTAAAAAACATCCTCTTCAGGGAACTTAAGCTGAGAACTGAAAATTCAGATTCCTTGTTCATATTTTAGAGATCCCGTCATTTTCAAAATTATATTTAGTAGTCCAGGTGCTTAAAAAAAAATTTTCTTCAGGGAACTTAAGGTGAGAAATGAAAATTAAGATACCTAGTTTATATTTTAGAGATCCCGACATTTTGAAAATTATATATAGTAGTCCAAGTAATTAAAATAACACTTCCTAAGTGAACTTAAGCTAAGACCTGAAGTATAAAATATACGAATGGCATTTAAGGGTTCCAGTAATTCTAAAAATTATATCTAGTAGTCCAAGTGCCTAAAATACATCTTCCTCAGGGAACTTAAGCTGAGAACTGAAAATTAATTTTCCTAGTTCATATTTTAGAGATCCCGTCATTTTGAAAACTATATTTAGTAGTCCAGGTGCTTAAAAAACATCTTCTTCAGGGAACTTAAGCTGAGAACTGAAAATTAAGATACCTAGTTCATATTTTAGAGATCCCGTCATTTTGAAAAATATATTTAGTAGTCCAGGTGCTTAAAATACATCTTCCTCAGGGAACTTAAGCTGAGAAATGAAAATTCGGATACCTTGTTCATATTTTAGAGATCCCGTCATTTTGAAAACTATATTTAGTAGTCCAGGTGCTTAAAAAACCTCTTATTCAAAGAACTTAAGCTGTGAACTGAAAATTCAGATCCCTTGTTCATATTTAAGAGATCCCGTCATTTTGAAAATTATATTTAGTAGTCCAGGTGCCTAAAAAACATCTTCCTCATGGAACTTAATCTGAGAACTGAAAATTCAGATACCTTGTACATATTTTAGAGATCCCGTCATTTTGAAAATTATATTTAGTAGTCCAGGTGCTTAAAAAACTTCTTGACCAGGGAACTTAAGCTAAGAACTGAAATGTAAGATATCTGAATGGTATTTCAGTGGTCCAGTCATTCTAAAAATTATGTCTATTAGTCCAAGTGCCTAAAATACATCTTCCTCAGGGAACTTAAGCTGAGAACTGAAATTTAAGATACCTAGTTCATATTTTAGAGATCCCGTAATTGTAAAAATTATATTTAGTAGTCCAGGTGCATAAAATACATCTTCCTCAGGGAACTTAAGCTGAGAACTGAAATTTAAGATATCCGAATGGTATTTCAGTGGTCCAGTCATTCTAAAAATTATATCTATTAGTCCAAGTGCCTAAAATACATCTTTCTCAGGGAACTTAAGCTGTGAACTGAAAATCAAAATAGCTAGTTTATATTTTAGAGATCCTGTCATTTTGAAAATTATATTTAGTAATCCAGGTGCTTAAAAAACATCTTTCTCAGGGAACTTAAGCTGAGAACTGAAAATTCAGATACCTAGTTTATATTTTAGAGTTCCCGTCATTTTGAAAATTATATTCAGTAGTCCGGGTGCTTAAAAAACATCTTGATCAGGGAACTTAAGCTAAGAACTGAAATATAAGATATCCGAATGGTATTTCAGTGGTCCAGTCATTCTATAAATTATATCTATTTGTCCAAGTGCCTAAAATACATCTTCTTCAGGGAACTTAAGCTGAGAACTTAAAATCAAAATAGCTAGTTTATATTTTAGAGATCCCGTCATTTTGAAAATTATATTTAGTAATCCAGGTGCTTAAAAAACATTTCCTCAGGGAAGTTAAGCTAAGAACTGAAATATACGATATCCGAATTGTATTTCAGTGGTCCAGTCATTCTAAAAATTATATCTAGTAGTCGAAGTGCCTAAAATACATCTTCCGTAGGGAACTTAAGCTGAGAACTGAAAATTAAGATACATAGTGCATATTTTAGAGATCCCGTCATTGTAAAAATTATATTTAGTAGTCCAGGTGCTTAAAAAACATCCTCTTCAGGAAACTTAAGCTGAGAAATGAAAATTCAGATACCTTGTTCATATTTAAGAGATCCCGTCATTTTGAGAATTATATTTAGTAGTCCAGGTGCTTAAAAAACATCTTCCTCAGGGAACTTAATCTGAGAACTGAAAATTCAGATACCTTGTACATATTTTAGAGATACCGTCATTTTGAAAAATATAATTAGTAGTCCAGGTGCTTAAAAACCATCTTGATCAGGGAACTTAAGCTAAGATCTGAAATATAAGATATCCGAATGGTATTTCAGTGGTCCAGTCATTCTATAAATTATATTTAGTCGTCCATGTGCTTAAAATACATCTTGCTCAGGGATATTAAGCGGAGAACTGAAAATAAAGATACCTAGTTCATATTTTAGAGATCCCGACATTTTGAAAATTATATTTAGTAGTCCAGGTGCTTAAAATACATCATCCTCAGGGAACTTAAGCTGAGAACTGAAAATTCGGATACCTTGTTCATTTTTTACAGATCCCGTCATTTTGAAAATTATATTTGGTTGCCCATGTGCTTAAAAAACATCTTGCTCAGGGAACTTAAGCTGAGAACTGAAAATTCAGATACCTAGTTTATATTTCAGTGGTCCAGTCATTCTAAAAATTATATCTAGTAGTCCAAGTGCTTAAAAACCATCTTGATCAGGGAACTTAAGCTAAGATCTGAAATATAAGATATCCGAATGGTATTTCAGTGGTCCAGTCATTCTATAAATTATATCTAGTAGTCCAAGTGCTTAAAATACATCTTCCTCAGGGAACTTAAGCGGAGAACTGAAAATAAAGATACCTAGTTCATATTTTAGAGATCCCGACATTTTGAAAATTATATTTAGTAGTCCAGGAGCTTAAAAACATCCTCTTCAGGGAACTTAAGCTGAGAACTGAAAATTCAGATTCCTTGTTCATATTTTAGAGATCCCGTCATTTTAAAAATTATATTTAGCAGTCCAGGTGCTTAAAAAACATCTTCCTCAGGGAACTTAATCTGAGAACTGAAAATTCAGATACCTTGTACATATTTTAGAGATCCCGTCATTTTGAAAAATATAATTAGTAGTCCAGGTGCTTAAAAAACATCTTGATCAGGGAACTTAAGCTAAGAACTGAAATATAAGATATCCGAATGGTATTTCAGTGGTCCAGTCATTCTATATATTATATCTAGTAGTCCAAGTGCTTAAAATACATCTTCCTCAGGGAACTTAAGCTGAGAACTGAAAATAAAGATACCTAGTTCATATTTTAGAGATCCCGACATTTTGAAAATTATATTTAGTAGTCCAGGTGCTTAAAATACATCTTCCTCAGGGAACTTAAGCTGAGAACTGAAAATTAAGATACCTAGTTCATATTTTAGAGATCCCGTCATTTTAAAAATTATATTTAGTAGTCCAGGTGCTTAAAAAACATCCTCTTCAGGGAACTTAAGCTGAGAACTGAAAATTCAGATTCCTTGTTCATATTTTAGAGATCCCGTCATTTTAAAAATTATATTTAGCAGTCCAGGTGCTTAAAAAACATCTTCCTCAGGGAACTTAATCTGAGAACTGAAAATTCAGATACCTTGTACATATTTTAGAGATCCCGTCATTTTGAAAAATATAATTAGTAGTCCAGGTGCTTAAAAAACATCTTGATCAGGGAACTTAAGCTAAGAACTGAAATATAAGATATCCGAATGGTATTTCAGTGGTCCAGTCATTCTATATATTATATCGAGTAGTCCAAGTGCTTAAAATACATCTTCCTCAGGAAACTTAAGCTGAGAACTGAAAATAAAGATACCTAGTTCATATTTTAGAGATCCCGACATTTTGAAAATTATATTTAGTAGTCCAGGTGCTTAAAATACATCTTCCTCAGGGATCTTAATCTGAGAACTGAAAATTCAGATACCTTGTTCATTTTTTACAGATCCCGTCATTTTGAAAATTATACTTAGTAGTCCAGGTGCTTAAAAAACATCTTGCTCAGGGAACTTAAGCTGAGAACTGAAAATTCAGATACCTAGTTTATATTTTAGAGATCCCGTCATTTTGAAAATTATATTCAGTAGTCCTGGTGCTTAAAAAACATCTTGCTCAGGGATCTTAAGCTAAGAACTGAAATATAAGTTATCCGAATGGTATTTCAGTGGTCCAGTCATTCTATAAATTATATCTAGTAGTCCAAGTGCTTAAAATACAACTTCCTCAGGGAACGTCAGCTGAGAACTGAAAATAAAGATACCTAGTTCATATTTTAGAGATCCCGACATTTTGAAAATTATATTTAGTAGTCCAGGTGCTTAAAATACATCTTCCTCAGGGAACTTAAGCTGAGAACTGAAAATTAAGATACCTAGTTCATATTTAAGAGATCCCGTCATTTTAAAAATTATATTTAGTAGTCCAGGTGCTTAAAAAACATCTTCTTCAGGGAACCTAAGCTGAGAACTGAAAATTCAGATACCTTGTTCATATTTAAGAGATCCCGTCATTTTGATAATTATATTTAGTAGTGCAGGTGCTTAAAAAACATCTTCCTCAGGGAACTTAATATGAGAACTGTAAATTCAGATACCTTGTTCATATTTTAGAGATCCCGTCATTTTCAAAATTATATTTAGTTGTCCAGGTGCTTAAAAAACATCTTGATCAGGGAACTTAAGATAAGAACTGAAATATAAGATATCCGAATGGTATTTCAGTGGTCCAGTCATTCTATATATTATATCTAGTAGTCCAAGAGCTTTAAATACATCTTCTTCAGGGAACTTAAGCTAAGAACTTAAAAATCAGATACCTTGTTCATATTTTAGAGATCCCGTCATTTTAAAAATTATATTTAGCAGTCCAGGTGCTTAAAAAACATCTTCCTCAGGGAACTTAATCTGAGAACTGAAAATTAAGATACCTAGTTCATATTTTGGAGATCCCGTCATTTTAAAAAATTATATTTAGTAGTACAGGTGCTTAAAAAACATCCTCTTCAGTAAACTTAAGCTGAGAACTGAAAATTCAGATACCTTGTTCATATTTAAGAGATCCCGTCATTTTGAGTATTATATTTAGTAGTCCAGGTGCTTAAAAAACATCTTGATCAGGGAACTTAAGCTAAGAACTGAAATATAAGATATCCGAATGGTATTTCAGTGGTCCAGTCATTCTATATATTATATCGAGTAGTCCAAGTGCTTAAAATACATCTTCCTCAGGAAACTTAAGCTGAGAACTGAAAATAAAGATACCTAGTTCATATTTTAGAGATCCCGACATTTTGAAAATTATATTTAGTAGTCCAGGTGCTTAAAATACATCTTCCTCAGGGAACTTAAGCTGAGAACTGAAAATTCAGATACCTTGTTCATTTTTCACAGATCCCGTCATTTTGAAAATTATATTTAGTAGTCCAGGTGCTTAAAAAACATCTGGCTCAGGGATCTTAAGCGGAGAACTGAAAATTCAGATACCTAGTTTATATTTTAGAGATCCCGTCATTTTGAAAATTATATTTAGTAGTCCAGGTGCTTAAAAAACATCTTGATCAGGGAACTTAAGCTATGAACTGATATATAAGATATCCGAATGGTATTTCAGTGGTCCATTCATTCTATAAATTATATCTAGTAGTCCAAGTGCTTAAAATACAACTTCTTAAGGGAATTTAAGCTGAGAACTGAAAATAAAGATACCTAGTTCATATTTTAGATATCCCGACATTTTGAAAATTATATTTAGTAGTACAGGTGCTTAAAAAACATCCTCTTCAGTAAACTTAAGCTGAGAACTGAAAATTCAGATACATAGTTCATACTTCAGAGATCCCGTCATTTTGAGTATTATATTTAGTAGTCCAGGTGCTTAAAAAACATCTTGATCAGAGAACTTAAGCTAAGAACTAAAATATAAGATATCCGAATGGTATTTCAGTGGTCCAGTCATTCTATAAATTATATCTAGTAGTCCAAGAGCTTTAAATACATCTTCTTCAGGGAACTTAAGCTAAGAACTTAAAATTCAGATACCTTGTTCATATTTAAGAGATCCCGTCATTTTGAAAATTATATTTAGTAGGCCAGGTGCTTAAAATACATCTTCCTCAGGGAACTTAAGCTGAGAACTGAAAATTCAGATACCTTATTCATCTTTTACAGATCCCGTCATTTTGAAAATTATATTTAGTAGTCCAGGTGCTTAAAAAACATCTTGCTCAGGGAACTTAAGCTGAGAACTGAAAATTCAGATACCTAGTTAATATTTTAGAGATCCCGTCATTTTGAAAATTATATTTAGTAGTCCAGGTGCTTAAAAAACATCTTGCTCATGGAACTTAAGCTAAGAACTGAAATATACGATATCCCAATGGTATTTCAGTTGTCCATTCATTCTATAAATTATATCTAGTAGTCCAAGTGCTTAAAATACAACTTCCTAAGGGAATTTAAGCTGAGAACTGAAAATAAAGATACCTAGTTCATATTTTAGATATCACTTCATTTTTAAAATTATATTTAGTAGTCCAGGTGCTTGAAATACATCATCCTCAGGGAACTTAAGCTGAGAACTGAAAATTCAGATACCTTGTTCATTTTTTACAGATGCCGTCATTTTGAAAATTATATTTAGTAGTCCAGGTGCTTAAAAAACAACTTGCTCAGGGATCTTAAGCGGAGAACTGAAAATTCAGATACATAGTTTATATTTTAGAGATCCCGTGATTTTGAAAATTATATTTAGTAGTCCAGGTACTTAAAAAACATCTTCCTCAGGGAACTTAAGCTAAGAACTGAAATATACGATATCCGAATGGTATTTCAGTGGTCCAGTCATTCTAAAAATTATATCTAGTAGTCGAAGTGCCTAAAATACATCTTCCTCACGGAACTTAAGATGAGAACTGAAAATTAAGATACCTAGTTCATATTATAGAGATCCCGTCATTTTAAAAATTATATTTAGTATTCCAGGTGCTTAGAAAACATCCTCTTCAGGGAACTTAAGCTGAGAACTGAAAATTCAGATACCTTGTTCATATTTAAGAGATCCCGTCATTTAGAAACTTATATTTAGTAGTCCAGGTGCTTAAAAAAAAATCTTCCTCAGGGAACTTAAGCTGAGAACTGAAATTTAAGATATCCGAATGGTATTTCAGTGGTCCAGTCATTCTAAAAATTATATCTAGTAGTCCAAGTGCCTAAAATACATCTACCTCAGGGAACTTAAGCTGAGAACAGAAAATAAAGATATCTAGTTCATATTTTAGAGATCCCGTCATTTTTGAAAATTATATTTAGTAGTCCAGGTGCTTAAAATACATCTTCCTTAGGGAACGTAAGCTGAGAACTGAAAATTCAGATACCTTGTTCATTTTTTACAGATCCCGTCATTTTGAAAATTATATTTAGTAGTCCAGGTGCTTAAAAAACATCTTGCTCAGGGATCTTAAGCGGAGAACTGAAAATTCAGATACCTAGTTTATATTTTAGAGATCCCGTCATTTTGAAAATTATATTTAGTAGTCCAGGTACTTAAAAAACATCTTCCTCAGGGAACTTAAGCTGAGAACTGAAAATTCAGATACCTTGTTCATATTTAAGAGATCCCGTCATTGAGAAAGTTATTTTTTGTTGTCCAGGTGCTTAAAAAAAAATCTTCCTCAGGGAACTTAAGCTGAGAACTGAAATTTAAGATATCCGTATGGTATTTCAGTGGTCCAGTCATTCTAAAAATTATATCTAGTAGTCCAAGTGCCTAAAATACATCTTCCTCAGGGAACTTAAGCTGAGAACTGAAAATAAAGATACCTAGTTCATATTTTAGAGATCCCGTCATTTTGAAAATTATATTTAGTAGTCCAGGTGCTTAAAAAACATCCTCTTCAGGGAACTTAAGCTGAGAACTGAAAATAAAGATACCTAGTTCATATTTTAGAGATCCCGTCATTTAGGAACTTATATTTAGTAGTCCAGGTGCTTAAAAAAAAATCTTCCTCTGGGAACTTAAGCTGAGAACTGAAATATAAGATATCCGAATGGTATTTCAGTGGTCCATTCATTCTATAAATTATATCTAGTAGTCCAAGTGCTTAAAATACAACTTCCTCACGGAACTTAAGCTGAGAACTGAAAATAATGATACCTAGTTCATATTTTAGAGATCCCGACATTTTCAAAATTATATTCAGTAGTCCAAGTGCTTAAAATACAACTTCCTAAGGGAACTTAAGCTGAGAACTGAAAATAAAGATACCTTGTTCATATTTAACCGATCCCGTCATTTAGAAAATTATATTTAGTTGTCCAGGTGCATAAAAAAAAATCTTCCTCAGGGAACTTAAGCTTAGAACTGAAATATAAGATATCCGAATCGTATTTCAGTGGTCCATTCATTCTATAAATTATATCAAGAAGTCCAAGTGCTTAAAATACAACTTCCTAAGGGAACTTAAGCTGAGAACTGAAAATAAAGATACATAGTTCATATTTTAGAGATCCCGACATTTTGAAAATTATATTTAGTAGTCCAGGTGCTTAAAATACATCTTCCTCAGGGAACTTAAGCTAAGAACTGAAAAGTCAGATACCTTGTTCATATTTAAGAGATTCCGTCATTTAGAAAATTATATTTAGTAGTCCAGGTGCTTAAAAAAAAATCTTCCTCAGGGAACTTAAGCTGAGAACTGAAAAATAAGATACCTAGTTCATAATTTAGAGATCCCGTCATTTTGAAAATTATATTTAGTAGTCCAGGTACTTAAAAAACATCTTCCTCTGGGAACTTAAGCTGAGAACTGAAAATTCAGATACCTTGTTCATATTTAAGAGATCCCGTCATTTAGAAAATTATACTTAGTAGTCCAGGTGCTTAAAAAAAAATCTTCCTCAGGGAACTTAAGCTGAGAACTGAAATATAAGATATCCGAATGGTATTTCAGTGGTCCATTCATTCTATAAATTATATCTAGTAGTCCAAGTGCTTAAAATACAACTTCCTCACGGAACTTAAGCTGAGAACTGAAAATAATGATACCTAGTTCATATTTTAGAGATCCCGACATTTTCAAAATTATATTCAGTAGTCCAAGTGCTTAAAATACAACTTCCTAAGGGAACTTAAGCTGAGAACTGAAAATAAAGATACCTTGTTCATATTTAACCGATCCCGTCATTTAGAAAATTATATTTAGTTGTCCAGGTGCATAAAAAAAAATCTTCCTCAGGGAACTTAAGCTGAGAACTGAAATATAAGATATCCGAATGGTATTTCAGTGGTCCATTCATTCTATAAATTATATCTAGTAGTCCAAGTGCTTAAAATACAACTTCCTCACGGAACTTAAGCTGAGAACTGAAAATAATGATACCTAGTTCATATTTTAGAGATCCCGACATTTTCAAAATTATATTTAGTAGTCCAGGTGCTTAAAATACATCTTGATCAGGGAACTTAAGCTAAGAACTGAAAAGTCAGATACCTTGTTCATATTTAAGAGATTCCGTCATTTAGAAAATTATATTGAGTAGTCCATGTGCATAAAAAAAAATCTTCCTCAGGGAACTTAAGCTGAGAACTGAAAAATAAGATACCTAGTTCATAATTTAGAGATCCCGTCATTTTGAAAATTATATTTAGTAGTCCAGGTGCTTAAAAAAAATCTTCCTCAGGGAACTTAAGCTGAGAACTGAAAATTCAGATACCTTGTTCATATTTAAGAGATCCCGTCATTTAGAAAATTATACTTAGTAGTCCAGGTGCTTAAAAAAAAATCTTCCTCAGGGAACTTAAGCTGAGAACTGAAATTTAAGACATCCGAATGGTATTTCAGTGGTCCAGTCATTCTAAAAATTATATCTAGTGGTCCAAGTGCCTAAAATACATCTACCTCAGGGAACTTAAGCTGAGAACTGAAAATAAAGATATCTAGTTCATATTTTAGAGATCCCGACATTTTGAAAATTATATTTAGTAGTCCAGGTGCTTAAAATAGATCTTCCTCAGGGAACGTAAGCTGAGAACTGAAAATTCAGATACCTTGTTCATTTTTTACAGATCCCGTCATTTTGAAAATTATATTTAGTAGTCCAGGTACTTAAAAAACATCTTCCTCGGGGAACTTAAGCTGAGAACTGAAAATTCAGATACCTTGTTCATATTTAACAGATCCCGTCATTTAGAAAATTATATTTAGTTGTCCAGGTGCTTAAAAAAAAATCTCCCTCAGGGAACTTAAGCTGAGAACTAAAAATTAGAATACCTAGTTCATATTTTATAGATCCAGTAATTTTAATAATTATATTTAGTAGTACAGGTGCTTAAAAAACATCCTCTTCAGGAAACTTAAGCTGAGAACTGAAAATTCAGATACCTTGTTCATATTTAAGAGATCCCGTCATTTAGAGAATTATATGTAGTAGTCCAGGCGCTTAAAAAACATCTTCCTCAGGGACCTTAATCTGAGAACCGCAAATTCAGATACCTTGTACATATTTTAGAGATCCCGTCATTTTGAAAAATATAATTAGTAGTCCAGGTGCTTAAAAAACATCTTGATCAGGGAAGTTAAGCTAAGAACTGAAATATACTATATCCGAATGGTATTTCAGTGGTCCAGTCATTCTAAAAATTATATCTAGTAGTCGAAGTGCCTAAAATACATCTTCCTCAGGGAACTTAAGCTGAAAAATGAAAATTAAGATACCTAGTTCCTATTTTAGAGATCCCGTCATTTTGAAAATTATATCTAGTAGTCGAAGTGCCTAAAATACATCTTCCTCAGGGAACTTAAGCTGAGAACTGAAAGTAAAGATACCTAGTTAATATTTTATAGATCCCGTCGATTTTAAAATTATATATAGTAGTTCAAGTGCCTAAAATACATCTTCCTCAGTGAACTTAAGCTGAGAACTGAAAATCAAAATAGCTAGTTTATATTTTAGAGATCCCGTCATTTTGAAAATTATATTTATTAGTCCAGGTGCTTAAAAAACATCTTCCTCAGGGAAGTTAAGCTAAGAACTGAAATATGCGATATCCGAATGGTATTTCAGTGGTCCAGTAATTCTAAAAATTATATCTAGTAGTCCAGGTGCTTAAAAAACATCTTCCTCAGGGAACTTAAGCTGAGAACTGAAAATTCAGATACCTTGTTCATATTTTACAGATCCCGTCATTTTGAAAATTATATCTAGTAGTCCAGGTGCGTAAAAAACTTCTTGCTCAGGGAACTTAAGCTGAGAACTGAAATGTAAGATATCTGAATGGTATTTGAGTGGTCCAGTCATTCTAAAAATTATATCTAGTTGCCCAAGTACCTAAAATACATCTTACTCGGGGAAGTTAAGCTGAGAACTGAAAATTCGGATACCTTGTTCATTTTTTACAGATCCCGTCATTTTGAAAATTATATTTAGTAGTCCAGGTGCCTAAAAAAGATCTTCCTCAGGGAACTTAAGTTAAGAACTGAAATATACGATATCCGAAAGGTATTTCAGTGGTCCAGTCATTCTAAAAGTTATATCTAGTATTCGAAGTGCCTAAAATACATCTTCCTCAGGGAACTTAAGCTGAGAACTGAAAATTAAAATACCTAGTTCTTATTTTAGAGATCCCCTCATTTTGAAAATTATATCTAGTAGTCCCAGCGCCTAAAATACATCTTCCTCAGGGAACTTAAGCTGAGAACTGAAAATAAAGATACCTAGTTAATATTTTATAGATCCGTCATATTGAAAATTATATCTAGTAGTCCAAGTGCCTAAAATACATCTTCCTCAGTGAACTTAAGCTGAGAACTGAAAATCAAAATAGCTAGTTTATATTTTAGAGATCCCGTCATTTTGAAAATTATATTTAGTAGTCCAGGTGCTTAAAAAACATCTTCCTCAGGGAAGTTAAGCTAAGAACTGAAATATACGATATCCGAATGGTATTTCAGTGGTCCAGTAATTCTAAAAATTATATCTAGTAGTCGAAGTGCCAAAAAATACATCTTCCTCAGGGAACTTAAGCTGAGAAATGAAAATTAAGATACCTAGTTCCTATTTTACAGATCCCGTCATTTTAAAGATTATATTTAGTAGTCCAGCTGCTTAAAATACATCTTCCTCAGGGAACTTAAGCTGAGAACTGAAAATTCAGATTCCTTGTTCATTTTTTACAGATCCCGTCATTTTGAAAATTATATTTAGTAGTCCAGGTGCTGTAAAACATCTTGATCAGGGAACTTAAGCTAAGAACTGAAATATAAGATATCCGAATGGTATTTCAGTGGTCCAGTCATTCTATAAATTATATTTAGTAGTACAAGAGCCTAAAATACATCTTCCTCAGGGAACTTAAGCTGAGAACAGAAATTTAAGATATCCGATTGGTATTTCAGTGGTCCAGTCATTCTAAAAATGATATCTAGTAGTCCAAGTGCATAAAATACATCTTCCTCAGGGAACTTAAGCTGAGAACTGAAAATTAAAAGAGCTAGTTTATATTTTAGATATCCCGTCATTTTGAAAATTATATTTAGTAGTCCAGGTGCTTAAAAAACATCTTCCTCAGGGAAGTTAAGCTAAGAACTGAAATATACAATATCCGAATGGTATTTCAGTGGTCCAGTCATTCTAACAATTATATCTAGTAGTCGAAGTGCCTAAAATACATCTTCCGCAGGGAACTTAAGCTGAGAACTGAAAATTAAGATACCTAGTTCATATTTTAGAGATCCCGTCATTTTAAAAATTATATTTAGTAGTCCAGGTGCTTAAAAAACATCCTCTTCAGGAAACTTAAGCTGAGAACTGAAAATTCAGATACCTTGTTCATATTTAAGAGATCCCGTTATTTTGAGAATTATATTTAGTAGTCCAGGTGCTTAAAAAACATCTTCCTCAGGGAACTTAATCTGAGAACTGAAAATTCAGATACCTTGTACATATTTTAGAGATCCCGTCATTTTGAAAAATATAATTAGTAGTCCAGGTGCTGAAAAACATCTTGATCAGGGAACTTAAGCTAAGAACTGAAATATAAGATATCCGAATGGTATTTCAGTGGTCCAGTCATTCTAAAACTTATACCTAGTTGTACAAGTGCTTAAAATACATCTTCCTCAGGGACCTTAAGCTGAGAACTGAAAATTAAGATACCTAGTTCATATTTTAGAGATCCCGACATTTCGAAAATTATATTTAGTAGTCCAGGTGCTTAAAATGCATCTCCCTTAGGGAACTTAAGCTGAGAACTGAAAATTCAGATACCTTGTTCATTTTTTACTGATCCCGTCATTTAGGAAATTATATTTTGTAGTCCAGGTGCTTAAAAAAAAATCTTCCTCAGGGAACTTAAGCTGAGAACTGAAAAATAAGATACCTAGTTTATATTTTAGAGATCCCGTCATTTTGAAAATTATATTTAGTAGTCCAGGTGCTTAAAAAACATCTTCTTCAGGGAACTTAAGCTGAGAACTGAAAATTAAGATACCTAGTTCATATTTTAGAGATCCCGTCATTTTGAAAAATATATTTAGTAGTCCAGGTGCTTAAAATACATCTTCCTCAGGGAACTTAAGCTGAGAAATGAAAATTCGGATACCTTGTTCATATTTTAGAGATCCCGTCATTTTTGAAAATTATATTTCGTATTCCAGGTGCTTAAAAAACTTCTTCTTCAGGGAACTTAATCTGAGAACCGAAAATTCAGATACCTTGTACGTATTTTAGAGATCCCGTCATTTTGAAAATTATATTTAGTAGTCCAGGTGCTTAAAAAAAAAATCTTCCTCAGGGAACTTAAGCTGAGAACTGAAAATTAAGATACCTAGTTCATATTTTAGAGATCCCGTCATTTTGAAAATTATATTTAGTAGTCCAGGTACTTAAAAAACATCTTCCTCAGGGAACTTAAGCTGAGAACTGAAAATTCAGATACCTTGTTCATATTTAAGAGATCCCGTCATTTACAAAATTATACTTAGTAGTCCAGGTGCTTAAAAAAAAATCTTCTTCAGGTAACTTAATCTGTGAAATGAAAATTAAGATATCCGAATGGTATTTCAGTGGTACATTCATTCTAAAAATTATAACTAATAGTCAAAGAGCATAAAATACATTTACCTCAGGGAACTTAAGCTGAGAACTGAAAATAAAGATATCTAGTTCATATTTTAGAGATCCCGACATTTTGAAAAATATATTTAGTAGTCCAGGTGCTTAAAATAGATCTTCCTCAGGGAACGTAAGCTGAGAACTGAAAATTCAGATACCTTGTTCATTTTTTACGGATCCCGTCATTTTGAAAATTATATTTAGTAGTCCAGGTACTTAAAAAACATCTTCCTCGGGGAACATAAGCTGAGAACTGAAAATTCAGATACCTTGTTCATATTTCAGAGATCCCGTCATTTAGAAAATTATATTTAGTTGTCCAGGTGCTTAAAAAAAAATCTTCCTCAGGGAACTTAAGCTGAGAACTAAAAATTAGATACCTAGTTCATATTTTAGAGATCCCGTCATTTAAAAAATTATATTTAGTAATACAGGTTCTTAAAAACATCCTCTTCAGGAAACTTAAGCTGAGAACTGAAAATTCAGATACCTTGTTCATATTTAAGAGATCCCGTCATTTTGAGAATTATATGTAGTAGTCCAGGCGCTTAAAAAACATCTTCCTCAGGGACCTTAATCTGAGAACCGCAAATTCAGATACCTTGTACATATTTTAGAGATCCCGTCATTTTGAAAAATATAATTAGTAGTCCAGGTGCTTAAAAAACATCTTGATCAGGGAAGTTAAGCTAAGAACTGAAATATACTATATCCGAATGGTATTTCAGTGGTCCAGTCATTCTAAAAATTATATCTAGTAGTCGAAGTGCCTAAAATACATCTTCCTCAGGGAACTTAAGCTGAAAAATGAAAATTAAGATACCTAGTTCCTATTTTAGAGATCCCGTCATTTTGAAAATTATGTCTAGTAGTCGAAGTGCCTAAAATACCTCGTCCTCAGGGAACTTAAGCTGAGAACTGAAAGTAAAGATACCTCGATTATATTTTATAGTTCCCGTCATTTTGAAAATTATATCTATTAGTCCTGGTGCCGAAAATACATCTTCCTCAGGGAACTTAAGCTGAGAACTGAAAATCAAAATAGCTAGTTTATATTTTAGAGATCCCGTCATTTTGAAAATTATATTTATTAGTCCAGGTGCTTAAAAAACATCTTCCTCAGGGAAGTTAAGCTAAGAACTGAAATATGCGATATCCGAATGGTATTTCAGTGGTCCAGTAATTCTAAAAATTATATCTAGTAGTCCAGGTGCTTAAAATACATCTTCCTCAGGGAACTTAAGCTGAGAACTGAAAATTCAGATTCCTTGTTCATTTTTTACAGATCCCGTCATTTTGAAAATTATATTTAGTAGTCCAGGTGCGTAAAAACTTCTTGCTCAGGGAACTTAAGCTGAGAACTGAAATGTAAGATATCTGAATGGTATTTGAGTGGTCCAGTCATTCTAAAAATTATATCTAGTTGCCCAAGTACCTAAAATACATCTTACTCGGGGAAGTTAAGCTGAGAACTGAAAATTCAGATACCTAGTTCATATTTTAGAGATCCCGTCATTTTGAAAATTATATTTAGTAGTCCAGGTGCCTAAAAAAGATCTTCCTCAGGGAAGTTAAGCTAAGAACTGAAATATGCGATATCCGAATGGTATTTCAGTGGTCCAGTCATTCTAAAAATTATAACTAGTAGTCGAAGTGCCTAAAATACATCTTCCTCAGGGAACTTAAGCTGAGAACTGAAAATAAAGAGCCCTAGTTCATATGTTAGAGATCCGTCATATTGAAAATTATATCTAGTAGTCCAAGTGCCTAAAATACATCTTCCTCAGTGAACTTAAGCTGAGAACTGAAAATCAAAATAGCTAGTTTATATTTTAGAGATCCCGTCATTTTGAAAATTATATTTAGTAGTCCAGGTGCTTAAAAAACATCTTCCTCAGGGAAGTTAAGCTAAGAACTGAAATATGCGATATCCGAATGGTATTTCAGTGGTCCAGTCATTCTAAAAATTATAACTAGTAGTCGAAGTGCCAAAAAATACATCTTCCTCAGGGAACTTAAGCTGAGAAATGAAAATTAAGATACCTAGTTCCTATTTTACAGATCCCGTCATTTTAAAGATTATATTTAGTAGTCCAGCTGCTTAAAATACATCTTCCTCAGGGAACTTAAGCTGAGAACTGAAAATTCAGATTCCTTGTTCATTTTTTACAGATCCCGTCATTTTGAAAATTATATTTAGTAGTCCAGGTGCTGTAAAACATCTTGATCAGGGAACTTAAGCTAAGAACTGAAATATAAGATATCCGAATGGTATTTCAGTGGTCCAGTCATTCTAAAAATTATATCTAGTTGTCCAAGTGCCTAAAATACATCTTCCTCAGGGAACTTAAGCTGAGAACTGAAATTTAAGATATCCGAATGGTATTTCAGTGGTCCAGTCATTCTAAAAATTATATCTAGTAGTCCAAGTGCCTAAAATACATCTTCGTCAGGGAACTTAAGCTGAGAACTGAAAATTAAAATAGCTAGTTTATATTTTAGAGATCCCGTCATTTTGAAAATTATATTTATTAGTCCAGGTGCTTAAAAAACATCTTCCTCAGGGAAGTTAAGCTAAGAACTGAAATATGAGATATCCGAATGGTATTTAAGAGGTCCAGTCATTCTAACAATTATATCTAGTAGTCGAAGTGCCTAAAATACATCTTCCGCAGGGAACTTAAGCTGAGAACTGAAAATTAAGATACCTAGTGCATATTTTAGAGATCCCGTCATTTTAAAAATTATATTTAGTAGTCCAGGTGCTTAAAAAACATCCTCTTCAGGAAACTTAAGCTGAGAACTGAAAATTCAGATACCTTGTTCATATTTAAGAGATCCCGTTATTTTGAGAATTATATTTAGTAGTCCAGGTGCTTAAAAAACATCTTCCTCAGGGAACATAATCTGAGAACTGAAAATTCAGATACCTTGTACATATTTTAGAGATCCCGTCATTTTGAAAACTATATTTAGTAGTCCAGGTTCTTAAAAAACATCTTTATCAGGGAACTTAAGCTAAGAACTGAAATATAAGATATCCGAATGGTATTTAAGTGGTCCAGTCATTCTAAAACTTATACCTAGTTGTCCAAGTGCCTAAAATACATCTTCCTCAGGGACCTTAAGCTGAGAACTGAAAATTAAGATACCTAGTTGATATTTTAGAGATCCCGTCATTTTGAAAAATATATTTAGTAGTCCAGGTGCTTAAAATACATCTTCCTTAGGGAACTTAAGCTGAGAACTGAAAATTCAGATACCTTGTTCATTTTTTACTGATCCCGTCATTTAGGAAATTATATTTTGTAGTCCAGGTGCTTAAAAAAAAAAATCTTCCTCAGGGAACTTCAGCTGAGAACTGAAAATTAAGATACAGGGTACATATTTTAGAGATCCCGTCATTTTGAAAATTATATTTAGTAGTACAGGTGCTTAAAAAACATCTTCCTCAGGGAACTTAAGCTGAGAACTGAAAATTAAGATACCTAGTTCATATTTTAGAGATCCCGTCATTTTGAAAATTATATTTAGTAGTCCAGTTGCTTAAAAAACATCTTCCTCAGGGAACTTAAGCTGAGAAATGAAAATTCGGATACCTTGTTCATATTTTAGAGATCCCGTCATTTTGAAAACTATATTTAGTAGTCCAGGTGCTTAAAAAACCTCTTCTTCAGGGAACTTAATATGAGAACTGAAAATTCAGATACCTTGTACATATTTTAGAGTTCCCGTCATTTTGAAAATTATATTTTGTAGTCCAGGTGCTTAAAAAACATCTTGATCAGGGAACTTAAGCTAAGTACTGAAATATAAGATATCCGAATGGTATTTCAGTGGTCCAGTCATTCTAAAAATTATATCTAGTAGTCCAAGTGCCTAAAATACATCTTCCTCAGGGAACTTAAGCTGAGAACTGAAATTTAAGATACCTAGTTCATATTTTAGAGATCCCGTCATTTTGAAAATTACATTTAGTAGTCCAGGTGCTTAAAAAACCTCTTCTTCAGGGAACTTAAGCTGAGAACTGAAATTTAAGATATCCGAATGGTATTTCAGTGGTCCAGTCATTCTAAAAATTATATCTAGTAGTCCAAGTGCCTAAAATACATCTTCCTCAGGGAACTTAAGCTGAGAACTGAAAATCAAAATAGCTAGTTTATATTTTAGAGATCCCGTCATTTTGAAAATTATATTTATTAGTCCAGGTGCTTAAAAAACATCTTCCTCAGGGAAGTTAAGCTAAGAACTGAAATATGCGATATCCGAATGGTATTTCAGTGGTCCAGTCATTCTAAAAATTCTAACTAGTAGTCGAAGTGCCTAAAATACATCTTCCTCAGGGAACTTAAGCTGAGAACTGAAAATTAAGATACCTAGTACATATATTAGAGATCCCGTCATTTTAATAATTATATTTAGTAGTCCAGGTGCTTAAAAAACATCCTCTTCAGGAAACTTAAGCTGAGAACTGAAAATTCAGATACCTTGTTCATATTTAAGAGATCCCGTTATTTTGAGAATTATATTTAGTAGTCCAGGTGCTTAAAAAACATCTTCCTCAGGGAACTTAATCTGAGAACTGAAAATTCAGATAACTAGAACATATTATAGAGATACAGAAAGTTTGAAAAATATAATTAGAAGTACAGGTGCTTAAAAAACATCTTGATCAGGGAACTTAAGCTAAGAACTGAAATATAAGATATCCGAATGGTATTTCAGTGGTCCAGTCATTCTGTAAATTATATCTAGTAGTCCAAGTGCTTAAAATACATCTTCCTCAGGGAACTTAAGCTGAGAACTGAAAATAAAGATACCCAGTTCATATTTTAGAGATCCCGTCATTTTGAAAATTATATTTAGTAGTCCAGGTGCTTAGAAAACCTCTTGCTCAGGGAATTTAAGCTGAGAACTGAAATTTAAGATATCCGAATGGTATTTCAGTGGTCCAGTCATTCTAAAAATTATATCTAGTAGTCCAAGTTCCTAAAATACATCTACCTCAGGGAACTTAAGATGAGAACTGAAAATTCAGATACCTAGGTCATATTTTAGAGATCCCGTCATTTTGAAAATTATATTTAGTAGTCCAGGTGCTTAAAAAACATCTTCCTCAGGGAACTTAAGCTAAGAACTGAAATATACGATATCCGAATGGTATTTCAGTGGTCCAGTCATTCTAAAAATTATATCTAGTAGTCTAAGTGCCTAAAATACATCTTTCTCAGGGAACTTAAGCTGAGAACTGAAAATTCAGATACCTAGTTCATATTTTAGAGATCCCGTCATTTTGAAAATTATATTCAGTAGTCCTGGTGCTTAAAAAACATCTTGCTCAGGGATCTTAAGCGGAGAACTGAAAATTCAGATTCCTTGTTCATATTTTAGAGATCCCGTCATTTTGAAAAATATAATTAGTAGTCCAGGTGCTTAAAAAACATCTTGATCAGGGAACTTAAGCTAAGAACTGAAATATAAGATATCCGAATGGTATTTCAGTGGTCCAGTCATTCTATATATTATATCGAGTAGTCCAAGTGCTTAAAATACATCTTCCTCAGGAAACTTAAGCTGAGAACTGAAAATAAAGATACCTAGTTCATATTTTAGAGATCCCGACATTTTGAAAATTATATTTAGTAGTCCAGGTGCTTAAAATACATCTTCCTCAGGGAACTTAAGCTGAGAACTGAAAATTCAGATACCTTGTTCATTTTTTACAGATCCCGTCATTTTGAAAATTATACTTAGTAGTCCAGGTTCTTAAAAAACATCTTGCTCAGGGAACTTAAGCTGAGAACTGAAAATTCAGATACCTAGTTTATATTTTAGAGATCCCGTCATTTTGAAAATTATATTCAGTAGTCCTGGTGCTTAAAAAACATCTTGATCAGGGAACTTAAGCTAAGAACTGAAATACAAGATATCCGAATGGTATTTCAGTGGTCCAGTCATTCTATAAATTATATCTAGTAGTCCAAGTGCTTAAAATACAACTTCCTCAGGGACCTTCAGCTGAGAACTGAAAATAAAGATACCTAGTTCATATTTTAGAGATCCCGACATTTTGAAAATTATATTTAGTAGTCCAGGTGCTTAAAATACATCTTCCTCAGGGAACGTCAGCTGAGAACTGAAAATAAAGATACCTAGTTCATATTTTAGAGATCCCGACATTTTGAAAATTATATTTAATAGTCCAGTTGCTTAAAATACATCTTCCTCAGGGAACTTAAGCTGAGAACTGAAAATTCAGATACCTTGTTCATTTTTTACTGATCCCGTCATTTAGGAAATTATATTTTGTAGTCCAGGTGCTTAAAAAAAAATCTTCCTCAGGGAACTTAAGCTGAGAACTGAAAAATAAGATACCTAGTTCATATTTTAGAGATCCCGTCATTTGGAAAATTATAGTTATTAGTACAGGTGCTTAAAAAACATTTTTCTTCAGGGAACTTAAGCTGAAAACTGAAAATTCAGATTCCTTGTTCATATTTTAGAGATCCCGTCATTTTCAAAATTATATATAGTAGTCCAAGTAATTAAAAAACATCTTCCTCAGGGAACTTAAGCTAAGAACTGAAGTATAAAATATCCGAATGGCATTTCAGTGGTCCAGTCATTCTAAAAATTATATCTCGTAGTCCAAGTGCCTAAAATACATCTTCCTGAGGGAACTTAAGCTGAGAACTGAAAATTAAAATACCTAATTCATATTTTAGAGATCCCGTCATTTTGAAAATTATATTTAGTAGTCCAGGTGCTTAAAAAACATCTTCTTCAGGGAACTTAAGCTGAGAACTGAAAATTAAGATACCTAGTTCATATTTTAGAGATCCCGTCATTTTGAAAAATATATTTAGTAGTCCAGGTGCTTAAAATACATCTTCCTCAGGGAACTTAAGCTGAGAAATGAAAATTCGGATACCTTGTTCATATTTTAGAGATCCCGTCATTTTGAAAACTATATTTAGTAGTCCAGGTGCTTAAAAAACCTCTTCTTCAAAGAACTTAAGCTGTGAACTGAAAATTCAGATCCCTTGTTCATATTTGCGAGATCCCGTCATTTTCAAAATTATATTTCGCAGTCCAGGTGCTTAAAAAACATCTTCCTCAGGGAACTTAATCTGAGAACTGAAAATTCAGATACCTTGTAAAGATTTAAGAGATCCCGTCATTTCGAAAATTATAATTAGTAGTCCAGGTGCTTAAAAAACATCTTGACCAGGGAACTTAAGGTAAGAACTGAAATGTAAGATATCTGAATGGTATTTGAGTGGTCCAGTCATTCTAAAAATTATATCTAGTAGTCCAATTGCCTAAAATACATCTTCCTCAGGGAACTTAAGCTGAGAACTGAAAATATAGATACCTAGTTCATATTTTAGAGATCCCGTCATTTTGAAAATTATATTTATTAGTCCAGGTGCATAAAATACATCTTCCTCAGGGAACGTAAGCTGAGAATTGAAATTTAAGATATCCGAATGGTATTTTAGTGGTCCAGTCATTCTAAAAATTATATCTAGTAGTCCAAGTGCCTAAAATACTTCTTCCTCAGGGAACTTAAGCTGAGAACTGAAAATCACAGTAGCTAGTTTATATTTTAGAGATCCCGTCATTTTGAAAATTATATTTAGTAGTCCAGGTGCTTAAAAAACATCTTCCTCAGGGAACTTAAGCTGAGAACTGAAAATTCAGATACCTGGTTTATATTTTAGAGATCCCGTCATTGTGAAAATTATATTCAGTAGTCCGGGTGCTTAAAAAACATCTTGATCAGGGAACTTAAGCTAAGAACTGAAATATAAGATATCCGAATGGTATTTCAGTGGTCCAGTCATTCTATAATTTATTTCTATTAGTCCAAGTGCCTAAAATACATCTTCTTCAGGGAACTTAAGCGGAGAACTGAAAATTCAGATACCTAGTTTACATTTTAGAGATCCCGTCATTTTGAGAATTATATTTAGTAGTCCAGGTGCTTAAAAAACACCTTCCTCAGGGAACTTAAGCTAAGAACTAAAATATTCGATATCTGAATTGTATTTCAGTGGTCCAGTCATTCTAAATATTATATCTAGTAGTCGAAGTGCCTAAAATACATCTTCCTCAGGGAACTTAAGCTGAGAACTGAAAATTAAGATACCTAGTTCATATTTTAGAGATCCCGTCATTTTAAAAATTATATTTAGTAGTCCAGGTGCTTAAAAAACATCTTCCTCAGGGAACGTAAGCTGAGAACTGAAAATTCAGGTACCTTGTTCATATTTAAGAGATCCCGTCATTTTGAGAATTATATTTAGTAGTCCAGGTGCTTAAAAAACATCTTCCTCAGGGAACTTAATCTGAGAACTGAAAATTAAGATACCTTGTACATATTTTAGAGATCCCGTCATTATGAAAAATAAAATTAGTAGTCCAGGTGCTTAAAAAACATCTTGATCATGGAACTTAAGCTAAGAACTGAAATATAAGATATCCGAATGGTATTTCAGTGGTCCAGTCATTCTATAAATTATATCTAGTAGTTCAAGTGCTTAAAATACATCTTCCTCAGGGAACTTAAGCTGAGAACTGAAAATAAAGATACCTAGTTCATATTTTAGAGATCCCGACATTTTGAAAATTATATTTAGTAGTCCAGGTGCTTAAAATACATCTTCCTCAGGGAACTTAAGCTGAGAACTGAAAATTCAGATACCTTGTTCATTTTTTACGTATCCCGTCATTTTGAAAATTATATTTAGTAGTCCAGGTGCTTAAAAA
The DNA here is from genome assembly GCA_030998225.1 of Diplolepis rosae. Lineage (NCBI taxonomy): Eukaryota > Metazoa > Arthropoda > Insecta > Hymenoptera > Diplolepididae > Diplolepis > Diplolepis rosae. The sequence goes on along the minus strand of JAPYXD010000158.1, from coordinate 1,728,791 downwards.
ACATCTTGCTCAGGGAACTTAAGCTGAGAACTGAAAATTCAGATACCTAGTTTATATTTTAGAGATCCCGTCATTTTGAAAATTATATTCAGTAGTCCAGGTGCTTAAAAAACATCTTGATCAGGGAACTTAAGCTAAGAACTGAAATATAAGATATCCGAATGGTATTTCAGTGGTCCAGTCATTCTATAAATTATATCTAGTAGTCCAAGTGCTTAAAATACAACTTCCTCAGGGAACGTCAGCTGAGAACTGAAAATGAGGATACCTAGTTCATATTTTAGAGATCCCGACATTTTGAAAATTATATTTAGTAGTCCAGGTGCATAAAATACATCTTCCTCAGGGAACTTAAGCTGAGAACTGAAAATTAAGATACCTAGTTCATATTTTAGAGATCCCGTCATTTTAAAAATTATATTTAGTAGTACAGGTGCTTAAAAAGATCCTCTTCAGGGAACTTAAGCTGAGAACTGAAAATTCAGATACCTTGTTCATATTTAAGAGATCCCGTCATTTTAAAAATTATATTTAGTAGTCCAGGTGCTTAAAAAACATCTTGCTCAGGGAACTTAAGCGGAGAACTGAAAATTCAGATACCTTGTACATATTTTAGAGATCCCGTCATTTTGAAAAATATAATTAGTAGTCCAGGTGCTTAAAAAACATCTTGATCAGGGAACTTAAGCTAAGAACTGAAATACAAGATATCCGAATGGTATTTCAGTGGTCCAGTCATTCTATATATTATATCGAGTAGTCCAAGTGCTTAAAATACATCTTCCTCAGGAAACTTAAGCTGAGAACTGAAAATAAAGATACCTAGTTCATATTTTAGAGATCCCGACATTTTGAAAATTATAGTTAGTAGTCCAGGTGCTTAAAATACATCTTCCGCAGGGATCTTAAGATGAGAACTGAAAATTCAGATACCTTGTTCATTTTTTACAGATCCCGTCATTTTGAAAATTATACTTAATAGTCCAGGTTCTTAAAAAACATCTTGCTCAGGGAACTTAAGCTGAGAACTGAAAATAAAGATACCTAGTTCATATTTTAGAGATCCCGACATTTTGAAAATTATATTTAGTAGTCCAGGTGCTTAAAATACATCTTCCTCAGGGAACTTAAGCTGAGAACTGAAAATTCAGATACCTTGTTCATTTTTTACAGATCCCGTCATTTTGAAAATTATATTCAGTAGTCCAGGTGCTTAAAAAACATCTTGATCAGGGAACTTAAGCTAAGAACTGAAATATAAGATATCCGAATGGTATTTCAGTAGTCCAGTCATTCTATAAATTATATCTAGTAGTCCAAGTGCTTAAAATACAACTTCCTCAGGGAACGTCAGCTGAGAACTGAAAATAAAGATACCTAGTTCATATTTTAGAGATCCCGACATTTTGAAAATTATATTTAGTAGTCCAGGTGCTTAAAATACATCTTCCACAGGGAACTTAAGCTGAGAACTGAAAATAAAGATACCTAGTTCATATTTTAGAGATCCCGACATTTTCAAAATTATATTCAGTAGTCCAGTTGCTTAAAATGCATCTCCCTTAGCGAACTTAAGCTGAGAACTGAAAATTCAGATACCTTGTTCATTTTTTACTGATCCCGTCATTTAGGAAATTATATTTTGTAGTCCAGGTGCTTAAAAAAAATCTTCCTCAGGGAACTTAAGCTGAGAACTGAAAAATAAGATACCTAGTACATATTTTAGAGATCCCGTCATTTTGAAAATTATATTTAGTAGTACAGGTGCTTAAAAAACATTTTTCTTCAGGGAACTTAAGCTGAAAACTGAAAATTCAGATTCCTTGTTCATATTTTAGAGATCCCGTCATTTTCAAAATTATATATAGTAGTCCAAGTAATTAAAAAACATCTTCCTCAGGGAACTTAAGCTAAGAACTGAAGTATAAAATATCCGAATGGCATTTCAGTGGTCCAGTCATTCTAAAAATTATATCTCGTAGTCCAAGTGCCTAAAATACATCTTCCTGAGGGAACTTAAGCTGAGAACTGAAAATTAAAATACCTAGTTCATATTTTAGAGATCCCGTCATTTTGAAAATTATATTTAGTTGTCCAGGTGCTTAGAAAACATCTTCTTCAGGGAACTTAAGCTGAGAACTGAAAATTAAGATACCTAGTTCATATTTTAGAGATCCCGTCATTTTGAAAAATATATTTAGTAGTCCAGGTGCTTAAAATACATCTTCCTCAGGGAACTTAAGCTGAGAAATGAAAATTCGGATACCTTGTTCATATTTTAGAGATCCCGTCATTTTGAAAACTATATTTAGTAGTCCAGGTGCTTAAAAAACCTCTTCTTCAGGGAACTTAAGCTGTGAACTGAAAATTCAGATCCCTTGTTCATATTTAAGAGATCCCGTCATTTTGAAAATTATATTTAGTATTCCAGGTGCTTAAAAAACATCTTCCTCAGGGAACTTAATCTGAGAACTGAAAATTCAGATACCTTGTACATATTTTAGAGATCCCGTCATTTTGAAAATTATAATTAGTAGTCCAGGTGCTTAAAAAACATCTTGACCAGGGAACTTAAGGTAAGAACTGAAATGTAAGATATCTGAATGGTATTTGAGTGGTCCAGTCATTCTAAAAATTATATCTAGTAGTCCAATTGCCTAAAATACATCTTCCTCAGGGAACTTAAGCTGAGAACTGAAAATATAGATACCTAGTTCATATTTTAGAGATCCCGTCATTTTGAAAATTATATTTATTAGTCCAGGTGCATAAAATACATCTTCCTCAGGGAACGTAAGCTGAGAACTGAAATTTAAGATATCCGAATGGTATTTCAGTGGTCCAGTCATTCTAAAAATTATATCTATTAGTCCAAGTGCCTAAAATACATCTTCGTCAGGGACCTTAAGCTGAGAACTGAAAAATAAAATAGCTAGTTTATATTTTAGAGATCCCGTCATTTTTAAAATTATATTTAGTAGTCCAGGTGCTTAAAAAACATCTTGCTCAGGGAACTTAAGCTGAGAACTGAAAATTCAGATACCTAGTTTATATTTTAGAGTTCCCGTCATTTTGAAAATTATATTCAGTAGTCCGGGTGCTTAAAAAACATCTTGATCAGGGAACTTAAGCTAAGAACTGAAATATAAGATATCCGAATGGTATTTCAGTGGTCCAGTCATTCTATAAATTATATCTATTAGTCCAAGTGCCTAAAATACATCTTCTTCAGGGAACTTAAGCTGAGAACTTAAAATCAAAATAGCTAGTTTATATTTTAGAGATCCCGTCATTTTGAGAATTATATTTAGTAGTCCAGGTGCTTAAAAAACACCTTCCTCAGGGAACTTAAGCTAAGAACTAAAATATTCGATATCTGAATTGTATTTCAGTGGTCCAGTCATTCTAAATATTATATCTAGTAGTCGAAGTGCCTAAAATACATCTTCCTCAGGGAACTTAAGCTGAGAACTGAAAATTAAGATACCTAGTTCATATTTTAGAGATCCCGTCATTTTAAAAATTATATTTAGTAGTCCAGGTGCTTAAAAAACATCGTCGTCGTGGGCCTTAAGCTGAGAACTGGAAATTCAGATAGCTTGTTCTTATTTGAGAGATCGCGGCATTTTCAAAATTATATTTAGTAGTCCAGGTGCTTAAAAACATCTTCCTCAGGGAACTTAATCTGAGAACTGAAAATTCAGATACCTTGTACATATTTTAGAGATACCGTCATTATGAAAAATATAATTAGTAGTCCAGGTGCTTAAAAAACATCTTGATCAGGGAACCTAACCTACGACCTGATATATAAGATATCCGAATGGTATTTCAGTGGTCCAGTCATTCTATAAATTATATCTAGTAGTCCAAGTGCTTAAAATACATCTTCCTCAGGGAACTTAAGCTGAGAACTGAAAATAAAGATACCTAGTTCATATTTTAGAGATCCCGACATTTTGAAAATTATATTTAGTAGTCCAGGTGCTTAAAATACATCTTCCTCAGGGAACTTAAGCTGAGAACTGAAAATTCAGATACCTTGTTCATTTTTTACAGATCCCGTCATTTTGAAAATTATATTTAGTAGTCCAGGTGCTTAAAAAACATCTTGCTCAGGGAACTTAAGCTGAGAACTGAAAATTCAGATACCTAGTTTATATTTTAGAGATCCCGTCATTTTGAAAATTATATTCAGTAGTCCAGGTGCTTAAAAAACGTTTTCCTCAGGGAACTTAAGCTAAGAACTGAAATATAAGATATCCGAATGGTATTTCAGTGGTCCAGTCATTCTATAAATTATATCTAGTAGTCCAAGTGCTTAAAATACAACTTCCTCAGGGACCTTCAGCTGAGAACTGAAAATGAGGATACCTAGTTTATATTTTAGAGATCCCGTCATTTTGAAAATTATATTTAGTAGTCTAAGTGCATAAAATACATCTTCCTCAGGGAACTTAAGCTGAGAACTGAAAATTAAGATACCTAGTTCATATTTTAGAGATCCCGTCATTTTAAAAATTATATTTAGTAGTCCAGGTGCTTAAAAAACATCCTCTTCAGGGAACTTAAGCTGAGAACTGAAAATTCAGATTCCTTGTTCATATTTTAGAGATCCCGTCATTTTAAAAATTATATTTAGCAGTCCAGGTGCTTAAAAAACATCTTCCTCAGGGAACTTAATCTGAGAACTGAAAATTCAGATACCTTGTACATATTTTAGAGATCCCGTCATTTTGAAAAATATAATTAGTAGTCCAGGTGCTTAAAAAACATCTTGATCAGGGAACTTAAGCTAAGAACTGAAATATAAGATATCCGAATGGTATTTCAGTGGTCCAGTCATTCTATATATTATATCGAGTAGTCCAAGTGCTTAAAATACATCTTCCTCAGGAAACTTAAGCTGAGAACTGAAAATAAAGATACCTAGTTCATATTTTAGAGATCCCGACATTTTGAAAATTATATTTAATAGTCCAGCTGCTTAAAATACATCTTCCTCAGGGAACTTAAGCTGAGAACTAAAAATTCAGATACCTTGTTCATTTTTTACAGATCCCGTCATTTTGAAAATTATATTTAGTAGTCCAGGTGCTTAAAAAACATCTTGCTCAGGGAACTTAAGCTGAGAACTGAAAATTAAGATACCTAGTTCATATTTTAGAGATCCCGACATTTTGAAAATTATATTTAGTAGTCCACGTGCTTAAAATACATCTTCCTCAGGGAACTTAAGCTGAGAACTGAAAATTCAGATACCTTGTTCATTTTTTACAGATCCCGTCATTTTGAAAATTATATTCAGTAGTCCAGGTGCTTAAAAAACATCTTGATCAGGGAACTTAAGCTAAGAACTGAAATATAAGATATCCGAATGGTATTTCAGTAGTCCAGTCATTCTATAAATTATATCTAGTAGTCCAAGTGCTTAAAATACAACTTCCTCAGGGAACGTCAGCTGAGAACTGAAAATAAAGATACCTAGTTCATATTTTAGAGATCCCGACATTTTGAAAATTATATTTAGTAGTCCAGGTGCTTAAAATACATCTTCCTCAGGGAACTTAAGCTGAGAACTGAAAATTAAGATACCTAGTTCATATTTAAGAGATCCCGTCATTTTAAAAATTATATTTAGTAGTCCAGGTGCTTAAAAAGATCCTCTTCAGGGAACTTAAGCTGAGAACTGAAAATTCAGATTCCTTGTTCATATTTTAGAGATCCCGTCATTTTAAAAATTATATTTAGCAGTCCAGGTGCTTAAAAAACATCTTCCTCAGGGAACTTAATCTGAGAACTGAAAATTCAGATACCTTGTACATATTTTAGAGATCCCGTCATTTTGAAAAATATAATTAGTAGTCCAGGTGCTTAAAAAACATCTTGATCAGGGAACTTAAGCTAAGAACTGAAATATAAGATATCCGAATGGTATTTCAGTGGTCCAGTCATTCTATATATTATATCGAGTAGTCCAAGTGCTTTAAATACATCTTCTTCAGGGAACTTAAGCTAAGAACTTAAAATTCAGATACCTTGTTTATATTTAAGAGATCCCGTCATTTTGAAAATTATATTCAGTAGGCCAGGTGCTTAAAAAACATCTTTCTCAGGGAACTTAAGCTGAGAACTGAAAATTAAGATACCTAGTACATATTTTTGAGATCCCGTCATTTAAAAAATTATATTTAGTAGTACAGGTGCTTAAAAAACATCCTCTTCAGTAAACTTAAGCTGAGAACTGAAAATTCAGATACCTTGTTCATATTTAAGAGATCCCGTCATTTTGAGTATTATATTTAGTAGTCCAGGTGCTTAAAAAACATCTTGATCAGAGAACTTAAGCTAAGAATTAAATATAAGATATCCGAATGGTATTTCAGTGGTCCAGTCATTCTAAAAATTATATCTAGTAGTCCAAGTGCTTAAAATACATCTTCCTCAGGGAACTTAAGCTGAGAACTGAAAATTCAGATACCTTGTTCATTTTTCACAGATCCCGTCATTTTGAAAATTATATTTAGTAGTCCAGGTGCTTAAAAAACATCTGGCTCAGGGATCTTAAGCGGAGAACTGAAAATTCAGATACCTAGTTTATATTTTAGAGATCCCGTCATTTTGAAAATTATATTTAGTAGTCCAGGTGCTTAAAAAACATCTTGATCAGGGAACTTAAGCTAAGAACTGAAATATAAGATATCCGAATGGTATTTCAGTGGTCCATTCATTCTATAAATTATATCTAGTAGTCCAAGTGCTTAAAATACAACTTCCTCACGGAACTTAAGCTGAGAACTGAAAATAAAGATACCTAGTTCATATTTTAGAGATCCCGACATTTTGAAAATTATATTTAGTAGTCCAGGTGCTTAAAAAACATCTTGCTCAGGGATCTTAAGCGGAGAACTGAAAATTCAGATACATAGTTTATATTTTAGAGATCCCGTCATTTCGAAAATTATTTTTAGTAGTCCAGGTGCTTAAAAAACATCTTGATCAGAGAACTTAAGCTAAGAACTAAAATATAAGATATCCGAATGGTATTTCAGTGGTCCAGTCATTCTAAAAATTATATCTAGTAGTCCAAGTGCCTAAAATACATCGAACTTAAGAAAATTCAGATACCTTGTTCATATTTAAGAGATCCCGTTATTTTGAAAATTATATTTAGAAGTCCAGGTGCTTAGAATACATCTTCCTCAGTGAACTTAAGCTGAGAACTGAAAATTCAGATACCTTGTTCATTTTTTACAGATCCCGTCATTTTGAAAATTATATTTAGTAGTCCAGGTGATTAAAAAACATCTTGCTCAGGGAACTTAAGCTGAGAACTGAAAATTCAGATACCTAGTTTATATTTTAGAGATCCCGTCATTTTGAAAATTATATTTAGTAGTCCAGGTGCTTAAAAAACATCTTGATCAGGGAACTTAAGCTAAGAACTGAAATATAAGATATCCGAATGGTATTTCAGTGGTCCATTCATTCTATAAATTATATCTAGTAGTCCAAGTGCTTAAAATACAACTTCCTAAGGGAATTTAAGCTGAGAACTGAAAATAAAGATACCTAGTTCATATTTTAGAGATCCCGACATTTTGAAAATTATATTTAGTAGTCCAGTTGCTTAAAATACATCTTCCTCAGGGAACTTAAGCTGAGAACTGAAAATTCAGATACCTTGTTCATTTTTTACAGATCCCGTCATTTTGAAAATTATATTTAGTAGTCGAGGTGCTTAAAAAACATCTTGCTCAGGGATCTTAAGCGGAGAACTGAAAATTCAGATACCTAGTTTATATTTTAGAGATCCCGTCATTTTGAAAATTATATTTAGTAGTCCAGGTGCTTAAAAAACATCTTCCTCAGGGAACTTAAGCTAAGAACTGAAACATACGATATCCGAATGGTATTTCGGTGGTCCAGTCATTCTAAAAATTATATCTAGTAGTCCAATTGCCTAAAATACATCTTCCTCAGGGAACTTAAGCTGAGAACTGAAAATTAAGATACCTAGATCATATTTTAGAGATCCCGTCATTTTAAAAATTATATTTAGTATTCCAGGTGCTTAAAAAACATCCTCTTCAGGGAACTTAAGCTGAGAACTGAAAATTCAGATACCTTGTTCATATTTAAGAGATCCCGTCATTTAGGAACTTATATTTAGTAGTCCAGGTGCTTAAAAAAAAACTTCCTCAGGGAACTTAAGCTGAGAACTGAAATTTAAGATATCCGAATGGTATTTCAGTGGTCCAGTCATTCAAAAAATTATATCTAGTGGTCCAAGTGCCTAAAATACATCTACCTCAGGGAACTTAAGGTGAGAACAGAAATTAAAGATATCTAGTTCATATTTTAGAGATCCCGTCATTTTGAAAATTATATTTAGCAGTCCAGGTGCTTAAAAAAAATCTACCTCAGGGAACTTAAGCTGAGAACTGAAAATTCAGATACCTTGCTCATTTTTTACAGATACCGTCATTTTGAAAATTATATTTAGTAGTCCAGGTGCTTAAAAAACATCTTCCTCAGGCAACTTAAGCTGAGAACTGAAAATTAAGAAACCTAGTTCATATTGTAGAGGTCCCGTCATTTTAAAAATTATATCTAGTAGTCCAGGTGCTTAAAAAACATCTTCCTCAGGGAACTTAAGCTGAGAACTGAAAATTAAGATACCTAGTTCATATTTCAGAGATCCTGTCACATGGAAAATTATATTTTGTATTCCAGGTGCATAAAAAACATCTTCCTCAGGCAACTTAAGCTGAGAACTGAAAATTAAGAAACCTAGTTCATATTGTAGAGGTCCCGTCATTTTAAAAATTATATCTAGTAGTCCAGGTTCTTAAAAAACATCTTCCTCAGGGAACTTAAGCTGAGAACTACAAATTCAGGTACCTTGTTCATTTTTTACAGATCCCGTCATTTTGAAAATTATATTTAGTAGTCCAGGTGCTTAAAAAACATCTTGCTCAGGGAACTTAAGCTGAGAACTGAAAATTCAGATACCTAGTTTATATTTTAGAGATCCCGTCATTTTGAAAATTATATTTAGTAGTCCAGGTGCTTAAAAAACATCTTGCTCAGGGAACTTAAGCGGAGAACTGAAAATTCAGATACCTAGTTTATATTTTAGAGATCCCGTCATTTTGAAAATTATATTCAGTAGTCCAGGTGCTTAAAAAACATCTTGATCAGGGAACTTAAGCTAAGAACTGAAATATAAGATATCCGAATGGTATTTCAGTAGTCCAGTCATTCTATAAATTATATCTAGTAGTCCAAGTGCTTAAAATACAACTTCCTCAGGGAACGTCAGCTGAGAACTGAAAATAAAGATACCTAGTTCATATTTTAGAGATCCCGACATTTTGAAAATTATATTTAGTAGTCCAGGTGCTTAAAATACATCTTCCTCAGGGAACTTAAGCTGAGAACTGAAAATTCAGATACCTTGTTCATTTTTTACAGATCCCGTCATTTTGAAAATTATATTTAGTAGTCCAGGTGCTTAAAAAACATCTTGCTCAGGGATCTTAAGCGGAGAACTGAAAATTCAGATACCTAGTTTATATTTTAGAGATCCCGTCATTTTGAAAATTATATTTAGTAGTCCAGGTGCTTAAAAAACATCTTCCTCAGGGAACTTAAGCTGAGAACTGAAAATTAAGATACCTAGTTCATATTTTAGAGATCCCGTCATTTTGAAAATTATATTTAGTAGTCCAGGTGCTTAAAAAACATCTTCCTCATGGAACTTAAGCTGAGAACTGAAAATTCGGATACCTTGTTCATTTTTTACAGATCCCGTCATTTTGAAAATTATATTTAGTAGTCCAGGTGCTTAAAAAACATCTTGCTCAGGGAACTTAAGCTGAGAACTGAAAAATAAGATATCCCAATGGTATTTCAGTGGTCCAGTCATTCTAAAAATTATATGTAGTAGTCCAAGTGCCTAAAATACAACTTCCTCAGGGAACTTAAGCTGAGAACTGAAAATAAAGATACCTAGTTCATATTTTAGAGATCCCGTCATTTTGAAAATTATATTTAGTAGTCCAGGTGCTTAAATACATTTCCACAGGGAACTTAAGCTGAGAACTGAAAATTCAGATACCTTGTTTATATTTTAGAGATCCCGTCATTTTGAAAATTATATTTAGTAGTCCAGGTGCTTAAAAAAAATATACCTCAGGGAACTTAAGCTGAGAACTAAAAATTAAAATACCTAGTTCATATTTTAGAGATCCCGTCATTTTGAAAATTATATTTAGTAGTCCAGGTGCTTAAAATACATCTTCCTCAGGGAACTTAAGCTGAGAACTGAAAATTCAGATACCTAGTTTATATTTTAGAGATCCCGTCATTTTGAAAATTATATTTAGTAGTCCAGGTGCTAAAAAAAAATCTTCCTCAGGGAACTTAAGCTGAGAACTGAAATTTAAGATATCCGAATGGTATTTCAGTGGTCCAGTCATTCTAAAAATTATATCTAGTATTCCAAGTGAATAAAAAACAAATACCTAAGGGAACTTAGGCTGAGAACTGAAAATAAAGATACCTAGTTCATATTTTAGATATCCCGACATTTTGAAAATTATATTTAGTAGTCCAAGTGCTTAAAATACAACTTCCTAAGGGAACTTAAGCTGAGAAAAGAAAATAAAGATACCTTGTTCATATTTAACCGATCCCGTCATTTAGAAAATTATATTTAGTTGTCCAGGTGCATAAAAAAATCTTCCTCAGGGAACTTAAGCTGAGAACTGAAATATAAGATATCCGAATGGTATTTCAGTGGTCCATTCATTCTATAAATTATATCAAGAAGTCAAAGTGCTTAAAATACAACTTCCTAAGGGAACTTAAGCTGAGAACTGAAAATAAAGATACATAGTACATATTTTAGAGATCCCGACATTTTGAAAATTATATTTAGTAGTCCAGGTGCTTAAAATACATCTTCCTCAGGGAACTTAAGCTAAGAACTGAAAAGTCAGATACCTTGCTCATTTTTTACAGATCCCGTCATTTTGAAAATTATATTTAGTAGTCCAGGTGCTTAAAAAAAAATCTTCCTCAGGGAACTTAAGCTGAGAACTGAAAAATAAGATACCTAGTTCATATTTTAGAGATCCCGTCATTTTGAAAATTATATTTAGTAGTCCAGGTGCTTAAAAAAAATCTACCTCAGGGAACTTAAGCTGAGAACTGAAAATTCAGATACCTTGTTCATATTTAAGAGATCCCGTCATTTATACAATTATATCTTGTTATCCAGGTGCTTAAAATAAACCTTCCTCAGGGAACTTAAGCTGAGAACTGAAATTTAAGACATCCGAATGGTATTTCAGTGGTCCAGTCATTCTAAAAATTATATCTAGTGGTCCAAGTGCCTAAAATACATATACCTCAGGGAACTTAAGCTGAGAACTGAAAATAAAGATATCTAGTTCACATTTTAGAGATCCCGACATTTTGAAAATTATATTTAGTAGTCCAGGTGCTTAAAATACATCTTCCTCAGGGAACGTAAGCTGAGAACTGAAAATTCAGATACCTTGTTCAATTTTTACAGATCCCGTCATTTTGAAAATTATATTTAGTAGCCCAGGTAATTAAAAAACATCTTCCTCGGGGAACTTAAGCTGAGAACTGAAAATTCAGATACCTTGTTCATATTTTACAGATCCCGTCATTTAGAACATTATATTTAATTGTCCAGGTGCTTAAAAAAAAATCTTACTCAGGGACCTTAAGCTGAGAACTAAAATTTAAGAAATCCGAAAGATATTTAAGAGCTCCCGTCATTCTAAAAATTATATATAGTATTCCAAGTGCCTAAAATACATCAACATCAGGGAACTTAAGCTGAGAACTAAAAATTAGAATACCTAGTTCATATTTTAGAGATCCCGTCATTTTGAAAATTATATTTAGTAGTTCAGGTGCTTAAAAAACATCTTCTTCAGGAAACTTAAGCTGAGAACTGAAAGTTCAGATACCTTGTTCATATTTAAGAGATCCCGTCATTTTGAAAATTATATCTAGTAGTCCAGGCGCTTAAAAAACATCTTCCTCAGGGACCTTAATCTGAGAACCGCAAATTCAGATACCTTGTACATATTTTAGAGATCCCGTCATTTTGAAAAATATAATTAGTAGTCCCGGTGCTTAAAAAACATCTTGATCAGGGAACTTAAGCTAAGAATTGAAATATAAATATCCGAATGGTATTTCAGTGGTCCAGTCATTCTATAAATTATATCTAGTAGTTCAAGTGCTTAAAATACATCTTCCTCAGGGAACTTAAGCTGAGAACTGAAAATAAAGATACCTAGTTCATATTTTAGAGATCCCGAAATATTGAAAATTATATTTAGTAGTCCAGGTGCTTAAAAAACATCCTCTTCAGGAAACTAAAGCTGAGAACTGAAAATTCAGATACCTTGTCCATATTTAAGAGATCCCGTCATTTTGAGAATTATATGTAGTAGTCGAAGTGCTTAAAATACATCTTTCTCAGGGAACTTAAGCGGAGAACTGAAAATTCAGATACCTAGTTTACATTTTAGAGATCCCGACATTTTGAAAATTATATTTTGTATTCCAGGTGCATAAAAAACATCTTCCTCAGGCAACTTAAGCTGAGAACTGAAAATTAAGAAACCTAGTTCATATTGTAGAGGTCCCGTCATTTTAAAAATTATATCTAGTAGTCCAGGTTCTTAAAAAACATCTTCCTCAGGGAACTTAAGCTGAGAACGGAAAATTCAGATACCTTGTTCATTTTTTACAGATCCCGTCATTTTGAAAATTATATTTAGTAGTCCAGGTGCTTAAAAAACATCTTGCTCAGGGAACTTAAGCTGAGAACTGAAAATTCAGATACCTAGTTTATATTTTAGAGATCCCGTCATTTTGAAAATTATATTTAGTAGTCCAGGTGCTTAAAAAACATCTTCCTCAGGGAACTTAAGCTGAGAATAGAAAATTAAGATACCTATTACATATTTTAGAGATCCTGTCATTTTAAAAATTATAATTAGTAGCCCAGGTGCTTAAAAAACATCTTCTTCAGGGAACTTAAGCTAAGAACTGAAATATAAGATATCCGAATCGTATTTCAGTGGTCCAGTCATTCTAAAAATTATATCTAATAGTCCAAGTGCCTAAAATACATCTTCCTCAGGGAACTTAAGCTGAGAAGTGAAAATAAAGATACCTAGTTCATATTCTAGAGATCCGGACATTTTGAAAATTATATTTAGTAGTCCAGGTGCTTAAAATACATCTTCCTCAGGGAACTTAAGCTGAGAACTGAAAATTCAGATACCTTGTTCATTTTTTACAGATCCCGTCATTTTGAAAATTATATTTAGTAGTCCAGGTGCTTAAAAAACATCTTGCTCAGGGATCTTAAGCGGAGAACTGAAAATTCAGATACCTAGTTTATATTTTAGAGATCCCGTCATTTTGAAAATTATATTTAGTAGTCCAGGTGCTTAAAAAACATCTTCCTCAGGGAACTTAAGCTGAGAACTGAAAATTAAGATACCTAGTTCATATTTTAGAGATCACGTCATTTTGAAAATTATATTTAGTAGTCCAGGTGCTTAAAATACATCTTCCTCAGGGAACTTAAGCTGAGAACGGAAAATTCGGATACCTTGTTCATTTTTTACAGATCCCGTCATTTTGAAAATTATATTTAGTAGTCCAGGTGCTTAAAAAACATCTTCCTCAGGGAACTTAAGCTGAGAACTAAAAATTAAAATACCTTGTTCATATTTTAGAGATCCCGTCATTTTGAAAATTATATTTAGTAGTCCAGGTGCTTAAAATACATCTTCCCCAGGGAACTTAAGCGGAGAACTGAAAATTCAGATACCTAGTTTATATTTTAGAGATCCCGTCATTTTGAAAATTATATTTAGTAGTCCAGGTGCTTAAAAAACATCTTGCTCATGGAACTTAAGCTGAGCATTGAAATTTAAGATATCCGAATGGTATTTCAGTGGTCCAGTCATTCTAAAAATTATATCTAGTAGTCCAAGTGCCTAAAATACTTCTACCTCAGGGAACTTAAGCTGAGAACTGAAAATTAAAATACCTAGTTCATATTTTAGAGATCCCGTCATTTTGAAAATTATATTTAGTAGTCCAGGTGCTTAAAATACATCTTCCTCAAGGAACTTAAGCTAAGAACTGAAAATTCAGATACCTTGTTCATATTTAAGAGATCCCGTCATTTTGAAAATTATATTTAGTAGGCGGGGCGCTTAAAAAACATCATCTTCAGGGAACTTAAGCTATGAACTGAAATATACGATATCCGAATGGTATGTCAGCGGTCCAGTCATTCTAAAAATTTTATCTAGTAGTCGAAGTGCCTAAAATACATCTTCCTCAGGGAACTTAAGCTGAGAACTGAAAATTAAGATTCCTAGTTCATATTTTAGAGATCCCGTCATTTTAAAAATTATATTTAGTAGTACAGGTGCTTAAAAAACATCCTCTTCAGGAAACTTAAGCTGAGAACTGAAAATTCAGATACCTCGTTCATATTTAAGAGATACCGTCATTTTGAGTATTATATTTAGTAGTCCAGGTGCTTAAAAAACATCTTCCTCAGGGAACTTAATCTGAGAACTGAAAATTCAGATACCTTGTACATATTTTAGAGATCCCGTCATTTTGAAAAATATAATTAGTAGTCCAGGTGCTTAAAAAACATCTTGATCAGGGAACTTAAGCTAAGAACTGAAATATAAGATATCCGAATGGTATTTCAGTGGTCCAGTCATTCTATAAATTATATCTAGTAGTTCAAGTGCTTAAAATACATCTTCCTCAGGGAACTTAAGCTGAGAACTGAAAATAAAGATACCTAGTTCATATTTTAGAGATCCCGACATTTTGAAAATTATATTTAGTAGTCCAGGTGCTTAAAATACATCTTCCTCAGGGAACTTAAGCTGAGAACTGAAAATTCAGATACCTTGTTCATTTTTTACAGATCCCGTCATTTTGAAAATTATATTTAGTAGTCCAGGTGCTTAAAAAACATCTTGCTCAGGGAACTTAAGCTGAGAACTGAAAATTCAGATACCTAGTTTATATTTTAGAGATCCCGTCATTTTGAAAATTATATTTAGTAGTCCAGGTGCTTAAAAAACATCTTGCTCAGGGAACTTAAGCTGAGAACTGAAAATTCAGATACCTAGTTTATATTTTAGAGATCCCGTCATTTTGAAAATTATATTCAGTAGTCCAGGTGCTTAAAAAACATCTTGATCAGGGAACTTAAGCTAAGAACTGAAATATAAGATATCCGAATGGTATTTCAGTGGTCCAGTCATTCTATATATTATATCGAGTAGTCCAAGTGCTTAAAATACAACTTCCTCAGGGACCTTCAGCTGAGAACTGAAAATAAAGATACCTACTTCATATTTTATAGATCCCGACATTTTGAAAATTATATTTAGTAGTCCAGGTGCTTAAAATACAACTTCCTCAGGGAACTTGAGCTGAGAACTGAAAATTCAGATACCTTGTTCATTTTTTACAGATCCCGTCATTTTGAAAATTATATTTAGTAGTCCAGGTGCTTAAAAAACATCTTGCTCAGGGATCTTAAGCGGAGAATTGAAAATTCAGATTCCTTGTTCATATTTTAGAGATCCCGTCATTTTGAAAATTATATTAATAGTCCAGGTGCTTAATAAAAAATCTTCCTCAGGGAACTTAAGCTGAGGACTGAAAATTAAGAAACCTAGTTCATATTTTAGAGATCCCGTCATTTTGAAAATTATATTTAGTAGTCCAGGTGCTTAAAATACATCTTCCTCAAGGAACTTAAGCTGAGAACTGAAAATTCGGATACCTTGTTCATTTTTTACAGATCCCGTCATTTTGAAAATTATATTTAGTAGTCCACGTGCTTAAAATACATCTTCCTCAAGGAACTTAAGCTGAGAACTGAAAATTCGGATACCTTGTTCATTTTTTACAGATCCAGTCCTTTTGAAATTTATAGTTAGTAGTCCAGGTGGTTAAAAAACATCTTGCTCGGGGAACTTAAGCTGAGAACTGAAATATAAGATATCCCATTGGTATTTCAGTGGTCCAGTCATTTTAAAAATTATATGTAGTAGTCCATGTGCATAAAATTCATCTTCCTCAGGGAACTTAAGCTGAGAACTGATAATTAAGATACCTATTTCATTTTTTAGAGATCACGTTATTTTGAAAATTATATTTAGTAGTCCAGGTGCTTAAAAAACATCTACCTCAGGGAACTTAAGCTGAGAACAGAAAATTCAGATACCCAGATAATATTTTAGAGAACCCGAAATTTTTAAAATTATATTTAGTAGTCCAGTTACTTAAAAAACATCTACCTCAGGGAACTTAAGCTGAGAACTAAAAATTAAAATACCTTGTTCATATTTTAGAGATCCCGTCATTTTGAAAATTATATTTAGTAGGCCAGGTGCTTAAAATACATCTTCCCCAGGGAACTTAAGCTGAGAACTGAAAATTGAAATACCTAGTTTATATTTTAGAGATCCCGTCATTTTGAAAATTATATTTAGTAGTCCAGGTGCTTAAAAAACATCTTCCTCAGGGAACTTAAGCTGAAAACTGAAATTTAAGATATCCGAATGGTATTTCAGTGTTCCAGTCATTCTAAAAATTATATCTAGTAGTCCAAGTGCCTACATTACATCTACCTCAGGGAACATAAGCTGAGAACTAAAAATTAAAATACCTAGTTCATATTTTAGAGATCCCGTCATTTTAAAAATTATATTTAGCAGTCCAGGTGCTTAAAAAACATCTTCCTCAGGGAACTTAATCTGAGAACTGAAAATTCAGATACCTTGTACATATTTTAGAGATCCCGTCATTTTGAAAATTATATTTTGTAGTCCAGGTGCTTAAAAAACATCTTGATCAGGGAACTTAAGCTAAGAACTGAAATATAAGATATCCGAATGGTATTTCAGTGGTCCAGTCATTCTATATATTATATCGAGTAGTCCAAGTGCTTAAAATACATCTTCCTCAGGAAACTTAAGCTGAGAACTGAAAATAAAGATACCTAGTTCATATTTTAGAGATCCCGACATTTTGAAAATTATATTTAGTAGTCCAGGTGCTTAAAATACATCTTCCTCAGGGAACTTAAGCTGAGAACTGAAAATTCGGATACCTTGTTCATTTTTTACAGATCCCGTCATTTTGAAAATTATATTTAGTAGTCCAGGTGCTTAAAAAACATCTTGCTCAGGGAACTTAAGCTGAGAACTGAAAATTCAGATACCTAGTTTATATTTTAGAGATCCCGTCATTTTGAAAATTATATTTAGTAGTCCAGGTGCTTAAAAAACATCTTGATCAGGGAACTTAAGCTAAGAACTGAAATATAAGATATCCGAATGGTATTTCAGTGGTCCATTCATTCTATAAATTATATCTAGTAGTCCAAGTGCTTAAAATACAACTTCCTCACGGAACTTAAGCTGAGAACTGAAAATAAAGATACCTAGTTCATATTTTAGAGATCCCGACATTTTGAAAATTATATTTAGTAGTCCAGGTGCTTAAAATACATCTTCCTCAGGGAACTTAAGCTGAGAACTGAAAATTCAGATACCTTGTTCATTTTTTACAGATCCCGTCATTTTGAAAATTATATTTAGTAGTCCAGGTGCTTAAAAAACATCTTGCTCAGGGAACTTAAGCTGAGAACTGAAAATTCAGATACCTAGTTTATATTTTAGAGATCCCGTCATTTTGAAAATTATATTTAGAAGTCCAGGTGCTTAAAAAACATCTTGATCAGGGAACTTAAGCTAAGAACTGAAATATAAGATATCCGAATGGTATTTCAGTGGTCCAGTCATTCTATATATTATATCGAGTAGTCCAAGTGCTTAAAATACATCTTCCTCAGGAAACTTAAGCTGAGAACTGAAAATAAAGATACCTAGTTCATATTTTAGAGATCCCGACATTTTGAAAATTATATTTAGTAGTCCAGGTGCTTAAAATACATCTTCCTCAGGGAACTTAAGCTGAGAACTGAAAATTCAGATACCTTGTTCATTTTTTACAGATCCCGTCATTTTGAAAATTATATTTAGTAGTCCAGGTGCTTAAAAAACATCTGGCTCAGGGATCTTAAGCGGAGAACTGAAAATTCAGATACCTAGTTTATATTTTAGAGATCCCGTCATTTTGAAAATTATATTTAGTAGTCCAGGTGCTTAAAAAACATCTTCCTCAGGGAACTTAAGCTAAGAACTGAAAAGTAAGAAACCTAGTTCATATTTAAGAGATCCCGTCATTTTGAAAATTATATTTAGTAGTCCAGGTGCTTAAAATACATCTTCCTCAGGGAACTTAAGCTGAGAAATGAAAATTCGGATACCTTGTTCATTTTTTACAGATCCCGTCATTTTGAAAAATTATATTTAGTAGTCCAGGTGCTTAAAAAACATCTTGCTCAGGGAACTTAAGCTGAGAACTGAAATATAAGATATCCCAATGGTGTTTCAGTGGTCCAGTCATTCTAAAAATTATATGTAGTAGTCCAAGTGCCTAAAATACAACTTCCTCAGGGAACTTAAGCTGAGAACTGAAAATTCAGATACCTAGTTTATATTTTAGAGATCCCGTCATTTTGAAAATTATATTTAGTAGTCCAGGTGCTTAAAAAACATCTTGCTCATGGAACTTAAGCGGAGAACTGAAAATTCAGATACCTAGTTTATATTTTAGAGATCCCGTCATTTTGAAAATTATATTTAGTAGTCCAGGTACTTAAAAAACATCTTCCTCAGGGAACTTAAGCTGAGAACTAAAAATTAAAATACCTAATTCATATTTTAGAGATCCCGTCATTTTGAAAATTATATTTAGTAGTCCAGGTGCTTAAAAAACATCTTCCTCAGGGAACTTAAGCGGAGAACTGAAAATTCAGATACCTAGTTTATATTTTAGAGATCCCGTCATTTTGAAAATTATATTTAGTAGTCCAGGTACTTAAAAAACATCTTCCTCAGGGTACTTAAGCTGAGAACTGAAATTTAAGATATCCGAATGGTATTTCAGTGGTCCAGTCATTCTAAAAATTATATATATTAGTCCAAGTGCCTAAAATACATCTACCTCAGGGAACTTAAGCTGAGAACTAAAAATTAAAATACCTAGTTCATATTTTAGAGATCCCGTCACTTTGAAAATTATATTTAGTAGTCCAGGTGCTTAAAAAACATCTTCTTCAGGGAACTTAAGCTAAGAACTGAAAATTCAGATACCTTGTTCATATTTAAGAGATCCCGTCATTTTGAAAATTATATTTAGTAGGCCAGGTGCTTAAAAATATCATCTTCAGGGAAATTAAGCTATGAACTGAAATATACGATATCCGAATGGTATGTCAGCGGTCCATTCATTCTAAAAATTTTATCTAGTAGTCGAAGTGCCTAAAATACATCTTCCTCAGGGAACTTAAGCTGAGAACTGAAAATTAAAATACCTAGTTCATATTTTAGAGATCCCGTCATTTTGAAAATTATATTTAGTAGTACAGGTGCTTAAAAAACATACTCTTCAGTAAACTTAAGCTGAGATCTGAAAATTTAGATACCTCGTTCATATTTAAGAGATCCCGTCATTTTGAAAATTATACTTAATAGTCCAGGTTCTTAAAAAACATCTTGCTCAGGGAACTTAAGCTGAGAACTGTAAATTCAGATACCTAGTTCATATTTTAGAGATCCCGTCATTTTGAAAACTATATTTAGTAGTCCAAGTGCCTAAAATACATCTTTCTCAGGGAACATAAGCTGAGAACTGAAAATTAAAATACCTAGTTCATATTTTAGAGATACCGTCATTTTAAAAATTATATTTAGTAGTCCATTTTCTTAAAAAACATCCTCTTCAGGGAACTTAAGCTGAGAACTGAAAATTCGGATACCTCGTTCATATTTAAGAGATCCCGTCATTTTGAGTATTATATTTAGTAGTCCAGGTGCTTGAAAAACATCTTCCTCAGGGAACTTAAGCTGAGAACTGAAAATACAGATACCTTGTACATATTTTAGAGTTCCCGTCATTTTGAAAATTATATTTTGTAGTCCAGGTGCTTAAAAAACATCTTGATCAGGGAACTTAAGCTAAGAACTGAAATATAAGATATCCGAATGGTATTTCAGTGGTCCAGTCATTCTATATATTATATCGAGTAGTCCAAGTGCTTAAAATACATCTTCCTCAGGAAACTTAAGCTGAGAACTGAAAATAAAGATACCTAGTTCATATTTTAGAGATCCCGACATTTTGAAAATTATATTTAGTAGTCCAGGTGCTTAAAATACATCTTCCTCAGGGAACTTAAGCTGAGAACTGAAAATTCAGATACCTTGTTCATTTTTTACAGATCCCGTCATTTTGAAAATTATATTTAGTAGTCCAGGTGCTTAAAAAACATCTTGCTCAGGGAACGTAAGCTGAGAAATGAAAATTCAGATACCTAGTTTATATTTTAGAGATCCCGTCATTTTAAAAATTATATTTAGTAGTCCAGGTGCTTAAAAAACATCTTGATCAGGGAACTTAAGCTAAGAACTGAAATATAAGATATCCGAATGGTATTTCAGTGGTCCAGTCATTCTATAAATTATATCTAGTAGTCCAAGTGCTTAAAATACAACTTCCTCACGGAACTTAAGCTGAGAACTGAAAATAATGATACCTAGTTCATATTTTAGAGATCCCGACATTTTGAAAATTATATTTAGTAGTCCAGGTGCTTAAAAAACATCCTCTTCAGGGAACTTAAGCTGAGAACTGAAAATTAAAATACCTTGTACATATTTTAGAGATCCCGTCATTTTGAAAATTATACTTAATAGTCCAGGTTCTTAAAAAACATCTTGCTCAGGGAACTTAAGCTGAGAACTGAAAATAAAGATACCTAGTTCATATTTTAGAGATCCCGACATTTTGAAAATTATATTTAGTAGTCCAGGTGCTTAAAATACATCTTCCTCAGGGAACTTAAGCTGAGAACTGAAAATTCAGATACCTTGTTCATTTTTTACAGATCCCGTCATTTTGAAAATTATATTTAGTAGTCCAGGTGCCTAAAAAACATCTTGCTCAGGGAACGTAAGCTGAGAAATGAAAATTCAGATACCTAGTTTATATTTTAGAGATCCCGTCATTTTAAAAATTATATTTAGTAGTCCAAGTGCTTAAAATACAACTTCCTCACGGAACTTAAGCTAAGAACTGAAATATAAGATATCCGAATGGTATTTCAGTGGTCCAGTCATTCTATAAATTATATTTAGTAGTCCAAGTGCTTAAAATACAACTTCCTCAGGAAACTTAAGCTGAGAACTGAAAATAAAGATACCTAGTTCATATTTTAGAGATCCCGACATTTTGAAAATTATATTTAGTAGTCCAGGTGCTTAAAATACATCTTCCTCAGGGAACTTAAGCTGAGAACTGAAAATTCAGATACCTTGTTCATTTTTTACAGATCCCGTCATTTTGAAAATTATATTTAGTAGTCCAGGTGCTTAAAAAACATCTTGCTCAGGGAACTTAAGCTGAGAACTGAAAATTCAGATACCTAGTTTATATTTTAGAGATCCCGTCATTTTGAAAATTATATTTAGTAGTCCAGGTGCTTAAAAAACATCTTGATCAGGGAACTTAAGCTAAGAACTGAAATATAAGATATCCGAATGTTATTTCAGTGGTCCAGTCATTCTAAAACTTATATCTAGTAGTCCAAGTGCCTAAAATACATCTTCCTCAGGGAACTTAAGCTGAGAACTGAAAATTCAGATACCTAGTTTATATTTTAGAGATCCCGTCATTTTGAAAATTATATTTAGTAGTCCAGGTGCTTAAAAAACATCTTCCTCAGGGAACTTAAGCTAAGAACTGAAACATACGATATCCGAATGGTATTTCGGTGGTCCAGTCATTCTAAAAATTATATCTAGTAGTCCAGGTACTTAAAAAACATCTTCCTCAGGGTACTTAAGCTGAGAACTGAAAATTCAGATACCTTGTTCATATTTAAGAGATCCCGTCATTTAGAAAATTATATTTAGTAGTCCAGGTGCTTAAAAAAAAATCTTCCTCAGGGAACTTAAGCTGAGAACTGAAATTTAAGATATCCGAATGGTATTTCAGTGGTCCAGTCATTCTGAAAATTATATCTAGTAGTCCAAGTGCCTAAAATACATCTACCTCAGGGAACTTAAGCTGAGAACTAAAAATTAAAATACCTAGTTCATATTTTAGAGATCCCGTCATTTTGAAAATTATATTTAGTAGTCCAGGTGCTTAAAAAACATCTTCTTCAGGGAACTTAAGATAAGAACTGAAAATTCAGATACCTTGTTCATATTTCAGAGATCCCGTCATTTAGAAAATTATATTTAGTAGTCCAGGTGCTTAAAAAAAAATCTTCCTCAGGGAACTTAAGCTGAGAACTGAAAAATAAGATACCTAGTTCATATTTTAGAGATCCCGTCATTTTGAAAATTATATTTAGTAGTCCAGGTGCTTAAAAAACATCTAACTCAGGGAACTTAAGCTGAGAACTGAAAATTCAGATACCTTGTTCATATTTAAGAGATACCGTCATTTAGAAAATTATATTTAGTAGTCCAGGTGCTTAAAAATAAATCTTCCTCAGGGAACTTAAGCTGAGAACTGAAATTTAAGATATCCGAATGGTATTTCAGAGGTCCAGTCATTCTAAAAACTATATCTAGTGGTCCAAGTGCCTAAAATACATCTACCTCAGGGAACTTAAGCTGAGAACTGAAAATAAAGATATCTAGTTCATATTTTAGAAATCCCGACATTTTGAAAATTATATTTAGTAGTCCAGGTGCTTAAAATACATCTTCCTCAGGGAACGTAAGCTGAGAACTGAAAATTCAGATACCTTGTTCATTTTTTACAGATCCCGTCATTTTGAAAATTATATTTAGTAGTCCAGGTGCTTAAAAAACATCTTGCTCAGGGATCTTAAGCGGAGAACTGAAAATTAAGATACCTAGTTTATATTTTAGAGATCCCGTCATTTTTAAAATTATATTTAGTAGTCCAGGTAATTAAAAAACATCTTCCTCAGGGAACTTAAGCTGAGAACTGAAAATTCAGATACCTTGTTCATATTTAAGAGATCCCGTCATTTAGAAAATTATATTTAGTTGTCCAGGTGCTTAAAAAAAAATCTTCCTCAGGGAACTTAAGCTGAGAACTGAAATTTAAGATATCCGAATGGTATTTCAGAGGTCCAGTCATTCTAAAAATTATATCTAGTAGTCCAAGTGCCTAAAAAACAACTTGCTCAGGGAACTTAAGCTGAGAACTGAAAATTAAGATACCTAGTTCATATTTTAGAGATCCCGTAATTTTGAAAATTATATTTAGTAGTCCAGGTGCTTAAAATACATCTTCCTCATGGAACTTAAGCGGAGAACTGAAAATTCAGATACCTAGTTCATATTTTAGAGATCCCGTCATTTTGAAAATTATATTTAGTAGTCCAGGTACTTAAAAAACATCTTCCTCAGGGAACTTAAGCTGAGAACTAAAAATTAAAATACCTTGTTCATATTTTAGAGATCCCGTCATTTTGAAAATTATATTTAGTAGGCCAGGTGCTTAAAATACATCTTCCCCAGGGAACTTAAGCTGAGAACTGAAAATTCAAATACCTAGTTCATATTTTAGAGATCCCGTCATTTTGAAAAATATAATTAGTAGTCCAGGTGCTTAAAATACATCTTCCTCATGGAACTTAAGCGGAGAACTGAAAATTCAGATACCTAGTTTATATTTTAGAGATCCCGTCATTTTGAAAATTATGTTTAGTAGTCCAGGTGCTTAAAAAACATCTTGATCAGGGAACTTAAGCTAAGAACTGAAATATAATATATCCGAATGGTATTTCAGTGGTCCATTCATTCTATAAATTATATCTTGTAGTCCAAGTGCTTAAAATACAACTTCCTCACGGAACTTAAGCTGAGAACTGAAAATAAAGATACCTAGTTCATATTTTAGAGATCCCGACATTTTGAAAATTATATTTAGTAGTCCAGGTGCTTAAAATACATCTTCCTCAGGGAACTTAAGCTGAGAACTGAAAATTCAGATACCTTGTTCATTTTTTACGTATCCCGTCATTTTGAAAATTATATTTAGTAGTCCAGGTGCTTAAAAAACATCTTCCTCAGGGAACTTCAGCTAAGAACTGAAATATACGATATCCTAATGGTATTTCAGTGGTCCAGTCCTTCTAAAAATTATATCTAGTCGTCCAAGTGCCTAAAATACATCTTCCTCAGGGAACTTAATCTGAGAACTGAAAATTCAGATACCTTGTACATATTTTAGAGATCCCGTCATTTTGAAAAATATAATTAGTAGTCCAGGTGCTTAAAAAACATCTTGATCAGGGAACTTAAGCTAAGAACTGAAATATAAGATATCCGAATGGTATTTCAGTGGTCCAGTCATTCTATATATTATATCGAGTAGTCCAAGTGCTTAAAATACATCTTCCTCAGGAAACTTAAGCTGAGAACTGAAAATAAAGATACCTAGTTCATATTTTAGAGATCCCGACATTTTGAAAATTATATTTAGTAGTCCAGGTGCTTAAAATACATCTTCCTCAGGGAACTTAAGCTGAGAACTGAAAATTCAGATACCTTGTTCATTTTTTACAGATCCCGTCATTTTGAAAATTATATTTAGTAGTCCAGGTGCTTAAAAAACATCTTGCTCAGGGAACTTAAGCTGAGAACTGAAAATTCAGATACCTAGTTTATATTTTAGAGATCCCGTCATTTTGAAAATTATATTTAGTAGTCCAGGTGCTTAAAAAAAAATCTTCCTCAGGGAACTTAAGCTGAGAACTGAAATTTAAGATATCCGAATGGTATTTCAGTGGTCCAGTCATTCTAAAAATTATATCTAGTAGTCCAAGTGCCTAAAATACATCTACCTCAGGGAACTTAAACTGAGAACTAAAAATTAAAATACCTAGTTCATATTTTAGAGATCCCGTCATTTTGAAAATTATATTTAGTAGTCCAGGTGCTTAAAAAATATCATCTTCAGGGAACTTAAGCTAAGAACTGAAAATTATGATACCTTGTTCATATTTTAGAGATCCCGTCATTTTGAAAATTATATTTAGTAGTCCAGGTGCTTAAAAAAAAATCTTCCTCAGGGAACTTAAGCTGAGAACTGAAAAATAAGATACCTAGTTCATATTTTAGAGATCCCGTCATTTTGAAAATTATATTTAGTAGTCCAGGTGCTTAAAAAACATCTTGCTCAGGGAACTTAAGCTGAGAACTGAAAATTCAGATACCTTGTTCATATTTAAGAGATCCCGTCATTTAGAAAATTATATTTAGTAGTCAGGTGCTTAAAAAAAAATCTTTATCAGGGAACTTAAGCTGAGAACTGAAATTTAAGATATCCGAATGGTATTTCAGAGGTCCAGTCATTCTAAAAACTATATCTAGTGGTCCAAGTGCCTAAAATACATCTACCTCAGGGAACTTAAGCTGAGAACTGAAAATAAAGATATCTAGTTCATATTTTAGAAATCCCGACATTTTGAAAATTATATTTAGTAGTCCAGGTGCTTAAAATACATCTTCCTCAGGGAACTTAAGCTGAGAACTGAAAATTCAGATACCTTGTTCATTTTTTACAGATCCCGTCATTTTGAAAATTATATTTAGTAGTCCAGGTGCTTAAAAAACATCTTGCTCAGGGATCTTAAGCGGAGAACTGAAAATTAAGATACCTAGTTTATATTTTAGAGATCCCGTCATTTTGAAAATTATATTTAGTAGTCCAGGTGCTTAAAAAACATCTTCCTAAGGGAACTTAAGCTAAGAACTGAAAATTCAGATACCTTGTTCATATTTAACAGATCCCGTCATTTAGACACTTATATTTAGTAGTCCAGGTGCTTAAAAAAAAATCTTCCTCAGGGAACTTAAACTGAGAACTGAAATTTAAGATATCCGAATGGTATTTCAGTGGTCCAGTCATTCTAAAAATTATATCTAGTAGTCCAAGTGCCTAAAATACATCTACCTCAGGGAACTTAAGCTGAGAACTGAAAATAAAGATACCTAGTTCATATTTTAGAGATCCCGTCATTTTGAAAATTATATTTAGTAGTCCAGGTGCTTAAAATACATCTTCCTCAGGGAACTTAAGCGGAGAACTGAAAATTCAGATACATAATTTATATTTTAGAGATCCCGTCATTTTGAAAATTATATTTAGTAGTCCAGGTACTTAAAAAACATCTTCCTCAGGGTACTTAAGCTGAGAACTAAAAATTAAAATACCTAGTTCATATTTTAGAGATCCCGTCATTTTAAAAATTATATTTAGTAGGCCAGGTGCTTAAAATACATCTTCTTCAGGGAACTTAAGCTGAGAACTGAAAATTCAGATACCTTGTACATATTTTAGAGATCCCGTCATTTTGAAAAATATAATTAGTAGTCCAGGTGCTTAAAATACATCTTCCTCATGGAACTTAAGCGGAGAACTGAAAATTCAGATACATAATTTATATTTTAGAGATCCCGTCATTTGGAAAATTATATTCAGTAGTCCAGGAGATTAAAAAACATCTACATCAGGGAACTAAAGCTAAGAAATGAAAAACAATATATACGAATGGTATTTCAGTGGTCCATTCATTCTATATATTATATCTAGTAGTCCAAGTGCTTAAAATACAACTTCCTCAGGGAACTTAAGCTAAGAACTGAAACATACGATATCCGAATGGTATTTCGGTGGTCCAGTCATTCTAAAAATTATATCTAGTAGTCCAAGTGCCTAAAATACATCTTCCTCAGGGAACTTAATCTGAGAACTGAAAATTCAGATACCTTGTACATATTTTAGAGATCCCGTCATTTTGAAAAATATAATTAGTAGTCCAGGTGCTTAAAAAACATCTTGATCAGGGAACTTAAGCTAAGAACTGAAATATAAGATATCCGAATGGTATTTCAGTGGTCCAGTCATTCTATATATTATATCGAGTAGTCCAAGTGCTTAAAATACATCTTCCTCAGGAAACTTAAGCTGAGAACTGAAAATAAAGATACCTAGTTCATATTTTAGAGATCCCGACATTTTGAAAATTATATTTAGTAGTCCAGGTGCTTAAAATACATCTTCCTCAGGGAACTTAAGCTGAGAACTGAAAATTCAGATACCTTGTTCATTTTTTACAGATCCCGTCATTTTGAAAATTATATTTAGTAGTCCAGGTGCTTAAAAAACATCTTGCTCAGGGAACTTAAGCTGAGAACTGAAAATTCAGATACCTAGTTTATATTTTAGAGATCCCGTCATTTTGAAAATTATATTCAGTAGTCCAGGTGCTTAAAAAACATCTTGATCAGGGAACTTAAGCTAAGAACTGAAATACAAGATATCCGAATGGTATTTCAGTGGTCCAGTCATTCTATATATTATATCGAGTAGTCCAAGTGCTTAAAATACAACTTCCTCAGGGAACTTAAGCTGAGAACTGAAAATAAAGATACCTAGTTCATATTTTAGAGATCCCGTTATTTTGAAAATTATACTTAGTAGTCCAGGTGCTTAAAATACATCTTCCTCATGGAACTTAAGCGGAGAACTGAAAATTCAGATACCTAGTTTATATTTTAGAGATCCCGTCATTTTGAAAATTATATTTAGTAGTCCAGGTACTTAAAAAACATCTTCCTCAGGGAACTTAAGCTGAGAACTAAAAATTATCATACCTAGTTCATATTTTAGAGATCCCGTCATTTTGAAAATTATATTTAGTAGTCCAGGTGCTTAAAAAACATCTTCCTCAGGGAACTTAAGCTGAGAACTGAAAATAAAGATACCTAGTTCATATTTTAGAGATCCCGTCATTTTGAAAATTATATTTAGTAGTCCAGGTGCTTAAAATACATCTTCCTCATGGAACTTAAGCGGAGTACTGAAAATTCAGATACCTAGTTTATATTTTAGAGATCCCGTCATTTTGAAAATTATATTTAGTAATCCAGGTGCTTAAAAAACATCTTGATCAGGGAACTTAAGATAAGAACTGAAATATAAGATATCCGAATGGTATTTCAGTGGTCCATTCATTCTATAAATTATATCTAGTAGTCCAAGTGCTTAAAATACATCTTCCTCAGGGAACTTAAGCTGAGAACTGAAAATAAAGATACCTAGTTCATATTTTAGAGATCCCGTCATTTTGAAAATTATATTTAGTAGTCCAGGTGCTTAAAATACATCTTCCTCAGGGAACTTAAGCTGAGTACTGAAAATTCAGATACCTTGTAAATATTTAACAGATCCGTCATTTCGAAAATTATATTTAGTAGTCCAGGTGCTTAAAAAACATCTTCCTCAGGGAACTTAAGCTAAGAACTGAAATATACGATATCCGAATGGTATTTCAGTGGTCCAGTCATTCTAAAAATTATATCTAGTACTCCATGTGCCTAATATACATCTTCCTCAGGGAACTTAATCTGAGAACTGAAAATTCAGATACCTTGTACATATTTTAGAGATCCCGTCATTTTGAAAAATATAATTAGTAGTCCAGGTGCTTAAAAAACATCTTGATCAGGGAACTTAAGCTAAGAACTGAAATATAAGATATCCGAATGGTATTTCAGTGGTCCAGTCATTCTATAAATTATATCTAGTAGTCAAAGTGCATAAAATACATCTTCCTCAGAAAACTTAAGCTGAGAACTGAAAATAAAGATACCTAGTTCATATTTTAGAGATCCCGACATTTTGAAAATTATATTTAGTAGGCCAGGTGCTTAAAAACATCTTCTTCAGGGAACTTAAGCTAAGAACTGAAAAGTCAGATACCTAGTTCATATTTTAGAGATCCTGTCATTTTGAAAATTATATTTAGTAGTCCAGGTGCTTAAAAAAAAATCTTCCTCAGGGAACTTAAGCTGAGAACTGAAAAATAAGATACCTAGTTCATATTTTAGAGATCCCGTCATTTTGAAAACTATATTTAGTAGTCCAGGTGCTTAAAAAACATCTTGATCAGGGAACTTAAGCTAAGAACTGAAATATAAGATATCCGAATGGTATTTCAGTGGTCCAGTCATTCTATATATTATATCGAGTAGTCCAAGTGCTTAAAATACATCTTCCTCAGGAAACGTAAGCTGAGAACTGAAAATTCAGATACCTTGTACATATTTTAGAGATCCCGTCATTTTGAAAAATATAATTAGTAGTCCAGGTGCTTAAAAAACATCTTCCTCAGGGAACTTAAGCTAAGAACTGAAACATACGATATCCGTATGGTATTTCAGTGGACCAGTCATTCTAAAAATCATATCTAGTAGTACAAGTTCCTAAAATACATCTTCCTCAGGGAACTTAATCTGAGAACTGAAAATTCAGATACCTTGTACATATTTTAGAGATCCCGTCATTTTGAAAAATATATTTAGTAGTCCAGGTGCTTAAAAAACATCTTGATCAGGGAACTTAAGCTAAGAACTGAAATATAAGATATCCGAATGGTATTTCAGTGGTCCAGTCATTCTAAAAATTATATCTAGTAGTCCAAGTGCATAAAATACATCTTCCTCAGGGAACTTAAACTGAGAACTGAAAATAAAGATACCTAGTTCATATTTTAGAGATCCCGACATTTTGAAAATTATATATAGTAGTCCAGGTGCTTAAAAAACATCTTCTTCAGGGAACTTAAGCTGAGAACTGAAAGTTCAGATACCTTGTTCATATTTAAGAGATCCCGTCATTTAGAAAATTATATTTAGTAGTCCAGGTGCTTAAAAAAAAATCTTCCTCAGGGAACTTAAGCTGAGAACTGAAATTTAAGATATCCGAATGGTATTTCAGTGGTCCAGTCATTCTAAAAATTATATCTAGTAGTCCAAGTGCCTAAAATACATCTACCTCAGGGAACTTAAGCTGAGAACTAAAAATTAAAATACCTAGTTCATATTTTAGAGATCCCGTCATTTTAAAAATTATATTTAGTAGTCCAGGTGCTAAAAAAACATCTTCTTCAGGGAACTTAAGCTAAGAACTGAAAAGTCAGATACCTTGTTCATATTTTAGAGATCCCGTCATTTTGAAAATTATATTTAGTAGTCCAGGTGCTTAAAAAAAAATCTTCCTCAGGGAACTTAAGCTGAGAACTGAAAAATAAGATACCTAGTTCATATTTTAGAGATCCCGTCATTTTGAAAATTATATTTAGTAGTCCAAGTGCCTAAAATACATCTTCCTCAGTTAACTTAAGCTGAGAACTGAAAATTCAGATACCTTGTTCATATTTAAGAGATATCGTCATTTTGAAAATTATATTTAGTAGTCCAGGTGCCTAAAAAAAAATCTTCGTCAGGGAACTTAAGCTGAGAACTGAAATTTAAGATATCCGAATGGTATTTCAGAGGTCCAGTCATTCTAAAAACTATATCTAGTGGTCCAAGTGCCTAAAATACATCTACCTCAGGGAACTTAAGCTGAGAACTGAAAATAAAGATATCTAGTTCATATTTTAGAAATTCCGACATTTTGAAAATTATATTTAGTAGTCCAGGTGCTTAAAATACATCTTCCTCAGGGAACGTAAGCTGAGAACTGAAAATTCAGATACCTTGTTCATTTTTTACAGATCCCGTCATTTTGAAAATTATATTTAGTAGTCCAGGTGCTTAAAAAACATCTTGCTCAGGGATCTTAAGCGGAGAACTGAAAATTAAGATACCTAGTTTATATTTTAGAGATCCCGTCATTTTTAAAATTATATTTAGTAGTCCAGGTACTTAAAAAACATCTTCCTCAGGGAACTTAAGCTGAGAACTGAAAATTCAGATACCTTGTTCATATTTAAGAGATCCCGTCATTTAGAAAATTATATTTAGTAGTCCAGGTGCTTAAAAAAAAATCTTCCTCAGGGAACTTAAAATGAGAACTGAAATTTAAGATATCCGAATGGTATTTCAGTGGTCCAGTCATTCTAAAAATTATATCTAGTAGTCCAAGTGCCTAAAATACATCTTCCTCAGGGAACTTAAGCTGAGAACTGAAAATAAAGATACCTAGATCATGTTTTAGAGATCCCGTCATTTTGAAAATTATATTTAGTAGTCCAGGTGCTTAAAATACATCGTCTTCAGGGAACTTAAGCTGAGAACTGAAAATTCAGATACCTAGTTTATATTTTAGAGATCCCGTCATTTTGAAAATTATATTTAGTAGTCCAGGTACTTAAAAAACATCTTCCTCAGGGAACTTAAGCTGAGAACTAAAAATTAAAATACCTAGTTCATATTTTAGAGATCCCGTCATTTTAAAAATTATATTTAGTAGTCCAGGTGCTTTAAATACATCTTCCTCAGAGAACTTAAGCGGAGAACTGAAAATTCAGATACCTTGTACATATTTTAGAGATCCCGTCATTTTGAAAATTATAATTAGTAGTCCAGGTGCTTAAAAAACATCTTGCTCATGGAACTTAAGCGGAGAACTGAAAATTCAGATACCTAGTTTATATTTTAGAGATCCCGTCATTTTGAAAATTATATTTAGTATTCCAGGTGCTTAAAAAACTTCTTGATCAGGGAACTTAAGATAAGAACTGAAATATAAGATATCCGAATGGTATTTCAGTGGTCCATTCATTCTATAAATTATATCTTGTAGTCCACGTGCTTAAAATACAACGTCCTCACGGAACTTAAGCTGAGAACTGAAAATAAAGATACCTAGTTCATATTTTAGAGATCCCGACATTTTGAAAATTATATTTAGTAGTCCAGGTGCTTAAAATACATCTTCCTCAGGGAACTTAAGCTGAGAACTGAAAATTCAGATACCTTGTTCATTTTTTACATATCCCGTCATTTTGAAAATTATATTTATTAGTCCAGGTGCTTAAAAAACATCTTCCTCAGGGAACTTCAGCTAAGAACTGAAACATACGATATCCGAATGGTATTTCGGTGGTCCAGTCATTCTAAAAATTATATCTAGTAGTCGAAGTGCCTAAAATACATCTTCCTCAGGGAACTTAATCTGAGAACTGAAAATTCAGATACCTTGTACATATTTTAGAGATCCCGTCATTTTGAAAAATATAATTAGTAGTCCAGGTGCTTAAAAAACATCTTGATCAGGGAACTTAAGCTAAGAACTGAAATATAAGTTATCCGAATGGTATTTCAGTGGTCCAGTCATTCTATAAATTATATCTAGTAGTCCAAGTGCCTAAAATACATCTTCCTCAGTGAAATTAAGCTGAGAACTGAAAATTAAGATACCTAGTTCATATTTTAGAGATCCCGTCATTTTGAAAATTATATTTAGTAGTCGAGGTGCTTAAAAAACATCTTCCTCAGGGAACTTAAGCTGAGAACTGAAAATTCGGATACCTTGTTCATTTTTTACAGATCCCGTCATTTTGAAAATTATATTTAGTAGTCCAGGTGCTTAAAAAACATATTGCTCAGGGAACTTAAGCTGAGAACTGAAAAATAAGATACCTAGTTCATATTTTAGAGATCCCGTCATTTTGAAAATTATATTTAGTAGTCCAGGTGCTTAAAAAAAATCTTCTTCAGGGAACTTAAGCTGAGAACTGAAATTTAAGATATCCGAATGGTATTTCAGTGGTCCAGTCATTCTAAAAATTATATCTAGTAGTCCAAGTGCCTAAAATACATCTACCTCAGGGAACTTAAGCTGAGAACTAAAAATTAAAATACCTAGTTCATATTTTAGAGATCCTGTCATTTTAAAAATTATAATTAGTAGCCCAGGTGCTTAAAAAACATCTTCTTCAGGGAACTTAAGCTGATAACTGAAAGTTCAGATACCTTGTTCATATTTTAGAGATCCCGTCATTTTGAAAATTATATTTAGTAGTCCAGGTGCTTAAAAAAAAATCTTCCTCAGGGAACTTAAGCTGAGAACTGAAAAATAAGATACCTAGTTCATATTTTAGAGATCCCGTCATTTTGAAAATTATATTTAGTAGTCCAGGTGCTTAAAAAACATCTTGCTCAGGCAACTTAAGCTGAGAACTGAAAATTCAGATACCTTGTTCATATTTTAGAGATCCCGTCATTTAGAAAATTATATTTAGTAGTCCAGGTGCTTAAAAAAAAATCTTCCTCAGGGAACTTAAACTGAGAACTGAAATTTAAGATATCCGAATGGTATTTCAGAGGTCCAGTCATTCTAAAAACTATATCTAGTGGTCCAAGTGCCTAAAATACATCTACCTCAGGGAACTTAAGCTGAGAACTGAAAATAAAGATATCTAGTTCATATTTTAGAAATCCCGACATTTTGAAAATTATATTTAGTAGTCCAGGTGCTTAAAATACATCTTCCTCAGGGAACGTAAGCTGAGAACTGAAAATTCAGATACCTTGTTCATTTTTTACAGATCCCGTCATTTTGAAAATTATATTTAGTAGTCCAGGTGCTTAAAAAACATCTTGCTCAGGGATCTTATGCGGAGAACTGAAAATTAAGATACCTAGTTTATATTTTAGAGATCCCGTCATTTTTAAAATTATATTTAGTAGTCCAGGTACTTAAAAAACATCTTCCTCAGGGAACTTAAGCTGAGAACTGAAAATTCAGATACCTTGTTCATATTTAACAGATCCCGTCATTTAGAAAATTATATTTAGTTGTCCAGGTGCTTAAAAAAACATCTTCCTCAGGGAACTGAAGCTGAGAACTGAAATTTAAGATATCCGAATGGTATTTCAGAGGTCCAGTCATTGTAAAAATTATATCTAGTAGTCCAAGTGCCTAAAATACATCTACCTCAGGGAACTTAAGCTGAGAACTGAAAATAGAGATACCTAGTTCATATTTTAGAGATCCCGTTATTTTGAAAATTATATTTAGTAGTCCAGGTGCTTAAAATACATCTTCCTCATGGAACTTAAGCGGAGAACTGAAAATTCAGATACCTAGTTTATATTTTAGAGATCCCGTCATTTTGAAAATTATATTTAGTAGTCCAGGTACTTAAAAAACATCTTCCTCAGGGAACTTAAGCTGAGAACTAAAAATTAAAATACCTAGTTCATATTTTAGAGATCCCGTCATTTTGAAAATTATATTTAGTAGGCCAGGTGCTTAAAATACATCTTCCCCAGGGAACTTAAGCTGAGAACTGAAAATTGAAATACCTAGTTCATATTTTAGAGATCCCGACATTTTGAAAAATATAATTAGTAGTCCAGGTGCTTAAAATACATCTTCCTCATGGAACTTAAGCGGAGAACTGAAAATTCAGATACCTAGTTTATATTTTAGAGATCCCGTCATTTTGAAAATTATGTTTAGTAGTCCAGGTGCTTAAAAAACATCTTGATCAGGGAACTTAAGCTAAGAACTGAAATATAATATATCCGAATGGTATTTCAGTGGTCCATTCATTCTACAAATTATATCTAGTAGTCCAAGTGCTTAAAATACAACTTCCTCACGGAACTTAAGCTGAGAACTGAAAATAAAGATACCTAGTTCATATTTTAGAGATCCCGACATTTTGAAAATTATATTTAGTAGTCCAGGTGCTTAAAATACATCTTCCTCAGGGAACTTAAGCTGAGAACTGAAAATTCAGATACCTTGTTCATTTTTTACATATCCCGTCATTTTGAAAATTATATTTAGTAGTCCAGGTGCCTAAAAAACATCTTCCTCATGTAACTTAAGCTGAGAACTGAAACATACGATATCCGAATGGTATTTCGGTGGTCCAGTCATTCTAAAAATTATATCTAGTAGTCGAAGTGCCTAAAATACATCTTCCTCAGGGAACTTAATCTGAGAACTGAAAATTCAGATACCTTGTACATATTTTAGAGATCCCGTCATTTTGAAAAATATAATTAGTAGTCCAGGTGCTTAAAAAACATCTTGATCAGGGAACTTAAGCTAAGAACTGAAATATAAGATATCCGAATGGTATTTCAGTGGTCCAGTCATTCTATATATTATATCGAGTAGTCCAAGTGCTTAAAATACATCTTCCTCAGGAAACTTAAGCTGAGAACTGAAAATAAAGATACCTAGTTCATATTTTAGAGATCCCGACATTTTGAAAATTATATTTAGTAGTCCAGGTGCTTAAAATACATCTTCCTCAGGGAACTTAAGCTGAGAACTGAAAATTCAGATACCTTGTTCATTTTTTACAGATCCCGTCATTTTGAAAATTATATTTAGTAGTCCAGGTGCTTAAAAAACATCTTGCTCAGGGAACTTAAGCTGAGAACTGAAAATTCAGATACCTAGTTTATATTTTAGAGATCCCGTCATTTTGAAAATTATATTTAGTAGTCCAGGTGCTTAAAAAACATCTTGATCAGGGAACTTAAGCTAAGAACTGAAATATAAGATATCCGAATGGTATTTCAGTGGTCCATTCATTCTGCAAATTATATCTAGTAGTCCAAGTGCTTAAAATACAACTTCCTCACGGAACTTAAGCTGAGAACTGAAAATAATGATACCTAGTTCATATTTTAGAGATCCCGTTATTTTGAAAATTATACTTAGTAGTCCAGGTGCTTAAAATACATCTTCCTCATGGAACTTAAGCGGAGAACTGAAAATTCAGATACCTAGTTTATATTTTAGAGATCCCGTCATTTTGAAAATTATATTTAGTAGTCCAGGTACTTAAAAAACATCTTCCTCAGGGAACTTAAGCTGAGAACTAAAAATTAAAATACCTAGTTCATATTTTAGAGATCCCGTCATTTTAAAAATTATATTTAGTAGTCCAGGTACTTAAAAAACATCTTCCTCAGGGAACTTAAGCTGAGAACTGAAATTTAAGATACCTAGTTCATATTTTAGAGATCCCGTCATTTTAAAAATTATATTTAGTAGTCCAAGTGCCAAAAATACATCTACCTCATGGAACTTAAGCGGAGAACTGAAAATTCAGATACCTAGTTTATATTTTAGAGATCCCGTCATTTTGAAAATTATGTTTAGTAGTCCAGGTGCTTAAAAAACATCTTGATAAGGGAAATTAAGCTAAGAACTGAAATATAAGATATCCGAATGGTATTTCAGTGGTCCATTCATTCTATAAATTATATCTAGTAGTCCAAGTGCTTAAAATACAACTTCCTCACGGAACTTAAGCTGAGAACTGAAAATAAAGATACCTAGTTCATATTTTAGAGATCCCGACATTTTGAAAATTATATTTAGTAGTCCAGGTGCTTAAAATACATCTTCCTCAGGGAACTTAAGCTGAGGACTGAAAATT
This sequence comes from Diplolepis rosae, assembly GCA_030998225.1. Classification (NCBI taxonomy): domain Eukaryota; kingdom Metazoa; phylum Arthropoda; class Insecta; order Hymenoptera; family Diplolepididae; genus Diplolepis; species Diplolepis rosae. Next base: position 1,692,355 of record JAPYXD010000158.1, on the reverse strand, counting down.
CAGATACCTTGTTCATTTTTTACAGATCCCGTCATTTTGAAAATTATATTTAGTAGTCCAGGTGCTTAAAAAACATCTTCCTCAGGGAACTTCAGCTAAGAACTGAAACATACGATATCCGAATGGTATTTCAGGGGTCCAGTCATTCTAAAAATTATATCTAGTAGTCCAAGTGCCTAAAATACATCTTCCTCAGGGAACTTAATCTGAGAACTGAAAATTCAGATACCTTGTACATATTTTAGAGATCCCGTCATTTTGAAAAATATAATTAGTAGTCCAGGTGCTTAAAAAACATCTTGATCAGGGAACTTAAGCTAAGAACTGAAATATAAGATATCCGAATGGTATTTCAGTGGTCCAGTCATTCTATATATTATATCGAGTAGTCCAAGTGCTTAAAATACATCGTCCTCGGTATACTTAATCTGAGAACTGAAAATAAAGATACCTAGTTCATATTTTAGAGATCCCGACATTTTGAAAATTATATTTAGTAGTCCAGGTGCTTAAAATACATCTTCCTCAGGGAACTTAAGCTGAGAACTGAAAATTCAGATACCTTGTTCATTTTTTACAGATCCCGTCATTTTGAAAATTATATTTAGTAGTCCAGGTGCTTAAAAAACATCTTGCTCAGGGAACTTAAGCTGAGAACTGAAAATTCAGATACCTAGTTTATATTTTAGAGATCCCGTCATTTTGAAAATTATATTTAGTAGTCCAGGTGCTTAAAAAACATCTTGATCAGGGAACTTAAGCTAAGAACTGAAATATAAGATATCCGAATGGTATTTCAGTGGTCCATTCATTCTATAAATTATATCTAGTAGTCCAAGTGCTTAAAATACAACTTCCTCACGGAACTTAAGCTGAGAACTGAAAATAATGATACCTAGTTCATATTTTAGAGATCCCGTCATTTTGAAAATTATATTTAGTAGTCCAGGTGCTTAAAATACATCTTCCTCATGGAACTTAAGCGGAGAACTGAAAATTCAGATACCTAGTTGATATTTTAGAGATCCCGTCATTTTAAAAATTATATTTAGTAGTCCAGTTACTTAAAAAACATCTACCTCAGGGAACTTAAGCTGAGAACTAAAAATTAAAATACCTAGTTCATATTTTAGAGATCCCGTCATTTTGAAAATTATATTTAGTAGTCCAGGTGCTTAAAATACATCTTCCTCAGGGAACTTAAGCGGAGAACTGAAAATTCAGATACCTAGTTTATATTTTAGAGATCCCGTCATTTTGAAAATTATATTTAGTAGTCCAGGTGCTAAAAAAAAATCTTCCTCAGGGAACTTAAGCTGAGAACTGAAATTTAAGATATCCGAATGGTATTTCAGTGGTCCAGTCATTCTAAAAATTATATCTAGTAGTCCAAGTGCCTAAAATACATTTTCCTCAGGGAACTTAAGCTGAGAACTAAAAATTAAAATACCTTGTTCATATTTTAGAGATCCCGTCATTTTGAAAATTATATTTAGTAGGCCAGGTGCTTAAAAAACATCTTCTTCAGGGAACTTAAGCTAACAACTGAAAATTCAGATACCTTGTTCATATTTAAGAGATCCCCTCATTTTGAAAATTATATTTAGTAGGCGGGGTGCTTAAAAATATCGTCTTCAGGGAACTTCAGCTAAGAGCTGAAATATACGATATCCGAATGGTATTTCAGTGGTCCAGTCATTCTAATAATTTTATCTAGTAGTCGAAGTGCCTAAAATACATCTTCCTCAGGGAACTTAAGCTGAGAACTGAAAATTAAGATACCTAGTTCATATTTTGGAGATCCCGTCATTTTAAAAATTATATTTAGTAGTACAGGTGCTTAAAAAACATCCTCTTCAGTAAACTTAAGCTGAGAACTGAAAATTCAGATACCTCGTTCATATTTAAGAGATCCCGTCATTTTGAGTATTATATTTAGTAGTCCAGGTTCTTACAAAACATCTTCCTCAGTGAACTTACTCGGAGAACTGAAAATTAAGATACCTTGTACATATTTTAGAGATCCCGTCATTTTGAAAAATATAATTAGTAGTCCAGGTGCTTAAAAAACATCTTGATCAGGGAACTTAAGCTAAGAACTGAAATATAAGATATCAGTATCGTATTTCAGTGGTCCAGTCATTATATAAATTATATCTATTAGTCCAAGTGCTTAAAATACATCTTCCTCAGGGAACTTAAGCGTAGAACTGAAAATTCAGATACCTAGTTTATATTTTAGAGATCCCGTCATTTTGAAAATTATATTTAGTAGTCCAGGTGCTTAAAAAACATCTTCCTCAGGGAACTTAAGCTGAGAACTGAAAATTCATATACCTAGTTTATATTTTAGAGATCCCGTCATTTTGAAAATTATATTTAGTAGTCCAGGTGCTTAAAAAACATCTTGATCAGGGAACTTAAGCTAAGAACTGAAATATAAGATATCCGAATGGTATTTCAGTGGTCCATTCATTCTATAAATTATATCTAGTAGTCCAAGTGCTTAAAATACAACTTCCTCACGGAACTTAAGCTGAGAACTGAAAATAAAGATACCTAGTTCATATTTTAGAGATCCCGACATTTTGAAAATTATATTTAGTAGTCCAGGTGCTTAAAATACATCTTCATCAGGGAACTTAAGCTGAGAACTGAAAATTCAGATACCTAGTTTATATTTTAGAGATCCCGTCATTTTAAAAATTATATTTAGTAGTCCAAGTGCTTAAAATACAACTTCCTCACGGAACTTAAGCTGAGAACTGAAAATAAAGATACCTAGTTCATATTTTAGAGATCCCCTCATTTTGAAAATTATATCTAGTAGTCCAAGTGCCTAAAATACATCTTCCTCAGGGAACTTAAGCTGAGAACTGAAATTTAAGATACCTAGTTCATATTTTAGAGATCCCGTCATTTTAAAAATTATATTTAGTAGTCCAAGTGCTTAAAAAACATCTTCTTCAGGGAACTTAAGCTGAAAACTGAAATTTAAGATATCCGAATGGTATTTCAGTGGTCCATTCATTCTAAAAATTATATCTAGTAGTCCAAGTGCTTAAAATACAACTTCCTCACGGAACTTAAGCTGAGAACTGAAAATAAAGATACCTAGTTCATATTTTAGAGATCCCGACATTTTGAAAATTATATTTAGTAGTCCAGGTGCTTAAAATACATCTTCGTCAGGGAACTTAAGCTGAGAACTGAAAATTCAGATACCTTGTTCATTTTTTACAGATCCCGTCATTTTGAAAATTATATTTAGTAGTCCAGGTGCTTAAAAAAAAATCTTCCTCAGGGAACTTAAGCTAAGAACTGAAACATACGATATCCGAATGGTATTTCGGTGGTCCAGTCATTCTAAAAATTATATCTAGTAGTCCAAGTGCCTAAAATACTTCTTCCTCAGGGAACTTAATCTGAGAACAGAAAATTCAGATACCTTGTACATATTTTAGTGATCCCGTCATTTTGAAAATTATATTTTGTAGTTCAGGTGCTTAAAAAACATCTTGGTCAGGGAACTTAAGCTAAGAACTGAAATATAAGATATCCGAATGGTATTTCAGTGGTCCAGTCATTCTATATATTATATCGAGTAGTCCAAGTGCTTAAAATACATCTTCCTCAGGAAACTTAAGATGAGAACTGAAAATAAAGATACCTAGTTCATATTTTAGAGATCCCGACATTTTGAAAATTATATTTGGTAGTCCAGGTGCTTAAAATACATCTTCCTCAGGGAATTTAAGCTGAGAACTGAAAATTCAGATACCTTGTTCATTTTTTACAGATCCCGTCATTTTGAAAATTATATTTAGTAGTCCAGGTGCTTAAAAAACATCTTGCTCAGGGAACTTAAGCTGAGAACTGAAAATTCAGATACCTAGTTTATATTTTAGAGATCCCGTCATTTTGAAAATTATATTTAGTAGTCCAGGTGCTTAAAAAACATCTTGATCAGGGAACTTAAGCTAAGAACTGAAATATAAGATATCCGAATGGTATTTCAGTGGTCCATTCATTCTATAAATTATATCTAGTAGTCCAAGTGCTTAAAATACAACTTCCTCACGGAACTTAAGCTGAGAACTGAAAATAAAGATACCTAGTTCATATTTTAGAGATCCCGACATTTTGAAAATTATATTTAGTAGTCCAGGTGCTTAAAATACATCTTCCTCAGGGAACTTAAGCTGAGAACTGAAAATTCAGATACCTTGTTCATTTTTTACAGATCCCGTCATTTTGAAAATTATATTTAGTAGTCCAGGTGCTTAAAAACATCTTCCTCAGGGAACTTAAGCTAAGAACTGAAACGTACGATATCCGAATGGTATTTCGGTGGTCCAGTCATTCTAAAAATTATATCTAGTAGTCGAAGTGCCTAAAATACATCTTCCTCAGGGAACTTAAGCGGAGAACTGAAAATTCAGATACCTAGTTTATATTTTAGAGTTCCCGTCATTTTGAAAATTATATTTAGTAGTCCAGGTGCTTAAAAAACATCTTGCTCAGGGAACTTAAGCTGAGAACTGAAATTTAAGATATCCGAATGGTATTTCAGTGGTCCAGTCATTCTAAAAATTATATCTAGTAGTCCAAGTGCCTAAAATACATCTACCTCAGGGAACTTAAGCTGAGAACTAAAAATTAAAATACCTAGTTCATATTTTAGAGATCCCGTCATTTTGAAAATTATATTTAGTATGCCAGGTGCTTAAAAAACATCCTCTTCAGGAAACTTAAGCTGAGAACTGAAAATTCAGATACCTTGTTCATATTTAAGAGATCCCGTCATTTTGAGAATTATATTTAGTAGTCCAGGTGCTTAAAAAACATCTTCCTCAGGGAACTTAATCTGAGAACTGAAAATTCAGATACCTTGTACATATTTTAGAGATCCCGTCATTTTGAAAAATATAATTAGTAGTCCAGGTGCTTAAAAAACATCTTGATCAGGGAACTTAAGCTAAGAACTGAAATATAAGATATCCGAATGGTATTTCAGTGGTCCAGTCATTCTATATATTATATCTTGTAGTCCAAGTGCTTAAAATACATCTTCCTCAGGGAACTTAAGCTGAGAACTGAAAATAAAGATACCTAGATCATGTTTTAGAGATCCCGTCATTTTAAAAATTATATTTAGTAGTCCAGGTGCTTAAAAAACATCTTCTTCAGGGAACTTAAGCTGAGAACTGAAAATTCAGATACCTAGTTTATATTTTAGAGATCCCGTCATTTTGAAAATTATATTTAGTAGTCCAGGTACTTAAAAAACATCTTCCTCAGGGAACTTAAGCTGAGAACTAAAAATTAAAATACCTAGTTCATATTTTAGAGATCCCGTCATTTTGAAAATTATATTTAGTAGTCCAGGTGCTTAAAAAACATCTTCCTCAGGGAACTTAAGCTGAGAACTGAAAATAAAGATACCTAGTTCATATTTTAGAGATCCCGTCATTTTGAAAATTATATTTAGTAGTCCAGGTGCTTAAAATACATCTTCCTCATGGAACTTAAGCGGAGAACTGAAAATTCAGATACCTAGTTTATATTTTAGAGATCCCGTCATTTTGAAAATTATATTTTGTAGTCCAGGTGCTTAAAAAACATCTAGATCATGGAACATAAGCTAGGAACTGAAATATAATATATCCGAATGTTATTTCAGTGGTGAATTCATTCTAAAAATTATATCTTGTAGTCCAAGTGCTTAAAATACAACTTCCTCAGGGAACTTAAGCTGAGAACTGAAAATAAAGATACCTAGTTCATATTTTAGAGATCCCGACATTTTGAAAATTATATTTAGTAGTCCAGGTGCTTAAAATACATCTTCCTCAGGGAACTTAAGCTGAGAACTGAAAATTCAGATACCTTGTTCATTTTTTACAGATTCCGTCATTTTGAAAATTATATTTAGTAGTCCAGGTGCTTAAAAAACATCTTCCTCAGGGAACTATAGCTAAGAACTGAAACATACGATATCCGAATGGTATTTCGGTGGTCCAGTCATTCTAAAAATTATATCTAGTAGTTGAAGTGCCTAAAATACATCTTCCTCAGGGAACTTAATCTGAGAACTGAAAATTCAGATACCTTGTACATATTTTAGAGATCCCGTCATTTTGAAAAATATAATTAGTAGTCCAGGTGCTTAAAAAACATCTTGATCAGGGAACTTAAGCTAAGAACTGAAATATAAGATATCCGAATGGTATTTCAGTGGTCCAGTCATTCTATATATTATATCGAGTAGTCCAAGTGCTTAAAATACATCTTCCTCAGGAAACTTAAGCTGAGAACTGAAAATAAAGATACCTAGTTCATATTTTAGAGATCCCGACATTTTGAAAATTATATTTAGTAGTCCAGGTGCTTAAAATACATCTTCCTCAGGGAACTTAAGCTGAGAACTGAAAATTCAGATACCTTGTTCATTTTTTACAGATCCCGTCATTTTGAAAATTATATTTAGTAGTCCAGGTGCTTAAAAAACATCTTGCTCAGGGAACTTAAGCTGAGAACTGAAAATTCAGATACCTAGTTTATATTTTAGAGATCCCGTCATTTTGAAAATTATATTTAGTAGTCCAGGTGCTTAAAAAACATCTTGATCAGGGAACTTAAGCTAAGAACTGAAATATAAGATATCCGAATGGTATTTCAGTGGTCCATTCATTCTGCAAATTATATCTAGTAGTCCAAGTGCTTAAAATACAACTTCCTCAGGGAACTTAAGCTGAGAACTGAAAATAAAGATACATAGTTTATATTTTAGAGATCCCGTCATTTTGAAAATTATATTTAGTAGTCCAGGTGCTTAAAATACATCTTCCTCAGGGAACTTAAGCGGAGAACTGAAAATTCAGATACCTAGTTTATATTTTAGAGATCCCGTCATTTTGAAAATTATATTTAGTAGTCCAGGTACTTAAAAAACATCTTCCTCAGGGAACTCAAGCTGAGAACTAAAAATTAAAATACCTTGTTCATATTTTAGAGATCCCGTCATTTTGAAAATTATATTTAGTAGTCCAGGTGCTTAAAATACATCTTCCTCAGGGAACTTAAGCGGAGAACTGAAAATTCAGATACCTAGTTTATATTTTAGAGATCCCGTCATTTTGAAAATTATATTTAGTATTCCAGGTGCTTAAAAACATCTTGCTCAGGGAACTTAAGCTGAGAACTGAAATTTAAGATATCCGAATGGTATTTCAGTGGTCCAGTCATTCTAAAAATTATATCTAGTAGTCCAAGTGCCTAAAATACATTCTCCTCAGGGAACTTAAGCTGAGAACTAAAAATTAAAATACCTAGTTCATATTTTAGAGATCCCGTCATTTTGAATATTATATTTAGTAGCCCAGGTGCTTAAAAAACATCTTCTTCACGGAACTTAAGCTAAGAACTGAAAATTCAGATACCTTGTTCATATCTAAGAGATCCCGTCATTTTGAAAATTATATTTAGTAGGCGGGGTGCTTAAAAATATCGTCTTCAGGGAACTTCAGCTAAGAGCTGAAATATACGATATCCGAATGGTATTTCAGTGGTCCAGTCATTCTAATAATTTTATCTAGTAGTCGAAGTGCCTAAAATACATCTTCCTCAGGGAACTTAAGCTGAGAACTGAAAATTAAGATACCTAGTTCATATTTTGGAGATCCCGTCATTTTAAAAATTATATTTAGTAGTACAGGTGCTTAAAAAACATCCTCTTCAGTAAACTTAAGCTGAGAACTGAAAATTCAGATACCTCGTTCATATTTAAGAGATCCCGTCATTTTGAGTATTATATTTAGTAGTCCAGGTGCTTAAAAAACATCTTGCTCAGGGAACTTAATCTGAGAACTGAAAATTCAGATACCTTGTACATATTTTAGAGATCCCGTCATTTTGAAAAATATAATTAGTAGTCCAGGTGCTTAAAAAACATCTTGATCAGGGAACTTAAGCTAAGAACTGAAATATAAGATATCCGAATGGTATTTCAGTGGTCCAGTCATTCTATAAATTATATCTAGTAGTCCAAGTGCTTAAAATACATCTTCCTCAGGGAACTTAAGCTTAGAACTGAAAATTCAGATACCTAGTTTATATTTTAGAGATCCCGTCATTTTGAAAATTATATTTAGTAGTCCAGGTACTTAAAAAACATCTTCCTCAGGGAACTTAAGCTGAGAACTGAAAATTCATATACCTAGTTTATATTTTCGAGATCCCGTCATTTTGAAAATTATATTTAGTAGTCCAGGTGCTTAAAAAACATCTTGATCAGGGAACTTAAGCTAAGAACTGAAATATAAGATATCCGAATGGTATTTCAGTGGTCCATTCATTCTATAAATTATATCTAGTAGTCCAAGTGCTTAAAATACAACTTCCTCACGGAACTTAAGCTGAGAACTGAAAATAAAGATACCTAGTTCATATTTTAGAGATCCCGACATTTTGAAAATTATATTTAGTAGTCCAGGTGCTTAAAATACATCATCCTCAGGGAACTTAAGCTGAGAACTGAAAATTCAGATACCTTGTTCATTTTTTACAGATCCCGTCATTTTGAAAATTATATTATTAGTCCAAGTGCTTAAAATACAACTTCCTCAGGGAACTTAAGCTGAGAACTGAAAATAAAGATACCTAGTTCATATTTTAGAGATCCCGTCATTTTGAAAATTATATTTAGTAGTCCAGGTGCTTAAAATACATCTTCCTCAGGGAACTTAAGCTGAGAACTGAAAATTAAGATACCTAGTTCATATTTTAGAGATCCCGTCATTTTAAAAATTATATTTAGTAGTACAGGTGCTTAAAAAACATCCTCTTCAGTAAACTTAAGCTGAGAACTGAAAATTCAGATACCTCGTTCATATTTAAGAGATCCCGACATTTTGAAAATTATATTTAGCAGTCCAGGTGCTTAAAAAACATCTTCCTCAGGGAACTTAATCTGAGAACTGAAAATTCAGATACCTTGTACATATTTTAGAGATCCCGTCATTTTGAAAAATATAATTAGTAGTCCAGGTGCTTAAAAAACATCTTGATCAGGGAACTTAAGCTAAGAACTGAAATATAAGATATCCGAATGGTATTTCAGTGGTCCAGTCATTCTATATATTATATCGAGTAGTCCAAGTGCTTAAAATACATCTTCCTCAGGAAACTTAAGCTGAGAACTGAAAATAAAGATACCTAGTTCATATTTTAGAGATCCCGACATTTTGAAAATTATATTTAGTAGTCCAGGTGCTTAAAATACATCTTCCTCAGGGAACTTAAGCTGAGAACTGAAAATTCAGATACCTTGTTCATTTTTTACAGATCCCGTCATTTTGAAAATTATATTTAGTAGTCCAGGTGCTTAATAATGATCTTGCTCAGGGAACTTAAGCTGAGAACTGAAAATTCAGATACCTAGTTTATATTTTAGAGATCCCGTCATTTTGAAAATTATATTTAGTAGTCCAGGTGCTTAAAAAACATCTTGATCAGGGAACTTAAGCTAAGAACTGAAATATAAGATATCCGAATGGTATTTCAGTGGTCCATTCATTCTGCAAATTATATCTAGTAGTCCAAGTGCTTAAAATACAACTTCCTCACGGAACTTAAGCTGAGAACTGAAAATAAAGATACCTAGTTCATATTTTAGAGATCCCGACATTTTGAAAATTATATTTAGTAGTCCAGGTGCTTAAAATACATCTTCCTCAGGGAACTTAAGCTGAGAACTGAAAATTCAGATACCTTGTTCATTTTTTACAGATCCCGTCATTTTGAAAATTATATTTAGTAGTCCAGGTGCTTAAAAAACATCTTCCTCAGGGAACTTCAGCTAAGAACTGAAACATACGATATCCGAATGGTATTTCAGGGGTCCAGTCATTCTAAAAATTATATCTAGTAGTCCAAGTGCCTAAAATACATCTTCCTCAGGGAACTTAATCTGAGAACTGAAAATTCAGATACCTTGTACATATTTTAGAGATCCCGTCATTTTGAAAAATATAATTAGTAGTCCAGGTGCTTAAAAAACATCTTGATCAGGGAACTTAAGCTAAGAACTGAAATATAAGATATCCGAATGGTATTTCAGTGGTCCAGTCATTCTATATATTATATCGAGTAGTCAAAGTGCTTAAAATACATCTTCCTCAGGAAACTTAAGCTGAGAACTGAAAATAAAGATACCTAGTTCATATTTCAGAGATCCCGTCATTTTGAAAATTATATTTAGTAGTCCAGGTGCTTAAAATACATCTTCCTCAGGGAATTCAAGCTGAGAACTGAAAATTCAGATACCTTGTTCATATTTTACAGATCCCGTCATTTTGAAAATTATATTTAGTAGTCCAGGTGCTTAAAAAACATCTTCCTCAGGGAACTTAAGCTGAGAACTGAAAATTCAGATACCTCGTTTATATTTTAGAGATCTCGTCATTTTGAAAATTATTTTTAGTAGTCCAGGTGCTTAAAAAACATCTTCATCAGGGAACTTAAGCTAAGAACTGAAATATAAGATATCCGAATGGTATTTCAGTGGTCCATTCATTCTACAAATTATATCTAGTAGTCCAAGTGCTTAAAATACAACTTCCTCCGTGAACTGAAGCTGAGAACTGAAAATAAAGATACCTAGTTCATATTTTAGAGATCCCGACATTTTGAAAATTATATTTAGTAGTCCAGGTGCTTAAAATACATCTTCCTCAGGGAACTTAAGCTGAGAACTGAAAATTCAGATACCTTGTTCATTTTTTACAGATCCCGTCATTTTGAAAATTATATTTAGTAGTCCAGGTGCTTAAAAAACATCTTCCTCAGGGAACTTAAGCTAAGAACTGAAATATACGATATCTGAATGGTATTTCAGTGGTCCAGTCATTCTAGAAATTATATCTAGTAGTCGAAGTGCCTAAAATACATCTTCCTCAGGGAACTTAAGCTGAGAACTGAAAATTCATATACCTAGTTTATATTTTGGAGATCCCGTCATTTTGAAAATTATATTTAGTAGTCCAGGTGCTTAAAAAACATCTTGCTCAGGGAACTTAAGCTGAGAACTGAAATTTAAGATATCCGAATGGTATTTCAGTGGTCCAGTCATTCTAAAAATTATATCTAGTAGTCCAAGTGCCTAAAATACATCTACCTCAGGGAACTTAAGCTGAGAACTAAAAATTAAAATACCTAGTTCATATTTTAGAGATCCCGTCATTTTAAAAATTATATTTAGTATTCCAGGTGCTTAAAATACATCTTCTTCAGGGAACTTAAGCTAAGAACTGAAAATTCAGATACCTTGTACGTATTTTAGAGATCCTGTCATTTTGAAAATTATATTTAGTAGGCGGGGTGCTTAAAAATATCGTCTTCAGGGAACTTCAGCTAAGAACTGAAATATACGATATCCGAATGGTATTTCAGTGGTCCAGTCATTCTAAAAATTATATCTAGTAGTCGAAGTGCCTAAAATACATCTTCCTCAGGGAACTTAAGCTGAGAACTGAAAATTAAGATACCTAGTTCATATTTTAGAGATCCCGTCATTTTAAAAATTATATTTAGTAGTCCAGGTGCTTAAAAAACATCCTCTTCAGTAAACTTAAGCTGAGAACTGAAAATTCAGATACCTCGTTCATATTTAAGAGATCCCGTCATTTTGAGTATTATATTTAGTAGTCCAGGTGCTTAAAAAACATCTTGCTCCGGGAACTTAATCTGAGAACTGAAAATTCAGATACCTTGTACATATTTTAGAGATCCCGTCATTTTGAAAAATATAATTAGTAGTCCAGGTGCTTAAAAAACATCTTGATCAGGGAACTTAAGCTAAGAACTGAAATATAAGATATCCGAATGGTATTTCAGTGGTCCAGTCATTCTATAAATTATATCTAGTAGTCCAAGTGCTTAAAATACAACTTCCTCACGGAACTTAAGCTGAGAACTGAAAATAAAGATACCTAGTTCATATTTTAGAGATCCCGACATTTTGAAAATTATATTTAGTAGTCCAGGTGCTTAAAATACATCTTCCTCAGGGAACTTAAGCTGAGAACTGAAAATTCAGATACCTTGTTCATTTTTTACAGATCCCGTCATTTTGAAAATTATATTTAGTAGTCCAGGTGCTTAAAAAACATCTTGCTCAGGGAACTTAAGCGGAGAACTGAAAATTCAGATACCTAGTTTATATTTTAGAGATCCCGTCATTTTGAAAATTATGTTTAGTAGTCCAGGTGCTTAAAAAACATCTTGCTCAGGGAACTTAGGCTGAGAGCTGAAAATAAAGATACCTAGTTTATATTTTAGAGATCCCGTCATTTTGAAAATTATATTTAGTAGTCCAGGTGCTTAAAAAACATCTTGATCAGGGAACTTAAGCTAAGAACTGAAATATAAGATATCCGAATGGTATTTCAGTGGTCCATTCATTCTATAAATTATATCTAGTAGTCCAAGTGCTTAAAATACAACTTCCTCACGGAACTTAAGCTGAGAACTGAAAATAAAGATACCTAGTTCATATTTTAGAGATCCCGACATTTTGAAAATTATATTTAGTAGTCCAGGTGCTTAAAATACATCTTCCTCAGTGAACTTAAGCTGAGAACTGAAAATTCAGATACCTTGTTCATTTTTTAAGATCCTGTCATTTTGAAAATTATATTTAGTAGTCCAGGTGCTTAAAAAAAAATCTTCCTCAGGGAACTTAAGCTAAGAACTGAAACATACGATATCCAAATGGTATTTCAGTGGTCCAGTCATTCTAAAAATTATAACTAGTAGTCGAAGTGCCTAAAATACATCTTCCTCAGGGAACTTAAGCTGAGAACTGAAAATTAAGATACCTAGTTCATATTTTGGAGATCCCGTCATTTTAAAAATTATATTTAGTATTACAGGTGCTTAAAAAAAATCCTCTTCAGTAAACTTAAGCTGAGAACTGAAAATTCAGATACCTCGTTCATATTTAAGAGATCCCGTCATTTTGAGTATTATATTTAGTAGTCCAGGTGCTTAAAATACATCTTGCTCAGGGAACTTAATCTGAGAACTGAAAATTCAGATACCTTGTACATATTTTAGAGATCCCGTCATTTTGAAAAATATAATTAGTAGTCCAGGTGCTTAAAAAACATCTTGATCAGGGAACTTAAGCTAAGAACTGAAATATAAGATATCCGAATGGTATTTCAGTGGTCCAGTCATTCTAAAAATTATATTTAGTAGTCCAAGTGCTTAAAATACAACTTCCTCACGGAACTGAAGCTGAGAACTGAAAATAAAGATACCCAGTTCATATTTTAGAGATCCCGACATTTTGAAAATTATATTTAGTAGTCCAGGTGCTTGAAATACATCTTCCTCAGGGAACTTAAGCTGAGAACTGAAAATTCAGATACCTTGTTCATTTTTTACAGATCCCGTCATTTTGAAAATTATATTTAGTAGTCCAGGTGCTTAAAAAACATCTTCCTCAGGGAACTTAAGCTAAGAACTGAAACATACGATATCCGAATGGTATTTCGGTGGTCCAGTCATTCTAAAAATTATATCTAGTAGTCCAAGTGCCTAAAATACATCTTCCTCAGGGAACTTAAGCTGAGAACTGAAAATTCAGATACCTAGTTTATATTTTAGAGATCCCGTCATTTTGAAAACTATATTTAGTAGTCCAGGTGCTTAAAAAACATCTTGCTCAGGGAACTTAAGCTGAGAACTGAAATTTAAGATATCTGAATGGTATTTCAGTGGTCCAGTCATTCTAAAAATTATATCTAGTAGTCCAAGTGCCTTAAATACATCTACCTCAGGGAACTTAAGCTGGGAACTAAAAATTAAAATACCTAGTTCATATTTAAGAGATCCCGACATTTTGTAAATTATATTTAGTAGTCCAGGTGCTTAAAATACATCATCTTCATTGAACTTAAGCTAAGAACTGAAAATTCAGATACCTTGTTCATATCTAAGAGATCCCGTCATTTTGAAAATTATATTTAGTAGGCGGGGTGCTTAAAAATATCGTCTTCAGGGAACTTCAGCTAAGAACTGAAATATACGATATCCGAATGGTATTTCAGTGGTCCAGTCATTCTAAAAATTATATCTAGTAGTCTAAGTGCCTAAAATACATCTTCCTCAGGGAACTTAAGCTGAGAACTGAAAATTAAGATACCTAGTTCATATTTTAGAGATCCCGTCATTTTAAAAATTATATTTAGTAGTACAGGTGCTTAAAAAACATCCTCTTCAGTAAACTTAAGCTGAGAACTGAAAATTCAGATACCTCGTTCATATTTAAGAGATCCCGTCATTTTGAGTATTATATTTAGTAGTCCAGGTGCTTAAAAAACATCTTGCTCCGGGAACTTAATCTGAGAACTGAAAATTCAGATACCTTGTACATATTTTAGAGATCCCGTCATTTTGAAAAATATAATTAGTAGTCCAGGTGCTTAAAAAACATCTTGATCAGGGAACTTAAGCTAAGAACTGAAATATAAGATATCCGAATGGTATTTCAGTGGTCCAGTCATTCTATAAATTATATCTAGTAGTCCAAGTGCTTAAAATACAACTTCCTCAGGGAACTTAAGCTGAGAACTGAAAATAAAGATACCTAGTTCATATTTTAGAGATCCCGACATTTTGAAAATTATATTTAGTAGTCCAGGTGCTTAAAATACATCTTCCTCAGGGAACTTAAGCTGAGAACTGAAAATTCAGATACCTTGTTCATTTTTTACAGATCCCGTCATTTTGAAAATTATATTTAGTAGTCCAGGTGCATAAAAAACATCTTGCTCAGGGAACTTAAGCGGAGAACTGAAAATTCAGATACCTAGTTTATATTTTAGAGATCCCGTCATTTTGAAAATTATATTTAGTAGTCCAGGTACTTAAAAAACATCTTCCTCAGGGAACTTAAGCTGAGAACTGAAAATTCATATACCTAGTTTATATTTTGGAGATCCCGTCATTTTGAAAATTATATTTAGTAGTCCAGGTGCTTAAAAAACATCTTGATCAGGGAACTTAAGCTAAGAACTGAAATATAAGATATCCGAATGGTATTTCAGTGGTCCATTCATTCTACAAATTATATCTAGTAGTCCAAGTGCTTAAAATACAACTTCCTCACGGAACTTAAGCTGAGAACTGAAAATAATGATACCTAGTTCATATTTTAGAGATCCCGACATTTTGAAAATTATATTTAGTAGTCCAGGTGCTTAAAATACATCATCCTCAGGGAACTTAAGCTGAGAACTGAAAATTCAGATACCTTGTTCATTTTTTACAGATCCCGTCATTTTGAAAATTATATTTAGTAGTCCAGGTGCTTAAAAAACATCTTCCTCAGGGAACTTAAGCTAAGAACTGAAACATACGATATCCAAATGGTATTTCGGTGGTCCAGTCATTCTAAAAATTTTATCTAGTAGTCGAAGTGCCTAAAATACATCTTCCTCAGGGAACTTAAGCTGAGAACTGAAAATTAAGATTCCTAGTTCATATTTTAGAGATCCCGTCATTTTAAAAATTATATTTAGTAGTACAGGTGCTTAAAAAACATCCTCTTCAGTAAACTTGAGCTGAGAACTGAAAATTCAGATACCTCGTTCATATTTAAGAGATCCCGTCATTTTGAGTATTATATTTAGTAGTCCAGGTGCTTAAAAAACATCTTGCTCAGGGAACTTAATCTGAGAACTGAAAATTCAGATACCTTGTACATATTTTAGAGATCCCGTCATTTTGAAAAATATAATTAGTAGTCCAGGTGCTTAAAAAACATCTTGATCAGGGAACTTAAGCTAAGAACTGAAATATAAGATATCCGAATGGTATTTCAGTGGTCCATTCATTCTATAAATTATATCTAGTAGTCCAAGTGCTTAAAATACAACTTCCTCACGGAACTTAAGCTGAGAACTGAAAATAATGATACCTAGTTCATATTTTAGAGATCCCGACATTTTCAAAATTATATTCAGTAGTCCAGGTGCTTAAAATACATCTTCCTCAGGGAACTTAAGATGAGAACTGAAAATTCAGATACCTTGTTCATTTTTTACAGATCCCGTCATTTTGAAAATTATATTTAGTAGTCCAGGTGCTTAAAAAACATCTTGCTCAGGGATATTAAGCGGAGAACTGAAAATTCAGATACCTAGTTCATATTTTAGAGATCCCGTCATTTTGAAAATTATATTTAGTAGTCCAGGTACTTAAAAAACATCTTCCTCAGGGAACTTAAGCTGAGAACTGAAAATTCATATACCTAGTTTATATTTTGGAGATCCCGTCATTTTGAAAATTATATTTAGTAGTCCAGGTGCTTAAAAAACATCTTGATCAGGGAACTTAAGCTAAGAACTGAAATATAAGATATCCGAATGGTATTTCAGTGGTCCATTCATTCTACAAATTATATCTAGTAGTCCAAGTGCTTAAAATACAACTTCCTCCGGGAACTTAAGCTGAGAACTGAAAATAAAGATACCTAGTTCATATTTTAGAGATCCCGACATTTTGAAAATTATATTTAGTAGTCCAGGTGCTTAAAATACATCATCCTCAGGGAACTTAAGCTGAGAACTGAAAATTCAGATACCTTGTTCATTTTTTACAGATCCCGTCATTTTGAAAATTATATTTAGTAGTCCAGGTGCTTAAAAAACATCTTCCTCAGGGAACTTAAGCTAATAACTGAAACATACGATATCCGAATGGTATTTCAGTGGTCCAGTCATTCTAGAAATTATATCTAGTAGTCGAAGTGCCTAAAATACATCTTCCTCAGGGAACTTAAGCTGAGAACTGAAAATTCATATACCTAGTTTATATTTTGGAGATCCCGTCATTTTGAAAATTATATTTAGTAGTCCAGGTGCTTAAAAAACATCTTGATCAGGGAACTTAAGCTAAGAACTGAAATATAAGATATCCGAATGGTATTTCAGTGGTCCATTCATTCTATAAATTATATCTAGTAGTCCAAGTGCTTAAAATACAACTTCCTCACGGAACTTAAGCTGAGAACTGAAAATAAAGATACCTAGTTCATATTTTAGAGATCCCGACATTTTGAAAATTATATTTAGTAGTCCAGGTGCTTAAAATACATCTTCCTCAGGGAACTTAAGCTGAGAACTGAAAATTCAGATACCTTGTTCATTTTTTACAGATCCCGTCATTTTGAAAATTATATTTAGTAGTCCAGGTGCTTAAAAAACATCTTGCTCAGGGATCTTAAGCGGAGAACTGAAAATTCAGATACCTAGTGTATATTTTAGAGATCCCGTCATTTTGAAAATTATATTTAGTAGTCCAGGTGCTTAAAAAACATCTTGATCAGGGAACTTAAGCTAAGAACTGAAATATAAGATATCCGAATGGTATTTCAGTGGTCCATTCATTCTATAAATTATATCTAGTAGTCCAAGTGCTTAAAATACAACTTCCTCCGGGAACTTAAGCTTAGAACTGAAAATTAATATACCTTGTTCATATTTTAGAGATCCCGACATTTTGAAAATTATATTTAGTAGTCCAGGTGCTTAAAATACATCTTCCTCAGGGAACGTCAGGTGTGAACTGACAATTCTGTTCCGTTGTTCATTTTTTACAGATCCCGTCATTTTGAAAATTATATTTAGTAGTCCAGGTGCTTAAATAACATCTTCCTCAGGGAACTTAAGCTAAGAACTGAAACATACGATATCCGAATGGTATTTCGGTGGTCGAGTCATTCTAAAAATTATATCTAGTAGTCGAAGTGCCTAAAATAAATCTTCCTCAGGGAACTTAATCTGAGAACTGAAAAATTCAGATACCTTGTACATATTTTAGAGATCCCGTCATTTTGAAAAATATAATTAGTAGTCCAGGTGCTTAAAAAACATCCTCTTCAGTAAACTTAAGCTGAGAACTGAAAATTCAGATACCTAGTTCATATTTTAGAGATCCCGACATTTTGAAAATTATATTTAGTAGTCCAGGTGCTTAAAATACATCTTGCTCAGGGAACTTAATCTGAGAACTGAAAATTCAGATACCTTGTACATATTTTAGAGATCCCGTCATTTTGAAAAATATAATTAGTAGTCCAGGTGCTTAAAATACATCTTCCTCAGGGAACTTAAGCTGAGAACTGAAAATTCAGATACCTTGTTCATTTTTTACAGATCCCGTCATTTTGAAAATTATACTTAGTAGTCCAGGTTCTTAAAAAACATCTTGCTCAGGGAACTTAAGCTGAGAACTGAAAATTCAGATACCTAGTTTATATTTTAGAGATCCCGTCATTTTGAAAATTATATTCAGTAGTCCAGGTGCTTAAAAAACATCTTGATCAGGGAACTTAAGCTAAGAACTGAAATACAAGATATCCGAATGGTATTTCAGTGGTCCAGTCATTCTATATATTATATCGAGTAGTCCAAGTGCTTAAAATACATCTTCCTCAGGAAACTTAAGCTGAGAACTGAAAATAAAGATACCTAGTTCATATTTTAGAGATCCCGACATTTTGAAAATTATATTTAGTAGTCCAGGTGCTTAAAATACATCTTCCTCAGGGAACTTAAGCTGAGAACTGAAAATTCAGATACCTTGTTCATTTTTTACAGATCCCGTCATTTTGAAAATTATACTTAGTAGTCCAGGTTCTTAAAAAACATCTTGCTCAGGGAACTTAAGCTGAGAACTGAAAATTCAGATACCTAGTTCATATTTAAGAGATCCCGTCATTTTAAAAATTATATTTAGTAGTCCAGGTGCTTAAAAAACATCTTGATCAGGGAACTTAAGCTAAGAACTGAAATATAAGATATCTGAATGGTATTTCAGTGGTCCAGTCATTCTAGAAATTATATCTTGTAGTCCAAGTGCTTAAAATACAACTTCCTCAGGGAACTTAAGCTGAGAACTGAAAATTAAGATAGCTAGTTCATATTTTAGAGATCCCGACATTTTGAAAATTATATTTAGTTGTCCAGGTCCATAAAATACATCTTCCTCAGGGAACTTAAGATGAAAAGTGAAAATTCAGATTCCTTTTTAATATTTTACAGATACAGTGATTTTGAATATTATATATTGTAGTCCAGGTGCTTAAATAACATGTTCCTCAGGGAACTTAAGCTAAGAACTGAAACATACGATATCCGAATGGTATTTCGGTGGTCCAGTCATTCTTATAATTATATCTAGTAGTCGAGGTGCCTAAAATACATCTTCCTCAGGGAACTTAATCTGAGAACTGAAAATTCAGATACCTTGTACATATTTTAGAGATCCCGTCATTTTGAAAAATATAATTAGTAGTCCAGGTGCTTAAAAAACATCTTGATCAGGGAACTTAAGCTAAGAACTGAAATATAAGATATCCGAATGGTATTTCAGTGGTCCAGTCATTCTATATATTATATCGAGTAGTCCAAGTGCTTAAAATACATCTTCCTCAGGAAACTTAAGCTGAGAACTGAAAATAAAGATACCTAGTTCATATTTTAGAGATCCCGACATTTTGAAAATTATATTTAGTAGTCCAGGTGCTTAAAATACATCTTCCTCAGGGAACTTAAGCTGAGAACTGAAAATTCAGATACCTTGTTCATTTTTTACAGATCCCGTCATTTTGAAAATTATATTTAGTAGTCCAGGTGCTTAAAAAACATCTTGCTCAGGGAACTTAAGCTGAGAACTGAAAATTCAGATACCTAGTTTATATTTTAGAGATCCCGTCATTTTGAAAATTATATTTAGTAGTCCAGGTGCTTAAAATACATCTTCCTCAGGGAACTTAAGCTGAGAACTGAAAATTCAGATACCTTGTTCATTTTTTACAGATCCCGTCATTTTGAAAATTATATTTAGTAGTCCAGGTGCTTAAAAAACATCTTCCTCAGGGAACTTAAGCGGAGAACTGAAAATTCAGATACCTAGTTTATATTTTAGAGATCCCGTCATTTTGAAAATTATATTTAGTAGTCCAGGTGCTTAAAAAACATCTTGATCAGGGAACTTAAGCTAAGAACTGAAATATAAGATATCCGAATGGTATTTCAGTGGTCCAGTCATTCTATATATTATATCGAGTAGTCCAAGTGCTTAAAATACATCTTCCTCAGGAAACTTAAGCTGAGAACTGAAAATAAAGATACCTAGTTCATATTTTAGAGATCCCGACATTTTGAAAATTATATTTAGTAGTCCAGGTGCTTAAAATACATCTTCCTCAGGGAACTTAAGCTGAGGTCTGAAACTTCAGATACCTTGTTAATTTTTTACAGATCCCGTCATTTTGAAAATTATATTTAGTAGTCCAGGTGCTTAAAAAACATCTTCCTCAGGGAACTTAAGCTAAGAACTGAAACATACGATATCCGAATGGTATTTCAGTGGTCCAGTCATTCTAAAAATTATATCTAGTAGTCGAAGTGCCTAAAATACATCTTCCTCAGGGAACTTAAGCTGAGAACTGAAAAGTAAGATACCTAGTTCATATTTTGGAGATCCCGTCATTTTAAAAATTATATTTAGTAGTCCAGGTGCTTAAAAAACATCCTCTTCAGGGAACTTAACCTGAGAACTGAAAATTCAGATTCCTTGTTCATATTTAAGAGATCCCGTCATTTTGAGTATTATATTTAGCAGTCCAGGTGCTTAAAAAACATCGTCCTCAGGGAACTTAATCTGAGAACTGAAAATTCAGATACCTTGTACATATTTTAGAGATCCCGTCATTTTGAAAAATATAATTAGTAGTCCAGGTGCTTAAAAAACATCTTGATCAGGGAACTTAAGCTAAGAACTGAAATATAAGATATCCGAATGGTATTTCAGTGGTCCAGTCATTCTATAAATTATATTTAGTAGTCCAAGTGCTTAAAATACAACTTCCTCACGGAACTTAAGCTGAGAACTGAAAATAAAGATACCTAGTTCATATTTTAGAGATCCCGACATTTTGAAAATTATATTTAGTAGTCCAGGTGCTTAAAATACATCTTCCTCAGGGAACTTAAGCTGAGAACTGAAAATTCAGATACCTTGTTCATTTTTTACAGATCCCGTCATTTTGAAAATTATATTTAGTAGTCCAGGTGCTTAAAAAACATCTTGCTCAGGGATCTTAAGCGGAGAACTGAAAATTCAGATACCTAGTTTATATTTTAGAGATCCCGTCATTTTGAAAATTATATTTAGTAGTCCAGGTGCTTAAAAAACATCTTGCTCAGGGAACTTAAGCTGAGAACTGAAAATTCATATACCTAGTTTATATTTTGGAGATCCCGTCATTTTGAAAATTATATTTAGTAGTCCAGGTGCTTAAAAAACATCTTGATCAGGGAACTTAAGCTAAGAACTGAAATATAAGATATCCGAATGGTATTTCAGTGGTCCATTCATTCTAAAAATTATATTTAGTCGTCCACGTGCTTAAAATACAACGTCCTCCCGGAACTTAAGCTGAGAACCGAAAATAAACATACCTAGTTCATATTTTAGAGATCCCGACATTTTGAAAATTATATTTAGTAGTCCAGGTGCTTAAAATACATCTTCCTCATTGAACTTAAGCTGAGATCTGAAAATTCTGATACCTTGTTCATTTTTTACAGATCCCGTCATTTTGAAAATTATATTTAGTAGTCCAGGTGCTTAAAAAACATCTTCCTCAGGGAACTTAAGCTAATAACTGAAACATACGATATCCGAATGGTATTTCGGTGGTCCAGTCATTCTAAAAATTTTATCTAGTAGTCGAAGTGCCTAAAATACATCTTCCTCAGGGAACTTAAGCTGAGAACTGAAAATTAAGATACCTAGTTTATATTTTAGAGATCCCGTCATTTTGAAAATTATATTTAGTAGTCCAGGTGCTTAAAAAACATCTTGATCAGGGAACTTAAGCTAAGAACTGAAATATAAGATATCCGAATGGTATTTCAGTGGTCCATTCATTCTATAAATTATATCTAGTAGTCCAAGTGCTTAAAATACAACTTCCTCACGGAACTTAAGCTGAGAACTGAAAATAAAGATACCTAGTTCATATTTTAGAGATCCCGACATTTTGAAAATTATATTTAGTAGTCCAGGTGCTTAAAATACATCTTCCACAGGGAACTTAAGCTGAGAACTGAAAATTCAGATACCTTGTTCATTTTTTACAGATCCCGTCATTTTGAAAATTATATTTAGTAGTCCAGGTGCTTAAAAAACATCTTCCTCAGGGAACTTAAGCGGAGAACTGAAAATTCAGATACCTAGTTTATATTTTAGAGATCCCGTCATTTTGAAAATTATATTTAGTAGTCCAGGTGCTTAAAAAACATCTTGATCAGGGAACTTAAGCTAAGAACTGAAATATAAGATATCCGAATGGTATTTCAGTGGTCCATTCATTCTACAAATTATATCTTGTAGTCCAAGTGCTTAAAATACAACTTCCTCCGGGAACTTAAGCTGAGAACTGAAAATAAATATACCTAGTTCATATTTTAGAGATCCCGACATTTTGAAAATTATATTTAGTAGTCCAGGTGCTTAAAATACATCTTCCTCAGGGAAGATATGCTGAGAGATGAAAATTCAGATACCTTGTTCATTTTTTACAGATCCCGTCATTTTGAAAATTATATCTAGTAGTCCAGGTGCTTAAATAACATCTTCCTCACGGAACTTAAGCTAAGAACTGAAACATACGATATCCGAATGGTATTTCGGTGGTCGAGTCATTCTAAAAATTATATCTAGTAGTCGAAGTGCCTAAAATAAATCTTCCTCATGGAACTTAATCTGAGAACTGAAAATTCAGATACCTTGTACATATTTGAGAGATCCCGTCATTTTCTAAATTATATTTAGTAGTCCAGGTGCTTAAAAAACATCCTCTTCAGTGAACTTAAGCTGAGAACTGAAAATTCAGATACCTCGTTCATATTTAAGAGATCCCGACATTTTGAAAATTATATTTAGTAGTCCAGGTGCTTAAAAAACATCTTGCTCAGGGAACTTAATCTGAGAACTGAAAATTCAGATACCTTGTACATATTTTAGAGATCCCGTCATTTTGAAAAATATAATTAGTAGTCCAGGTGCTTAAAATACATCTTCCTCAGGGAACTTAAGCTGAGAACTGAAAATTCAGATACCTTGTTCATTTTTTACAGATCCCGTCATTTTTGAAAATTATACTTAGTAGTCCAGGTGCTTAAAAAAACATCTTGCTCAGGGAACTTAAGCTGAGAACTGAAAATTCAGATACCTCGTTTATATATGAGAGATCCCGTCATTTTGAAAATTATAGATAGTAGTCCAGGTGCTTAAAAAACATCTTGATCAGGGAACTTAAGCTAAGAACTGAAATATAAGATATCCGAATGGTATTTCAGTGGTCCAGTCATTCTATATATTATATCGAGTAGTCCAAGTGCTTAAAATACATCTTCCTCAGGAAACTTAAGCTGAGAACTGAAAATAAAGATACCTAGTTCATATTTTAGAGATCCCGACATTTTGAAAATTATATTTAGTAGTCCAGGTGCTTAAAATACATCTTCCTCAGGGAACTTAAGCTGAGAACTGAAAATTCAGATACCTTGTTCATTTTTTACAGATCCCGTCATTTTGAAAATTATACTTAGTAGTCCAGGTTCTTAAAAAACATCTTGCTCAGGGAACTTAAGCTGAGAACTGAAAATTCAGATACCTAGTTTATATTTTAGAGATCCCGTCATTTTGAAAATTATATTCAGTAGTCCAGGTGCTTAAAAAACATCTTGATCAGGGAACTTAAGCTAAGAACTGAAATATAAGATATCCGAATGATATTTCAGTGGTCCATTCATTCTATAAATTATATCTTGTAGTCCAAGTGCTTAAAATACAACTTCCTCAGGGAACTTAAGCTGAGAACTGAAAATAAAGATACCTAGTTCATATTTTAGAGATCCCGACATTTTGAAAATTATATTTAGTAGTCCAGGTGCATAAAATACATCTTCCTCAGGGAACTTAAGCTGAGAACTGAAAATTCAGATACCTTGTTCATTTTTTACAGATCCCGTCATTTTGAAAATTATATTTAGTAGTCGAGGTGCTTAAAAAACATCTTCCTCAGGGAACTTAAGCTAAGAACTGAAACATACGATATCCGAATGGTATTTCGGTGGTCCAGTCATTCTAAAAATTATATCTAGTAGTGCAACTGCCTAAAATACATCTTCCTCAGGGAACTTAATCTGAGAACTGAAAATTCAGATACCTTGTACATATTTTAGAGATCCCGTCATTTTGAAAATTATATTTAGTAGTCCAGGTGCTTAAAAAACATCTTGATCAGGCAACTTAAGCTAAGAACTGAAATATAAGATATCCGAATGGTATTTCAGTGGTCCAGTCATTCTAAAAATTTTATCGAGTAGTCCAAGTGCTTAAAATACATCTTCCTCAGGAAACTTAAGCTGAGAACTGAAAATAAAGATACCTAGTTCATATTTTAGAGATCCCGACATTTTGAAAATTATATTTAGTAGTCCAGGTGCTTAAAATACATCTTCCTCAGGGAACTTAAGCTGAGAACTGAAAATTCAGATACCTTGTTCATTTTTTACAGATCCCGTCATTTTGAAAATTATATTTAGTAGTCCAGGTGCTTAAAAAACATCTTGCTCAGGGAACTTAAGCTGAGAACTGAAAATTCAGATACCTAGTTTATATTTTAGAGATCCCGTCATTTTGAAAATTATATTTAGTAGTCCAGGTGCTTAAAAAACATCTTGATCAGGGAACTTAAGCTAAGAACTGAAATATAAGATATCCGAATGGTATTTCAGTGGTCCAGTCATTCTATAAATTCTATCTTGTAGTCCAAGTGCTTAAAATACAACTTCCTCAGGGAACTTAAGCTGAGAACTGAATATAAATATACCTAGTTCATATTTCAGAGATCCCGACAATTTGAAAATTATATTTAGTAGTCCAGGTGCTTAAAATACATCTTCCTCAGGGAACTTAAGCTGAGAACTGAAAATTAAAATACCTTGTTCATTTTTTACAGATCCCGTCATTTTGAAAATTATATTTAGTAGTCCAGGTGCTTAAAAAACATCTTCCTCAGGGAACTTAAGCTGAGAACTGAAAATTAAGATACCTTGTTCATATTTTAGAGATCCCGTCATTTAGGAACTTATATTTAGTAGTCCGGGTGCTTAAAAAAAAATCTTCCTCAGGGAACTTAAGCTGAGAACTGAAATTTAAGATACCTAGTTCATATTTTAGAGATCCCGTCATTTTAAAAATTATATTTAGTAGTCCAGGTGCTTAAAAAACATCCTCTTCAGGGAACTTAAGCTGAGAACTGAAAATTCAGATACCTTGTTCATATTTAAGAGATCCCGTCATTTAGTAAATTATATTTAGTAGTCCAGGTGCTTAAAAAAAAATCTTCCTCAGGGAACTTAAGCTGAGAACTGAAAAATAAGATACCTTGTTCATATTTTAGAGATCCCGTCATTTTGAAAATTATATTTAGTAGTCCAGGTGCTTAAAAAAAAATCTTCGTCAGGGAACTTAAGATGAGAACTGAAAGTTCAGATACCTTGTTCATATTTAAGAGATCCCGTCATTTAGAAAATTATATTTAGTAGTCCAGGTGCTTAAAAAAAAATCTTCGTCAGGGAACTTAAGCTGAGAACTGAAATTTAAGATATCCGAATGGTATTTCAGTGGTCCAGTCATTCTAAAAATTATATCTAGTAGTCCAAGTGCCTAAAATACATCTTCCTCAGGGAACTTAAGCTGAGAACTGAAAATTAAGATACCTAGTTCATATTTTAGAGATCCCGTCATTTTGAAAATTATATTTAGTAGTCCAGGTGCTTAAAATACATCTTCCTCAGGGAACTTAAGCTGAGAACTGAAAATTCAGATACCTTGTTCATTTTTTACAGATCCCGTCATTTTGAAAATTATATTTAGTAGTCCAGGTGCTTAAAAAACATCTTGCTCAGGGAACTTAAGCTGAGAACTGAAAATTCAGATACCTAGTTCATATTTAAGAGATCCCGTCATTTTGAAAATTATATTTTGTAGTCCAGGTGCTTAAAAAACATCTTGATCAGGGAACTTAAGCTAAGAACTGAAATATAAGATATAAGAATGTTATTTAAGTGTTCCATTAATTCTAAAAATTATAACTTATAGTCCAAGTGCCTTAAATACATTTTACTCAGGGAACTTAAGCTGAGAACTGAAAATAAAGATACCTAGTTCATATTTTAGAGATCCCGACATTTTGAAAATTATATTTAGTAGTCCAGGTGCATAAAATACATCTTCCTCATTGAACTTAAGCTGAGAACTGAAAATTCAGATACCTTGTTCATTTTTTACAGATCCCGTCATTTTGAAAATTATATTTAGAAGACCAGGTGCATAAATAACATCTTCCTCAGGGAACTTAAGCTAAGAACTGAAACATACGATATCCGAATGGTATTTCAGTGGTCCAGTCATTCTAAAAATTATATCTAGTAGTCCAAGTGCCTAAAATACATTTTCCTCAGGGAAATTAAGGAGAGAACTGAAAATTCAGATACGTTGTATATATTTTTGAGATCCCGTCATTTTGAAAATTATAATTAGTAGTCCAGGTGCTTAAAAAACATCTTGATCAGGCAACTTAAGCTAAGAACTGAAATATAAGATATCCGAATGGTATTTCAGTGGTCCAGTCATTCTAAAAATTTTATCTAGTAGTCCAAGTGATTAAAATACATCTTCCTCAGGAAACTTAAGCTGAGAACTGAAAATAAAGATACCTAGTTCATATTTTAGAGATCCCGACATTTTGAAAATTATATTTAGTAGTCCAGGTGCTTAAAATACATCTTCCTCAGGGAACTTAAGCTGAGAACTGAAAATTCAGATACCTTGTTCATTTTTTACAGATCCCGTCATTTTGAAAATTATATTTAGTAGTCCAGGTGCTTAAAAAACATCTTGCTCAGGGAACTTAAGCTGAGAACTGAAAATTCAGATACCTAGTTTATATTTTAGAGATCCCGTCATTTTGAAAATTATATTTAGTAGTCCAGGTGCTTAAAAAACATCTTGATCAGGGAACTTAAGCTAAGAACTGAAATATAAGATATCCGAATGGTATTTCAGTGGTCCATTCATTCTATAAATTCTATCTTGTAGTCCAAGTGCTTAAAATACAACTTCCTCAGGGAACTTAAGCTGAGAACTGAAAATAAAGATACCTAGTTCATATTTTAGAGATCCCGACAATTTGAAAATTATATTTAGTAGTCCAGGTGCTTAAAATACATCTTCCTCAGGGAACTTAAGCTGAGAACTACAAATTCAGTTACCTTGTTCATTTTTTACAGATCCCGTCATTTTGAAAATTATATTTAGTAGTCCAGGTGCTTAAAAAACATCTTGCTCAGGGAACTTAAGCTGAGAACTGAAAAATAAGATACCTAGTTCATATTTTAGAGATCCTGTCATTTTTCAAATTATATTTAGTAGTCCAGGTGCTTAAAAAAAAATCTTCCTCAGGAAACTTAAGCTGAGAACTGAAATTTAAGATACCTAGTTCATATTTTAGAGATCCCGTCATTTTAAAAATTATATTTAGTAGTCCAGGTGCTTAAAAAACATCCTCTTCAGGGAACTTAAGCTGAGAACTGAAAATTCAGATACCTTGTTCATATTTAAGAGATCCCGTCATTTAAAAAATTATATTTAGTAGTCCAGGTGCTTAAAAAAAAATCTTCCTCAGGGAACTTAAGCTGAGAACTGAAAAATAAGATACCTAGTTCATATTTTAGAGATCCCGTCATTTTGAAAATTATATTTAGTAGTCCAGGTGCTTAAAAAACATCTTCCTCAGGGAACTTAAGCTGAGAACTGAAAATTCAGATACCTTGTTCATATTTAAGAGATCCCGTCATTTAGAAAATTATATTTAGTAGTCCAGGTGCTTAAAAAAAAATCTTCCTCAGGGAACTTAAGCTGAGAACTGAAATTTAAGATATCCGAATGGTATTTCAGTGGTCCAGTCATTCTAAAAATTATATCTAGTAGTCCAAGTGCCTAAAATACATCTACCTCAGGGAACTTAAGCTGAGAACTAAAAATTAAAATACCTAGTTCATATTTTAGAGATCCCGTCATTTTAAAAATTATATTTAGTAGTCCAGGTGCTTAAAAAACATCTTCTTCAGGGAACTTAAGCTGAGAACTGAAAATTCAGATACCTTGTTCATATTTAAGAGATCCCGTCATTTAGAAAATTATATTTAGTAGTCCAGGTGCTTAAAAAAAAATCTTCCTCAGGGAACTTAAGCTGAGAACTGAAAAATAAGATACCTAGTTCATATTTTAGAGATCCCTTCATTTTGAAAATTATATCTAGTAGTCCAGGTACTTAAAAAACATCTTCCTCAGGGAACTTAAGCTGAGAACTGAAAATTCAGATACCTTGTTCATATTTAAGAGATCCCGTCATTTAGAAAATTATATTTAGTAGTCCAGGTGCTTAAAAAAAAATCTTCCTCAGGGAACTTAAGCTGAGAACTGAAATTTAAGATATCCGAATGGTATTTCAGTGGTCCAGTCATTCTGAAAATTATATCTAGTAGTCCAAGTGCCTAAAAAACATATACATAAGGGAACTTTAGCTGAGAACTGAAAATAAAGATATCTAGTTCATATTTTAGAGATCCCGACATTTTGAAAATTATATTTAGTAGTCCAGGTGCTTAAAATACATCTTCCTCAGGGAACTTAAGCTGAGAACTGAAAATTCAGATACCTTGTTCATTTTTTACAGATCCCGTCATTTTGAAAATTATATTTAGTAGTCCAGGTGCTTAAAAAACATCTTGCTCAGGGATCTTAAGCGGAGAACTGAAAATTAAGATATCTAGTTTATATTTTAGAGATCCCGTCATTTTGAAAATTATATTTAGTATTCCAGGTGCTTAAAAAACATCTTCCTCAGGGAACTTAAGCTGAGAACTGAAAATTCAGATACCTTGTTCATATTTAACAGATCCCGTCATTTAGAAAATTATATTTAGTTGTCCAGGTGCTTAGAAAACATCTTCTTCAGGGAACTTAAGCTGAGAACTGAAATTTAAGATATCAGAATGGTATTTCAGAGGTCCAGTCATTCTAAAAATTATATCTAGTAGTCAAAGTGCCAAAAATACATCTTCCTCAGGGAACTTAAGGTGAGAACTGAAAAATAAAGATACCTAGTTCAGATTTTAGAGATCCCGTCATTTTGAAAATTATATTTAGTAGGCCAGGTGCTTAAAAAACATCATCTTCAGGGAACTTAAGATAAGAACTGAAATATACGATATCCGAATGGTATTTGAGTGTTCCAGTCATTCTATAAATTATATCTTGTAGTCCAAGTGCTTAAAATACAACTTCCTCAGGGAACTTAAGCTGAGAACTAAAAATTAGATTACCTAGTTCATATTTTAGAGATCCCGTCATTTTGAAAATTATATTTAGTAGGCCAGGTGCTTAAAAAACATCTTCTTCAGGGAACTTAAGCTAAGAACTGAAAATTCAGATACCTTGTTCATATCTAAGAGATCCCGTCATTTTGAAAATTATATTTAGTAGGCGGGGTGCTTAAAAATATCGTCTTCAGGGAACTTCAGCTAAGAGCTGAAATATACGATATCCGAATGGTATTTCAGTGGTCCAGTCATTCTAATAATTTTATCTAGTAGTCGAAGTGCCTAAAATAAATCTTCCTCAGGGAACTTAAGCTGAGAACTGAAAATTAAGATACCTAGTTCATATTTTAGAGATCCCGTCATTTAAAAAATTATATTTAGTAGTACAGGTGCTTAAAAAACATCCTCTTCAGTAAACTTAAGCTGAGAACTGAAAATTCAGATACCTCGTTCATATTTAAGAGATCCCGTCATTTTGAGTATTATATATAGTACTCCAGGTGCTTTAAAAACATCTTGCTCAGGGAACTTAAGCTGAGAACTGAAAATTCATATACCTAGTTTATATTTTGGAGATCCCGTCATTTTGAAAATTATATTTAGTAGTCCAGGTGCTTAAAAAACATCTTGATCAGGGAACTTAAGCTAAGAACTGAAATATAAGATATCCGAATGGTATTTCAGTGGTCCATTCATTCTATAAATTATATCTAGTAGTCCAAGTGCTTAAAATACAACTTCCTCACGGAACTTAAGCTGAGAACTAAAATTTAAGATACCTAGTACATATTTTAGAGATCTCGTCATTTTAAAAATTATATTTAGTAGTCCAAGTGCCTAAAATACATCTTCCTCAGGGACCTTAAGCTGAGAACTGAAAATTCAGATACCTTGTTCATTTTTTACAGATCCCGTCATTTTGAAAATTATATTTAGTAGTCCAAGTGCCTAAAATACAACTTCCTCAGGGAACTTAAGATGAGAACTGAAAATAAAGATACCTAGTTCATATTTTAGAGATCCCGTCATTTTAAAAATTATATTTAGTAGTACAGGTGCTTAAAAAACATCCTCTTCAGTAAACTTAAGCTGAGAACTGAAAATTCAGATACCTCGTTCATATTTAAGAGATCCCGTCATTTTGAGTATTATATTTAGTAGTCCAGGTGCTTAAAATACATCTTGCTCAGGGAACTTAATCTGAGAACTGAAAATTCAGATACCTTGTACATATTTTAGAGATCCCGTCATTTTGAAAAATATAATTAGTAGTCCAGGTGCTTAAAAAACATCTTGATCAGGGAACTTAAGCTAAGAACTGAAATATAAGATATCCGAATGGTATTTCAGTGGTCCAGTCATTCTATATATTATATCGAGTAGTCCAAGTGCTTAAAATACATCTTCCTCAGGAAACTTAAGCTGAGAACTGAAAATAAAGATACCTAGTTCATATTTTAGAGATCCCGACATTTTGAAAATTATATTTAGTAGTCCAGGTGCTTAAAATACATCTTCCACAGGGACATAAAGCTGAGAACTGAAAATTCAGATACCTTGTTCATTTTTTACAGATCCCGTCATTTTGAAAATTATATTTAGTAGTCCAGGTGCTTAAAAAACATCTTGCTCAGGGAACTTAAGCTGAGAACTGAAAATTCAGATACCTGGTTTAAATTTTAGAGAACCCGTCATTTTGAAAATTATATGTAGTGGTCCAGGTGCATAAAGAACTTCTTTAGGGAACTTAAGCTCAGAACTGAAATATAAGATATCCGAATGGTATTTCAGTGGTCCATTCATTCTATAAATTATATCTAGTAGTCCAAGTGCTTAAAATACAACTTCCTCACGGAACTTAAGCTGAGAACTGAAAATAAAGATACCTAGTTCATATTTTAGAGATCCCGACATTTTGAAAATTATATTTAGTAGTCCAGGTGCTTAAAATACATCTTCCTCAGGGAACTTAAGCTGAGAACTGAAAATTCAGATACCTTGTTCATTTTTTACAGATCCCGTCATTTTGAAAATTATATTTAGTAGTCCAGGTGCTTAAAAAACATCTTCCTCAGGGAACTTCAGCTAAGAACTGAAACATACGATATCCGAATGGTATTTCAGTGGTCCAGTCATTCTAAAAATTATATCTAGTAGTCGAAGTGCCTAAAATACATCTTCCTCAGGGAACTTAATTTGAGAACTGAAAATTCAGATACCTTGTACATATTTTAGAGATCCCGTCATTTTGAAAAATATAATTAGTAGTCCAGGTGCTTAAAAAAAATCTTGATCAGGGAACTTAAGCTAAGAACTGAAATATAAGATATCCGAATGGTATTTAAGTGGTCCAGTCATTCTATAAATTATATCTAGTAGTCAAAGTGCTTAAAATACATCTTCCTCAGGAAACTTAAGATGAGAACTGAAAATAAAGATACCTAGTTCATATTTTAGAGATCCCGACATTTTGAAAATTATATTTAGTAGTCCAGGTGCTTAAAATACATCTTCCTCAGGGAATTTAAGCTGAGAACTGAAAATTCAGATACCTTGTTCATTTTTCACAGATCCCGTCATTTTGAAAATTATATTTAGTAGTCCAGGTGCTTAAAAAACATCTTCCTCAGGGAACTTAAGCTGAGAACTGAAATTTGAGATACCTAGTTTATATTTTAGAGATCTCGTCATTTTGAAAATTATATAGTAGTCCAGGTGCTTAAAAAACATCTTGATCAGGGAACTTAAGCTAAGAACTGAAATATAAGATATCCGAATGGTATTTCAGTGGTCCATTCATTCTATAAATTATATCTTGTAGTCCAAGTGCTTAAAATACAACTTCCTCCGTGAACTTAAGCTGAGAACTGAAAATAAAGATACCTAGTTCATATTTTAGAGATCCCGACATTTTGAAAATTATATTTAGTAGTCCAGGTGCTTAAAATACATCTTCCTCAGGGAACTTAAGCTGAGAACTGAAAATTCAGATACCTTGTTCATTTTTTACAGATCCCGTCATTTTGAAAATTATATTTAGTAGTCCAGGTGCTTAAAAAACATCTTCCTCAGGGAACTTAAGCTAAGAACTGAAACATACGATATCCGAATGGTATTTCGGTGGTCCAGTCATTCTAAAAATTATATCTAGTAGTCCAAGTGCCTAAAATACATCTTCCTCAGGGAACTTAAGCTGAGAACTGAAAATAAAGATACATAGTTTATATTTTAGAGATCCCGTGATTTTGAGAATTATATTTAGTAGTCCAGGTACTTAAAAAACATCTTGCTCAGGGAACTTAAGCTGAGAACTGAAATTTAAGATATCTGAATGGTATTTCAGTGGTCCAGTCATTCTAAAAATTATATCTAGTAGTCCAAGTGCCTTAAATACATCTACCTCAGGGAACTTAAGCTGAGAACTAAAAATTAAAATACCTAGTTCATATTTTAGAGATCCCGTCATTTTGAAAATTATATTTAGTAGGCCAGGTGCTTAAAAAACATCTTCTTCAGGGAACTTAAGCTGAGAACTGAAAGTTCAGATACCTTGTTCATATTTAAGAGATTCCGTCATTTTGAAATTATATTTAGTAGTCCAGGTGCTTAAAAAACATCTTCCTCAGGGAACTTAATCTGAGAACTTAAAATTCAGATACCTTGTACATATTTTAGAGATCCCGTCATTTTGAAAATTATATTTAGTAGTCCAGGTGCTTAAAAAACATCTTGATCAGGGAACTTAAGCTAAGAACTGAAATATAAGATATCCGAATGGTATTTCAGTGGTCCAGTCATTCTAAAAATTATATCAAGTAGTCCAAGTGCTTAAAATACATCTTCCTCAGGGAACTTAAGCTGAGAACTGAAAATAAAGATACCTAGTTCATATTTTAGAGATCCCGACATTTTGAAAATTATATTTAGTAGTCCAGGTGCTTAAAATACATCTTCCTCAGGGAACTTAAGCTGAGAACTGAAAATTCAGATACCTTGTTCATTTTTTACAGATCCCGTCATTTTGAAAATTATATTTAGTAGTCCAGGTGCATAAAAAACATCTTACTCAGGGAACTTAAACTGAGAACTGAAAAATAAGATACCTAGTTCATATTTTAGAGATCCCGTCATTTTGAAAATTATGTTTAGTAGTCCAGGTGCTTAAAAAACATCTTGCTCAGGGAACTTAGGCTGAGAGCTGAAAATTCATATACCTAGTTTATATTTTGGAGATCCCGTCATTTTGAAAATTATATTTAGTAGTCCAGGTGCTTAAAAAACATCTTGATCAGGGAACTTAAGCTAAGAACTGAAATATAAGATATCCGAATGGTATTTCAGTGGTCCATTCATTCTACAAATTATATCTAGTAGTCCAAGTGCTTAAAATACAACTTCCTCACGGAACTTAAGCTGAGAACTGAAAATAATGATACCTAGTTCATATTTTAGAGATCCCGACATTTTGAAAATTATATTTAGTAGTCCAGGTGCTTAAAATACATCATCCTCAGGGAACTTAAGCTGAGAACTGAAAATTCAGATACCTTGTTCATTTTTTACAGATCCCGTCATTTTGAAAATTATATTTAGTAGTCCAGGTGCTTAAAAAACATCTTCCTCAGGGAACTTAAGCTAAGAACTGAAACATACGATATCCAAATGGTATTTCGGTGGTCCAGTCATTCTAAAAATTTTATCTAGTAGTCGAAGTGCCTAAAATACATCTTCCTCAGGGAACTTAAGCTGAGAACTGAAAATTAAGATACCTAGTTCATATTTTAGAGATCCCGTCATTTTAAAAATTATATTTAGTAGTCCAGGTGCTTAAAAAACATCCTCTTCAGGAAACTTAAGCTGAGAACTGAAAATTCAGATACCTCGTTCATATTTAAGAGATCCCGTCATTTTGAGTATTATATTTAGTAGTCCAGGTGCTTAAAAAACATCTTGCTCAGGGAACTTAATCTGAGAACTGAAAATTCAGATACCTTGTACATATTTTAGAGATCCCGTCATTTTGAAAAATATAATTAGTAGTCCAGGTGCTTAAAAAACATCTTGATCAGGGAACTTAAGCTAAGAACTGAAATATAAGATATCCGAATGGTATTTCAGTGGTCCAGTCATTCTATATATTATATCGAGTAGTCCAAGTGCTTAAAATACAACTTCCTCAGGGAACTTAAGCTGAGAAGTGAAAATAAAGATACCTAGTTCATATTTTAGAGATCCCGACATTTTGAAAATTATATTTAGTAGTCCAGGTGCTTAAAATACATCTTCCTCAGGGAACTTAAGCTGAGAAATGAAAATTCGGATACCTTGTTCATTTTTTACAGATCCCGTCATTTTGAAAATTATATTTAGTAGTCCAGGTGCTTAAAAAACATCTTCCTCCAGGGAACTTAAGCTAATAACGGAAACATACGATATCCGAATGGTATTTCGGTGGTCCAGTCATTCTAAAAATTATATCTAGTAGTCGAAGTGCCTAAAATACATCTTCCTCCAGGGAACTTAAGCGGAGAACTGAAAATTCAGATACCTAGTTTATATTTTAGAGATCCCGTCATTTTGAAAATTATATTTAGTAGTCCAGGTGCTAAAAAAAAATCTTGCTCAGGGAACTTAAGCTGAGAACTGAAATTTAAGATATCCGAATGGTATTTCAGTGGTCCAGTCATTCTAAAAATTATATCTAGTAGTCCAAGTGCCTAAAATACATCTACCTCAGGGAACTTAAGTTGAGAACTAAAAATTAAAATACCTAGTTCATATTTTAGAGATCCCGTCATTTTTGAAAATTATATTTAGTAGGCCAGGTGCTTAAAAAACATCTTCTTCAGAGAACTTAAGCTAAGAACTGAAAATTCAGATACCTTGTTCATATCTAAGAGATCCCGTCATTTTGAAAATTATATTTAGTAGGCGGGGTGCTTAAAAATATCGTCTTCAGGGAACTTAAGCTAAGAACTGAAATATACGATATCCGAATGGTATTTCAGTGGTCCAGTCATTCTAAAAATTATATCTAGTAGTCGAAGTGCCTAAAATACATCTTCCTCAGGGAACTTAAGCTGAGAACTGAAAATTAAGATACCTAGTTCATATTTTAGAGATCCCGTCATTTTAAAAATTATATTTAGTAGTACAGGTGCTTAAAAAACATCCTCTTCAGTAAACTTAAGCTGAGAACTGAAAATTCAGATACCTCGTTCATATTTAAGAGATCCCGTCATTTTGAGTATTATATTTAGTAGTCCAGGTGCTTAAAAAACATCTTGCTCCGGGAACTTAATCTGAGAACTGAAAATTCAGATACCTTGTACATATTTTAGAGATCCCGTCATTTTGAAAAATATAATTAGTAGTCCAGGTGCTTAAAAAACATCTTGATCAGGGAACTTAAGCTAAGAACTGAAATATAAGATATCCGAATGGTATTTCAGTGGTCCAGTCATTCTATAAATTATATCTAGTAGTCCAAGTGCTTAAAATACAACTTCCTCACGGAACTTAAGCTGAGAACTGAAAATAAAGATACCTAGTTCATATTTTAGAGATCCCGACATTTTGAAAATTATATTTAGTAGTCCAGGTGCTTAAAATACATCTTCCTCAGGGAACTTAAGCTGAGAACTGAAAATTCAGATACCTTGTTCATTTTTTACAGATCCCGTCATTTTGAAAATTATATTTAGTAGTCCAGGTGCTTAAAAAACATCTTGCTCAGGGATCTTAAGCGGAGAACTGAAAATTCAGATACCTAGTTTATATTTTAGAGATCCCGTCATTTTAAAAATTATATTTAGTAGTCCAGGTGCTTAAAAAACATCTTGCTCAGGGAACTTAAGCTGAGAACTGAAAATTCAGATACCTAGTTTATATTTTAGAGATCCCGTCATTTTGAAAATTATATTTAGTAGTCCAGGTGCTTAAAAAACATCTTGATCAGGGAACTTAAGCTAAGAACTGAAATATAAGATATCCGAATGGTATTTCAGTGGTCCATTCATTCTACAAATTATATCTAGTAGTCCAAGTGCTTAAAATACAACTTCCTCACGGAACTTAAGCTGAGAACTGAAAATAAAGATACCTAGTTCATATTTTAGAGATCCCGACATTTTGAAAATTATATTTAGTAGTCCAGGTGCTTAAAATACATCTTCCTCAGGGAACTTAAGCTGAGAACTGAAAATTCAGATACCTAGTTCATATTTAAGAGATCCCGTCATTTTGAAAATTATATTTAGTAGTCCAGGTGCTTAAAATACATCTTGCTCAGGGAACTTAATCTGAGAACTGAAAATTCAGATACCTTGTACATATTTTAGAGATCCCGTCATTTTGAAAAATATAATTAGTAGTCCAGGTGCTTAAAAAACATCTTGATCAGGGAACTTAAGCTAAGAACTGAAATATAAGATATCCGAATGGTATTTCAGTGGTCCAGTCATTCTATAAATTATATCTAGTAGTCCAAGTGCTTAAAATACAACTTCCTCACGGAACTTAAGCTGAGAACTGAAAATAAAGATACCTAGTTCATATTTTAGAGATCCCGACATTTTGAAAATTATATTTAGTAGTCCAGGTGCTTAAAATACATCTTCCTCAGGGAACTTAAGCTGAGAACTGAAAATTCAGATACCTTGTTCATTTTTTACAGATCCCGTCATTTTGAAAATTATATTTAGTAGTCCAGGTGCTTAAAAAACATCTTGCTCAGGGATCTTAAGCGGAGAACTGAAAATTCAGATACCTAGTTTATATTTTAGAGGTCCCGTCATTTTGATAATTATATTTAGTAGTCCAGGTACTTAAAAAACATCTTCCTCAGGGAACTTAAGCTGAGAACTGAAAATTCATATACCTAGTTTATATTTTGGAGATCCCGTCATTTTGAAAATTATATTTAGTAGTCCAGGTGCTTAAAAAACATCTTGATCAGGGAACTTAAGCTAAGAACTGAAATATAAGATATCCGAATGGTATTTCAGTGGTCCATTCATTCTATAAATTATATCTAGTAGTCCAAGTGCTTAAAATACAACTTCCTCACGGAACTTAAGCTGAGAACTGAAAATAATGATACCTAGTTCATATTTTAGAGATCCCGACATTTTGAAAATTATATTTAGAAGTCCATGTGCTTAAAATACATCTACCTCAGCGAACATAAGCTGAGAGCTGAAAATTCAGATACCTTGTTCATTTTTTACAGATCCCGTCATTTTGAAAATTATATTTAGTAGTCCAGGTGCTTAAAAAACATCTTCCTCAGGGAACTTAAGCTAAGAACTGAAACATACGATATCCGAATGGTATTTCGGTGGTCCAGTCATTCTAAAAATTATATCTAGTAGTCCAAGTGCCTAAAATACATCTTCCTCAGGGAACTTAAGCTGAGAACTGAAAATTCAGATACCTTGTTCATTTTTTACAGATCCCGTCATTTTGAAAATTATATTTAGTAGTCCAGGTGCTTAAAAAACATCTTGCTCAGGGAACTTAAGCGGAGAACTGAAAATTCAGATACCTAGTTTATATTTTAGAGATCCCGTCATTTTGAAAATTATATTTAGAAGTCCAGGTACTTAAAAAACATCTTCCTCAGGGAACTTAAGCTGAGAACTGAAAATTCATATACCTAGTTTATATTTTGGAGATCCCGTCATTTTGAAAATTATATTTAGTAGTCCAGGTGCTTAAAAAACATCTTGATCAGGGAACTTAAGCTAAGAACTGAAATATAAGATATCCGAATGGTATTTCAGTGGTCCATTCATTCTATAAATTATATCTAGTAGTCCAAGTGCTTAAAATACAACTTCCTCACGGAACTTAAGCTGAGAACTGAAAATAATGATACCTAGTTCATATTTTAGAGATCCCGACATTTTCAAAATTATATTTAGTAGTCCAGGTGCTTAAAATACATCTTCCTCAGGGAACTTAAGCTGAGAACTGAAAATTCAGATACCTTGTTCATTTTTTACAGATCCCGTCATTTTGAAAATTATATTTAGTAGTCCAGGTGCTTAAAAAACATCTTGCTCAGGGAACTTAAGCGGAGAACTGAAAATTCAGATACCTAGTTTATATTTTAGAGATCCCGTCATTTTGAAAATTATATTTAGTAGTCCAGGTGCTTAAAAAACATCTTGATCAGGGAACTTAAGCTAAGAACTGAAATATAAGATATCCGAATGGTATTTCAGTGGTCCATTCATTCTACAAATTATATCTAGTAGTCCAAGTGCTTAAAATACAACTTCCGCCGGGAACTTAAGCTTAGAACTGAAAATAAATATACCTAGTTCATATTTTAGAGATCCCGACATTTTGAAAATTATATTTAGTAGTCCAGGTGCTTAAAATACATCATCCTCAGGGAACTTAAGCTGAGAACTGAAAATTCAGATACCTTGTTCATTTTTTACAGATCCCGTCATTTTGAAAATTATATTTAGTAGTCCAGGTGCTTAAAAAACATCTTCCTCAGGTAACTTAAGCTAAGAACTGAAACATAAGATATCCGAATGGTATTTCGGTGGTCCAGTCATTCTAAAAATTATATCTAGTAGTCCAAGTGCCTAAAATACATCTTCCTCAGGGAACTTAATCTGAGAACTGAAAATTCAGATACCTTGTACATATTATAGAGATCCAGTCATTTTGAAAATTATATTTTGTAGTCCAGGTGCTTAAAAAACATCCTCTTCAGTGAATTTAAGCTGAGAACTGAAAATTCAGATTCCTTGTTCATATTTTAGAGATCCCGTCATTTTGAGTATTATATTTAGTAGTCCAGGTGCTTAAAAAACATCTTCCTCAGGGAACTTAATCTGAGAACTGAAAATTCAGATTCCTTGTTCATATTTTAGAGATCCCGTCATTTTGAAAATTATATTTAGTAGTCCAGGTGCTTAAAATACATCTTCCTCAGGGAACTTAAGCTGAGAACTGAAAATTCAGATACCTTGTTCATTTTTTACAGATCCCGTCATTTTGAAAATTATACTTAATAGTCCAGGTTCTTAAAAAACATCTTGCTCAGGGAACTTAAGCTGAGAACTGAAAATTCAGATACCTAGTTTATATTTTAGAGATCCCGTCATTTTGAAAATTATATTCAGTAGTCCAGGTGCTTAAAAAACATCTTGATCAGGGAACTTAAGCTAAGAACTGAAATACAAGATATCCGAATGGTATTTCAGTGGTCCAGTCATTCTATATATTA
Source organism: Diplolepis rosae (assembly GCA_030998225.1). Taxonomy (NCBI): domain Eukaryota; kingdom Metazoa; phylum Arthropoda; class Insecta; order Hymenoptera; family Diplolepididae; genus Diplolepis; species Diplolepis rosae. The sequence continues at coordinate 1,652,569 of JAPYXD010000158.1, read as the reverse complement.
TATCGAGTAGTCCAAGTGCTTAAAATACATCTTCCTCAGGAAACTTAAGCTGAGAACTGAAAATAAAAGATACCTAGTTCATATTTTAGAGATCCCGACATTTTGAAAATTATATTTAGTAGTCCAGGTGCTTAAAATACATCTTCCTCAGGGAACTTAAGCTGAGAACTGAAAATTCAGATACCTTGTTCATTTTTTACAGATCCCGTCATTTTGAAAATTATACTTAATAGTCCAGGTTCTTAAAAAACATCTTGCTCAGGGAACTTAAGCTGAGAACTGAAAATAAAGATACCTAGTTTATATTTAAGAGATCCCGTCATTTTGAGAATTATATTTAGTAGTCCAGGTGCTTAATAAACATCTTCATCAGGGAACTTAAGCTAAGAACTGAAATATAAGATATCCGAATGATATTTCAGTGGTCCATTCATTCTATAAATTATATTTATTAGTCCAAGTGCTTAAAATACAACTTCCTCAGGGAACTTCAGCTGAGAACTGAAAATAAAGATACCTAGTTCATATTTTAGAGATCCCGACATTTTGAAAATTATATTTAGTAGTCCAGGTGCTTAAAATACATCTTCCTCAGGGAACTTAAGCTGAGAACTGAAAATTCAGATACCTTGTTCATATTTTACAGATCCCGTCATTTTGAAAATTATATTTAGTAGTCCAGGTGCTTAAAAAACATATTCCTCAGGGAACTTAAGCTAAGAACTGAAACATACGATATCCAAATGGTATTTCGGTGGTCCAGTCATTCTAAATATTATATCTAGTAGTCGAAGTGCCTAAAATACATCTTCCTCAGGGAACTTAAGCTGAGAACTGAAAATTAAGATACCTAGTTCATATTTTAGAGATCCCGTCATTTTAAAAATTATATTTAGTAGTACAGGTGCTTAAAAACATCCTCTTCAGTAAACTTAAGCTGAGAACTGAAAATTCAGATACCTCGTTCATATTTAAGAGATCCCGTCATTTTGAGTATTATATTTAGTAGTCCAGGTGCTTAAAAAACATCTTGCTCAGGGAACTTAATCTGAGAACTGAAAATTCAGATACCTTGTACATATTTTAGAGATCCCGTCATTTTGAAAAATATAATTAGTAGTCCAGGTGCTTAAAAAACATCTTGATCAGGGAACTTAAGCTAAGAACTGAAATATAAGATATCCGAATGGTATTTCAGTGGTCCATTCATTCTAAAAATTATATCTAGTAGTCCAAGTGCTTAAAATACAACTTCCTCACGGAACTTAAGCTGAGAACTGAAAATAAAGATACCTAGTTCATATTTTAGAGATCCCGACATTTTGAAAATTATATTTAGTAGTCCAGGTGCTTAAAATACATCTTCCACAGGGAACTTAAGCTGAGAACTGAAAATTCAGATACCTTGTTCATTTTTTACAGATCCCGTCATTTTGAAAATTATATTTAGTAGTCCAGGTGCTTAAAAAACATCTTGCTCAGGGATCTTAAGCGGAGAACTGAAAATTCAGATACCTAGTTTATATTTTAGAGGTCCCGTCATTTTGATAATTATATTTAGTAGTCCAGGTACTTAAAAAACATCTTCCTCAGGGAACTTAAGCTGAGAACTGAAAATTCATATACCTAGTTTATATTTTGGAGATCCCGTCATTTTGAAAATTATATTTAGTAGTCCAGGTGCTTAAAAAACATCTTGATCAGGGAACTTAAGCTAAGAACTGAAATATAAGATATCCGAATGGTATTTCAGTGGTCCATTCATTCTATAAATTATATTTAGTAGTCCACGTGCTGAAAACACAACTTCCTCCCGGAACTGAAGCTGAGAACTGAAAATAAAGATACCCAGTTCATATTTTTGAGTTCCCGACATTTTGAAAATTATATATAGTAGTCCAGGTGCTTGAAATACATCTTCCTCAGGAACTTAAGCTGAGAACTGAAAATTCAGATACCTTGTTCATTTTTTACAGATCCCGTCATTTTGAAAATTATATTTAGTAGTCCAGGTGCTTAAAAAAAATCTTCCTCAGGGAACTTAAGCTAAGAACTGAAACATACGATATCCGAATGGTACTTCGGTGGTCCAGTCATTCTAAAAGTTATATCTAGTAGTCGAAGTGCCTAAAATACATCTTCCTCAGGGAACTTAAGCTGAGAACTGAAAATTCATATACCTAGTTTATATTTTGGAGATCCCGTCATTTTGAAAATTATATTTAGTAGTCCAGGTGCTTAAAAAACATCTTGATCAGGGAACTTAAGCTAAGAACTGAAATATAAGATATCCGAATGGTATTTCAGTGGTCCAGTCATTCTATATATTATATCGAGTAGTCCAAGTGCTTAAAATACATCTTCCTCAGGAAACTTAAGCTGAGAACTGAAAATAAAGATACCTAGTTCATATTTTAGAGATCCCGACATTTTGAAAATTATATTTAGTAGTCCAGGTGCTTAAAATACATCTTCCTCAGGGAACTTAAGCTGAGAACTGAAAATTCAGATACCTTGTTCATTTTTTACAGATCCCGTCATTTTGAAAATTATATTTAGTAGTCCAGGTGCTTAAAAAACATCTTGCTCAGGGAACTTAAGCTGAGAACTGAAAATTCAGATACCTAGTTTATATTTTAGAGATCCCGTCATTTTGAAAATTATATTTAGTAGTCCAGGTGCTTAAAAAACATCTTGATCAGGGAACTTAAGCTAAGAACTGAAATATAAGATATCCGAATGGTATTTCAGTGGTCCATTCATTCTATAAATTATATCTAGTAGTCCAAGTGCTTAAAATACAACTTCCTCACGGAACTTAAGCTGAGAACTGAAAATAAAGATACCTAGTTCATATTTTAGAGATCCCGACATTTTGAAAATTATATTTAGTAGTCCAGGTGCTTAAAATACATCTTCCTCAGGGAACTTAAGCTGAGAACTGAAAATTCAGATACCTTGTTCATTTTTTACAGATCCCGTCATTTTGAAAATTATATTTAGTAGTCCAGGTGCTTAAAAAACATCTTCCTCAGGGAACTTAAGCTAAGAACTGAAACATACGATATCCGAATGGTATTTCGGTGGTCCAGTCATTCTAAAAATTATATCTAGTAGTCCAAGTGCCTAAAATACATCTTCCTCAGGGAACTTAAGCTGAGAACTGAAAATTAAGATACCTAGTTCATATTTTAGAGATCCCGTCATTTTAAAAATTATATTTAGTAGTCCAGGTGCTTAAAAAACATCCTCTTCAGGGAAGTTAAGCTGAGAACTGAAAATTCAGATTCCTTGTTCATATTTTAGAGATCCCGTCATTTTGAAAATTATATTTAGTAGTCCAGGTGCTTAAAAAAAAATCTTCCTCATGGAACTTAAGCTGAGCTCTGAAAAAAAAGATACCTAGTTCATATTTTAGAGATCCCGTCATTTTAAAAATTATATTTAGTAGTCCAGGTGCTTAAAAAACATCTTCCTCAGGGAACTTAAGCTGAGAACTGAAAATTCAGATACCTTGTTCATATTTAAGAGATCCCGTCATTTAGAAAATTATATTTAGTAGTCCAGGTGCTTAAAAAAAAATCTTCCTCAGGGAACTTAAGCTGAGAACTGAAATTTAAGATATCCGAATGGTATTTCAGTGGTCCAGTCATTCTAAAAATTATATCTAGTAGTCCAAGTGCCTAAAATACATCTACCTCAGGGAACTTAAGCTGAGAACTAAAAATTAAAATACCTAGTTCATATTTTAGAGATCCCGTCATTTTAAAAATTATATTTAGTAGTCCAGGTGCTTAAAAAACATCTTCTTCAGGGAACTTAAGCTGAGAACTGAAAGTTCAGATACCTTGTTCATATTTAAGAGATCCCGTCATTTAGAAAATTATATTTAGTAGTCCAGGTGCTTAAAAAAAAATCTTCCTCAGGGAACTTAAGCTGAGAACTGAAAAATAAGATACCTAGTTCATATTTTAGAGATCCCGTCATTTTGAAAATTATATTTAGTAGTCCAGGTACTTAAAAAACATCTTCCTCAGGGAACTTAAGCTGAGAACTGAAAATTCAGATACCTTGTTCATATTTAAGAGATCCCGTCATTTAGAAAATTATATTTAGTAGTCCAGGTGCTTAATAAAAAAAACTTCCTCAGGGAACTTAAGCTGAGAACTGAAATTTAAGATATCCGAATGGTATTTCAGTGGTCCAGTCATTCTAAAAACTATATCTAGTGGTCCAAGTGCCTAAAATACATATACCTCAGGGAACTTAAGCTGGGAACTGAAAAATAAGATACCTAGTTCATATTTTAGAGATCCCGTCATTTTGAAAAATATATTTACTATTCCAGGTGCTTAAAATACATCTTCCTCAGGGAACTTAAGCTGAGAACTGAAAATTCAGATACCTTGCTCATTTTTTACAGATCCCGTCATTTTGAAAATTATATTTAGTAGTCCAGGTGCTTAAAAAACATCTTCCTCAGGGAACTTAAGCTGAGAACTGCAAGTTCAGATACCTTGTTCATATTTAAGAGATCCCGTCATTTAGAAAATTATATTTAGTTGTCCAGGTGCTTAAAAAAAAATCTTCGTCATGGAACTTAAGCTGAGAACTGAAATTTAAGATATCCGAATGGTATTTCAGTGGTCCAGTCATTCTAAAAATTATATCTAGTAGTCCAAGTGACTAAAATACATCTTCCTCAGGGAACTTAAGGTGAGAACTGAAAATAAAGATACCTAGTTCAGATTTTAGAGATCCCGTCATTTTGAAAATTATATTTAGTAGGCCAGGTGCTTAAAAAACATCATCTTCAGGGAACTTAAGATAAGAACTGAAATATACGATATCCGAATGGTATTTGAGTGTTCCAGTCATTCTATAAATTATATCTTGTAGTCCAAGTGCTTAAAATACAACTTCCTCAGGGAACTTAAGCAGAGAAGTAAAAATTAGATTACCTAGTTCATATTTTAGAGATCCCGTCATTTTGAAAATTATATTTAGTAGGCCAGGTGCTTAAAAAACATCATCTTCAGGGAACTTAAGATAAGAACTGAAATATACGATATCCGAATGGTATTTGAGTGTTCCAGTCATTCTATAAATTATATCTTGTAGTCCAAGTGCTTAAAATACAACTTCCTCAGGGAACTTAAGCTGAGAACTAAAAATTAGATTACCTAGTTCATATTTTAGAGATCCCGTCATTTTGAAAATTATATTTAGTAGTCCAGGTGCTTAAAATACATCTTCCTCAGGGAACTTAAGCTGAGAACTAAAAATTCAGATACCTTGTTCATATTTAAGAGATCCCGTCATTTTGAAAATTATATTTAGTAGTCCAGGTGCTTAAAAAACATCTTGCTCATGGAACTTAAGCGGAGAACTGAAAATTCAGATACCTAGTTTATATTTTAGAGATCCCGTCATTTTGAAAATTATATTTAGTAGTCCAGGTGCTTAAAAACATCTTCCTCAGGGAACTTAATCTAAGAACTGAAACATACGATATCCGAATGGTATTTCAGTGGTGCAGTCATTCTAAAAATTATATCTAGTAGTCGAAGTGCCTAAAATACATCTTCCTCAGGGAACTTAAGGTGAGAACTGAAAATAAAGATACCTAGTTCAGATTTTAGAGATCCCGTCATTTTGAAAATTATATTTAGTAGGCCAGGTGCTTAAATAACACCTTCTTCAGGGAACTTAAGCTGATAACTGAAAGTTCAGACACCGTGTTCATTTTTTAGAGATCCCGTCATTTAGAAAATTATATTTAGTAGTCCAGGTTATTAAAAAACATCTTGCTCAGGGATCTTATGCGGAGAACTGAAAAATAAGATACTTAGTTTATATTTTAGAGATCCCGTCATTTTGAAAATTATATTTAGTAGTCCAGGTACTTAAAAAACATCTTCCTCAGGGAACTTAAGCTGAGACCTGAAAATTCAGATACCTTGTTCATATTTAAGAGATCCCGTCATTTAGAAAATTATATTTAGTTGTCCAGGTGCTTAAAAAAAAATCTTCGTCAGGGAACTTAAGCTGAGAACTGAAATTTAAGATATCCGAATGGTATTTCAGTGGTCCAGTCATTCTGAAAATTATATCTAGTAGTCCAAGTGCCTAAAATACATCTACCTCAGGGAACTTAAGCTGAGAACTAAAAATTAAAATACCTAGTTCATATTTTAGAGATCCCGTCATTTTGAAAATTATATTTAGTAGGCCAGGTGCTTAAAAAACTTCTTCTCTAGGGAACTTAAGCTAAGAACTGAAAATTCAGATACCTTGTACGTATTTTAGAGATCCTGTCATTTTGAAAATTATATTTAGTAGTCAAGGTGCTTAAAAAACATCATCTTCATGGAACTTCAGCTAAGAACTAAAAATTCAGATACCTTGTTCATATTTAAGAGATCCCGTCATTTTGAAAATTATATTTAGTAGTCCAGGTGCTTAAAAAACATCTTGCTCATGGAACTTAAGCTAAGAACTGAAAATTCAGATACCTTGTTCATTTTTTACAGATCCCGTCATTTTGAAAATTATATTTAGCAGTCCAGGTGCTTAAAATACATCTTCCTCAGGGAACTTAAGCTAAGAACTGAAATATACGATATCCGAATGGTATTTGAGTGTTCCAGTCATTCTATAAATTATATCTTGTAGTCCAAGTGCTTAAAATACAACTTCCTAAGGGAACTTAAGCTGAGAACTGAAAATAAAGATACCTAGTTCATATTTTAGAGATCCCGACATTTTGAAAATTATATTTAGTCGTCCAGCTGCTTAAAATACATCTTCCTCAGGGAACTTAAGCTGAGAACTGAAAATTCAGATACCTTGTTCATTTTTAACAGATCCCGTCATTTTGAAAATTATATTTAGTAGTCCAGGTGCTTAAAAACATCTTGCTCAGGGAACTTAAGCTAAGAACTGAAAATTCAGATACCTTGTTCATTTTTTACAGATCCCGTCATTTTGAAAATTATATTTAGCAGTCCAGGTGCTTAAAATACATCTTCCTCAGGGAACTTAAGCTAAGAACTGAAATATACGATATCCGAATGGTATTTGAGTGTTCCAGTCATTCTATAAATTATATCTTGTAGTCCAAGTGCTTAAAATACAACTTCCTCAGGGAATTTAAGCTGAGAACTGAAAATTCAGATACCTTGTTCATTTTTCACAGATCCCGTCATTTTGAAAATTATATTTAGTAGTCCAGGTGCTTAAAAAACATCTTGATCAGGGAACTTAAGCTGAGAACTGAAAATTCAGATACCTTGTTCATTTTTTACAGATCCCGTCATTTTGAAAATTATATTTAGTAGTCCAGGTACTTAAAAAACATCTTCCTCAGGGAACTTAAGCTGAGAACTGAAAATTCAGATACCTTGTTCATATTTAAGAGATCCCGTCATTAAAAAATTATATTTAGTAGTCCAGGTGCTTAAAAAAAAAATCTTCCTCAGGGAACTTAAGCTGAGAACTGAAATTTAAGATATCCGAATGGTATTTGAGTGGTCCAGTCATTCCAAAAATTATATCTAGTAGTCCAAGTGCCTAAAATACATCTACCTCAGGGAACTTAAGCTGAGAACTAAAAATTAAAATACATAGTTCTTATTTTAGAGATCCCGTCATTTTGAAAATTATATTTAGTAGGCCAGGTGCAAAAAAAACATCTTCTTCAGGGAACTTAAGCTAAGAACTGAAAATTCAGATACCTTGTTCATTTTTTACAGATCCCGTAATTTTGAGAATTATATTTAGTAGTCCAGGTGCTTAAAAAACATCTTGCTCCGGGTACTTTAGCTGAGAACTGAAAATTCAGATACCTTGTTCATATTTTACAGATCCCGTCATTTTGAAAATTATATCTAGTAGCCCAGGTGCTTAAAATACATCTTCGTCAGGGAACTTAAGCTGAGAACTGAAAATTCAGATACCTTGTTCATTTTTTACAGATCCCGTCATTTTGAAAATTATATTTAGTAGTCCAGGTGCTTAAAAAAAAATCTTCTTCAGGGAACTTAAGCTGAGAACTGAAATTTAAGATATCCGAATGGTATTTCAGTGGTCCAGTCATTCTAAAAATTATATCTAGTAGTCCAAGTGCCTAAAATACATCTACCTCAGGGAACTTAAGTTGAGAACTAAAAATTAAAATACCTAGTTCATATTTTAGAGATCCCGTCATTTTAAAAATTATATTTAGTAGGCCAGGTGCTTAAAAAACATCCTCTTCAGGGAACTTAAGCTGAGAACTGAAAATTCGGATACCTTGTTCATTTTTTACAGATCCCGTCATTTTGAAAATTATATTTAGTAGTCCAGGTGCTTAAAAAAAAAATCTTCTTCAGGGAACTTAAGCTGAGAACTGAAGTATAAGATATCCGAATGGTATTTCAGTGGTCCAGTAATTCTAAATATTATATCTAGTAGTCCAAGTGCCTAAAATACATCTTCCCCAGGGAACTTAAGCTGAGAACTGAAAATTAAGATACGTAGTTCATATTTTAGAGATCCCGTCATTTTGAAAATTATATTTAGTAGTCCAGGTGCTTAAAATACATCTTCCTCAAGGAACTTAAGCTGAGAACTGAAAATTCGGATACCTTGTTCATTTTTTACAGATCGCGTTATTTTGAAAATTATATTTAGTAGTCCAGGTGCTTAAAAAACATCTTGCTCAGGGAACTTAAGCTGAGAACTGAAATATAAGATATCCGAATGGTATTTCAGTGGTCCAGTCATTCTAAAAATTATATCTAGTAGTCCAAGTGCCTAAAATACATCTTCCTCAGGGAACTTAAGCTGAGAACTGAAAATTCAGATACCTAGTTTATATTTTAGAGATCCCGTCATTTTGAAAATTATATTTAGTAGTCAAGGGACTTAAAAAACATCTTCCTCAGGGAGATTAAGCTGAGAACTGAAAATTCAGATACCTTGTTCATATTTAAGACATCCCGTCATTTAGAAAATTATATTTAGTTGTCCAGGTGCTTAAAAAAAAATCTTCGTCATGGAACTTAAGCTGAGAACTGAAATTTAAGATATCCGAATGGTATTTCAGTGGTCCAGTCATTTTGAAAATTATATTTAGTAGTCCAGGTGCTTAAAAAACATCTTCTTCAGGGAACTTAAGCTGAGAACTAAAAATTAGAATACCTAGTTCATATTTTAGAGATCCCGTCATTTTGAAAATTATATTTAGTAGGCCAGGTGCTTAAAAAACATCTTCTTCAGGGAACTTAAGCTAAGAACTGAAAATTCAGATACCTTGTTCATATTTAAGAGATCCCGTCATTTTGAAAATTATATTTAGTAGGCCAAGTGCTTAAAAAACATCATCTTCAGAGAACTTAAGCTAAGAACTGAAATATACGATATCCGAATGGTATTTGAGTGTTCCAGTCATTCTATAAATTATATCTTGTAGTCCAAGTGCTTAAAATACAACTTCCTCAGGAAACTTAAGCTGAGAACTAAAAATTAGAATACCTAGTTCATATTTTAGAGATCCCGTCATTTTGAAAATTATATTTAGTAGGCCAGGTGCTTAAAAACATCTTCTTCAGGGAACTTAAGCTAAGAACTGAAAATTTAGATACCTTGTTCATATTTAAGAGATCCCGTCATTTTGAAAATTATATTTAGTAGTCCAGGTGCTTAAAAAACATCTTGCTCAGGGATCTTAAGCGGAGAACTGAAAATTCAGATACCTAGTTTATATTTTAGAGATCCCGTCATTTTGAAAATTATATTTAGTAGTCCAGGTGCTTAAAAAACATCTTCCTCAGGGAACTTCAGCTACGAACTGAAACATACGATATCCGAATGGTATTTCAGTGGTGCAGTCATTCTAAAAATTATATCTAGTAGTCGAAGTGCCTAAAATACATCTTCCTCAGGGAACTTAAGGTGAGAACTGAAAATAAAGATACCTAGTTCAGATTTTAGAGATCCCGTCATTTTGAAAATTATATTTAGTAGGCTAGGTGCTTAAAAAACATCTTCTTCAGGGAACTTAAGCTGAGAACTGAAAATTCAGATACCTTGTTCATTTTTTACAGATCCCGTCATTTTGAAAATTATATTTAGTAGTCCAGGTGCTTAAAAAACATCTTGCTCAGGGAACTTAAGCTGAGAACTGAAAATTCAGATACCTAGTTTATATTTTAGAGATCCCGTCATTTTGAAAATTATATTTAGTAGTCCAGGTGCTTAAAAAACATCTTGATCAGGGAACTTAAGCTAAGAACTGAAATATAAGATATCCGAATGGTATTTCAGTGGTCCATTCATTCTGCAAATTATATCTAGTAGTCCAAGTGCTTAAAATACAACTTCCTAACGGAACTTAAGCTGAGAACTGAAAATAAAGATACCTAGTTCATATTTTAGAGATCCCGACATTTTGAAAATTATATTTAGTAGTCCAGCTGCTTAAAATACATCTTCCTCAGGGAACTTAAGCTGAGAACTGAAAATTCAGATACCTTGTTCATTTTTTACAGATCCCGTCATTTTGAAAATTATATTTAGTAGTCCAGGTGCTTAAAAAACATCTTGCTCAGGGAACTTAAGCTGAGAACTGAAAATTCAGATACCCTGTTCATTTTTTACAGATCCCGTCATTTTGAAAATTATATTTAGTAGTCCAGGTTATTAAAAAACATCTTGCTCAGGGATCTTATGCGGAGAACTGAAAATTAAGATACTTAGTTTATATTTTAGAGATCACGTCATTTTGAAAATTATATTTAGTAGTTCAGGTGCTTAAAAAACATCTTCTTCAGGAAACTTAAGCTGAGAACTGAAAGTTCAGATACCTTGTTCATATTTAAGAGATCCCGTCATTTAGAAAATTATATTTAGTAGTCCAGGTGCTTAAAAAAAAATCTTCGTCAGGGAACTTAAGCTGAGAACTGAAATTTAAGATATCCGAATGGTATTTCAGTGGTCCAGTCATTCTGAAAATTATATCTAGTAGTCCGAGTGCCTAAAATACATCTACCTCAGGGAACTTAAGCTGAGAACTGAAAATTAAGATACCTATTACATATTTTAGATATCCCGTCATTTTAAAAATTATAATTAGTAGCCCAGGTGCTTAAAAAACATCTTCTTCAGGGAACTTAAGCTGATAACTGCAAGTTCAGATACCTTGTTCATATTTAAGAGATCCCGTCATTTAGAAAATTATATTTAGTTGTCCAGGTGCTTAAAAAAAAATCTTCGTCATGGAACTTAAGCTGAGAACTGAAATTTAAGATATCCGAATGGTATTTCAGTGGTCCAGTCATTCTAAAAATTATATCTAGTAGTCCAAGTGCCTTAAATACATCTACCTCAGGGAACTTAAGCTGGGAACTAAAAATTAAAATACCTAGTTCATATTTCAGAGATCCCGACATTTTGTAAATTATATTTAGTAGTCCAGGTGCTTAAAATACATCTTCCTCATTGAACTTAAGCTGAGAACTGAAACATACGATATCCGAATGGTATTTCAGTGGTGCAGTCATTCTAAAAATTATATCTAGTAGTCGAAGTGCCTAAAATACATCTTCCTCAGGGAACTTAAGGTGAGAACTGAAAATAAAGATACCTAGTTCAGATTTTAGAGATCCCGTCATTTTGAAAATTATATTTAGTAGGCCAGGTGCTCAAAAAACATCTTCTTCAGGGAACTTAAGCTGAGAACTGAAAATTCAGATACCCTGTTCATTTTTTACAGATCCCGTCATTTTGAAAATTATATTTAGTAGTCCAGGTTATTAAAAAACATCTTGCTCAGGGATCTTATGCGGAGAACTGAAAATTAAGATACTTAGTTTATATTTTAGAGATCCCGTGATTTTGAAAATTATATTTAGTAGTCCAGGTACTTAAAAAACATCTTCCTCAGGGAACTTAAGCTGAGAACTGAAAATTCATATACCTTGTTCATATTTAACAGATCCCGTCATTTAGACAATTATATTTAGTTGTCCAGGTGCTTAAAAAAAAAATCTTCGTCAGGGAACTTAAGCTGAGAACAGAAATTTAAGATATCCGAATGGTATTTCAGTGGTCTTGTCATTCTGAAAATTATATCTAGTAGTCCAAGTGCCTAAAATACATCTACCTCAGGGAACTTAAGCTGAGAACTAAAAATTAGAATACCTAGTTCATATTTTAGAGATCCCGTCATTTTGAAAATTATATTTAGTAGGCCAGGTGCTTAAAAAACATCTTCTTCAGGGAACTTAAGCTAACAACTGAAAATTCAGATACCTTGTTCATATTTAAGAGATCCCCTCATTTTGAAAAATATAATTAGTAGGCCAAGTGCTTAAAAAACATCATCTTCATGGAACTTCAGCTAAGAACTGAAAATTCAGATACCTTGTTCATATTTAAGAGATCCCGTCATTTTGAAAATTATATTTAGTAGTCCAGGTGCTAAAAAAAAATCTTGCTCAGGGAACTTAAGCTAAGAACTGAAAATTCAGATACCTTGTTCATTTTTTACAGATCCCGTCATTTTGAAAATTATATTTAGCAGTCCAGGTGCTTAAAATACATCTTCCTCAGGGAACTTAAGCTAAGAACTGAAATATACGATATCCGAATGGTATTTGAGTGTTCCAGTCATTCTATAAATTATATCTTGTAGTCCAAGTGCTTAAAATACAACTTCCTAAGGGAACTTAAGCTGAGAACTGAAAATAAAGATACCTAGTTCATATTTTAGAGATCCCGACATTTTGAAAATTATATTTAGTCGTCCAGCTGCTTAAAATACATCTTCCTCAGGGAACTTAAGCTGAGAACTGAAAATTCAGATACCTTGTTCATTTTTTACAGATCCCGTCATTTTGAAAATTATATTTAGTAGTCCAGGTGCTTAAAAAACATCTTGCTCAGGGAACTTAAGCTGAGAACTGAAAATTCAGATTCCTTGTTCACATTTTAGTGATGCCGTCTTATGGATAATTCTATTTAGCAGTTCAGGTGCTTAAAATACATCTTCCTCAGGGAACTTAAGCTAAGAACTGAAATATACGATATCTGAATGGTATTTGAGTGTTCCAGTCATTCTATAAATTATATCTTGTAGTCCAAGTGCTTAAAATACAACTTCCTCAGGGAATTTAAGCTGAGAACTAAAAATTCAGATACCTTGTTCATTTTTTACAGATCCCGTCATTTTGAAAATTATATTTAGTAGTCCAGGTGCTTAAAAAACATCTTGCTCAGGGAACTTAAGCTGAGAACTGAAAATTCGGATACCTTGTTCATTTTTTACAGATCCCGTCATTTTGAAAATTATATTTAGTAGTCCAGGTACTTAAAAAACATCTTCCTCAGGGAACTTAAGCTGAGAACTGAAAATTCAGATACCTTGTTCATATTTAAGAGATCCCGTCATTAAAAAATTATATTTAGTAGTCCAGGTGCTTAAAAAAAAATCTTCCTCAGGGAACTTAAGCTGAGAACTGAAATTTAAGATATCCGAATGGTATTTGAGTGGTCCAGTCATTCCAAAAATTATATCTAGTAGTCCAAGTGCCTAAAATACATCTACCTCAGGGAACTTAAGCTGAGAACTAAAAATTAAAATACATAGTTCTTATTTTAGAGATCCCGTCATTTTGAAAATTATATTTAGTAGGCCAGGTGCAAAAAAAACATCTTCTTCAGGGAACTTAAGCTAAGAACTGAAAATTCAGATACCTTGTTCATATATTTCAGATCCCGTAATTTTGATAATTATATTTAGTAGTCCATGTGCTTAAAAAACATCTTCCTCCGGGAACTTAAGCTGAGAACTGAAAATTCAGATACCTTGTTCATATTTTACAGATCCCGTCATTTTGAAAATTATATTTAGTAGTCCAGGTGCTTAAAATACATCTTCGTCAGGGAACTTAAGCTGAGAACTGAAAATTCGGATACCTTGTTCATTTTTTACAGATCCCGTCATTTTGAAAATTATATTTAGTAGTCCAGGTGCTTAAAAAAAAATCTTCTTCAGGGAACTTAAGCTGAGAACTGAAATTTAAGATATCCGAATGGTATTTCAGTGGTCCAGTCATTCTAAAAATTATATCTAGTAGTCCAAGTGCCTAAAATACATCTACCTCAGGGAACTTAAGTTGAGAACTAAAAATTAAAATACCTAGTTCATATTTTAGAGATCCCGTCATTTTAAAAATTATATTTAGTAGGCCAGGTGCTTAAAAAATATCATCTTCAGGGAACTTAAGCTGAGAACTGAAAATTCGGATACCTTGTTCATTTTTTACAGATCCCGTCATTTTGAAAATTATATTTAGTAGTCCAGGTGCTTAAAAAAAAATCTTCTTCAGGGAACTTAAGCTGAGAACTGAAATTTAAGATATCCGAATGGTATTTCAGTGGTCCAGTCATTCTAAAAATTATATCTAGTAGTCCAAGTGCCTAAAATACATCTTCCTCAGGGAACTTAAGCTGAGAACTGAAAATTAAAATACCTAGTTCATATTTTAGAGATCCCGTCATTTTGAAAATTATATTTAGTAGTCCAGGTGCTTAAAATACATCTTCCTCAGGGAACTTAAGCTGAGAACTGAAAATTCGGATACCTTGTTCATTTTTTACAGATCCCGTCATTTTGAAAATTATATTTAGTAGTCCAGGTGCTTAAAAAACATCTTGCTCAGGGAACTTAAGCTGAGAACTGAAATATAAGATATCCCAATGGTATTTCAGTGGTCCAGTCATTCTAAAAATTATATCTAGTAGTCCAAGTGCCTAAAATACATCTTCCTCAGGGAACTTAAGCTGAGAACTGAAAATTCAGATACCTAGTTTATATTTTAGAGATCCCGTCATTTTGAAAATTATATTTAGTAGTCCAGGTGCTTAAAAAACATCTTCCTCAGGGAACTTAAGCTGAGAACTGAAAATTCAGATACCTTGTTCATATTTTACAGATCCCGTCATTTAGTAAATTATATTTAGTTTTCCAGGTGCTTAAAAAAAAATCTTCGTCAGGGAACTTAAGCTGAGAACTGAAATTTAAGATATCCGAATGGTATTTCAGTGGTCTAGTCATTCTGAAAATTATATCTAGTAGTACAAATGCCTAAAATTCATCTACCTCAGGGAACTTAAGCTGAGAACTGAAAATAAAGATACCTAGTTCATATTTTAGAGATCCCGTCATTTTGAAAATTATATTTAGTAGGCCAGGTGCTTTAAAAACATCTTCTTCAGGGAACTTAAGCTAAGAACTGAAAATTCAGATACCTTGTTCATATTTAAGAGATCCCGTCATTTTGAAAATTATATTTAGTAGGCCAGGTGCTTAAAAAACATCATCTTCAGGGAACTTAAGCTAAGAACTGAAATATACGATATCCGAATGGTATTTGAGTGTTCCAGTCATTCTATAAATTATATCTTGTAGTCCAAGTGCTTAAAATACAACTTCCTCAGGAAACTTAAGCTGAGAACTAAAAATTAGAATACCTAGTTCATATTTTAGAGATCCCGTCATTTTGAAAATTATATTTAGTAGGCCAGGTGCTTAAAAACATCTTCTTCAGGGAACTTAAGCTAAGAACTGAAAATTTAGATACCTTGTTCATATTTAAGAGATCCCGTCATTTTGAAAATTATATTTAGTAGTCCAGGTGCTTAAAAAACATCTTGCTCAGGGATCTTAAGCGGAGAACTGAAAATTCAGATACCTAGTTTATATTTTAGAGATCCCGTCATTTTGAAAATTATATTTAGTAGTCCAGGTGCTTAAAAACATCTTCCTCAGGGAACTTAATCTAAGAACTGAAACATACGATATCCGAATGGTATTTCAGTGGTGCAGTCATTCTAAAAATTATATCTAGTAGTCGAAGTGCCTAAAATACATCTTCCTCAGGGAACTTAAGGTGAGAACTGAAAATAAAGATACCTAGTTCAGATTTTAGAGATCCCTTCATTTTGAAAATTATATTTAGTAGTCCAGGTGCTTAAAAAACATCTTCTTCAGGGAACCTAAGCTGAGAACTGAAAATTCAGATACCTTGTTCATTTTTTACAGATCCCGTCATTTTGAAAATTATATTTAGTAGTCCAGGTGCTTAAAAAACATCTTGCTCAGGGAACTTAAGCTGAGAACTGAAAATTCAGATACCTAGTTTATATTTTAGAGATCCCGTCATTTTGAAAATTATATTTAGTAGTCCAGGTGCTTAAAAAACATCTTGATCAGGGAACTTAAGCTAAGAACTGAAATATAAGATATCCGAATGGTATTTCAGTGGTCCATTCATTCTATAAATTATATCTAGTAGTCCAAGTGCTTAAAATACAACTTCCTAACGGAACTTAAGCTGAGAACTGAAAATAAAGATACCTAGTTCATATTTTAGAGATCCCGACATTTTGAAAATTATATTTAGTCGTCCAACTGCTTAAAATACATCTTCCTCAGGGTACTTAAGCTGAGAACTAAAAATTCAGATACCTTGTTCATTTTTTACAGATCCCGTCATTTTGAAAATTATATTTAGTAGTCCAGGTGCTTAAAAAACATCTTGCTCAGGGAACTTAAGCTGAGAACTGAAAATTAAGATACCTTGTTCATTTTTTACAGATCCCGTCATTTTGAAAATTATATTTAGTAGTCCAGGTGCTTAAAAAACATCTTGCTCAGGGAACTTAAGCTGAGAACTGAAAATTCAGATACCTTGTTCATTTTTTACAGATCCCGTCATTTTGAAAATTATATTTAGTAGTCCAGGTGCTTAAAATACATCTTCCTCAGGGAACTTAAGCTGAGAACTAAAAATTCAGATACCTTGTTCATATTTAAGAGATCCCGTCATTAAAAAATTATATTTTGTAGTCCAGGTACTTAAAAAAAAATCTTCCTCAGGAACTTAAGCTCAGAACTGAAAATTCAGATACCTTGTTAATTTTTTACAGATCCCGTCATTTTGAAAATTATATTTAGTAGTCCAGGTGCCTAAAAAAGATCTTCCTCAGGGAACTTAAGCTAAGAACTGAAATATACGATATCCGAAAGGTATTTCAGTGGTCCAGTCATTCTAAAAATTATATATAGTAGTCCAAGTGCTTAAAATACATCTTCATCAGGGAATTTAAGCTGAGAACTAAAAATTCAGATACCTTGTTAATTTTTTAGAGATCCCGTCATTTTTAATTTTATATTTAGTAGTCCATGTGCTTAATATACATCTTACTCAGGGAACTTAAGCTGAGAACTTAATATTCTGTTACATTGTTAATTTTTTACAGATCCCGTCATTTTGAAAATTATATTTAGTAGTCCAGGTACTTAAAAAACATCTTCCTCAGGGAACTTAAGCGGAGAACTGAAAATTCAGATACCTTGTTCATATTTAAGAGATCCCGTCATTAAAAAATTATATTTAGTAGTCCAGGTGCTTAAAAAAATCTTCCTCAGGGAACTTAAGCTGAGAACTGAAATTTAAGATATCCGAATGGTATTTGAGTGGTCCAGTCATTCCAAAAATTATATCTAGTAGTCCAAGTGCCTAAAATACATCTACCT
Source organism: Diplolepis rosae (assembly GCA_030998225.1). Classification (NCBI taxonomy): domain Eukaryota; kingdom Metazoa; phylum Arthropoda; class Insecta; order Hymenoptera; family Diplolepididae; genus Diplolepis; species Diplolepis rosae. The sequence goes on along the minus strand of JAPYXD010000158.1, from coordinate 1,634,985 downwards.
CAGGGAACTTAAGCTGAGAACTAAAAATTAAAATACATAGTTCTTATTTTAGAGATCCCGTCATTTTGAAAATTATATTTAGTAGGCCAGGTGCAAAAAAAACATCTTCTTCAGGGAACTTAAGCTAACAACTGAAAATTCAGATACCTTGTTCATTTTTTACAGATCCCGTCATTTTGAAAATTATATTTAGTAGTCCAGGTGCTTAAAAAACATCTTGCTCAGGGAACTTAAGCTGAGAACTGAAAATTCAGATACCTTGTTCATTTTTTACAGATCCCGTCATTTTGAAAATTATATTTAGTAGGCCATTTTCTTAAAAAACATCCTCTTCAGGGAAATTAAGCTGAGAACTGAAAATTCGGATACCTTGTTCATTTTTTACAGATCCCGTCATTTTGAAAATTATATTTAGTAGTCCAGGTGCTTAAAAAAAAATCTTCTTCAGGGAACTTAAGCTGAGAACTGAAATTTAAGATATCCGAATGGTATTTCAGTGGTCCAGTAATTCTAAATATTATATCTAGTAGTCCAAGTGCCTAAAATACATCTACCTCAGGGAACTTAAGCTGAGAACTAAAAATTAAAATACCTAGTTCATATTTTAGAGATCCCGTCATTTTGAAAATTATATTTAGTAGTCCAGGTGCTTAAAATACATCTTCCTCAAGGAACTTAAGCTGAGAACTGAAAATTCGGATACCTTGTTCATTTTTTACAGATCGCGTTATTTTGAAAATTATATTTAGTAGTCCAGGTGCTTAAAAAACATCTTGCTCAAGGTACTTAAGCTGAGAACTGAAATTTAAGATATCCGAATGGTATTTTAGTGGTCCAGTCATTCTAAAAATTATATCTAGTATGCCAAGTGCCTAAAATACATCTTCTTCAGGGAACTTAAGCTGAGAACTGAAAATTCAGATACCTAGTTTATATTTTAGAGAACCCGTCATTTTGAAAACTATATTTAGTAGTCCAGGTGCTTAAAAAACATCTTCTTCAGGGAACTTAAGCTGAGAACTGAAAATTCAGATACCTTGTTCATATTTAAGAGATCCCGTCATTGAGAAAATTATATTTAGTAGTCCAGGTGCTTAAAATACATCTTCCTCAGGGAACTTAAGCGGAGAACTGAAAATTCAGATACCTAGTTTATATTTTAGAGATCCCGTCATTTTGAAAATTATATTTAGTAGTCCAGGTACTTAAAAAACATCTTCCTCAGGGAACTTAAGCTGAGAACTGAAAATTCAGATAACCAGATCATATTTAAGAGATCCCGTCATTTAGAAAATTATATTTAGTAGTCCAGGTGCTTAAAAAAAAATCTTCCTCAGGGAACTTAAGCTGAGAACTGAAATTTAAGATATCCGAATGGTATTTCAGTGGTCCAGTCATTCTAAAAATTATATCTAGTAGTCCAAGTGCCTAAAATACATCTACCTCAGGGAACTTAAGCTGAGAACTAAAAATTAAAATACCTAGTTCATATTTTAGAGATCCCGTCATTTTGAAAATTATATTTAGTAGCCCAGTTGCTTAAAAAACATCTTCTTCATGGAACTTAAGCTGAGAACTGAAATTTAAGATATCCGAATGGTATTTCAGTGGTCCAGTCATTCTAAAAATTAGATCTAGTAGTCCAAGTGCCTAAAATACATCTACCTCAGGGAACTTAAGCTGAGAACTAAAAATTAAAATACCTTGTTCATATTTTAGAGATCCCGTCATTTTGAAAATTATATTTAGTAGGCCAGGTGCTTAAAATACATCTTCCCCAGGGAACTTAAGCTGAGAACTGAAAATTCAGATACCTTTTTCATTTTTTACAGATCCCGTCATTTTTAAAATTATATTTAGTAGTCCAGGTGCTTAAAAAACATCTTGCTCAGGGAACTTAAGCTGAGAACTGAAAATTCAGATACCTTGTTCATTTTTTACAGATCACGTCATTTTTAAAATTATATTTAGTAGTCCAGGTGCTTAAAAAACATACTCTTCAGGGAACTTAAGCTGAGAACTGAAAATTCGGATACCTTGTTCATTTTTTACAGATCCCGTCATTTTGAAAATTATATTTAGTAGTCCAGGTGCTTAAAAAAAAATCTTCTTCAGGGAACTTAAGCTGAGAACTGAAATTTAAGATATCCGAATGGTATTTCAGTGGTCCAGTCATTCTAAAAATTATATCTAGTAGTCCAAGTGCCTAAAATACATCTACCTCAGGGAACTTAAGCTGAGAACTAAAAATTAAAATACCTAGTTCATATTTTAGAGATCCCGTCATTTTGAAAATTATATTTAGTAGGCCAGGTGCTTAAAAAACATCTTCTTCAGGGAACTTAAGCTGAGAACTGAAAATTCGGATACCTTGTTCATTTTTTACAGATCCCGTCATTTTGAAAATTATATTTAGTAGTCCAGGTGCTTAAAAAAAAATCTTCTTCAGGGAACTTAAGCTGAGAACTGAAATTTAAGATATCCGAATGGTATTTCAGTGGTCCAGTCATTCTAAAAATTATATCTAGTAGTCCAAGTGCCTAAAATATATCTGCCTCAGGGAACTTAAGCTGAGAACTGAAAATTAAAATACCTAGTTCATATTTTAGAGATCCCGTCATTTTGAAAATTATATTTAGTAGTCCAGGTGCTTAAAATACATCTTCCTCAGGGAACTTAAGCTGAGAACTGAAAATTCGGATACCTTGTTCATTTTTTACAGATCCCGTCATTTTGAAAATTATATTTAGTATACCAGGTCCTTAAAAACATCTTGCTCAAGGTACTTAAGCTGAGAACTGAAATATAAGATATCCGAATGGTATTTCAGTGGTCCAGTCATTCTAAAAATTATATCTAGTAGTCCAAGTGCCTAAAATACATCTTCCTCAGGGAACTTAAGCTGAGAACTGAAAATTCAGATACCTAGTTTATATTTTAGAGATCCCGTCATTTTGAAAATTATATTTAGTAGTCCAGGTACTTAAAAAACATCTTCCTCAGGGAACTTAAGCTGAGAACTGAAAATTCAGATACCTTGTTCATATTTAAGAGATCCCGTCATTTAGAAAATTATATTTAGTAGTCCAGGTGCTTAAAATACATCTTCCTCAGGGAACTTAAGCGGAGAACTGAAAATTCAGATACCTAGTTTATATTTTAGAGATCCCGTCATTTTGAAAATTATATTTAGTAGTCCAGGTACTTAAAAAACATCTTCCTCAGGGAACTTAAGCTGAGAACTGAAAATTCAGATACCTTGTTCATATTTAAGAGATCCCGTCATTTAGAAAATTATATTTAGTAGTCCAGGTGCTTAAAAAAAAATCTTCCTCAGGGAACTTAAGCTGAGAACTGAAATTTAAGATATCCGAATGGTATTTCAGTGGTCCAGTCATTCTAAAAATTATATCTAGTAGTCCAAGTGCCTAAAATACATCTACCTCAGGGAACTTAAGCTGAGAACTGAAAAATAAAATACATAGTTCATATTTTAGAGATCCCGTCATTTTGAAAATTATATTTAGTAGTCCAGGTGCTTAAAAAAAAATCTTCCTCAGGGAACTTAAGCTGAGAACTGAAATTTAAGATATCCGAATGGTATTTCAGTGGTGCAGTAGTTCTAAATATTAGATCTAGTAGTCCAAGTGCCTAAAATACATCTACCTCAGGGAACTTAAGCTGAGAACTAAAAATTAAAATACATAGTTCATATTTTAGAGATCCCGTCATTTTGAAAATTATATTTAGTAGGCCAGGTGCTTAAAAAACATCTTCTTCAGGGAACTTAAGCTAAGAACTGAAAATTCAGATACCTTGTTCATTTTTTACAGATCCCGTCATTTTTAAAATTATATCTAATAGTCCAAGTGCCTAAAATAAATCTTCCTCAGGGAACTTAAGCGGAGAACTGAAAATTCAGATACCTAGTTTATATTTTAGAGATCCCGTCATTTTGAAAATTATATTTAGTAGTCCAGGTACTTAAAAAACACCTTCCTCAGGGAACTTAAGCTGAGAACTGAAAATTCAGATACCTTGTTCATATTTAAGAGATCCCGTCATTTAGAAAATTATGTTTAGTAGTCCAGGTGCTTAAAAAAAAATCTTCCTCAGCGAACTTAAGCTGAGAACTGAAATTTAAGGTATCCGAATGGTATTTCAGTTGGTCCAGTCATTCTAAATATTATATCTAGTAGTCCAAGTGCCTAAAATACATCTACCTCAGGGAACTTAAGCTGAGAACTAAAAATTAAAATACATAGTTCATATTTTAGAGATCCCGTCATTTTGAAAATTATATTTAGTAGGCCAGGTGCTTAAAAAACATCTTCCTCAGGGAACTTAAGCTGAGAACTGAAAATTCAGATACCTTGTTCATATTTAAGAGATCCCGTCATTAAAAAATTATATTTAGTAGTCCAGGTGCTTAAAAAAAAATCTTCCTCAGGGAACTTAAGCTGAGAACTGAAATTTAAGATATCCGAATGGTATTTGAGTGGTCCAGTCATTCCAAAAATTATATCTAGTAGTCCAAGTGCCTAAAATACATCTACCTCAGGGAACTTAAGCTGAGATCTAAAAATTAAAATACATAGTTCTTATTTTAGAGATGCCGTCATTTTGAAAATTATATTTAGTAGGCCAGGTGCTTAAAATACATCTTCTTCAGGGAACTTAAGCTAAGAACTGAAAATTCAGATACCTTGTTCATATTTAAGAGATCCCGTCATTTTGAAAATTATATTTAGTAGGCCAGGTGCTTAAAAAACATCATCTTCAGGGAACTTAAGCTATGAACTGAAATATACGATATCCGAATGGTATGTCAGCGGTCCAGTCATTCTAAAAATTATATCTAGTAGTCTAAGTGCCTAAAATACATCTTCCTCAGGGAACTTAAGCTGAGAACTGAAATTTAAGATACCTAGTTCATATTTTAGAGATCCCGTCATTTTAAAAATTATATTTAGTAGTCCAGGTGCTTAAAAAACATCTTCTTCAGGGAACTTAAGCTGAAAACTGAAATTTAAGATACATAGTTCATGTTTTAGAGATCCCGACATTTCGAAAATTATATATAGTAGTCCAAGTAATTAAAAAACATCTTCCTCAGGGACCTTAAGCTGAGAACTGAAAATTAAAATACCGGGTTCATATTTTAGAGATCCCGTCATTTTGAAAATTATATTTAGTAGTCCAGGTGCTTAAAAAACATCTTCTTCAGGGAACTTAAGCTGAGAACTGAAATTTAAGATATCCGAATGTTATTTCAGTGGTCCAGTCATTCTAAAAATTATATCTAGTAGTCCAAGTGCCTAAAATACATCTTCCTCAGGGAACTTAAGCTGAGAACTGAAAATTAAGATACCTAGTTCATATTTTAGAGATCCCGTCATTTTGAAAATTATATTTAGTAGTCCAGGTGCTTAAAAAAAAATCTTCCTCAGGGAACTTAAGCTGAGAACTGAAATTTAAGATATCCGAATGGTATTTCAGTGGTCCAGTCATTCTAAAAATTATATCTAGTAGTCCAAGTGCATTAAATACATCTACCTCAGGGAACTTAAGCTGAGAACTAAAAATTAAAATACCTAGTTCATATTTTAGAGATCCCGTCATTTTAAAAATTATATTTAGTAGTCCAGGTGCTTAAAAAACATCTTCTTCAGGGAACTTAAGCTGAGAACTGAAAATTCAGATACCTAGTTTATATTTTAGAGATCCCGTCATTTTGAAAATTATATTTAGTAGTCCAGGTGCTTAAAATACATCTTCCTCAGGGAACTTAAGCGGAGAACTGAAAATTCAGATACCTAGTTTATATTTTAGAGATCCCGTCATTTTGAAAATTATATTTAGTAGTCCAGGTACTTAAAAAACATCTTCCTCAGGGAACTTAAGCTGAGAACTGAAAATTCAGATACCTTGTTCATATTTAAGAGATCCCGTCATTTAGAAAATTATATTTAGTAGTCCAGGTGCTTAAAAAAAAATCTTCCTCAGGGAACTTAAACTGAGAACTGAAATTTAAGATATCCGAATGGTATTTCAGTGGTCCAGTCATTCTAAAAATTATATCTAGTAGTCCAAGTGCCTAAAATACATCTACCTCAGGGAACTTAAGCTGAGAACTGAAAATTAAAATACCTTGTTCATATTTTAGAGATCCCGTCATTTTGAAAATTATATTTAGTATGCCAGGTGCTTAAAAAACATCCTCTTCAGGAAAATTAAGCTGAGAACTGAAAATTCAGATACCTTGTTCATATTTAAAAGATCCCGTCATTAAAAAATTATATTTAGTAGTCCAGGTGCTTAAAAAAAAATCTTCCTCAGGGAACTTAATCTGAGAACTGAAATTTAAGATATCCGAATGGTATTTGAGTGGTCCAGTCATTCCAAAAATTATATCTAGTAGTCCAAGTGCATAAAATACATCTACCTCAGGGAACTTAAGCTGAGAACTAAAAATTAAAATACATAGTTCTTATTTTAGAGATCCCGTCATTTTGAAAATTATATTTAGTAGGCCAGGTGCTTAAAAAACCTCTTCTTCAGGGAACTAAAGCTAAGAACTGAAAATTCAGATACCTTGTTCATATTTAAGAGATCGCGTCATTTTGAAAATTATATTTAGTAGGCCAGGTGCTTAAAAAACATCATCTTCAGGGAACTTAAGCTAAGAACTGATATATACGATATCCGAATGTTATTTCAGTGGTCCAGTCATTCTAAAAATTATATCTAGTAGTCGAAGTGCCTAAAATACATCTTCCTGAGGGAACTTAAGCTTAGAACTGAAAATTAAGATACCTAGTTTATATTTTAGAGATCCCGACATTTCGAAAATTATATATAGTAGTCCAAGTAATTAAAAAACATCTTCCTCAGGGACCTTAAGGTGAGAACTGAAAATTAAGATACATAGTTTATATTTTAGAGATCCCGCCATTTTGAAAATTATATATAGTAGTCCAAGTAATTAAAAAACCTCTTCCTCAGGGAACTTAAGCTAAGAACTGAAAATTAAAATACCTAGTTCATATTTTAGAGATCGCGTCATTTTAAAAATTATATTTAGTAGGCCAGGTGCTTAAAAAATATCATCTTCAGGGAACTTAAGCTAAGAACTGAAATATACGATATCCGAATGTTATTTCAGTGGTCCAGTCATTCTAAAAATTATATCTAGTAGTATAAGTGCCTAAAATACATCTTCCTCAGGGAACTTAAGCTGAGAACTGAAAATTCGGATACCTAGTTCATATTTTACAGATCCCGTCATTTTGAAAATTATATTTAGTAGTCCAGGTGCTTAAAAAAAAAATCTTCTTCAGGGAACTTAAGCTGAGAACTGAAATTTGAGATATCCGAATTGTATTTCAGTGGTCCAGTCATTCTAAAAATTATATCTAGTAGTCCAAGTGCATAAAATACATCTACCTCAGGGAACTTAAGCTGAGAACTGAAAAATAAAATACATAGTTCTTATTTTAGAGATCCCGTCATTTTGAAAATTATATTTAGTAGGCCAGGTGCTTAAAAAACCTCTTCTTCAGGGAACTAAAGCTAAGAACTGAAAATTCAGATACCTTGTTCATATTTAAGAGATCGCGTCATTTTGAAAATTATATTTAGTAGGCCAGGTGCTTAAAAAACATCATCTTCAGGGAACTTAAGCTAAGAACTGAAATTTAAGATATCCGAATGATATTTCAGTGGTCCAGTCATTCTAAAAATTATATCTAGTAGTCCAAGTGCCTAAAATACATCTTCCTCAGGGAACTTAAGCTGAGAACTGAAAATTAAGATCCCTAGTTCATATTTTAGAGATCCCGTCATTTTGAAAATTATATTTAGCAGTCCAGGTGCTTAAAAAAAAATCTTCTTCAGGGAACTTAAGGTGAGAACTGAAAATTAAGATACCTAGTTTATATTTCAGTGGTCCAGTCATTCTAAAAATTATATCTAGTAGTCCAAGTGCCTAAAATACATCTTCCTCAGGGAACTTAAGCTGAGAACTGAAAATTAAAATACCTAGTTCATATTTTAGAGATCCCGTCATTTTGAAAATTATATTTAGTAGTCCAGGTGCTTAAAAAACATCTTCTTCAGGGAACTTAAGCTGAGAACTGAAAATTAAGATACCTAGTTCATATTTTAGAGATCCCGTCATTTTGAAAATTATATTTAGTAGTCCAGGTGCTTAAAATACATCTTCCTCAGGGAACTTAAGCTGAGAACTGAAAATTCGGATACCTTGTTCATTTTTTACAGATCCCGTCATTTTGAAAATTATATTTAGTAGTCCAGGTGCTTAAAAAACATCTTGCTCAGGGAACTTAAGCTGAGAACGGAATTATAAGATATCCCAATGTTATTTCAGTGGTCCAGTCATTCTTAAAATTATATCTAGTAGTCCATGTGCCTAAAATACATCTTCCTCAGGGAACTTAAGCTGAGAACTGAAAATAAAGATACCTAGTTCATATTTTAGAGATCCCGTCATTTTGAAAATTATATTTAGTAGTCCAGGTGCTTAAAATACATCTTCCTCAGGGAACTTAAGCGGAGAACTGAAAATTCAGATACCTAGTTTATATTTTAGAGATCCCGTCATTTTGAAAATTATATTTAGTAGTCCAGGTACTTAAAAAACATCTTCCTCAGGGAACTTAAGCTGAGAACTGAAAATTCAGATACCTTGTTCATATTTAAGAGATCCCGTCATTTAGAAAATTATATTTAGTAGTCCAGGTGCTTAAAAAAAAAATCTTCCTCAGGGAACTTAAACTGAGAACTGAAATTTAAGATATCCGAATGGTATTTCAGTGGTCCAGTCATTCTAAAAATTATATCTAGTAGTCCAAGTGCCTAAAATACATCTACCTCAGGGAACTTAAGCTGAGAACTAAAAATTAAAATACCTAGTTCATATTTTAGAGATCCCGTCATTTTTAAAATTATATTTAGTAGTCCAGGTGCTTAAAAAACATCCTCCTCAGGGAACTTAAGCTGAGAACTGAAAATTCAGATTCCTTGTTCATATTTTAGAGATCCCGTCATTTTTAAAATTATATTTAGTAGTCCAGGTGCTTAAAAAAAAATCTTCCTCAGGGAACTTAAGCTGAGAACTGAAAATTAAGATACCTAGTTCATATTTTAGAGATCCCGTCATTTTGAAAATTATATTTAGTAGTCCAGTTGCTTAAAAAACATCTTCCTCAGGGAACTTAAGCTGAGAACTGAAAATTAAGATACCGAGTTAATATTTTAGAGATCCCGTCATTTTAAAACTTATATTTAGTATTCCAGGCGCTTAAAATACATCTTCCTCAAGGAACTTAAGCTGAGAACTGAAAATTCGGATACCTTGTTCATTTTTTACAGATCCCGTCATTTTGAAAATCATATTTAGTAGTCCAGGTGCTTAAAAAACATCTTGCGCAGGGAACTTAAGCTGAGAACTGAAATATAAAATATCCAAATCGTATTTCAGTGGTCCAGTCATTCTAAAAATTATATCTAGTAGTCCAAGTGCCTAAAATACATCTTCCTCAGGGAACTTAAGCTGAGAACTGAAAATAAAGATACCTAGTACATATTTTAGAGATCCCGTCATTTTGAAAATTATATTTAGTAGTCCAGGTGCTTAAAAAACATCTTCCTCAGGGAACTTAAGCGGAGAACTGAAAATTCAGATACCTAGTTTATATTTTAGAGATCCCGTCATTTTGAAAATTATATTTAGTAGTCCAGGTACTTAAAAAACACCTTCCTCAGGGAACTTAAGCTGAGAACTGAAAATTCGGATACCTTGTTCATTCTTTACAGATCCCGTCAGTTTGAAAATTATATTTAGTAGTCCAGGTGCTTAAAAAACATCTTGCTCAGGGAACTTAAGCTGAGAACTGAAATTTAAGATATCCGAATGGTATTTCAGTGGTCCAGTCATTCTAAAAATTATATCTAGTAGTCCAAGTGCCTAAAATACATCTACCTCAGGGAACTTAAGCTGAGAACTAAAAATTAAAATACCTAGTTCATATTTTAGAGATCCCGTCATTATGAAAATTATATTTAGTAGGCCAGGTGCTTAAAAAACATCATCTTCAGGGAACTTAAGCTAAGAACTGAAATATAAGATATCCGAATGGTATTTCAGTGGTCCAGTCATTCTAAAAATTATATCTAGTAGTCCAAGTGCCTAAAATACATCTTCCTCAGGGAACTTAAGCTGAGAACTGAAAATTAAAATACCTAGTTCATATTTTAGAGATCCCGTCATTTTGAAAATTATATTTAGTAGTCCAGGTGCTTAAAAAACATCTTCTTCAGGGAACTTAAGCTGAGAACTGAAAATTAAGATACCTAGTTCATATTTTAGAGATCCCGTCATTTTGAAAATTATATTTAGTAGTCCAGGTGCTTAAAATAAATCTTCCTCAGGGAACTTAAGCTGAGAACTGAAAATTCGGATACCTTGTTCATTCTTTACAGATCCCGTCATTTTGAAAATTATATTTAGTAATCCAGGTGCTTAAAAAACATCTTGCTCAGGGAACTTAAGCTGAGAACTGAAATATAAGATATCCCAATGGTATTTCAGTGGTCCAGTAATTCTAAAAATTTTATATAGTCGACCTAGTGCCTAAAATAAATCTTCCTCATGGAACTTAAGCTGAGCTCTGAAAAAAAAGATACCTAGTTCATATTTTAGAGATCCCGTCATTTTAAAAATTATATTTAGTAGTCCAGGTGCTTAAAATACATCTTCCTCAGGGAACTTAAGCTGAGAACTGAATATACGATATCCGAATGGTATTTGAGTGTTCCAGTCATTCTATAAATTATATCTTGTAGTCCAAGTGCTTAAAATACAACTTCCTCAGGGAACTTAAGCTGAGAACTGAAAATAAAGATACCTAGTTCATATTTTAGAGATCCCGTCATTTTGAAAATTATACTTAGTAGTCCAGGTACTTAAAAAACACCTTCCTTAGGGAACTTAAGCTGAGAACTGAAAATTCAGATTCCTTGATCATATTTTAGAGATCCCGTCATTTTCAAAATTATATTTAGCAGTCCAGGTGCTTAAAAAACATCCTCTTCAGGGAACTTAAGCTGAGAACTGAAAATTAAGATACCTAGTTTATATTTTAGAGATCCCGACATTCTAAAAATTATATCTAGTAGTCCAAATGCCTAAAAAAAATGTACCTCAGGGAACTTAAGCTGAGAACTGAAAATTAAAATACCTAGTTCATATTTTAGAGATCCCGTCATTTTGAAAATTATATTTAGTAGTCCAGGTGCTTAAAAAACATCTTCTTCAGGGAACTTAAGCTGAGAACTGAAATTTAAGATATCCGAATGGTATTTCAGTGGTCCAGTCATTCTAAAAATTATATCTAGTAGTCCAAGTGCCTAAAATACATCTTCCTCAGGGAACTTAAGCTGAGAACTGAAAATAAAGATACAGAGTTCATATTTTAGAGATCCCGTCATTTTGAAAATTATATTTAGTAGGCCAGGTGCTTAAAAAACATCATCTTCAGGGAACTTAAGCTAAGAACTGAAATATACGATATCCGAATGGTATTTCAGTGGTCCAGTCATTCTAAAAATTATATCTAGTAGTAAAGTGCCTAAAATTCATCTTCCTCAGGGAACTTAAGCTGAGAACTGAAAATAAAGATACCTAGTTCATATTTTAGAGATCCCGTCATTTTGAAAATTATATTTAGTAGTCCAGGTGCTTAAAAAACATCTTCTTCAGGGAACTTAAGCTGAGAACTGTAAATTCAGATATCCGAATGGTATTTCAGTGGACCAGTCATTCTAAAAATTATATCTAGTAGTCCAAGTGCCTAAAACTCATCTTCCTCAGGGAACTTAAGCTGAGAACTGAAATTTAAGATACCTAGTTCATATTTTAGAGATCCCGACATTTTGAAAATTATATTCAGTAGTCCAGGTGCTTAAAATACATCTTCCTCAGGGAACCTAAGCTGAAAACTGAAAATTCAGATACCTTGTTCATTTTTTACTGATCCCGTCATTTTGAAAATTATATTTAGTAGTCCAGGTGCTTCAAAAACATCCTCTTCAGGGAACTTAAGCTGAGAACTGAAAATTCGGATACCTAGTTTATATTGTAGAGATCCCGTCATTTTGAAAATTATATTTAGTAGTCCAGGTACTTAAAAAACATCTTCCTCAGGGAACTTAAGCTGAGAACTGAAAATTCATATACCTTGTTCATATTTAACAGATCCCGTCATTTAGAAAATTACATTTAGTTGTCCGGGTGCTTAAAAAAAATTCTTCCTCAGGGAACTTAAGCTGAGAACTGAAATTTAAGATATCCGAATGGTATTTCAGTGGTCCAGTCATTCTAAAACTTATACCTAGTTGTCCAAGTGCCTAAAATACATCTTCCTCAGGGAACTTAAGCTGAGAACTGAAAATTAAGATACCTAGTTCATATTTTAGAGATCCCGTCATTTTGAAAATTATATTTAGTAGTCCAGTTGCTTAAAAAACATCTTCTTAAGGGAACTTAAGCTGAGAACTGAAATTTAAGATATCCGAATGGTATTTCAGTGGTCCAGTCATTCTAAAAATTATATCTAGTAGTCCAGGTGCTCGAAAAACATCTTCCTCAGGGAACTTAAGCTGAGAACTGAAAATTAAGATACCTAGTTCATATTTTAGAGATCCCGTCATTTTGAAAATTATATAGTAGTCCAGGTGCTTAAAATACATCTTCCTCAGGGAACTTAAGCTGAGAACTGAAAATTCGGATACTTGTTCATTTTTTACAGATCCCGTCATTTTGAAAATTATATTTAGTAATCCAGGTGCTTAAAAAACATCTTGCTCAGGGAACTTAAGCTGAGAACTGAAATATAAGATATCCCAATGTTATTTCAGTGGTCCAGTCATTCTAAAAATTATATCTAGTAGTCCAAGTGCCTGAAATACATCTTCCTCAGGGAACTTAAGCTGAGAACTGAAATTAAGGATACCTAGTACATATTTTAGAGACCTCGTCATTTTAAAAATTATATTTAGTAGTCCAGGTGCTTAAAATACATCTTCCTCAGGGAACTTAAGCTAAGAACTGAAATATACGATATCCGAATGGTATTTGAGTGTTCCAGTCATTCTATAAATTATATCTTGTAGTCCAAGTGCTTAAAATACAACTTCCTCAGGGAACTTAAGCTGAGAACTGAAAATAAAGATACCTAGTTCATATTTTAGAGATCCCGTCATTTTGAAAATTATACTTAGTAGTCCAGGTACTTAAAAAACACCTTCCTTAGGGAACTTAAGCTGAGAACTGAAAATTCAGATTCCTTGATCATATTTTAGAGATCCCGTCATTTTCAAAATTATATTTAGCAGTCCAGGTGCTTAAAAAACATCCTCTTCAGGGAACTTAAGCTGAGAACTGAAAATTAAGATACCTAGTTTATATTTTAGAGATCCCGACATTCTAAAAATTATATCTAGTAGTCCAAATGCCTAAAATACATCTTCCTCAGGGAACTTAAGCTGAGAACTGAAAATTAAAATACCTAGTTCATATTTTAGAGATCCCGTCATTTTGAAAATTATATTTAGTAGTCCAGGTGCTTAAAAAACATCTTCTTCAGGGAACTTAAGCTGAGAACTGAAATATAAGATATCCGAATGGTATTTCAGTGGTCCAGTCATTCTAAAAATTATATCTAGTAGTCCAAGTGCCTAAAATACATCTTCATCAGGGAACTTAAGTTGAGAACTAAAAATTAAAATACCTTGTTCATATTTTAGAGATCCCGTCATTTTGAAAATTATATTTAGTAGGCCAGGTGCTTAAAAAACATCATCTTCAGGGAACTTAAGCTAAGAACTGAAATATACGATATCCGAATGGTATTTCAGTGGTCCAGTCATTCTAAAAATTATATCTAGTAGTAAAGTGCCTAAAATACATCTTCCTCAGGGAACTTAAGCTGAGAACTAAAAATAAAGATACCTAGTTCATATTTTAGAGATCCCGTCATTTTGAAAATTATATTTAGTAGTCCAGGTGCTTAAAAAACATCATCTTCAGGGAACTTAAGCTAAGAACTGAAATATACGATATCCGAATGGTATTTCAGTGGTCCAGTCATTCTAAAAATTATATCTAGTAGTCCAAGTGCCTAAAATACATCTTCCTCAGGGAACTTAAGCTGAGAACTGAAAATTAAAATACCTAGTTCATATTTTAGAGATCCCGGCATTTTGAAAATTATATTCAGTAGTCCAGGTGCTTAAAATACATCTTCCTCAGGGAACCTAAGCTGAAAACTGAAAATTCAGATACCTTGTTCATTTTTTACTGATCCCGTCATTTTGAAAATTATATTTAGTAGTCCAAGTGCTTAAAAAACATCTTCCTCAGGGAAATTAAGCCGAGAACTGAAAATTAAGATACCTAGTTTATATTGTAGAGATCCCGTCATTTTGAAAATTATATGTAGTTGTCCAGGTGCTTAAAAAACATCATCCTCAGGGAACTTAGGCTTAGAAGTGAAAAATAATAAACCTAGTTCATATTTAACAGATCCCGTCATTTAGAAAATTACATTTAGTTGTCCGGGTGCTTAAAAAAAAATCTTCCTCAGGGAACTTAAGCTGAGAACTGAAATTTAAGATAACCGAATGGTATTTCAGTGGTCCAGTCATTCTAAAAATTATATCTAGTAGTCCAAGTGCCTAAAATACATCTACCTCAGGGAACTTAAGTTGAGAACTAAAAATTAAAATACCTAGTTCATATTTTAGAGATCCCGTCATTTTAAAAATTATATTTAGTAGGCCAGGTGCTTAAAAAATATCATCTTCAGGGAACTTAAGCTAAGAACTGAAATATACGATATCCGAATGGTATTTCAGTGGTCCAGTCATTCTAAAAATTATATCTAGTAGTCTAAGTGCCTAAAATACATCTTCCTCAGGGAACTTAACCTGAGAACTGAAAATAAAGATACCTAGTTCATATTTTAGAGATCCGTCATTTTAAAAATTATATTTAGTAGTACAGGTGCTTAAAAAACATCCTCGTCAGGGAACTTAAGATCAGAAATGAAAATTCGGATACCTTGTTCATATTTAAGAGATCCCGTCATTTTGAGAATTATATTTAGTAATCCAGGTACTTAAAAAACATCTTCCTCAGGGAACTTACTCTGAGAACTGAAAATTCAGATACCTTGTACATATTTTAGAGATCCCGTCATTTTGAAAAATATAATTAGTAGTCCAGGTGCTTAAAAAACATCTTGATCAGGGAACTTAAGCTAAGAACTGAAAATTCAGATACCCAGTTTATATTTTAGAGAAGTCTTCATTTTGAAAATCAAATTTAGTAGTCCAGGTACTTAAAAAACATCTTGCTCAGGGAACTTAAGCTGAGAACTGAAAATTCAGATACCCAGTTTATATTTTAGAGAAGTCTTCATTTTGAAAATTATATTTAGTAGTACACTTGCTAAAAATACATCTTGATCAGGGAACATAAGATAAGAACTGAAATAAAAGATATCCGAATGGTATTTCAGTGGTCCAGTCATTCTATAAATTAAATCTAGTAGTCCAAGTGCTTAAAATACAACTTCCTCAGGGAACTTAAGCTAAGAACTGAAAATTCAGATACCCAGTTTATATTTTAGAGAAGTCTTCATTTTGAAAATCATATTTAGTAGTCCAGGTGCTTAAAAAACATCCTCTTCAGGGAACTTAAGCTGAGAACTGAAAATTCAGATTCCTTGTTCATATTTTAGAGATCCCGTCATTTTAAAAATTATATTTAGTAGTCCAGGTGCTTAAAAAACATCCTCTTCAGGGAACTTAAGCTGAGAACTGAAAATTAAGATACCTAGTTCATATTTTAGAGATCCCGACATTTTAAAAATTATATCTAGTAGTCCAATTGCCTAAAATACATCTACCTCAGGGAACTTAAGCTGAGAACTGAAAATTAAAATACCTAGTTCATATTTTAGAGATCCCGTCATTTTGAAAATTATATTTAGTAGTCCAGGTGCTTAAAAAACATCTTCTTCAGGGAACTTAAGCTGAGAACTGAAATTTAAGATACCTAGTTCATATTTTAGAGATCCCGTCATTTTGAAAATTATATTTAGTAGTCCAGGTGCTTAAAATACATCTTCCTCAAGGAACTTAAGCTGAGAACTGAAAATTCGGATACCTTGTTCATTTTTTACAGATCCCGTCATTTTGAAAATTATATTTAGTAGTCCAGGTGCTTAAAAAACATCTTGCTCAGGGAACTTAAGCTGAGAACTGAAATATTAGATATTCCAATGGTATTTCAGTGGTCCAGTCATTCTAAAAATTATATCTAGTAGTCCAAGTGCTTAAAATACATCTTCCTCAGGGAACTTAAGCTGAGAACTGAAAATTCAGATACCTTGTTCATATTTTAGAGATCCCGTCATTTTGAAAACTATATTTAGTAGTCCAGGTACTTAAAAAACACCTTGCTCAGGGAACTTAAGCTGAGAACTGAAAATTCAGATACCTTGTTCATATTTAAGAGATCCCGTCATTTAGAAAATTATATTTAGTAGTCCAGGTGCTTAAAATACATCTTCCTCAGGGAACTTAAGCGGAGAACTGAAAACTCAGATACCTAGTTTATATTTTAGAGATCCCGTCATTTTGAAAATTATATTTAGTAGTCCAGGTACTTAAAAAACACCTTCCTCAGGGAACTTAAGCTGAGAACTGAAAATTCAGATACCTTGTTCATATTTAAGAGATCCCGTCATTTAGAAAATTATATTTAGTAGTCCAGGTGCTTAAAATACATCTTCCTCAGGGAACTTAAGCTGAGAACTGAAAATTAAGATACCTAGTTCATATTTTAGAGATCCCGTCATTTTGAAAATTATATTTAGTAGTCCAGGTGCTTAAAATACATCTTCCTCAGGGAACTTAAGCTGAGAACTGAAAATTCGGATACCTTGTTCATTTTTTACAGATCCCGTCATTTTGAAAATTATATTTAGTAGTCCAGGTGCTTAAAAAACATCTTGCTCAGGGAACTTAAGCTGAGAACTGAAATATAAGATATCCCAATGGTATTTCAGTGGTCCAGTCATTCTAAAAATTATATCTAGTAGTCCAAGTGCCTAAAATACATCTTCCTCAGGGAACTTAAGCTGAGAACTGAAAAAAAAGATACCTTGTTCATATTTTACAGATCCCGTCATTTTGAAAATTATATTTAGTAGTCCAGGTGCCTAAAAAAGATCTTCCTCATGGAACTTAAGCTAAGAACTGAAATATACGATATCCGAATGGTATTTGAGTGTTCCAGTCATTCTATAAATTATATCTTGTAGTCCAAGTGCTTAAAATACAACTTCCTCAGGGAACTTAAGCTGAGAACTGAAAATAAAGATACCTAGTTCATATTTTAGAGATCCCGTCATTTTGAAAATTATACTTAGTAGTCCAGGTACTTAAAAAACACCTTCCTTAGGGAACTTAAGCTGAGAACTGAAAATTCAGATTCCTTGTTCATATTTTAGAGATCCCGTCATTTTAAAAATTATATTTAGTAGTCCAGGTGCTTAAAAAACATCCTCTTCAGGGAACTTAAGCTGAGAACTGAAAATTAAGATACCTTGTTTATATTTTAGAGATCCCGACATTCTAAAAATTATATCTAGTAGTCCACGCGCCTAAAATACATCTTCCTCAGGGAACTTAAGCTGAGAACTGAAAATTAAAATACCTAGTTTATATTTTAGAGATCCCGTCATTTTGAAAATTATATTTAGTAGTCCAGGTGCTTAAAAAACATCTTCTTCAGGGAACTTAAGCTGAGAACTGAAAATTCAGATATCCGAATGGTATTTCAGTGGACCAGTCATTCTAAAAATTATATCTAGTAGTCCAAGTGCCTAACGCACATCTTCCTCTGGGAACTTAAGCTGAGAACTAAAAATTAAAATACCTAGTTCATATTTTAGAGATCCCGTCATTTTAAAAATTATATTTAGTAGGCCAGGTGCTTAAAAAATATCATCTTCAGGGAACTTAAGCTAAGAACTGAAATATACGATATCCGAATGGTATTTCAGTGGTCCAGTCATTCTAAAAATTATATCTAGTAGTAAAGTGCCTAAAATACATCTTCCTCAGGGAACTTAAGCTGAGAACTAAAAATAAAGATACCTAGTGTATATTTTAGAGATCCCGTCATTTTGAAAATTATATTTAGTAGTCCAGGTGCTTAAAAAACATCATCTTCAGGGAACTTAAGCTAAGAACTGAAATATACGATATCCCAATGGTATTTCAGTTGTCCAGTCATTCTAAAAATTATATCTAGTAGTCCAAGTGCCTAAAATACATCTTCCTCAGGGAACTTAAGCTGAGAACTGAAAATTAAAATACCTAGTTCATATTTTAGAGATCCCGACATTTTGAAAATTATATTCAGTAGTCCAGGTGCTTAAAATACATCTTCCTCAGGGAACCTAAGCTGAAAACTGAAAATTCAGATACCTTGTTCATTTTTTACTGATCCCGTCATTTTGAAAATTATATTTAGTAGTCCAGGTGCTTAAAAAACATCTTCCTCAGGGAACTTGAGCCGAGAACTGGAAATTAAGATAGCTAGTTTATATTGTAGAGATCCCGTCATTTTGAAAATTATATGTAGTTGTCCAGGTGCTTAAAAAACATCTTCCTCAGGGAAATTAAGCCGAGAACTGAAAATTCATATACCTTGTTCATATTTAACAGATCCCGTCATTTAGAAAATTACATTTAGTTGTCCGGGTGCTTAAAAAAATCTTACTCAGGGAACTTAAGCTGAGAACTGAAATTTAAGATATCCGAATGGTATTTCAGTGGTCCAGTCATTCTAAAAATTATATCTAGTAGTCCAAGTGCCTAAAATACATCTACCTCAGGGAACTTAAGCTGAGAACTGAAAATTAAGATACCTAGTTCATATTTTAGAGATCCCGTCATTTTGAAAATTATATTTAGTAGGCCAGGTGCTTAAAAAATATCATCTTCAGGGAACTTAAGCTAAGAACTGAAATATACGATATCCGAATGGTATTTCAGTGGTCCAGTCATTCTAAAAATTATATCTAGTAGTCCAAGTGCCTAAAATACATCTTCCTCAGGGAACTTAAGCTGAGAACTGAAAATAAAGATACCTAGTTCATATTTTAGAGATCCCGTCATTTTCAAAATTATATTTAGCAGTCCAGGTGCTTAAAAAACATCTTCCTCAGGGAACTTAATCTGAGAACTGAAATTTAAGATACCCAGTTCATATTTTAGAGATCCAGTCATTCTAAAAATTATATCTAGTAGTCCAAGTGCCTAAAATACATCTTCCTCAGGGAACTTAAGCTGAGAACTGAAAATTAAGATACCTAGTTCATATTTTAGAGATCCCGTCATTTTGAAAATTATATTTAGTAGTCCAGGTGCTTAAAAAACATCTTCTTCAGGGAACTTAAGCTGAGAACTGTAAATTCAGATATCCGAATGGTATTTCAGTGGACCAGTCATTCTAAAAATTATATCTAGTAGTCCAAGTGCCTAACGCACATCTTCCTCTGGGAACTTAAGCTGAGAACTGAAAATTAACATACCTAGTTCATATTTTAGAGATCCCGTCATTTTAAAAATTATATTTAGTAGGCCAGGTGCTTAAAAAATATCATCTTCAGGGAACTTAAGCTAAGAACTGAAATATACGATATCCGAATGGTATTTCAGTGGTCCAGTCATTCTAAAAATTATATCTAGTAGTAAAGTGCCTAAAATACATCTTCCTCAGGGAACTTAAGCTGAGAACTAAAAATAAAGATACCTAGTTCATATTTTAGAGATCCCGTCATTTTGAGAATTATATTTAGTAGTCCAGGTGCTTAAAAAACGTTTTCCTCAGGGAACTTAAGCTAAGAACTGAAATATACGATATCCGAATGGTATTTCAGTTGTCCAGTCATTCTAAAAATTATATCTAGTAGTCCAAGTGCTTAAAATACATCTTCCTCAGGGAACTTAAGCTGAGAACTGAAAATTAAAATACCTAGTTCATATTTTAGAGATCCCGACATTTTGAAAATTATATTCAGTAGTCCAGGTGCTTAAAATACATCTTCCTCAGGGAACCTAAGCTGAAAACTGAAAATTCAGATACCTTGTTCATTTTTTACTGATCCCGTCATTTTGAAAATTATATTTAGTAGTCCAGGTTCTTAAAAAACATCTTCCTCAGGGAACTTGAGCCGAGAACTGAAAATTAAGATAGCTAGTTTATATTGTAGAGATCCCGTCATTTTGAAAATTATATGTAGTTGTCCAGGTGCTTAAAAAACATCTTCCTCAGGGAACTTGAGCTGAGAACTGAAAATTCATATACCTTGTTCATATTTAACAGATCCCGTCATTTAGAAAATTACATTTAGTTGTCCGGGTGCTTAAAAAAAAATCTTACTCAGGGAACTTAAGCTGAGAACTGAAATTTAAGATATTCGAATGGTATTTCAGTGGTCCAGTCATTCTAAAAATTATATCTAGTAGTCCAAGTGCCTAAAATACATCTATCTCAGGGAACTTAAGATGAGAACTGAAAATTAAGATACCTAGTTCATATTTTAGAGATCCCGTCATTTTGAAAATTATATTTAGTAGGCCAGGTGCTTAAAAAAAATCATCTTCCAGGGAACTTAAGCTAAGAACTGAAATATACGATATCCGAATGGTATTTCAGTGGTCCAGTCATTCTAAAAATTATATCTAGTAGTCTAAGTGCCTAAAATACATCTTTCTCAGGGAACTTAAGCTGAGAACTGAAAATTAAGATACCTAGTTCATATTTTAGAGATCCCGTCATTTTAAAAATTATATTTAGTAGTACAGGTGCTTAAAAAACATCCTCTTCAGGAAACTTAAGCTGAGAACTGAAAATTCAGATACCTCGTTCATATTTAAGAGATCCCGTCATTTTGAGAATTATATTTAGTAATCCAGGTACTTAAAAAACATCTTCCTCAGGGAACTTAATCTGAGAACTGAAAATTCAGATACCTTGTACATATTTTAGAGATCCCGTCATTTTGAATAATATAATTTGTAGTCCAGGTGCTTAAAAAAAGATCTTGATCAGGGAACTTAAGCTAAGAACTGAAAATTCAGATACCCAGTTTATATTTTAGAGAAGTCTTCATTTTGAAAATCATATTTAGTAGTCCAGGTACTTAAAAAACATCTTGCTCAGGGAACTTAAGCTGAGAACTGAAAATTCAGATACCCAGTTTATATTTTAGAGAAGTCTTCATTTTGAAAATTATATTTAGTAGTCCAGGTGCTTAAAAAACATCTTGATCAGGGAACATAAGCTAAGAACTGAAATATAAGATATCCGAATGGTATTTCAGTGGTCCAGTCATTCTATAAATTAAATCTAGTAGTCCAAGTGCTTAAAATACAACTTCCTCAGGGAACTTAAGCTAAGAACTGAAAATTCAGATACCCAGTTTATATTTTAGAGAAGTCTTCATTTTGAAAATCATATTTAGTAGTCCAGGTACTTAAAAAACACCTTCCTTAGGGAACTTAAGCTGAGAACTGAAAATTCAGATTCCTTGTTCATATTTTAGAGATCCCGTCATTTTCAAAATTATATTTAGTAGTCCAGGTGCTTAAAAAACATCCTCGTCAGGGAACTTAAGCTGAGAACTGAAAATTAAGATACCTAGTTTATATTTATGAGATCCCGACATTCTAAAAAATTATATCTAGTAGTCGAAGTGCCTAAAATACATCTTCCTCAGGGAACTTAAGCTGAGAACTGAAAATTAAAATACCTAGTTCATATTTTAGAGATCCCGTCATTTTGAAAATTATATTTAGTAGTCCAGGTGCTTAAAAAACATCTTCCTCAGGGAACTTAAGCTGAGAACTGAAAATTAAGATACCTAGTTCATATTTTAGAGATCCCGTCATTTTGAAAATTATATTTAGTATTCCAGGTGCTTAAAATACATCTTCCTCAAGGAACTTAAGCTGAGAACTGAAAATTCGGATACCTTGTTCATTTTTTACAGATCCCGTCATTTTGAAAATTATATTTAGTAGTCCAGGTGCTTAAAAAACATCTTGCTCAGGGAACTTAAGCTGAGAACTGAAATATAAGATATCCCAATGGTATTTCAGTGGTCCAGTCATTCTAAAAATTATATCTAGTAGTCCAAGTGCTTGAAATACATCTTCCTCAGGGAACTTAAGCTGAGAAATGAAAATTCGGATACCTTGTTCATATTTTAGAGATCCCGTCATTTTGAAAACTATATTTAGTAGTCCAGGTACTTAAAAAACACCTTGCTCAGGGAACTTAAGCTGAGAACTGAAAATTCAGATACCTAGTTTATATTTAAGAGATCCCGTCATTTAGAAAATTATATTTAGTAGTCCAGGTGCTTAAAATACATCTTCCTCAGGGAACTTAAGCGGAGAACTGAAAACTCAGATACCTAGTTTATATTTTAGAGATCCCGTCATTTTGAAAATTATATTTAGTAGTCCAGGTACTTAAAAAACACCTTCCTCAGGGAACTTAAGCTGAGAACTGAAAATTCAGATACCTTGTTCATATTTAAGAGATCCCGTCATTTAGAAAATTATATTTAGTAGTCCAGGTGCTTAAAATACATCTTCCTCAGGGAACTTAAGCTGAGAACTGAAAATTAAGATACCTAGTTCATATTTTAGAGATCCCGTCATTTTGAAAATTATATTTAGTAGTCCAGGTGCTTAAAATACATCTTCCTCAGGGAACTTAAGCTGAGAACTGAAAATTCGGATACCTTGTTCATTTTTTACAGATCCCGTCATTTTGAAAATTATATTTAGTAATCCAGGTGCTTAAAAAACATCTTGCTCAGGGAACTTAAGCTAAGAACTGAAATATAAGATATCAGAATGGTATTTCAGTGGTCCAGTCATTCTAAAAATTATATCTAGTAGTCCAAGTTCCTAAAATACATCTTCCTCAGGGAACTTAAGCTGAGAACTAAAATTTAAGATACCTAGTTCATATTTTAGAGATCCCGTCATTTTGAAAAATATATTTAGTAGTCCAGGTGCTTAAAATACATCTTCCTCAGGGAACTTAAGCTGAGAAATGAAATATACGATATCCGAATGGTATTTGAGTGTTCCAGTCATTCTATAAATTATATCTTGTAGTCCAAGTGCTTAAAATACAACTTCCTCAGGGAACTTAAGCTGAGAACTGAAAATAAAGATACCTAGTTCATATTTTAGAGATCCCGTCATTTTGAAAATTATACTTAGTAGTCCAGGTACTTAAAAAACACCTTCCTTAGGGAACTTAAGCTGAGAACTGAAAATTCAGATTCCTTGTTCATATTTTAGAGATCCCGTCATTTTCAAAATTATATTTAGCAGTCCAGGTGCTTAAAAAACATCCTCTTCAGGGAACTTAAGCTGACAACTGAAAATTAAGATACCTAGTTTATATTTTAGAGATCCCGACATTCTAAAAATTATATCTAGTAGTCCAAATGCCTAAAATAAATCTTCCTCAGGGAACTTAAGCTGAGAACTGAAATTTAAGATACCTAGTTCATATTTTAGAGATCCCGTCATTTTGAAAATTATATTTAGTAGTCCAGGTGCTTAAAAAACATCTTCTTCAGGGAACTTAAGCTGAGAACTGTAAATTCAGATATCCGAATGGTATTTCAGTGGACCAGTCATTCTAAAAATTATATCTAGTAGTCCAAGTGCCTAACGCACATCTTCCTCTGGGAACTTAAGCTGAGAACTGAAAATTAAAATACATAGTTCATATTTTAGAGATCCCGTCATTTTAAAAATTATATTTAGTAGGCCAGGTGCTTAAAAAATATCATCTTCAGGGAACTTAAGCTAAGAACTGAAATATACGATATCCGAATGGTATTTCAGTGGTCCAGTCATTCTAAAAATTATATCTAGTAGTAAAGTGCCTAAAATACATCTTCCTCAGGGAAC
This sequence comes from Diplolepis rosae, assembly GCA_030998225.1. NCBI lineage: Eukaryota > Metazoa > Arthropoda > Insecta > Hymenoptera > Diplolepididae > Diplolepis > Diplolepis rosae. The sequence goes on along the minus strand of JAPYXD010000158.1, from coordinate 1,610,880 downwards.
TTAAGCTGAGAACTAAAAATAAAGATACCTAGTTCATATTTTAGAGATCCCGTCATTTTGAAAATTATATTTAGTAGTCCAGGTGCTTAAAAAACATCATCTTCAGGGAACTTAAGCTAAGAACTGAAATATACGATATCCGAATGGTATTTCAGTGGACCAGTCATTCTAAAAATTATATCTAGTAGTCCAAGTGCCTAAAACTCATCTTCCTCAGGGAACTTAAGCTGAGAACTGAAATTTAAGATACCTAGTACATATTTTAGAGATCCCGTCATTTCAAAAATTATATTTAGTAGTCCAGGTGCTTAAAAAACATACTCTTCAGGGAACCTAAGCTGAAAACTGAAAATTCAGATACCTTGTTCATTTTTTACTGATCCCGTCATTTTGAAAATTATATTTAGTAGTCCAAGTGCTTAAAAAACATCTTGCTCAGGGAACTTAAGCCGAGAACTGAAAATTAAGATAGCTAGTTTATATTGTAGAGATCCCGTCATTTTGAAAATTATATTTAGTTGTCCAGGTGCTTAAAAAACATCTTCCTCAGGGAACTTAAGCTGAGAACTGAAAATTCATATACCTTGTTCATATTTAACAGATCCCGTCATTTTGAAAATTATATTTAGTAGTCCAGGTGCTTAAAAAAAAATCTTCCTCAGGGAACTTAAGCTGAGAACTGAAATTTAAGATAACCGAATGGTATTTCAGTGGTCCAGTCATTCTAAAAATTATATCTAGTAGTCCAAGTGCCTAAAATACATCTACCTCAGGGAACTTAAGTTGAGAACTGAAAATAAAGATACCTAGTTCATATTTTAGAGATCCCGTCATTTTAAAAATTATATTTAGTAGGCCAGGTGCTTAAAAAATATCATCTTCAGGGAACTTAAGCTAAGAACTGAAATATACGATATCCGAATGGTATTTCAGTGGTCCAGTCATTCTAAAAATTATATCTAGTAGTCTAAGTGCCTAAAATACATCTTCCTCAGGGAACTTAAGCTGAGAACTGAAAATTAAGATACCTAGTTCATATTTTAGAGATCCCGTCATTTTAAAAATTATATTTAGTAGTCCAGGTGCTTAAAAACATCCTCTTCAGGAAACTTAAGCTGAGAACTGAAAATTCAGATACCTCGTTCATATTTAAGAGATCCCGTCATTTTGAGAATTATATTTAGTAATCCAGGTACTTAAAAAACATCTTCCTCAGGGAACTTAATCTGAGAACTGAAAATTCAGATACCTTGTACATATTTTAGAGATCCCGTCATTTTGAATAATATAATTTGTAGTCCAGGTGCTTAAAAAGATCTTGATCAGGGAACTTAAGCTAAGAACTGAAAATTCAGATACCCAGTTTATATTTTAGAGAAGTCTTCATTTTGAAAATCATATTTAGTAGTCCAGGTACTTAAAAAACATCTTGCTCAGGGAACTTAAGCTGAGAACTGAAAATTCAGATACCCAGTTTATATTTTAGAGAAGTCTTCATTTTGAAAATTATATTTAGTAGTCCAGGTGCTTAAAAAACATCTTGATCAGGGAACATAAGCTAAGAACTGAAATATAAGATATCCGAATGGTATTTCAGTGGTCCAGTCATTCTATAAATTAAATCTAGTAGTCCAAGTGCTTAAAATACAACTTCCTCAGGGAACTTAAGCTGAGAACTGAAAGTAAAGATACCTAGTTCATATTTTAGAGATCCCGACATTTTGAAAATTATATTTAGTAGTCCAGGTGCTTAAAATACATCTTCCTCCGGGAACTTAAGCTGAGAACGTAAAATTCAGATACCTTGTTCATTTTTTACAGATCCCGTCATTTTGAAAATTATAATTAGTAGTTCAAGTGCCTAAAATAAATCTTCCTCAGGGAACTTAAGCTAAGAACTGAAAATTCAGATACCCAGTTTATATTTTAGAGAAGTCTTCATTTTGAAAATCATATTTAGTAGTCCAGGTACTTAAAAAACACCTTCCTTAGGGAACTTAAGCTGAGAACTGAAAATTCAGATTCCTTGTTCATATTTTAGAGATCCCGTCATTTTCAAAATTATATTTAGCAGTCCAGGTGCTTAAAAAACATCTTCCTCAGGGAACTTAATCTGAGAACTGAAAATTCAGATACCTAGTTTATATTTTAGAGATCCCGTCATTCTAAAAATTATATCTAGTAGTCCAAGTGCCTAAAATACATCTTCCTCAGGGAACTTAAGCTGAGAACTGAAAATTAAAATACCTAGTTCATATTTTAGAGATCCCGTCATTTTGAAAATTATATTTAGTAGTCCAGGTGCTTAAAAAACATCTTCTTCAGGGAACTTAAGCTGAGAACTGAAAATTAAGATACCTAGTTCATATTTTAGAGATCCCGTCATTTTGAAAATTATATTTAGTAGTCCAGGTGCTTAAAATACATCTTCCTCAGGGAACTTAAGCTGAGAACTGAAAATTCGGATACCTTGTTCATTTTTTACAGATCCCGTCATTTTGAAAATTATATTTAGTAGTCCAGGTGCTTAAAAAACATCTTGCTCAGGGAACTTAAGCTGAGAACTGAAATATAAGATATCCCAATGGTATTTCAGTGGTCCAGTCATTCTAAAAATTATATCTAGTAGTCCAAGTGCCTAAAATACATCTTCCTCAGGGAACTTAAGCTGAGAACTGAAAATAAAGATACCTAGTTCATATTTTAGAGATCCCGTCATTTTGAAAATTATATTTAGTAGTCCAGGTGCTTAAAATACATCTTCCTCAGGGAACTTAAGCTGAGAACTGAAAATTCAGATACCTTGTTCATATTTAAGAGATCCCGTCATTTAGAAAATTATATTTAGTAGTCCAGGTGCTTAAAATACATCTTCCTCAAGGAACTTAAGCTGAGAACTGAAAATTAAGATACCTAGTTTATATTTTAGAGATCCCGTCATTTTGAAAATTATATTTAGTAGTCCAGGTACTTAAAAAACATCTTCTTCAGGAAACTTAAGCTGAGAACTGAAAGTTCAGATACCTTGTTCATATTTAAGAGATCCCGTCATTTAGACAATTATATTTAGTTGTCCAGGTGCTTAAAAAAAAATCTTCGTCAGGGAACTTAAGCTGAGAACTGAAATTTAAGATATCCGAATGGTATTTCAGTGGTCTAGTCATTCTGAAAATTATATCTAGTAGTCCAAGTGCCTAAAATACATCTTCCTCAGGGAACTTAAGCTGAGAACTGAAAATTAAAATACCTAGTTCATATTTTAGAGATCCCGTCATTTTGAAAATTATATTTAGTAGTCCAGGTGCTTAAAAAACATCTTCTTCAGGGAACTTAAGCTTAGAACTGAAATTTCGGATACATTGTTCATTTTTTACAGATCCCGTCATTTTTAAAATTATATCTAGTAGTCCAAGTGCAGAAAATAAATCTTCCTCAGGGAACTTAAGCGGAGAACTGAAAATTCAGATACCTAGTTTATATTTTAGAGATCCCGTCATTTTGAAAATTATATTTAGTAGTCCAGGTACTTAAAAAACATCTTCCTCAGGGAACTTAAGCTGAGAACTGAAATTTAAGATACCTAGTTCATATTTTAGAGATCCCGTCATTTTGAAAATTATATTTAGTAGTCCAGGTGCTTAAAAAACATCCTCTTCAGGGAACTTAAGCTGAGAACTGAAAATTCGGATACCTAGATTATATTTTAGAGATCCCGTCATTTTGAAAATTATATTTAGTAGTCCAGGTACTTAAAAAACATCTTCCTCAGGGAACTTAAGCTGAGAACTGAAAATTCAGATACCTTGTTCATATTTAAGAGATCCCGTCATTTAGAAAATTATGTTTAGTAGTCCAGGTGCTTCAAAAAAATCTTCCTCAGGGAACTTAAGCTGAGAACTGAAATTTAAGATATCCGAATGGTATTTCAGTGGTCCAGTCATTCTAAATATTATATCTAGTAGTCCAAGTGCCTAAAATACATCTACCTCAGGGAACTTAAGCTGAGAACTAAAAATTAAAATACATAGTTCATATTTTAGAGATCCCGTCATTTTGAAAATTATATTTAGTATGCCAGGTGCTTAAAAAACATCTTCCTCAGGGAACTTAAGCTGAGAACTGAAAATTCAGATACCTTGTTCATATTTAAAAGATCCCGTCATTAAAAAATTATATTTAGTAGTCCAGGTGCTTAAAAAAATCTTCCTCAGGGAACTTAAGCTGAGAACTGAAATTTAAGATATCCGAATGGTATTTGAGTGGTCCAGTCATTCCAAAAATTATATCTAGTAGTCCAAGTGCATAAAATACATCTACCTCAGGGAACTTAAGCTGAGAACTAAAAATTAAAATACATAGTTCTTATTTTAGAGATCCCGTCATTTTGAAAATTATATTTAGTAGGCCAGGTGCTTAAAAAACCTCTTCTTCAGGGAACTAAAGCTAAGAACTGAAAATTCAGATAACTTGTTCATATTTAAGGGATCCCGTCATTTTGAAAATTATATTTAGTAGGCCAGGTGCTTAAAAAATATCATCTTCAAGGAAATTAAGCTAAGAACTGAAATATACGATATCCGAATGGTATTTCAGTGGTCCAGTCATTCTAAAAATTATATCTAGTAGTCTAAGTGCCTGAAATACATCTTCCTCAGGGAACTTAAGCTGAGAACTGAAATTTAAGATACCTAGTTCATATTTTAGAGATCCCGTCATTTTAAAAATTATATTTAGTAGTCCAGGTGCTTAAAAAACATCTTCTTCAGGGAACTTAAGCTGAGAACTGAAATTTAAGATACCTAGTTCATATTTTAGAGATCCCGTCATTTTGAAAATTATATATAGTAGTCCAAGTAATTAAAAAACATCTTCCTCAGGGATCTTAAGCTAAGAACTGAAAATTCAGATTCTTTGTTCATATTTTAGAGAACCCGTCATTTTCAAAATTATATTTAGCAGTCCAGGTGCTTAAAAAAAAATCTTCCTCAGGGAACTTAAGCTGAGAACTGAAAATTCAGATACCTAGTTTATATTTCAGTGGTCCAGTCATTCTAAAAATTATATCTAGTAGTCCAAGTGCCTAAAATACATCTTCCTCAGGGAACTTAAGCTGAGAACTGAAAATTAAGATACCTAGTTCATATTTTAGAGATCCCGTCATTTTGAAAATTATATTTAGTAGTCCAGGTGCTTAAAAAACATCATCTTCAGGGAACTTAAGCTGAGAACTGAAATATAAGATATCCGAATGGTATTTCAGTGGTCCAGTCATTCTAAAAATTATATCTAGTAGTCCAAGTGCCTAAAATACATCTTCCTCAGGGAACTTAAGCTGAGAACTGAAAATTAAAATACCTAGTTCATATTTTAGAGATCCCGACATTTTGAAAATTATATTCAGTAGTCCAGGTGCTTGAAATACATCTTCCTCAGGGAACCTAAGCTGAAAACTGAAAATTCAGATACCTTGTTCATTTTTTACTGATCCCGTCATTTTGAAAATTATATTTAGTAGTCCAAGTGCTTAAAAAAACATCTTGCTCAGGGATCTTAAGCCGAGAACTGAAAATTAAGATACCTAGTTTATATTGTAGAGATCCCGTCATTTTGAAAATTATATGTAGTAGTCCAGGTGCTTAAAAAACATCATCCTCAGGGAACTTAAGCTGAGAACTGAAAATTCATATACCTTGTTCATATTTAACAGATCCCGTCATTTAGAAAATTACATTTAGTTGTCCGGGTGCTTAAAAAAAAATCATTATCAGGGAACTTAAGCTGAGAACTGAAATTTAAGATATCCGAATGGTATTTCAGTGGTCCAGACATTAAAAAAATAATAACTAGTAGTCCAAGTGCATGAAATACATCTTCCTCACGGAACTTAAGCTGAGAACTGAAACTCAATATTCCTTGTACATATTTTAGAGATCCCGTCATTTTGGAAATTATATTTAGTAGGCCAGGTGCTTAAAAAAAATCATCTTCAGGGAACTTAAGCTAAGAACTGAAATATACGATATCCGAATGGTATTTCAGTGGTCCAGTCATTCTAAAAATTATATCTAGTAGTCGAAGTGCCTAAAATACATCTTCCTCAGGGAACTTAAGCTGAGAACTGAAAATTAAGATTCCTAGTTCATATTTTAGAGATCCCGTCATTTTAAAAATTATATTTAGTAGTACAGGTGCTTAAAAAACATCATCTTCAGGAAACGTAAGCTGAGAACTGAAAATTCAGATACCTCGTTCATATTTAAGAGATCCCGTCATTTTGAGAATTATATTTAGTAATCCAGGTACTTAAAAAACATCTTCCTCAGGGAACTTAATCTGAGAACTGAAAATTCAGATACCTTGTACATATTTTAGAGATCCCGTCATTTTGAATAATATAATTTGTAGTCCAGGTGCTTAAAAAAGATCTTGATCAGGGAACTTAAGCTAAGAACTGAAAATTCAGATACCCAGTTTATATTTTAGAGAAGTCTTCATTTTGAAAATCATATTTAGTAGTCCAGGTACTTAAAAAACATCTTGCTCAGGGAACTTAAGCTGAGAACTGAAAATTCAGATACCCAGTTTATATTTTAGAGAAGTCTTCATTTTGAAAATTATATTTAGTAGTCCAGGTGCTTAAAAAACATCTTGATCAGGGAACATAAGCTAAGAACTGAAATATAAGATATCCGAATGGTATTTCAGTGGTCCAGTCATTCTATAAATTAAATCTAGTAGTCCAAGTGCTTAAAATACAACTTCCTCAGGGAACTTAAGCTGAGAACTGAAAATAAAGATACCTAGTTCACATTTTAGAGATCCCGACATTTTGAAAATTATATTTAGTAGTCCAGGTGCTTAAAATACATCTTCCTCCGGGAACTTAAGCTGAGAACGTAAAATTCAGATACCTTGTTCATTTTTTACAGATCCCGTCATTTTGAAAATTATAATTAGTAGTTCAAGTGCCTAAAATAAATCTTCCTCAGGAAACTTAAGCTAAGAACTGAAAATTCAGATACCCAGTTTATATTTTAGAGAAGTCTTCATTTTGAAAATCATATTTAGTAGTCCAGGTACTTAAAAAACACCTTCCTCAGGGAACTTAAGCTGAGAACTGAAAATTCAGATTCCTTGTTCATATTTTAGAGATCCCGTCATTTTCAAAATTATATTTAGCAGTCCAGGTGCTTAAAAAACATCTTCCTCAGGGAACTTAATCTGAGAACTGAAAATTCAGATACCTTGTTTATATTTTAGAGATCCCGACATTCTAAAAATTATATGTAGTATTCCAAGTTCGTAAAATTATTCTTCCTCAGGGAACTTATGCTGAGAACTGAAAATTAAAATTCCTAGTTCATATTTTAGAGATCCCGTCATTTTGAAAATTATATTTAGTAGTCCAGGTGCTTAAAAAACATCTTCTTTCAGGGAACTTAAGCTGAGAACTGAAAATTAAGATACCTAGTTCATATTTTAGAGATCACGTCATTTTGAAAATTATATTTAGTATTCCAGGTGCTTAAAATACATCTTCCTCAGGGAACTTAAGATGAGAACTGAAAATTCGGATACCTTGTTCATTTTTTACAGATCCCGTCATTTTGAAAATTATATTTAGTAGTCCAGGTGCTTAAAAAACATCTTGCTCAGGGAACTTAAGCTGAGAACTGAAATATAAGATATCCCGATGGTATTTCAGTGGTCCAGTCATTCTAAAAATTATATCTAGTAGTCCAAGTGCCTAAAATACATCTTCCTCAGGGAACTTAAGCTGAGAACTGAAAATAAAGATACCTAGTTCATATTTTAGAGATCCCGTCATTTTGAAAATTATATTTAGTAGTCCAGGTGCTTAAAAAACATCTTCCTCAGGTAACTTAAGCTGAGAACTGAAAATTCAGATACCTTGTTCATATTTAAGAGATCCCGTCATTTAGAAAATTATGTTTAGTAGTCCAGGTGCTTAAAATACATCTTCCTCAGGGAACTTAAGGGGAGAACTGAAAACTCAGATACCTAGTTTATATTTTAGAGATCCCGTCATTTTGAAAATTATATTTAGTAGTCCAGGTACTTAAAAAACATCTTCTTCAGGAAACTTAAGCTGAGAACTGAAAGTTCAGATACCTTGTTCATATTTAAGAGATCCCGTCATTTAGACAATTATATTTAGTTGTCCAGGTGCTTAAAAAAAAATCTTCGTCAGGGAACTTAAGCTGAGAACTGAAATTTAAGATATCCGAATGGTATTTCAGTGGTCCAGTCATTCTGAAAATTATATCTAGTAGTCCAAGTGCCTAAAATACATCTTCCTCAGGGAACTTAAGCTGAGAACAAAAAATAAAATACCTAGTTCATATTTTAGAGATCCCGTCATTTTGAAAATTATATTTAGTAGGCCAGGTGCTTAAAAAATCTTCCTCAGGGAACTTAAGCTGAGAACTGAAATTTAAGATATCCGAATTGTATTTCAGTGGTCCAGTCATTCTAAATATTAGATCTAGTAGTCCAAGTGCCTAAAATACATCTACCTCAGGGAACTTAAGCTGAGAACTAAAAATTAAAATACATAGTTCATATTTTAGAGATACCGTCATTTTGAAAATTATATTTAGTAGGCAAGGTGCTTAAAAAACAACTTCTTCAGGGAACTTAAGCTAAGAACTGAAAATTCAGATACCTTGTTCATTTTTTACAGATCCCGTCATTTTTAAAATTATATCTAGTAGTCCAAGTGCCTAAAATAAATCTTCCTCAGGGAACTTAAGCGGAGAACTGAAAAATTCAGATACCTAGTTTATATTTTAGAGATCCCGTCATTTTTGAAAATTATATTTAGTAGTCCAGGTACTTAAAAAACACCTTCCTCAGGGAACTTAAGCTGAGAACTGAAAATTCAGATACCTTGTTCATATTTAAGAGATCCCGTCATTTAGAAAATTATGTTTAGTAGTCCAGGTGCTTAAAAAAAATCTTCCTCAGGGAACTTAAGCTGAGAACTGAAATTTAAGATATTCGAATGGTATTTCAGTGGTCCAGTCATTCTAAATATTATATCTAGTAGTCCACGTGCATAAAATAGATCTACCTCAGGGAACTTAAGCTGAGAACTAAAAATTAAAATACCTTGTTCATATTTTAGAGATCCCGTCATTTTGAAAATTATATTTAGTAGGCCAGGTGATTAAAATACATCTTCCCCAGGGAACTTAAGCTGAGACCTGAAAATTCAGATACCTTGTTCATATTTAAGAGATCCCGTCATTAAAAAATTATATTTAGTAGTCCAGGTGCTTAAAAAAAAATCTTCCTCAGGGAACTTAAGCTGAGAACTGAAATTTAAGATATCCGAATGGTATTTGAGTGGTCCAGTCATTCCAAAAATTATATCTAGTAGTCCAAGTGCCTAAAATACATCTACCTCAGGGAACTTAAGCTGAGAACTAAAAATTAAAATACATAGTTCTTATTTTAGAGATCCCGTCATTTTGAAAATTATATTTAGTAGGCCAGGTGCTTAAAAAACATCTTCTTCAGGGAACTTAAGCTAAGAACTGAAAATTCAGATACCTTGTTCATATTTAAGAGATCCCGTCATTTTTGAAAATTATATTTAGTAGGCCAGGTGCTTAAAAAACATCATCTTCAGGGAACTTAAGCTAAGAACTGAAATATACGATATCCGAATGTTATTTCAGTGGTCCAGTCATTCTAAAAATTATATCTACTAGTCTAAGTGCCTAAAATACATCTTCCTTAGGGAACTTAAGCTGAGAACTGAAATTTAAGATACCTAGTTCATATTTTAGAGATCCCGTCATTTTAAAAATTATATTTAGTAGTCCAGGTGCTTAAAAAACATCTTCTTCAGGGAACTTAAGCTGAGAACTGAAATTTAAGATACCTAGTTCATGTTTTAGAGATCCCGACATTTTGAAAATTATATATAGTAGTCCAAGTAATTAAAAAACATCTTCCTCAGGGATCTTAAGCTAAGAACTGAAAATTCAGATTCCTTGTTCATATTTTAGAGTTCCCGTCATTTTCAAAATTATATTTAGCAGTCCAGGTGCTTAAAAAAAAATCTTCTTCAGGGAACTTAAGGTGAGAACTGAAAATTAAGATACCTAGTTTATATTTTAGAGATCCCGACATTCTAAAAATTATATCTAGTAGTCCAAGTGCCTAAAATAAATCTTCCTCATGGAACTTAAGCTGAAAACTGAAAATTAAGATACCTAGTTCATATTTTAGAGATCCCGTCATTTTGAAAATTATATTTAGTAGTCCAGGTGCTTAAAAACATCTTCTTCAGGGAACTTAAGCTGACAACTGAAAATTCAGATACCTAGTTTATATTTTAGAGATCCCGTCATTTTGAAAATTAAATTTAGTAGTCCAGGTGCTTAAAATACATCTTCCTCCGGGAACTTAAGCGGGGAACTGAAAATTCAGATACCTAGTTTATATTTTAGAGATCCCGTCATTTTGAAAATTATATTTAGTAGTCCAGGTACTTAAAAAACACCTTCCTCAGGGAACTTAAGCTGAGAACTGAAAATTCAGATACCTTGTTCATATTTAAGAGATCCCGTCATTTAGAAAATTATGTTTAGTAGTCCAGGTGCTTCAAAAAATCTTCCTCAGGGAACTTAAGCTGAGAACTGAAATTTAAGATATCCGAATGGTATTTCAGTGGTCCAGTCATTCTAAATATTATATCTAGTAGTCCAAGTGCCTAAAATAGATCTACCTCAGGGAACTTAAGCTGAGAACTGAAAATTAAAATACCTTGTTCATATTTTAGAGATCCCGTCATTTTGAAAATTATATTTAGTATGCCAGGTGCTTAAAAAACATCCTCTTCAGGGAACTTAAGCTGAGAACTGAACCTTCAGATACCTTGTTCATATTTAAAAGATCCCGTCATTAAAAAATTATATTTAGTAGTCCAGGTGCTTAAAAAAAAATCTTCCTCAGGGAACTTAAGCTGAGAACTGAAATTTAAGATATCCGAATGGTATTTGAGTGGTCCAGTCATTCCAAAAATTATATCTAGTAGTCCAAGTGCATAAAATACATCTACCTCAGGGAACTTAAGCTGAGAACTAAAAATTAAAATACATAGTTCTTATTTTAGAGATCCCGTCATTTTGAAAATTATATTTAGTAGGCCAGGTGCTTAAAAAACCTCTTCTTCAGGGAACTAAAGCTAAGAACTGAAAATTCAGATACCTTGTTCATATTTAAGAGATCGCGTCATTTTGAAAATTATATTTAGTAGGCCAGGTGCTTAAAAAACATCATCTTCAGGGAACTTAAGCTAAGAACTGAAATATACGATATCCGAATGTTATTTCAGTGGTCCAGTCATTCTAAAAATTATATCTAGTAGTCCAAGTGCCTAAAATACATCTTCCTCAGGGAACTTAAGCTGAGAACTGAAATTTAAGATACCTAGTTCATATTTTAGAGATCCCGTCATTTTAAAAATTATATTTAGTAGTCCAGGTGCTTAAAAAACATCTTCTTCAGGGAACTTAAGCTGAGAACTGAAATTTAAGATACCTAGTTCATATTTTAGAGATCCCGTCATTTTGAAAATTATATATAGTAGTCCAAGTAATTAAAAAACATCTTCCTCAGGGATCTTAAGCTAAGAACTGAAAATTCAGATTCTTTGTTCATATTTTAGAGAACCCGTCATTTTCAAAATTATATTTAGCAGTCCAGGTGCTTAAAAAAAAATCTTCTTCAGGGAACTTAAGCTGAGAACTGAAAATTCAGATACCTAGTTTATATTTCAGTGGTCCAGTCACTCTAAAAATTATATCTAGTAGTCCAAGTGCCTAAAATACATCTTCCTCAGGGAACTTAAGCTGAGAACTGAAAATTAAAATACCTAGTTCATATTTTAGAGATCCCGTCATTTTGAAAATTATATTTAGTAGTCCAGGTGCTTAAAAAACATCTTCTTCAGGGAACTTAAGCTGAGAACTGAAAATTAAAATACCTAGTTCATATTTTAGAGATCCCGTCATTTTGAAAATTATATTTAGTAGACCAGCCGCCTAAAATACCTCTTCCTCAGGGAACTTAAGCTGAGAACTGAAAATTCGGATACCTTGTTCATTTTTTACAGATCCCGTCATTTTGAAAATTATATTTAGTAGTCCAGGTGCTTAAAAAACATCTTGCGCAGGGTACTTAAGCTGAGAACTGATATATAAGATATCCGCTTGGTATTTCAGTGGTCCAGTCATTCTAAAAATTATATCTAGTAGTCCAAGTGCCTAAAATACATCTTCCTCAGGGAACTTAAGCTGAGAACTGAAAATAAAGATACCTAGTTCATATTTTAGAGATCCCGTCATTTTGAAAATTATATTTAGTAGTCCAGGTGCTTAAAATACATCTTCCTCAGGGAACTTAAGCGGAGAACTGAAAATTCAGATACCTAGTTTATATTTTAGAGATCCCGTCATTTTGAAAATTATATTTAGTAGTCCAGGTACTTAAAAAACATCTTCCTCAGGGTACTTAAGCTGAGAACTAAAAATTCAGATACCTTGTTCATTTTTTACAGATCCCGTCATTTTGAAAATTATATTTAGTAGTCCAGGTGCTTAAAAAACATCTTGCTCAGGGAACTTAAGCTGAGAACTGAAATATAAGATATCCCAATGGTATTTCAGTGGTCCAGTCATTCTAAAAATTATATCTAGTAGTCCAAGTGCCTAAAATACATCTACCTCAGGGAACTTAAGTTGAGAACTAAAAATTAAAATACCTAGTTCATATTTTAGAGATCCCGTCATTTTAAAAATTATATTTAGTAGGCCAGGTGCTTAAAAAATATCATCTTCAGGGAACTTAAGCTAAGAACTGAAATATACGATATCCGAATGGTATTTCAGTGGTCCAGTCATTCTAAAAATTATATCTAGTAGTCGAAGTGCCTAAAATACATCTTCCTCAGGGAACTTAAGCTGAGAACTGAAAATTAAATTACCTAGTTCATATTTTAGAGATCCCGTCATTTTGAAAATTATATTTAGTAGTCCAGGTGCTTAAAAAACATCTTCTTCAGGGAACTTAAGCTGAGAACTGAAAATTAAGATACCTAGTTCATATTTTAGAGATCCCGTCATTTTAAAAATTATATTTAGTAGTCCAGGTGCTTAAAATACATCTTCCTCAGGGAACTTAAGCTGAGAACTGAATATTCGGATACATTGTTCATTTTTTACAGATCCCGTCATTTTGAAAATTATATTTAGTAGTCCAGGTGCTTAAAAAACATCTTCTTCAGGGAACTTAAGCTGAGAACTGAAATTTAAGATATCCGAATGTTATTTCAGTGGTCCAGTCATTCTAAAAATTATATCTAGTAGTCCAAGTTCCTAAAATACATCTTCCTCAGGGAACTTAAGCTGAGAACTAAAATTTAAGATACCTAGTTCATATTTTAGAGATCCCGTCATTTTGAAAAATATATTTAGTAGTCCAGGTGCTTAAAATACATCTTCCTCAGGGAACTTAAGCTGAGAAATGAAATATACGATATCCGAATGGTATTTGAGTGTTCCAGTCATTCTATAAATTATATCTTGTAGTCCAAGTGCTTAAAATACAACTTCCTCAGGGAACTTAAGCTGAGAACTGAAAATAAAGATACCTAGTTCATATTTTAGAGATCCCGTCATTTTGAAAATTATACTTAGTAGTCCAGGTACTTAAAAAACATCTTCCTCAGGGAACTTAAGCTGAGAACTGAAAATTCGGATACCTTGTTCATTTTTTACAGATCCCGTCATTTTGAAAATTATATTTAGTAGTCCAGGTGCTTAAAAAACATCTTGCTCAGGGAACTTAAGCTGAGAACTGAAAAATAAGATACCTAGTTCATATTTTAGAGATCCCGTCATTTTGAAAATTATATATATTATTAAAGGTGATTAAAAAACATCTTCCTAAGGGATCTTAAGCTAAGAACTGAAAATTCAGATTCTTTGTTCATATTTTAGAGAACCCGTCATTTTCAAAAATATACTTAGCAGTCCAGGTGCTTAAAAAAAAATCTTCTTCAGGGAACTTAAGGTGAGAACTGAAAATTAAGATACCTAGTTTATATTTCAGTGCTCCCGTCATTCTAAAAATTATATTTAGTAGTCCAGGTGCTTAAAAAAAATCTACCTCAGGGAACTTAAGCTGAGAACTGAAAATTAAAATACCTAGTTCATATTTTAGAGATCCCGTCATTTTGAAAATTATATTTAGTAGTCCAGGTGCTTAAAAAACATCCTCTTCAGGGAACTTAAGCTGAGAACTGAAAATTAAAATACCTAGTTCATATTTTAGAGATCCCGTCATTTTGAAAATTATATTTAGTAGTCCAGGCGCTTAAAATACATCTTCCTCAAGGAACTTAAGCTGAGAACTGAAAATTCGGATACCTTATTCATTTTTTACAGATCCCGTCATTTTGAAAATTATATAGAGTAGTCCAGGTGCTTAAAAAACATCTTGCTCAGGGATCTTAAGCGGAGAACTGAAATATACTATATCCCACTGGTATTTCAGTGGTCCAGTCATTCTAAAAATTATATCTAGTAGTCCAAGTGCCTAAAATACATCTTCCTCAGGGAACTTAAGCTGAGAACTGAAAATAAAGATACCTAGTTCATATTTTAGAGATCCCGTCATTTTGAAAATTATATTTAGTAGTCCAGGTGCTTAAAATACATCTTCCTCAGGGAACTTAAGCGGAGAACTGAAAATTCAGATACATAGTTTATATTTTAGAGATCCCGTCATTTTGAAAATTATATTTTGTAGTCCAGGTACTTAAAAAAAATCATCCTCAGGGAACTTAAGATGAGAACTAAAAAGTCAGATACCTAGTTCATTTTTTCCAGATCCCGTCATTTTGAAAATTATATTTAGTAATCCAGGTGCTTAAAAAACATCGTGCTCAGGGAACTTAAGCTGAGAACTGAAATATAAGATATCCCAATGGTATTTCAGTGGTCCAGTCATTCTATAAATTATATCTAGTAGTCCAAGTGCCTAAAATACATCTTCCTCAGGGAACTTAAGCTGAGAACTAAAAATTAAAATACCTAGTTCATATTTTAGAGATCCCGTCATTTTAAAAATTATATTTAGTAGGCCAGGTGCTTAAAAAATATCATCTTCAGGGAACTTAAGCTAAGAACTGAAATATACGATATCCGAATGGTATTTCAGTGGTCCAGTCATTCTAAAAATTATATCTAGTAGTCCAAGTGCCTAAAATACATCTTCCTTAGGGAACTTAAGCTGAGAACTGAAAATTAAGATACCTAGTTCATATTTTAGAGATCCCGTCATTTTGAAAATTATATTTAGTAGTCCAGGTGCTTAAAAAAAATCTTCTTCAGGGAACTTAAGCTGAGAACTGAAAATTAAGATACCTAGTTCATATTTTAGAGATCCCGTCATTTTGAAAATTATATTTAGTAGTCCAGGTGCTTAAAATACATCTTCCTCATGGAACTTAAGCTGAGAAATGAAAATTCGGATACCTTGTTCATATTTTAGAGATCCCGTCATTTTGAAAATTATATTTAGTAATCCAGGTGCTTAAAATACATCTTCCTCAAGGAACTTAAGCTGAGAACTGAAAATTCGGATACCTTATTCATTTTTTACAGATCCCGTCATTTTGAAAATCATATTTAGTAGTCCAGGTGCTTAAAAAACATCTTCCTCAGGGAACTTAAGCTGAGAACTGAAATATAAAGATATCCCACTGGTATTTCAGTGGTCCAGTCATTCTAAAAATTATATCTAGTAGTCCAAGTGCCTAAAATACATCTTCCTCAGGGAACTTAAGCTGAGAACTGAAAATAAAGATACCTAGTTCATATTTTAGAGATCCCGTCATTTTGAAAATTATATTTAGTAGTCCAGGTGCTTAAAATACATCTTCCTCAGGGAACTTAAGCGGAGAACTGAAAATTCAGATACCTAGTTTATATTTTAGAGATCCCGTCATTTTGAAAATTATATTTAGTAGTCCAGTTTCTTAAAAAACATCCTCCTCAGGGAACTTAAGCTGAGAACTGAAAATTCGGATACCTTGTACATTTTTTACAGATCCCGTCATTTTGAAAATTATATTTAGTAGTCCAGGTGCTTAAAAAACATCTTGCTCAGGGAACTTAAGCTGAGAACTGAAATATAAGATATCCCAATGGTATTTCAGTGGTCCAGTCATTCTAAAAATTATATCTAGTAGTCCAAGTGCCTAAAATACATCTACCTCAGGGAACTTAAGCTGAGAACTAAAAATTAAAATACCTAGTTCATATTTTAGAGATCCCGTCATTTTAAAAATTATATTTAGTAGGCCAGGTGCTTAAAAAACATCATCTTCAGGGAACTTAAGCTAAGAACTGAAATATACGATATCCGAATGGTATTTCAGTGGTCCAGTCATTCTAAAAATTATATCTAGTAGTCCAAGTGCCTAAAATACATCTTCCTCAGGGAACTTAAGCTGAGAACTGAAAATTAAAATACCTAGTTCATATTTTAGAGATCCCGTCATTTTGAAAATTATATTTAGTAGTCCAGGTGCTTAAAAAACATCTTCTTCAGGGAACTTAAGCTGAGAACTGAAAAATAAGATACCTAGTTCATATTTTAGAGATCCCGTCATTTTGAAAAATATATTTAGTAGTCCAGGTGCTTAAAATACATCTTCCTCAGTGAACTTAAGCTGAGAACTGAAAATTCGGATACCTTGTTCATTCTTTACAGATCCCGTCAATTTGAAAATTATATTTAATATTCCAGGTGCTTAAAAAACATCTTGATCAGGGAACTTAAGCTGAGAACTGAAATATAAGATATCCCAATGGTATTTCAGTGGTCCAGTCATTATAAAAATTATATCTAGTAGTCCAAGTGCCTAAAATACATCTTCCTCAGGGAACTTAAGCTGAGAACTAAAAATAAAGATACCTAGTTCATATTTTAGAGATCCCGTCATTTTGAAAATTATACTTAGTAGTCCAGGTACTTAAAAAACACCTTCCTTAGGGAACTTAAGCTGACGACTGAAAATTCAGATTCCTTGTTCATATTTTAGAGATCCCGTCATTTTCAAAATTATATTTAGCAGTCCAGGTGCTTAAAAAACATCCTCTTCAGGGAACTTAAGCTGAGAACTGAAAATTAAGATACCTAGTTTATATTTTAGAGATCCCGACATTCTAAAAATTATATCTAGTTGTCCAAATGCCTAAAATACATCTTCCTCAGGGAACTTAAGCTGAGAACTGAAAATTAAAATACCTAGTTCATATTTTAGAGATCCCGTCATTTTGAAAATTATATTTAGTAGTCCAGGTGCTTAAAAAACATCTTCTTCAGGGAACTTAAGCTGAGAACTGAAATATAAGATATCCGAATGGTATTTCAGTGGTCCAGTCATTCTAAAAATTATATCTAGTTGTCCAAGTGCCTAAAATACATCTTCCTCAGGGAACTTCAGCTGAGAACTGAAAATTAAAATACCTAGTTCATATTTTAGAGATCCCGTCATTTTAAAAATTATATTTAGTAGGCCAGGTGCTTAAAAAACATCATCTTCAGGGAACTTAAGCTAAGAACTGAAATATACGATATCCGAATGGTATTTCAGTGGTCCAGTCATTCTAAAAATTATATCTAGTATTAAAGTGCCTAAAATACATCTACCTCAGGGAACTTAAGCTGAGAACTGAAAATAAAGATACCTAGTTCATATTTTAGAGATCCCGTCATTTTGAAAATTATATTTAGTAGTCCAGGTGCTTAAAAAACATCCTCTTCAGGGAACTTAAGCTATGAACTGAAATATAAAATATCCGAATGGTATTTCAGTGGTCCAGTCATTCTGAAAATTATATCTAGTAGTCCAAGTGCCTAAAATACATCTTCCTCAGGGAACTTAAGCTGAGAACTGAAAATTAAAATACCTAGTTCATATTTTAGAGATCCCGACATTTTGAAAATTATATTTAGTAGTCCAGGTGCTTAAAATACATCTTCCTCAGGGAACTTAAGCTGAGAACTAAAAATTAAGATACATAGTTCATTTTTTACTGATCCCGTCATTTTGAAAATTATATGTAGTTGTCCAGGTGCTTAAAAAACATCTTCCTCAGGGAACTTGAGCCGAGAACTGGAAATTAAGATAGCTAGTTTATATTGTAGAGATCCCGTCATTTTGAAAATTATATGTAGTTGTCCAGGTGCTTAAAAAACATCATCCTCAGGGAACTTAGGCTTAGAAGTGAAATTTAAGATATCCGAATGGTATTTCAGTGGTCCAGTCATTCTAAAAATTATATCTAGTAGTCCAAGTGCCTAAAATACATCTACCTCAGGGAACTTAAGCTGAGAACTGAAAATTAAAATACCTAGTTCATATTTTAGAGATCCCGTCATTTTGAAAATTATATTTAGTAGTCCAGGTGCTTAAAAAACATCTTCCTCAGGGAACTTAAGCTGAGAACTGAAAATTCAGATACCTTGTTCATATTTAAGAGATCCCGTCATTTTGAAATTATATTTAGTAGTCCAGGTGCTTAAAAAAAAATCTTCCTCAGGGAACTTAAGCTGAGAACTGAAATTTAAGATATCCGAATGGTATTTGAGTGGTCCAGTCATTCCAAAAATTATATCTAGTAGTCCAAGTGCCTAAAATACATCTACCTCAGGGAACTTAAGCTGAGAACTGAAAATTCAGATACCTAGTTCATATTTTAGAGATCCCGTCATTTTAAAAATTATATTTAGTAGTCCAGGTGCTTAAAAAACATCCTCTTCAGGGAACTTAAGCTGAGAACTGAAAATTCAGATTCCTTGTTCATATTTTAGAGATCCCGTCATTTTAAAAATTATATTTAGTAGTCCAGGTGCTTAAAAAACATCCTCTTCAGGGAACTTAATATGAGACGTGAAAATTCAGATTCCTTGTTCATATTTTAGAGATCCCGTCATTTTCAAAATTATATTTAGCAGTCCAGGTGCTTAAAAAAAAATCTTCTTCATGGAACTTAAGGTGAGAACTGAAAATTAAGATACCTAGTTTATATTTTAGAGATCCCGACATTTTGAAAATTATATATAGTAGTCCAAGTAATTAAAAAACATCCTCTTCAGGGAACTTAAGCTGAGAACTGAAAATTCAGATTCCTTGTTCATATTTTAGAGATCCCGTCATTTTCAAAATTATATTTAGCAGTCCAGGTGCTTAAAAAACATCTTCCTCAGGGAACTTAATCTGAGAACTGAAAATTCAGATACCTTGTAAATATTTAACAGATCCGTCATTTCGAAAATTATATTTAGTAGTCCAGGTGCTTAAAAAAAAATCTTCCTCAGGGAACTTAAGCTGAGAACTGAAATTTAAGATATCCGAATGGTATTTGAGTGGTCCAGTCATTCCAAAAATTATATCTAGTAGTCCAAGTGCCTAAAATACATCTACCTCAGGGAACTTAAGCTGAGAACTGAAAATAAGATACCTAGTTCATAATTTAGAGATCCCGTCATTTTAAAAATTATATTTAGGAGTCCAGGTGCTTAAAATACATCCTCCTCCGGGAACTTAAGCTGAGATCTGAAAATTCAGAGTCCTTGTTCATATTTTAGAGATCCCGTCATTTTAAAAATTATATTTAGTAGTCCAGGTGCTTAAAAAAAAATCTTCTTCAGGGAACTTAATATGAGAACTGAAAATTCAGATTCCTTGTTCATATTTTAGAGATCCCGTCATTTTGAAAATTATATTTAGTAGTCCAGGTGCTTGAAAAAAAATGTTCTTCATGGAACTTAAGGTGAGAACTGAAAATTAAGATACCTAGTTTACATTTTAGAGATCCCGTCATTTTGAAAATTATATATAGTAGTCCAAGTAATTAAAAAACATCTTCCTCAGGGATCTTAAGCTAAGAACTGAAAATTCAGATTCCTTGTTCATATTTTAGAGATCCCGTCATTTTCAAAATTATATTTAGCAGTCCAGGTGCTTAAAAAAAAATCTTCTTCAGGGAACTTAAGGTGAGAACTGAAAATTCAGATTCCTTGTTCATATTTTAGAGATCCCGTCATTTTCAAAATTATATTTAGCAATCCAGGTGCTTAAAAAAAAATCTTCTTCAGGGAACTTAAGGTGAGAACTGAAAATTAAGATACCTAGTTTATATTTTAGAGATCCCGACATTCTAAAAATTATATCTAGTAGTTGAAGTGCCTAAAATACATCTTCCTCAGGGAACTTAAGCTGAGAACTGAAAATTAAAATACCTAGTTCATATTTTAGAGATCCCGTCATTTTGAAAATTATATTTAGTAGTCCAGGTGCTTAAAAAACATCTTCTTCAGGGAACTTAAGCTGAGAACTGAAAATTAAGATACCTAGTTCATATTTTAGAGATCCCGTCATTTTGAAAATTATATTTAGTATTCCAGGCGCTTAAAATACATCTTCCTCAAGGAACTTAAGCTGAGAACTGAAAATTCGGATACCTTGTTCATTTTTTACAGATCCCGTCATTTTGAAAATCATATTTAGTAGTCCAGGTGCTTAAGAAACATCTTGCTCAGGGAACTTAAGCTGAGAACTGAAATATAAGATATCCCAATGGTATTTCAGTGGTCCAGTCATTCTAAAAATTATATCTAGTAGTCCAAGTGCCTAAAATACATCTTCCTCAGGGAACTTAAGCTGAGAACTGAAAATAAAGATACCTAGTTCATATTTTAGAGATCCCGTCATTTTGAAAATTATATTTAGTAGTCCAGGTGCTTAAAATACATCTTCCTCAGGGACCTTAAGCGGCGAACTGAAAATTCAGATACCTAGTTTATATTTTATAGATCCCGTCATTTTGAAAATTATATTTAGTAGTCCATGTACTTAAAAAACACCTTCCTCAGGGAACTTAAGCTGAGAACTGAAAATTCGGATACCTTGTTCATTCTTTTCAGATCCCGTCATTTTGAAAATTATATTTAGTAATCCAGGTGCTTAAAAAACATCTTGCTGAGGGAACTTAAGCTGAGAACTGAAATATAAGATATCCGAATGGTATTTCAGTGGTCCAGTCATTCTAAAAATTATATCTAGTAGTCCAAGTGCATAAAATACATCTACCTCAGGGAACTTAAGCTGAGAACTGAAAATTAAAATACCTAGTTCATATTTTAGAGATCCCGTCATTTTGAAAATTATATTTAGTAGGCCAGGTGCTTAAAAAATATCATCTTCAGGGAACTTAAGCTAAGAACTGAAATATACGATATCCGAATGGTATTTCAGTGGTCCAGTCATTCTAAAAATTATATCTAGTAGTCCAAGTGCCTAAAATACATCTTCCTCAGGGAACTTAAGCTGAGAACTGAAAATTAAAATACCTAGTTCATATTTTAGAGATCCCGTCATTTTGAAAATTATATTTAGTAGTCCAGGTGCTTAAAAAACATCTTCTTCAGGGAACTTAAGCTGAGAACTGAAAATTAAGATACCTAGTTCATATTTTAGAGATCCCGTCATTTTGAAAATTATATTTAGTAGTCCAGGTGCTTAAAATACATCTTCCTCAAGGAACTTAAGCTGAGAACTGAAAATTCGGATACCTTGTTCATTCTTTACAGATCCCGTCATTTTGAAAATTATATTTAGTAATCCAGGTGCTTAAAAAACATCTTGCTCAGGGAACTTAAGCTGAGAACTGAAATATAAGATATCCCAATGGTATTTCAGTGGTCCAGTCATTCTAAAAATTATATCTAGTAATCCAAGTGCCTAAAATACATCTTCCTCAGGGAACTTAAGCTGAGAACTGAAAATAAAGATACCTAGTTCATATTTTAGAGATCCCGTCATTTTGAAAATTATATTTAGTAGTCCAGGTGCTTAAAATACAACTTCCTCAGGGAACTTAAGCTGAGAACTGAAAATAAAGATACCTAGTTCATATTTTAGAGATCCCGTCATTTTGAAAATTATACTTAGAAGTCCAGGTACTTAAAAAACACCTTCCTCAGGGAACTTAAGCTGAGAACTGAAAATTCAGATTCCTTGTTCATATTTTAGAGATCCCGTCATTTTCAAAATTATATTTAGCAGTCCAGGTGCTTAAAAAACATCTTCCTCAGGGAACTTAATCTGAGAACTGAAAATTCAGATACCTTGTTCATATTTTAGAGATCCCGACATTCTAAAAATTATATCTAGTTGTCCAAATGCCTAAAATAAATCTTCCTCAGGGAACTTAAGCTGAGAACTGAAAATTAAAATACCTAGTTCATATTTTAGAGATCCCGTCATTTTGAAAATTATATTTAGTAGTCCAGGTGCTTAAAAAACATCTTCTTCAGGGAACTTAAGCTGAGAACTGAAATTTAAGATATCCGAATGGTATTTCAGTGGTCCAGTCATTCTAAAAATTATATCTAGTAGTCCAAGTGCCTAAAATACATCTTTCTCAGGGAACTTAAGCTGAGAACTAAAAATTAAAATACATAGTTCATATTTTAGAGATCCCGTCATTTTGAAAATTATATTTAGTAGGCCAGGTGCTTAAAAAACATCATGTTCAGGGAACTTAAGCTAAGAACTGAAATATACGATATCCGAATGGTATTTCAGTGGTCCAGTCATTCTAAAAATTATATCTAGTAGTAAAGTGCCTAAAATACATCTTCCTCAGGGAACTTAAGCTGAGAACTAAAAATAAAGATACCTAGTTCATATTTTAGAGATCCCGTCATTTTGAGAATTATATTTAGTAGTCCATGTGCTTAAAAAACGTTTTCCTCAGGGAACTTAAGCTAAGAACTGAAATATACGATATCAGAATGGTATTTCAGTGGTCCAGTCATTCTAAAAATTATATCTAGTAGTCCAAGTGCCTAAAATACATCTTCCTCAGGGAACTTAAGCTGAGAAATGAAAATTAAAATACCTAGTTCATATTTTAGAGATGCCGACATTTTGAAAATTATATTCAGTAGTCCAGGTGCTTAAAATACATCTTCCTCAGGGAACCTAAGCTGAAAACTGAAAATTCAGATACCTTGTTCATTTTTTACTGATCCCGTCATTTTGAAAATTATATTTAGTAGTCCAAGTGCTTAAAAAACATCTTGCTCAGGGATCTTAAGCCGAGAACTGAAAATTTAGATAGATAGTTTATATTGTAGAGATCCCGTCATTTTGAAAATTATTTGTAGTTGTACAGTTGCTTAAAAAACATCATCCTCAGGGAACTTAAGCTGAGAACTGAAAATTCATATACCTTGTTCATATTTAACAGATCCCGTCATTTTTAAAATTATTTTTAGTAGTCCATGTGCTTAAAAAAAAATCTTCCTCAGGGAACTTAAGCTGAGAACTGAAATTTAAGATAACCGAATGGTATTTCAGTGGTCCAGTCATTCTAAAAATTATATCTAGTAGTCCAAGTGCCTAAAATACATCTACCTCAGGGAACTTAAGCTGAGAACTGAAAATAAAGATACCTAGTTCATATTTTAGAGATCCCGTCATTTTGAAAATTATATTTAGTAGGCCAGGTGCTTTAAAAACATCTTCTTCAGGGAACTTAAGCTAAGAACTGAAATATACGATATCCGAATGGTATTTCAGTGGTCCAGTCATTCTAAAAATTATATCTAGTAGTCTAAGTGCCTAAAATACATCTTCCTCAGGGAACTTAAGCTGAGAACTGAAAATTAAGATACCTAGTTCATATTTTAGAGATCCCGTCATTTTAAAAATTATATTTAGTAGTCCAGGTGCTTAAAAAACATCCTCTTCAGGGAACTTAAGCTGAGAACTGAAAATTCAGATACCTTGTACATATTTTAGAGATCCCGTCATTTTGAATAATTTAATTTGTAGTCCAGGTGCTTAAAAAAGATCTTGATCAGGGAACTTAAGCTAAGAACTGAAAATTCAGATACCCAGTTTATATTTTAGAGACGTCTTCATTTTGAAAATCATATTTAGTAGTCCAGATACTTAAAAAACATCTTGCTCAGGGAACTTAAGCTGAGAACTGAAAATTCAGATACCCAGTTTATATTTTAGAGAAGTCTTCATTTTGAAAATTATATTTAGTAGTCCAGGTGCTTAAAAAACGTCTTGATCAGGGAACATAAGCTAAGAACTGAAATATAAGATATCCGAATGGTATTTCAGTGGTCCAGTCATTCTATAAATTAAATCTAGTAGTCCAAGTGCTTAAAATACAACTTCCTCAGGGAACTTAAGCTGAGAACTGAAAATAAAGATACCTAGTTCATATTTTAGAGATCCCGACATTTTGAAAATTATATTTAGTAGTCCAGGTGCTTAAAATACATCTTCCTCAGGGAACTAAAGCGGAGAACGTAAAATTCAGATACCTTGTTCATTTTTTACAGATCCCGTCATTTTGAAAATTATAATTAGTAGTTCAAGTGCCTAAAATAAATCTTCCTCAGGGAACTTAAGCTAAGAACTGAAAATTCAGATACCCAGTTTATATTTTAGAGAAGTCTTCATTTTGAAAATCATATTTAGTAGTCCAGGTACTTAAAAAACACCTTCCTTAGGGAACTTAAGCTGAGAACTGAAAATTCAGATTCCTTGTTCATATTTTAGAGATCCCGTCATTTTCAAAATTATATTTAGCAGTCCAGGTGCTTAAAAAACATCTTGCTCAGGGAACTTAAGCGGAGTACTGACAATTCAGATACCTAGTTTATATTTAAGAGATCCCGTCATTCTAAAAATTATATCTAGTAGTCCAAGTGCCTAAAATAAATCTTCCTCAGGGAACTTAAGCTGAGATCTGAAAATTAAAATACCTAGTTCATATTTTAGAGATCCCGTCATTTTGAAAATTATATTTAGTAGTCCAGGTGCTTAAAAAACATCTTCTTCAGGGAACTTAAGCTGAGAACTGAAAATTAAGATACCTAGTTCATATTTTAGAGATCCCGTCATTTTGATAATTATATTTAGCAGTCCAGGTGCTTAAAAATCATCTTCCTCAAGGGACTTGAGCTGAGAACTGAAAATTCAGATACCTTGTTCATTTTTTACAGATCCCGTCATTTTGAAAATTATATTTAGTAGTCCAGGTGCTTAAAAAACATCTTGCTCAGGGAACTTAAGCTGAGAACTGAAATATAAGATATCCCAATGGTATTTCAGTGGTCCAGTCATTCTAAAAATTATATCTAGTAGTCCAAGTGCCTAAAATACATCTTCCTCAGGGAACTTAAGCTGAGAACTGAAAATTAAGATACCCAGTTCATATTTTAGAGATCCCGTCATTTTGAAAATTATATTTAGTAGTCCAGGTGCTTAAAATACATCTTCCTCAGGGAACTTAAGCGGAGAACTGAAAATTCAGATACCTAGTTTATATTTTAGAGATCCCGTCATTTTGAAAATTATATTTAGTAGTCCAGGTACTTAAAAAACATCTTCCTCAGGGAACTTAAGCTGAGAACTGAAAATTCAGATAGCTTGTTCATATTTAAGAGATCCCGTCATTTAGAAAATTATATTTAGTAGTCCAGGTGCTTAAAAAAAAATCTTCCTCAGGGAACTTAAGCTGAGAACTGAAATTTAAGATATTCGAATGGTATTTCAGTGGTCCAGTCATTCTAAAAATTATATCTAGTAGTCCAAGTGCCTAAAATACATCTACCTCAGGGAACTTAAGTTGAGAACTAAAAATTAAAATACATAGTTCATATTTTAGAGATCCCGTCATTTTGAAAATTATATTTAGTAGGCCAGGTGCAAAAAAAACATCTTCCTCAGGGAACTTAAGCTGAGAACTGAAAATTCAGATACCTTGTTCATATTT
Organism: Diplolepis rosae; assembly: GCA_030998225.1. Lineage (NCBI taxonomy): Eukaryota > Metazoa > Arthropoda > Insecta > Hymenoptera > Diplolepididae > Diplolepis > Diplolepis rosae. Next base: position 1,584,967 of record JAPYXD010000158.1, on the reverse strand, counting down.
TACAGATCCCGTCATTTTGAAAATTATATCTAGTAGTCCAGGTGCTTAAAAAACATCTTCCTCACGGAACTTAAGCTGAGAACTGAAAATTCAGATACCTTGTTCATATTTTACAGATCCCGTCATTAAAAAATTATATTTAGTAGTCCAGGTGCTTAAAAAAAAATCTTCCTCAGGGAACTTAAGCTGAGAACTGAAATTTAAGATATCCGAATGGTATTTGAGTGGTCCAGTCATTCCAAAAATTATATCTAGTAGTCCAAGTGCCTAAAATACATCTACCTCAGGGAACTTAAGCTGAGAACTAAAAATTAAAATACATAGTTCATATTTTAGAGATCCCGTCATTTTTCAAATTATAATTAGTAGGCGAGGTGCTTGAAAAAAATTCTTCCTCATGGAACATAAGCTAAGAACTGAAAATTCAGATACCTTGTTCATTTTTTACAGATCCCGTCATTTTGAAAATTATATTCAGTAGTCCAGGTGCTTAAAAAAAAATCTTCCTCAGGGAACTTAAGCTGAGAACTGAAAGTTAAGATATCCGAATGGTATTTGAGTGGTCCAGTCATTCTAAATATTATATCTAGTAGTCGAAGTGCCTAAAATACATTCTCCTCACGGAACTTAAGCTGAGAACTGAAAATTCAGATACCTTGTTCATTTTTTACAGATCCCGTCATTTTGAAAATTATATTTAGTATTCCAGGTGCTTAAAAAACATCTTGCTCAGGGAACTTAAGCTGAGGACTGAAAATTAAGATAACTAGTTCATATTTTAGACATCCCGTCATTTAGAAAATTATATTTAGTAGTCCAGGTGCTTAAAAAAAATCTTCCTCAGGGAACTTAAGCTAAGAACTGAAATATACGATATCCGAATGGTATTTCAGTGGTCCAGTCATTCTAAAAATTATATCTAGTAGACCAAGTGCCTAAAATACATCTTCCTCAGGGAACTTAAGCTGAGAACTGAAAATTCAGATAACTAGTTTATATTTTAGAGATCCCGTCATTTTGAAAATTATATTTAGTATTCAAAGTACTTAAAAAACAACTACAACAGGGAACTTAAGCTGAGAACTGAAAATTCAGATACCTTGTTCATATTTAAGAGATCCCGTCATTTCGAAAATTATTTTTAGTAGTCCAGGTGCTTAAAAAACATCTTCCTCAGGGAACTTAAGCGGAGAACTGAAAATTCAGATACCTAGTTTATATTTTAGAGATCCCGTCATTTTGAAAATTATATTTAGTAGTCCAGGTACTTAAAAAACATCTTCCTCAGGGAACTTAAGCTGAGAACTGAAAATTCAGATACCTTGTTCATATTTAAGAGATCCCGTCATTTAGAAAATTATATTTAGTAGTCCAGGTGCTTAAAAAAAAATCTTCCTCAGGGAACTTAAGCTGAGAACTGAAATTTAAGATATCCGAATGGTATTTCAGTGGTCCAGTCATTCTAAAAATTATATCTAGTAGTCCAAGTGCCTAAAATACATCTACCTCAGGGAACTTAAGCTGAGAACTAAAAATTAAAATACCTAGTTCATATTTTAGAGATCCCGTCATTTTGAAAATTATATTTAGTAGTCCAGGTGCTTAAAAAAAATCTTCTTCAGGGAACTTAAGCTGAGAACTGAAATTTAAGATATCCGAATGTTATTTCAGTGGTCCAGTCATTCTAAATATTATATCTAGTAGTCCAAGTGCCTAAAATACATCAACCTCAGGGAACTTAAGCTGAGAACTAAAAATTAAAATACCTAGATCATGTTTTAGAGATCCCGTCATTTTAAAAATTATATTTAGTAGTCCAGGTGCTTAAAAAACATCTTCTTCAGGGAACTTAAGCTGAGAACTGAAAATTCAGATACCTAGTTCATTTTTTACAGATCCCGTCATTTTTAAAATTATATCTAATAGTCCAGGTGCCTAAAATACATCTTCCTCAGGGAACTTAAGCTGAGAACTGAAAATTCAGATACCTAGTTTATATTTTAGAGATCCCGTCATTTTGAAAATTATATTTAGTAGTCCAGGTACTTAAAAAACATCTTCCTCAGGGAACTTAAGCTGAGAACTGAAAATTCAGATACCTTGTTCATATTTAAGAGATCCCGTCATTTAGAAAATTATATTTAGTAGTCCAGGTGCTTAAAAAAAAATCTTCCTCAGGGAACTTAAACTGAGAACTGAAATTTAAGATATCCGAATGGTATTTCAGTGGTCCAGTCATTCTAAAAATTATATCTAGTAGTCCAAGTGCCTAAAATACATCTACCTCAGGGAACTTAAGCTGAGAACTAAAAATTAAAATACCTAGTTCATATTTTAGAGATCCCGTCATTTTAAAAATTATATTTAGTAGTCCAGGTGCTTAAAAAACATCTTCCTCAGGGAACTTAAGCTGAGAACTAAAAATTCAGATACCTTGTTCATATTTAAGAGATCCCGTCATTAAAAAATTATATTTAGTAGTCCAGGTGCTTAAAAAAAAAATCTTCCTCAGGGAACTTAAGCTGAGAACTGAAATTTAAGATATCCGAATGGTATTTGAGTGGTCCAGTCATTCCAAAAATTATATCTAGTAGTCCAAGTGCCTAAAATACATCTACCTCAGGGAACTTAAGCTGAGAACTAAAAATTAAAATACATAGTTCTTATTTTAGAGATCCCGTCATTTTTGAAAATTATATTTAGTAGGCCAGGTGCTTAAAAAACATCTTCTTCAGGGAACTTAAGCTAAGAACTGAAAATTCAGATACCTTGTTCATATTTAAGAGATCCCGTCATTTTGAAAATTATATTTAGTAGGCCAGGTGCTTAAAAAACATCATCTTCAGGGAAATTAAGCTATGAACTGAAATATACGATATACGAATGTTATTTCAGTGGTCCAGTCATTCTAAAAATTATATCTACTAGTCTAAGTGCCTATAATACATCTTCCTCAGGGAACTTAAGCTGAGAACTGAAAATTAGGATACCTAGTTCATATTTTAGAGATCCCGTCATTTTAAAAATTATATTTAGTAGTCCAGGTGCTTAAAAACATCTTCTTCAGGGAACTTAAGCTGAGAACTGAAAATTAAGATACCTAGTTCATGTTTTAGAGATCCCGACATTTTGAAAATTATATATAGTAGTCCAAGTAATTAAAAAACATCTTCCTCAGGGATCTTAAGCTAAGAACTGAAAATTCAGATTCCTTGTTCATATTTTAGAGTTCCCGTCATTTTCAAAATTATATTTAGCAGTCCAGGTGCTTAAAAAAAAAATCTTCTTCAGGGAACTTAAGGTGAGAACTGAAAATTAAGATACCTAGTTTATATTTTAGAGATCCCGACATTCTAAAAATTATATCTAGTAGTCCAAGTGCCTAAAATAAATCTTCCTCAGGGAACTTAAGCTGAGAACGGAAAATTAAAATACCTAGTTCATATTTTAGAGATCCCGTCATTTTGAAAATTATATATATCAGTCCAGGTGCTTAAAAAACATCTTTTTCAGGGAACTTAAACTGAGAACTGAAAATTAAGATACCTAGTTCATATTTTAGAGATCCCGTCATTTTGAAAATTATATTTAGTAGTCCAGGTGCTTAAAATACATCTTCCTCCGGGAACTTAAGCGGGGAACTGAAAATTCAGATACCTAGTTTATATTTTATAGATCCCGTCATTTTGAAAATTATATTTAGTAGTCCAGGTACTTAAAAAACACCTTCCTCAGGGAACTTAAGCTGAGAACTGAAAATTCAGATACCTTGTTCATATTTAAGAGATCCCGTCATTTAGAAAATTATGTTTAGTAGTCCAGGTGCTTCAAAAAAAATCTTCCTCAGGGAACTTAAGCTGAGAACTGAAATTTAAGATATCCGAATGGTATTTCAGTGGTCCAGTCATTCTAAATATTATATCTAGTAGTCCAAGTGCCTAAAATACATCTACCTCAGGGAACTTAAGCTGAGAACTAAAAATTAAAATACATAGTTCATATTTTAGAGATCCCGTCATTTTGAAAATTATATTTAGTAGGCCAGGTGCTTAAAAAACATCTTCCTCAGGGAACTTAAGCTGAGAACTGAAAATTCAGATACCTTGTTCATATTTAAAAGATCCCGTCATTAAAAAATTATATTTAGTAGTCCAGGTGCTTAAAAAAAAATCTTCCTCAGGGAACTTAAGCTGAGAACTGAAATTTAAGATATCCGAATGGTATTTGAGTGGTCCAGTCATTCCAAAAATTATATCTAGTAGTCCAAGTGCATAAAATACATCTACCTCAGGGAACTTAAGCTGAGAACTAAAAATTAAAATACATAGTTCTTATTTTAGAGATCCCGTCATTTTGAAAATTATATTTAGTAGGCCAGGTGCTTAAAAACCTCTTCTTCAGGGATCTAAAGCTAAGAACTGAAAATTCAGATACCTTGTTCATATTTAAGAGATCGCGTCATTTTGAAAATTATATTTAGTAGGCCAGGTGCTTAAAAAACATCATCTTCAGGGAACTTAAGCTAAGAACTGAAATATACGTTATCCGACTGGTTTTTCAGTGGTCGAGTCAGTCTAAAAATTATATCTAGTAGTCTAAGTGCCTAAAATACATCTTCCTCAGGGAACTTAAGCTGAGAAATGAAAATTAGGATACCTAGTTCATATTTTAGAGATCCCGTCATTTTAAAAAATATATTTAGTAGTCCATTTTCTTAAAAAACATCATATAAAGGGAACTAAAGCTGAGAACTGAAAATTAAGATACCTAGTTCATATTTTAGAGATCCCGACATTTTGAAAATTATATATAGTAGTCCAAGTAATTAAAAAACATCTTCCTCAGGGATCTTAAGCTAAGAACAGAAAATTCAGATTCTTTGTTCATATTTTAGAGATCCCGTCATTTTCAAAATTATATTTAGCAGTCCTGGTGCTTAAAAAAAAATCTTCTTCAGGGAACTTAAGGTGAGAACTGAAAATTAAGATACCTAGTTTATATTTTAGAGATCCCGACATTCTAAAAATTATATCTAGTAGTCCAAGTGCCTAAAATACATCTTCCTCAGGGAACTTAAGCTGAGAACTGAAAATTAAAATACCTAGTTCATATTTTAGAGATCCCGTCATTTTGAAAATTATATTTAGTAGTCCAGGTGCTTAAAAAACATCTTCTTCAGGGAACTTAAGCTGAGAACTGAAAATTAAGATACCTAGTTCATATTTTAGAGATCCCGTCATTTTGAAAATTATATTTAGTATTCCAGGTGCTTAAAATACATCTTCCTCAGGGAACTTAAGCTGAGAACTGAAAATTCGGATACCTTGTTCATTTTTTACAGATCCCGTCATTTTGAAAATTATATTTAGTAGTCCAGGTGCTTAAAAAACATCTTGCTCAGGGAACTTAAGCTGAGAACTGAAATATAAGATATCCCAATGGTATTTCAGTGGTCCAGTCATTCTAAAAATTATATCTAGTAGTCCAAGTGCCTAAAATACATCTTCCTCAGGGAACTTAAGCTGAGAACTGAAAATAAAGATACCTAGTTCATATTTTAGAGATCCCGTCATTTTGAAAATTATATTTAGTAGTCCAGGTGCTTAAAAAACATCTTCTTCAGGGAACTTAAGCTGAGAACTGAAAATTAAGATACCTAGTTCATATTTTAGAGATCCCGTCATTTTGAAAATTATATTTAGTAGTCCAGGTGCTTAAAATACATCTTCCTCAGGGAACTTAAGCTGAGAACTGAAAATTAAGATACCTAGTTCATATTTTAGAGATCCCGTCATTTTAAAAATTATATTTAGTAGTCCAGGTGCTTAAAAAACATCCTCTTCAGGGAACTTAAGCTGAGAACTGAAAATTCAGATTCCTTGTTCATATTTTAGAGATCCCGTCATTTTAAAAATTATATTTAGTAGTCCAGGTGCTTAAAAAACATCCTCTTCAGGGAACTTAACCTGAGAACTGAAAATTCAGATTCCTTGTTCATATTTTAGAGATCCCGTCATTTTCAAAATTATATTTAGCAGTCCAGGTGCTTAAAAAAAAATCTTCTTCAGGGAACTTAAGGTGAGAACTGAAAATTAAGATACCTAGTTTATATTTTAGAGATCCCGACATTTCGAAAATTATATATAGTAGTCCAAGTAATTAAAAAACATCTTCCTCAGGGACCTTAAGGTGAGAACTGAAAATTAAGATTCCTTGTTCATATTTTAGAGATCCCGTCATTTTCAAAATTATATTTAGCAGTCCAGGTGCTTAAAAAAAAATCTTCTTCAGGGAACTTAAGGTGAGAACTGAAAATTCAGATTCCTTGTTCATATTTTAGAGATCCCGTCATTTTCAAAATTATATTTAGCAATCCAGGTACTTAAAAAAAAATCTTCTTCAGGGAACTTAAGGTGAGAACTGAAAATTAAGATACCTAGTTTATATTTTAGAGATCCCGACATTCTAAAAATTATATCTAGTAGTTGAAGTGCCTAAAATACATCTTCCTCAGGGAACTTAAGCTGAGAACTGAAAATTAAAATACCTAGTTCATATTTTAGAGATCCCGTCATTTTGAAAATTATATTTAGTAGTCCAGGTGCTTAAAAAACATCTTCTTCAGGGAACTTAAGCTGAGAACTGAAAAGTAAGATACCTAGTTCATATTTTAGAGATCCCGTCATTTTGAAAATTATATTTAGTATTCCAGGCGCTTAAAATACATCTTCCTCAAGGAACTTAAGCTGAGAACTGAAAATTCGGATACCTTGTTCATTTTTTACAGATCCCGTCATTTTGAAAATCATATTTAGTAGTCCAGGTGCTTAAGAAACATCTTGCTCAGGGAACTTAAGCTGAGAACTGAAATATAAGATATCCCAATGGTATTTCAGTGGTCCAGTCATTCTAAAAATTATATCTAGTAGTCCAAGTGCCTAAAATACATCTTCCTCAGGGAACTTAAGCTGAGAACTGAAAATAAAGATACCTAGTTCATATTTTAGAGATCCCGTCATTTTGAAAATTATATTTAGTAGTCCAGGTGCTTAAAATACATCTTCGTCAGGGAACTTAAGCTGAGAACTGAAAATTCAGATACCTAGTTTATATTTTATAGATCCCGTCATTTTGAAAATTATATTTAGTAGTCCATGTACTTAAAAAACACCTTCCTCAGGGAACTTAAGCTGAGAACTGAAAATTCGGATACCTTGTTCATTTTTTACAGATCCCGTCATTTTGAAAATTATATTTAGTAGTCCAGGTGCTTAAAAAACATCTTCCTCAGGGAACTTAAGCTGAGAACTGAAATTTAAGATAACCGAATGGTATTTCAGTGGTCCAGTCATTCTAAAAATTATATCTAGTAGTCCAAGTGCCTAAAATACATCTACCTCAGGGAACTTAAGTTGAGAACTAAAAATTAAAATACCTAGTTCATATTTTAGAGATCCCGTCATTTTGAAAATTATATTTAGTAGGCCAGGTGCTTAAAAAATATCATCTTCAGGGAACTTAAGCTAAGAACTGAAATATACGATATCCGAATGGTATTTCAGTGGTCCAGTCATTCTAAAAATTATATCTAGTAGTCCAAGTGCCTAAAATACATCTTCCTCAGGGAACTTAAGCTGAGAACTGAAAATTAAAATACCTAGTTCATATTTTAGAGATCCCGTCATTTTGAAAATTATATTTAGTAGTCCAGGTGCTTAAAAAACATCTTCTTCAGGGAACTTAAGCTGAGAACTGAAAATTAAGATACCTAGTTCATATTTTAGAGATCCCGTCATTTTGAAAATTATATTTAGTAGTCCAGGTGCTTAAAATACATCTTCCTCACGGAACTTAAGCTGAGAACGGAAAATTCGGATACCATGTTCATTCTTTACAGATCCCGTCATTTTTGAAAATTATATTTAGTAATCCAGGTGCTTAAAAAACATCTTGCTCAGGGAACTTAAGCTGAGAACTGAAATATAAGATATCCCAATGGTATTTCAGTGGTCCAGTCATTCTAAAAATTATATCTAGTAATCCAAGTGCCTAAAATACATCTTCCTCAGGGAACTTAAGCTGAGAACTGAAAATAAAGATACCTAGTTCATATTTTAGAGATCCCGTCATTTTGAAAATTATACTTAGTAGTCCAGGTACTTAAAAAACACCTTCCTTAGGGAACTTAAGCTGAGAACTGAAAATTCAGATTCCTTGTTCATATTTTAGAGATCCCGTCATTTTCAAAATTATATTTAGCAGTCCAGGTGCTTAAAAAACATCCTCTTCAGGGAACTTAAGCTGAGAACTGAAAATTAAGATACCTAGTTTATATTTTAGAGATCCCGACATTCTAAAAATTATATCTAGTAGTCCAAATGCCTAAAACACATCTTCCTCAGGGAACTTAAGCTGAGAACTGAAAATTAAAATACCTAGTTCATATTTTAGAGATCCCGTCATTTTGAAAATTATATTTAGTAGTCCAGGTGCTTAAAAAACCTCTTCTTCAGGGAACTTAAGCTGAGAACTGAAATTTAAGATATCCGAATGGTATTTCAGTGGTCCAGTCATTCTAAAAATTATATCTAGTAGTCCAAGTGCCTAAAATACATCTTTCTCAGGGAACTTAAGCTGAGAACTGAAAATTAAAATACATAGTTCATATTTTAGAGATCCCGTCATTTTGAAAATTATATTTAGTAGGCCAGGTGCTTAAAAAACATCATGTTGAGGGAACTTAAGCTAAGAACTGAAATATACGATATCCGAATGGTATTTCAGTGGTCCAGTCATTCTAAAAATTATATCTAGTAGTAAATTGCCTAAAATACATCTTCCTCAGGGAACTTAAGCTGAGAACTAAAAATAAAGATACCTAGTTCATATTTTAGAGATCCCGTCATTTTGAAAATTATATTTAGTAGTCCAGGTGCTTAAAAAACATCATCTTCAGGGAACTTAAGCTAAGAACTGAAATATACGATATCACAATGGTATTTCAGGTGTCCAGTCATTCTAAAAATTATATCTAGTAGTCCAAGTGCCTAAAATACATCTTCCTCAGGGAACTTAAGCTGAGGAATGAAAATTAAAATACCTAGTTCATATTTTAGAGATGCCGACATTTTGAAAATTATATTCAGTAGTCCAGGTGCTTAAAATACATCTTCCTCAGGGAACCTAAGCTGATAACTGAAAATTCAGATACCTTGTTCATTTTTTACTGATCCCGTCATTTTGAAAATTATATCTGGTAGTCCAGGTGCTTAAAAAACATCTTCCTCAGGGAACTTGAGCCGAGAACTGAAAATTAAGATAGCTAGTTTATATTGTAGAGATCCCGTCATTTTGAAAATTATATGTAGTTGTCCAGGTGCTTAAAAAACACCATCCTCAGGGAACTTAGGCTTAGAAGTGAAAATTCATATACCTTGTTCATATTTAACAGATCCCGTCATTTAGAAAATTATATTTAGCTTTCCATGTGCTTAAAAAAAAATCTTACTCAGGGAACTTAAGCTGAGAACTGAAATTTAAGATATCCGAATGGTATTTCAGTGGTCCAGTCATTCTAAAAATTATATCTAGTAGTCCAAGTGCCTAAAATACATCTACCTCAGGGAACTTAAGCTGAGAACTGAAATAAAAGATACCTATTTCATATTTTAGAGATCCCGTCATTTTAAAAATTATATTTAGTAGGCCAGGTGCTTAAAAAATATCATCTTCAGGGAACTTAAGCTAAGAACTGAAATATACGATATCCGAATGGTATTTCAGTGGTCCAGTCATTCTAAAAATTATATCTAGTAGTCGAAGTGCTTAAAAAACATCCTCTTCAGGAAACTTAAGCTGAGAACTGAAAATTCAGATACCTCGTTCATATTTAAGAGATCCCGTCATTTTGAGAATTATATTTAGTAATCCAGGTACTTAAAAAACATCTTCCTCAGGGAACTTAATCTGAGAACTGAAAATTCAGATACCTTGTACATATTTTAGAGATCCCGTCATTTTGAATAATTTAATTTGTAGTCCAGGTGCTTAAAAAAGATCTTGATCAGGGAACTTAAGCTAAGAACTGAAAATTCAGATACCCAGTTTATATTTTAGAGACGTCTTCATTTTGAAAATCATATTTAGTAGTCCAGATACTTAAAAAGCATCTTGCTCAGGGAACTTAAGCTGAGAACTGAAAATTCAGATACCCAGTTTATATTTTAGAGAAGTCTTCATTTTGAAAATTATATTTAGTAGTCCAGGTGCTTAAAAAACGTCTTGATCAGGGAACATAAGCTAAGAACTGAAATATAAGATATCCGAATGGTATTTCAGTGGTCCAGTCATTCTATAAATTAAATCTAGTAGTCCAAGTGCTTAAAATACAACTTCCTCAGGGAACTTAAGCTGAGAACTGAAAATAAAGATACCTAGTTCATATTTTAGAGATACCGTCATTTTGAAAATTATATTTAGTAGTCCAGGTGCTTAAAATACATCTTCCTCCGGGAACTTAAGCTGAGAACGTAAAATTCAGATACCTTGTTCATTTTTTACAGATCCCGTCATTTTGAAAATTATAATTAGTAGTTCAAGTGCCTAAAATAAATCTTCCTCAGGGAACTTAAGCTAAGAACTGAAAATTCAGATACCCAGTTTATATTTTAGAGAAGTCTTCATTTTGAAAATCATATTTAGTAGTCCAGGTACTTAAAAAACACCTTCCTTAGGGAACTTAAGCTGAGAACTGAAAATTCAGATTCCTTGTTCATATTTTAGAGATCCCGTCATTTTCAAAATTATATTTAGCAGTCCAGGTGCTTAAAAAACATCAACAAAAGGGAACTTAATAAGAGAACTGAAAAATCAGATACCTTGTTTATATTTTAGAGATCCCGACATTCTAAAAATTATATCTAGTAGTCCAAGTGCCTAAAATAAATCTACCTCAGGGAACTTAAGCTGAGAACTGAAAATTAAAATACCTAGTTCATATTTTAGAGATCCCGTCATTTTGAAAATTATATTTAGTAGTCCAGGTGCTTAAAAAACATCTTCTTCAGGGAACTTAAGCTGAGAACTGAAAATTAAGATACCTAGTTCATATTTTAGAGATCCCGTCATTTTGAAAATTATATTTAGTATTCCAGGTGCTTAAAATACATCTTCCTCAGGGAACTTAAGATGAGAACTGAAAATTCGGATACCTTGTTCATTTTTTACAGATCCCGTCATTTTGAAAATTATATTTAGTAGTCCAGGTGCTTAAAAAACATCTTGCTCAGGGAACTTAAGCTGAGAACTGAAATATAAGATATCCCAATGGTATTTCAGTGGTCCAGTCATTCTAAAAATTATACCTAGTTGTACAAGTGCCTAAAATACATCTTCCTCAGGGAACTTAAGCTGAGAACTGAAAATTAAGATACCTAGTTCATATTTTAGAGATCCCGTCATTTTGAAAATTATATTTAGTAGTCCAGGTGCTTAAAATACATCTTCCTCAGGGAACTTAAGCGGAGAACTGAAAATTCAGATACCTAGTTTATATTTTAGAGATCCCGTCATTTTGAAAATTATATTTAGTAGTCCAGGTACTTAAAAAACATCTTCCTCAGGGAACTTAAGCTGAGAACTGAAAATTCAGATACCTTGTTCATATTTTAGAGATCCCGTCATTTAGAAAATTATATTTAGTAGTCCAGGTGCTTAAAAAAAAATCTTCGTCAGGGAACTTAAGCTGACAACTGAAATTTAAGATATCCGAATGGTATTTCAGTGGTCCAGACATTCTAAATATTATATCTAGTAGTCCAAGTGCCTAAAATACATCTACCTCAGGGAACTTAAGCTGAGAACTAAAAATTAAAATACATAGTTCATATTTTAGAGATCCCGTCATTTTGAAAATTATATTTAGTAGGCCAGGTGCAAAAAACATCCTCTTCAGGGAACTTAAGCTGAGAACTAAAAATTCAGATACCTTGTTCATTTTTTACAGATCCCGTCATTTTGAAAATTATATTTAGTAGTCCAGGTGCTTAAAAAACATCTTCCTCAGGGAACTTAAGCTGAGAACTGAAAATTCAGATACCTTGTTCATATTTCAGAGATCCCGTCATTATAAAAATTATATTTAGTATTCCAGGTGCTTAAAAAAAAATCTTCCTCAGGGACCTTAAGCTGAGAACTGAAATTTAAGATATTCGAATGGTATTTCAGTGGGCCAGTCATACTAAAAATTATATCTAGTAGTACAATTGCCTAAAATACATCTACCTCAGGGAACTTAAGCTGAGAACTGAAAATTCAGATACCTTGTTCATTTTTTACAGATCCCGTCATTTTGAAAATTATATTTAGTAGGCCAGGTGCTTAAAAAACATCATCTTCAGGGAACTTAAGCTAAGAACTGAAATATACGATATCCGAATGGTATTTCAGTGGTCCAGTCATTCTAAAAATTATATCTAGTAGTCTAAGTGCCTAAAATACATCTTTCTCAGGGAACTTAAGCTGAGGAATGAAAATTAAAATACCTAGTTCATATTTTAGAGATGCCGACATTTTGAAAATTATATTCAGTAGTCCAGGTGCTTAAAATACATCTTCCTCAGGGAACCTAAGCTGATAACTGAAAATTCAGATACCTTGTTCATTTTTTACTGATCCCGTCATTTTGAAAATTATATTTAGTAGTCCAGGTGCTTCAAAAACATCTTCCTCAGGGAACTTGAGCCGAGAACTGGAAATTAAGATAGCTAGTTTATATTGTAGAGATCCCGTCATTTTGAAAATTATATGTAGTTGTCCAGGTGCTTAAAAAACATCATCCTCAGGGAACTTAGGCTTAGAACTGAAAATTCATATACCTTGTTCATATTTAACAGATCCCGTCATTTAGAAAATTATATTTAATTGTCCAGGTGCTTAAAAAAAAATCTTACTCAGGGAACTTAAGCTGAGAACTGAAATTTAAGATAACCGAATGGTATTTCAGTGCTCCAGTCATTCTAAAAATTATATCTAGTAGTCCAAGTGCCTAAAATACATCTACCTCAGGGAACTTAAGCTGAGAACTGAAAATGAAGATACCTATTTCATATTTTAGAGATCCCGTCATTTTAAAAATTATATTTAGTAGGCCAGGTGCTTAAAAAATATCATCTTCAGGGAACTTAAGCTAAGAACTGAAATATACGATATCCGAATGGTATTTCAGTGGTCCAGTCATTCTAAAAATTATATCTAGTAGTCGAAGTGCTTAAAAAACATCCTCTTCAGGAAACTTAAGCTGAGAACTGAAAATTCAGATACCTCGTTCATATTTAAGAGATCCCGTCATTTTGAGAATTATATTTAGTAGGCCAGGTGCTTAAAAAACATCATCTTCAGGGAACTTAAGCTAAGAACTGAAATATACGATATCCGAATGGTATTTCAGTGGTCCAGTCATTCTAAAAATTATATCTAGTAGTCCAAGTGCCTAAAATACATCTTCCTCAGGGAACTTAAGCTGAGGAATGAAAATTAAAATACCTAGTTCATATTTTAGAGATGCCGACATTTTGAAAATTATATTCAGTAGTCCAGGTGCTTAAAATACATCTTCCTCAGGGAACCTAAGCTGATAACTGAAAATTCAGATACCTTGTTCATTTTTTACTGATCCCGTCATTTTGAAAATTATATTTAGTAGTCCAAGTGCTTAAAAAACATCTTGCTCAGGGATCTTAAGCCGAGAACTGAAAATTCAGATACCTAGTTTATATTGTAGAGATCCCGTCATTTTCAAAATTATATTTAGCAGTCCAGGTTCTTAAAAAACATCTTCCTCAGGGAACTAAATCTGAGAACTGAAAATTCAGATACCTTGTAAATATTTAACAGATCCGTCATTTAGAAAATTATATTTAGTAGTCGAGGTGCTTAAAAAAAATCTTCCTCAGGGAACTTAAGCTGAGAACTGTAAATTCAGATATCCGAATGGTATTTCAGTGGACCAGTCATTCTAAAAATTATATCTAGTAGTCCAAGTGCCTAAAATACATTTTCCTCAGGGAACTTAAGCTGAGAACTGAAAATTCGGATACCTTGTTCATTTTTTACAGATCCCGTCAGTTTGAAAATTATATTTAGTAGTCCAGGTGCTTAAAAAACATCTTGCTCAGGGAACTTAAGCTGAGAACTGAAATTTAAGATATCCGAATGGTATTTCAGTGGTCCAGTCATTCTAAAAATTATATCTAGTTGTCCAAGTGCCTAAAATACATCTTCCTCAGGGAACTTAAGCTGAGAACTGAAATTTAAGATACCTAGTTCATATTTTAGAGATCCCGTCATTTTGAAAATTATATTTAGTAGTCCAGGTGCTTAAAATACATCTTCCTCAGGGAACTTTATCGGAGAACTGAAAATTCGGATACCTTGTTCATATTTTAGAGATCCCGTCATTTTGAAAACTATATTTAGTAGTCCAGGTACTTAAAAAACACCTTGCTCAGGGAACTTAAGCTGAGAACTGAAAATTCAGATACCTTGTTCATATTTAAGAGATCCCGTCATTTAGAAAATTATATTTAGTAGTCCAGGTGCTTAAAAAAAAATCTTCCTCAGGGAACTTAAGCTGACAACTGAAATTTAAGATATCCGAATGGTATTTCAGTGGTCCAGACATTCTAAATATTATATCTAGTAGTCCAAGTGCCTAAAATACATCTACCTCAGGGAACTTAAGCTGAGAACTAAAAATTAAAATACATAGTTCATATTTTAGAGATCCCGTCATTTTGAAAATTATATTTAGTAGGCCAGGTGCAAAAAAAACATCTTCGTCAGGGAACTTAAGCTGAGAACTGAAAATTCGGATACCTTGTTCATTTTTTACAGATCCCGTCATTTTGAAAATTATATTTAGTAGTCCAGGTGCTTAAAAAAAAATCTTCTTCAGGGAACTTAAGCTGAGAACTGAAATTTAAGATATCCGAATGGTATTTCAGTGGTCCAGTCATTCTAAAAATTATATCTAGTAGTCCAAGTGACTAAAAGACATCTACCACAGGGAACTTAAGCTGAGAACTAAAAATTAAAATACATAGTTCTTATTTTAGAGATCCCGTCATTTTGAAAATTATATTTAGTAGGCCAGGTGCTTAAAAAACCTCTTCTTCAGGGATCTAAAGCTAAGAACTGAAAATTCAGATACCTTGTTCATATTTAAGAGATCGCGTCATTTTGAAAATTATATTTAGTAGGCCAGGTGCTTAAAAAATATCATCTTCAGGGAACTTAAGCTAAGAACTGAAATATACGATATCCGAATGGTATTTCAGTGGTCCAGTCATTCTAAAAATTATATCTAGTAGTCTAAGTGCCTAAAATACATCTTCCTCAGGGAACTTAAGCTGAGAACTGAAAATTAAGATACCTAGTTCATATTTTAGAGATCCCGTCATTTTAAAAATTATATTTAGTAGTCCATTTGCTTAAAAAACATCCTCTTCAGGGAACTTAAGCTGAGAACTGAAAATTAAAATACCTAGTTCATATTTTAGAGATCCCGTCATTTTGAAAATTATATTTAGTAGTCCAAGTAATTAAAAAACATCTTCCTCAGGGATCTTAAGCTAAGAACAGAAAATTCAGATTCTTTGTTCATATTTTAGAGATCCCGTCATTTTCAAAATTATATTTAGCAGTCCTGGTGCTTAAAAAAAAATCTTCTTCAGGGAACTTAAGGTGAGAACTGAAAATTAAGATACCTAGTTTATATTTTAGAGATCCCGACATTCTGAAAATTATATCTAGTAGTCCAAGTGCCTAAAATACATCTTCCTCAGGGAACTTAAGCTGAGAACTGAAAATTAAAATACCTAGTTCATATTTTAGAGATCCCGTCATTTTGAAAATTATATTTAGTAGTCCAGGTGCTTAAAAAACATCTTCTTCAGGGAACTTAAGCTGAGAACTGAAAATTAAGATACCTAGTTCATATTTTAGAGATCCCGTCATTTTGAAAATTATATTTAGTAGTCCAGGTGCTTAAAATACATCTTCCTCAGGGAACTTAAGCTGAGAACTGAAAATTCGGATACCTTGTTCATTTTTTACAGATCCCGTCATTTTGAAAATTATATTTAGTAGTCCAGGTGCTTAAAAAACATCTTGCTCAGGGAACTTAAGCTGAGAATTGAAATTTAAGATATCCGAATGGTATTTCAGTGGTCCAGTCATTCTAAAAATTATATCTAGTAGTCCAAGTGCCTAAAATACATCTTCCTCAGGGAACTTAAGCTGAGAACTGAAAATAAAGATACCTAGTTCATATTTTAGAGATCCCGTCATTTTGAAAATTATATTTAGTAGTCCAGGTGCTTAAAAAACATCTTCTTCAGGGAACTTAAGCTGAGAACTGAAAATTAAGATACCTAGTTCATATTTTAGAGATCCCGTCATTTCAAAAATTATATTTAGTATTCCAGGTGCCTAAAATACACCTTCCTCAGGGAACTTAAGCTGAGAACTGAAAATAAGATACCTAGTTCATAATTTAGAGATCCCGTCATTTTAAAAATTATATTTAGTAGTCCAGGTGCTTAAAAACATCCTCTTCAGGAAACTTAGGCTGAGTACTGAAAATTCAGATTCCTTGTTCATATTTTAGAGATCCCGTCATTTTCAAAATTATATTTAGCAGTCCAGGTGCTTAAAAAAATCTTCTTCAGGGAACTTAATATGAGAACTGAAAATTCAGATTCCTTGTTCATATTTTAGAGATCCCGTCATTTTCAAAATTATATTTAGTAGTCCAGGTGCTTAAAAAAAAATCTTCTTCAGGGAACTTAAGGTGAGAACTGAAAATTAAGATACCTAGTTTATATTTTAGAGATCCCGACATTTTGAAAATTATATATAGTAGTCCAAGTAATTAAAAAACATCTTCCTCAGGGATCTTAAGCTAAGAACTGAAAATTCAGATTCCTTGTTCATATTTTAGAGATCCCGTCATTTTCAAAATTATATTTAGCAGTCCAGGTGCTTAAAAAAAAATCTTCTTCAGGGGAACTTAAGGTGAGAACTGAAAATTCAGATTCCTTGTTCATATTTTAGAGATCCCGTCATTTTCAAAATTATATTTAGCAATCCAGGTACTTAAAAAAAAATCTTCTTCAGGGAACTTAAGGTGAGAACTGAAAATTAAGATACCTAGTTTATATTTTAGAGATCCCGACATTCTAAAAATTATATCTAGTAGTTGAAGTGCCTAAAATACATCTTCCTCAGGGAACTTAAGCTGAGAACTGAAAATTAAAATACCTAGTTCATATTTTAGAGATCCCGTCATTTTGAAAATTATATTTAGTAGTCCAGGTGCTTAAAAAACATCTTCTTCAGGGAACTTAAGATGAGAACTGAAAATTCAGATACCTTGTTCATATTTTAGAGATCCCGTCACTTTGAAAATTATATTTAGTATTCCAGGCGCTTAAAATACATCTTCCTCAAGGAACTTAAGCTGAGAACTGAAAATTCGGATACCTTGTTCATTTTTTACAGATCCCGTCATTTTGAAAATCATATTTAGTAGTCCAGGTGCTTAAGAAACATCTTGCTCAGGGAACTTAAGCTGAGAACTGAAATATAAGATATCCCAATGGTATTTCAGTGGTCCAGTCATTCTAAAAATTATATCTAGTAGTCCAAGTGCCTAAAATACATCTTCCTCAGGGAACTTAAGCTGAGAACTGAAAATAAAGATACCTAGTTCATATTTTAGAGATCCCGTCATTTTGAAAATTATATTTAGTAGTCCAGGTGCTTAAAATACATCTTCCTCAGGGAACTTAAGCGGCGAACTGAAAATTCAGATACCTAGTTTATATTTTATAGATCCCGTCATTTTGAAAATTATATTTAGTAGTCCATGTACTTAAAAAACACCTTCCTCAGGGAACTTAAGCTGAGAACTGAAAATTCGGATACCTTGTTCATTCTTTACAGATCCCGTCATTTTGAAAATTATATTTAGTAGTCCAGGTGCTTAAAAAACATCTTCCTCAGGGAACTTAAGCTGAGAACTGAAATATAAGATATCCGAATGGTATTTCAGTGGTCCAGTCATTCTAAAAATTATATCTAGTAGTCCAAGTGCCTAAAATACATCTACCTCAGGGAACTTAAGTTGAGAACTAAAAATTAAAATACCTAGTTCATATTTTAGAGATCCCGTCATTTTAAAAATTATATTTAGTAGGCCAGGTGCTTAAAAAATATCATCTTCAGGGAACTTAAGCTAAGAACTGAAATATACGATATCCGAATGGTATTTCAGTGGTCCAGTCATTCTAAAAATTATATCTAGTAGTCCAAGTGCCTAAAATACATCTTCCTCAGGGAACTTAAGCTGAGAACTGAAAATTAAAATACCTAGTTCATATTTTAGAGATCCCGTCATTTTGAAAATTATATTTAGTAGTCCAGGTGCTTAAAAAACATCTTCTTCAGGGAACTTAAGCTGAGAACTGAAAATTAAGATACCTAGTTCATATTTTAGAGATCACGTCATTTTGAAAATTATATTTAGTAGTCCAGGTGCTTAAAATACATCTTCCTCAGGGAACTTAAGCTGAGAACGGAAAATTCGGATACCTTGTTCATTTTTTACAGATCCCGTCATTTTGAAAATTATATTTAGTAGTCCAGGTGCTTAAAAAACATCTTCCTCAGGGAACTTAAGCTAAGAACTGAAATATAAGATATCCGAATCGTATTTCAGTGGTCCAGTCATTCTAAAAATTATATCTAGTAATCCAAGTGCCTAAAATACATCTTCCTCAGGGAACTTAAGCTGAGAACTGAAAATAAAGATACCTAGTTCATATTTTAGAGATCCCGTCATTTTGAAAATTATACTTAGTAGTCCAGGTACTTAAAAAACACCTTCCTTAGGGAACTTAAGCTGAGAACTGAAAATTCAGATTCCTTGTTCATATTTTAGAGATCCCGTCATTTTCAAAATTATATTTAGCAGTCCAGGTGCTTAAAAAACATCCTCTTCAGGGAACTTAAGCTGAGAACTGAAAATTAAGATACCTAGTTTATATTTTAGAGATCCCGACATTCTAAAAATTATATCTAGTAGTCCAAATGCCTAAAATAAATCTTCCTCAGGGAACTTAAGCTGAGAACTGAAAATTAAAATACCTAGTTCATATTTTAGAGATCCCGTCATTTTGAAAATTATATTTAGTAGTCCAGGTGCTTAAAAAACATCTTCTTCAGGGAACTTAAGCTGAGAACTGAAATTTAAGATATCCGAATGGTATTTCAGTGGTCCAGTCATTCTAAAAATTATATCTAGTAGTCCAAGTGCCTAAAATACATCTTCCTCAGGGAACTTAAGCTGAGAACTGAAAATTAAAATACCTAGTTCATATTTTAGAGATCCCGTCATTTTGAAAATTATATTTAGTAGGCCAGGTGCTTAAAAAACATCATGTTGAGGGAACTTAAGCTAAGAACTGAAATATACGATATCCGAATGGTATTTCAGTGGTCCAGTCATTCTAAAAATTATATCTAGTAGTAAATTGCCTAAAATACATCTTCCTCAGGGAACTTAAGCGGAGAACTGAAAATTCAGATACCTAGTTTACATTTTAGAGATCCCGTCATTTTGAGAATTATATTTAGTAGTCCAGGTGCTTAAAAAACACCTTCCTCAGGGAACTTAAGCTAAGAACTAAAATATTCGATATCTGAATTGTATTTCAGTGGTCCAGTCATTCTAAAAATTATATCTAGTAGTCCAAGTGCCTAAAATACATCTTCCTCAGGGAACTTAAGCTGAGGAATGAAAATTAAAATACCTAGTTCATATTTTAGAGATGCCGACATTTTGAAAATTATATTCAGTAGTCCAGGTGCTTAAAATACATCTTCCTCAGGGAACCTAAGCTGATAACTGAAAATTCAGATACCTTGTTCATTTTTTACTGATCCCGTCATTTTGAAAATTATATTTAGTAGTCCAAGTGCTTAAAAAACATCTTGCTCAGGGATCTTAAGCCGAGAACTGTAAATTAAGATAGCTAGTTTATATTGTAGAGATCCCGTCATTTTGAAAATTATATTTAGTAGTCCAGGTACTTAAAAAACATCTTCCTCAGGGAACTTAAGCTGAGAACTGAAAATTCATATACCTTGTTCATATTTAACAGATCCCGTCATTTAGAAAATTATATTTAGTTGTCCGGGTGCTTAAAAAAAAATCTTACTCAGGGAACTTAAGCTGAGAACTGAAATTTAAGATATCCGAATGGTATTTCAGTGGTCCAGTCATTCTAAAAATTATATCTAGTAGTCCAAGTGCCTAAAATACATCTACCTCAGGGAACTTAAGCTGAGAACTGAAAATGAAGATAAGTACATCATATTTTAGATATCCCGTCATTTTGAAAATTATATTTAGTAGGCCAGGTGCTTAAAAAACATCATCTTCAGGGAACTTAAGCTAAGAACTGAAATATACGATATCCGAATGGTATTTCAGTGGTCCAGTCATTCTAAAAATTATATCTAGTAGTCGAAGTGCTTAAAAAACATCCTCTTCAGGAAACTTAAGCTGAGAACTGAAAATTCAGATACCTCGTTCATATTTAAGAGATCCCGTCATTTTGAGAATTATATTTAGTAATCCAGGTACTTAAAAAACATCTTCCTCAGGGAACTTAATCTGAGAACTGAAAATTCAGATACCTTGTACATATTTTAGAGATCCCGTCATTTTGAATAATTTAATTTGTAGTCCAGGTGCTTAAAAAAGATCTTGATCAGGGAACTTAAGCTAAGAACTGAAAATTCAGATACCCAGTTTATATTTTAGAGACGTCTTCATTTTGAAAATCATATTTAGTAGTCCAGATACTTAAAAAGCATCTTGCTCAGGGAACTTAAGCTGAGAACTGAAAATTCAGATACCCAGTTTATATTTTAGAGAAGTCTTCATTTTGAAAATTATATTTAGTAGTCCAGGTGCTTAAAAAACGTCTTGATCAGGGAACATAAGCTAAGAACTGAAATATAAGATATCCGAATGGTATTTCAGTGGTCCAGTCATTCTATAAATTAAATCTAGTAGTCCAAGTGCTTAAAATACAACTTCCTCAGGGAACTTAAGCTGAGAACTGAAAATAAAGATACCTAGTTCATATTTTAGAGATCCCGACATTTTGAAAATTATATTTAGTAGTCCAGGTGCTTAAAATACATCTTCCTCCGGGAACTTAAGCTGAGAACGTAAAATTCAGATACCTTGTTCATTTTTTACAGATCCCGTCATTTTGAAAATTATAATTAGTAGTTCAAGTGCCTAAAATAAATCTTCCTCAGGGAACTTAAGCTAAGAACTGAAAATTCAGATACCCAGTTTATATTTTAGAGAAGTCTTCATTTTGAAAATCATATTTAGTAGTCCAGGTACTTAAAAAACACCTTCCTTAGGGAACTTAAGCTGAGAACTGAAAATTCAGATTCCTTGTTCATATTTTAGAGATCCCGTCATTTTCAAAATTATATTTAGCAGTCCAGGTGCTTAAAAAACATCCTCATCAGGGAACTTAAGCTGAGAACTGAAATTTTAGATACATATTTAATATTTCAGAGATCCCGACATTCTAAAAATTATATCTAGTAGTCCAAGTGCCTAAAATAAATCTTCCTCAGGGAACTTAAGCTGAGAACTGAAAATTAAAATACCTAGTTCATATTTTAGAGATCCCGTCATTTTGAAAATTATATTTAGTAGTCCAGGTGCTTAGAAAACATCTTCTTCAGGGAACTTAAGCTGAGAACTGAAAATTAAAATACCTAGTTCATATTTTAGAGATCCCGTCATTTTGAAAATTATATTTAGTAGTCCAGGTGCTTAAAATACATCTTCCTCAGGGAACTTAAGCTGAGAACTGAAAATTCGGATACCTTGTTCATTTTTTACAGATCCCGTCATTTTGAAAATTATATTTAGTAGTCCAGGTGCTTAAAAAACATCTTGCTCAGGGAACTTAAGCTGAGAACTGAAATTTAAGATATCCGAATGGTATTTCAGTGGTCCAGTCATTCTAAAACTTATACCTAGTTGTACAAGTGCCTAAAATACATCTTCCTCAGGGAACTTAAGCTGAGAACTGAAAATTAAGATACCTAGTTCATATTTTAGAGATCCCGTCATTTTGAAAATTATATTTAGTAGTCCAGGTGCTTAAAATACATCTTCCTCAGGGAACTTAAGCGGAGAACTGAAAATTCAGATACCTAGTTTATATTTTAGAGATCCCGTCATTTTGAAAATTATATTTAGTAGTCCAGGTACTTAAAAAACAACTTCCTCAGGGACCTTAAGCTGAGAACTGAAAATTCAGATACCTTGTTCATATTTAAGAGATCCCGTCATTTAGAAAATTATGTTTAGTAGTCCAGGTGCTTAAAAAAAAATCTTCCTCAGGGAACTTAAGCTGACAACTGAAATTTAAGATATCCGAATGGTATTTCAGTGGTCCAGACATTCTAAATATTATATCTAGTAGTCCAAGTGCCTAAAATACATCTACCTCAGGGAACTTAAGCTGAGAACTAAAAATTAAAATACATAGTTCATATTTTAGAGATCCCGTCATTTTGAAAATTATATTTAGTAGGCCAGGTGCAAAAAAAACATCTTCTTCAGGGAACTTAAGCTAAGAACTGAAAATTCAGATACCTTGTTCATTTTTTACAGTTCCCGTCATTTTGAGAATTATATTTAGTAGTCCAGGAGCTTAAAAAACATCCTCTTCAGGGAACTTAAGCTGAGAACTGAAAAATACGATAGCTGAATCATATTTAAGAGATCCAGTCATTATAAAAATTATATATAGTAGTCGAGGTGCTTAAAAAAAATCTTCCTAAGGGAACTTAAGCTGAGAACTGAAATTTAAGATATCCGAATGGTATTTGAGTGGTCCAGTCATTCCAAAAATTATATCTAGTAGTCCAATTGCCTAAAATACATCTACCTCAGGGAACTTAAGCTCAGAACTGAAAATTCAGATACCTTGTTCATTTTTTACAGATCCCGTCATTTTGAAAATTATATTTAGTAGTTCAGGTGCTTAAAAAACATCCTCTTCAGGGAACTTAAGCTGAGAACTGAAATTTCGGATACCTTGTTCATTTTTTACAGATCCCGTCATTTTGAAAATTATATTTAGTAGTCCAGGTGCTTAAAAAAAAATCTTCTTCAGGGAACTTAAGCTGAGAACTGAAATTTAAGATATCCGAATGGTATTTCAGTGGTCCAGTAATTCTAAATATTATATCTAGTAGTCCAAGTGCCTAAAATACATCTACCTCAGGGAACTTAAGTTGAGAACTAAAAATTAAAATACCTAGTTCATATTTTAGAGATCCCGTCATTTTAAAAATTATATTTAGTAGGCCAGGTGCTTAAAAAATATCTTCTTCAGGGAACTTAAGCTAAGAACTGAAAATTCAGATACCTTGTTCATTTTTTACAGATCCCGTCATTTTGAAAATTATATTCAGTAGTCCAGGTGCTTAAAAAAAAATCTTCTTCAGGGAAATTAAGCTGAGAACTGAAATTTAAGATATCCGAATGTTATTTCAGTGGTCCAGTCATTCTAAAAATTATATCTAGTAGTCCAAGTGCCTAAAATACATTCTCCTCACGGAACTTAAGCTGAGAACTGAAAATTCAGATACCTTGTTCATTTTTTACAGATCCCGTCATTTTGAAAATTATATTTAGTATTCCAGGTGCTTAAAAAACATCTTGCTCAGGGAACTTAAGCTGAGGACTGAAAATTCAGATACCTAGTTCATATTTTAGAAATCCCGTCATTTTGAAAATTATATTTAGTAGTCCAGGTGCTTAAAAAACACCTTGCACAGGGAACTTAAGCTGAGAACTGAAAATTCAGATACCTAGTTGATATTTTAGAGATCCCGTCATTTTGAAAAATATATTTAGTAGTCCAGGTGCTTAAAATACATCTTCCTCAGGGAACTTAAGCGGAGAACTGAAAATTCAGATACCTAGTTTATATTTTAGAGATCCCGTCATTTTGAAAATTATATTTAGTAGTCCAGGTACTTAAAAAACATCTTCCTCAGGGAACTTAAGCTGAGAACTGAAAATTCAGATACCTTGTTCATATTTAAGAGATCCCGTCATTTAGAAAATTATGTTTAGTAGTCCAGGTGCTTAAAAAACATCTTCCTCAGGGAACTTAAGCGGAGAACTGAAAATTCAGATACCTAGTTTATATTTTAGAGATCCCGTCATTTTGAAAATTATATTTAGTAGTCCAGGTACTTAAAAAACATCTTCCTCAGGGAACTTAAGCTGAGAACTGAAAATTCAGATACCTTGTTCATATTTAAGAGATCCCGTCATTTAGAAAATTATATTTAGTAGTCCAGGTGCTTAAAAAAAAATCTTCCTCAGGGAACTTAAGCTGAGAACTGAAATTTAAGATATCCGAATGGTATTTCAGTGGTCCAGTCATTCTAAAAATTATATCTAGTAGTCCAAGTGCCTAAAATACATCTACCTCAGGGAACTTAAGCTGAGAACTGAAAAATAAAATACATAGTTCATATTTTAGAGATCCCGTCATTTTGAAAATTATATTTAGTATGCCAGGTGCTTAAAAAACATCTTCCTCAGGGAACTTAAGCTGAGAACTGAAAATTCAGATACCTTGTAAATATTTAAGAGATCCCGTCATTTAGAAAATTATATTTAGTAGTCCAGGTACTTAAAAAAAAATCTTCCTCAGGGAACTTAAGCTGAGAACTGAAATTTAAGATATCCGAATGGTATTTCAGTGGTCCAGTCATTCTAAAAATGTTATCTAGTAGTCCAAGTGCCTAAAATACATCTTCCCCAGGGAACTTAAGCTGAGAACTAAAAATTAAAATACATAGTTCTTATTTTAGAGATCCCGTCATTTTGAAAATTATATTTAGTAGGCCAGGTGCTTAAAAAACATCTTCTTCAGGGAACTTAAGCTAAGAACTGAAAATTCAGATACCTTGTTCATATTTAAGAGATCCCGTCATTTTGAAAATTATATTTAGTAGGCCAGGTGCTTAAAAAACATCATCTTCAGGGAACTTAAGCTAAGAACTGAAATATACGACATCCGAATGTTATTTCAGTGGTCCAGTCATTCTAAAAATTATATCTACTAGTCCAAGTGCCTATAATACATCTTCCTCAGGGAACTTAGGCTGAGAACTGAAAATTACGATACCTAGTTCATATTTTAGAGATCCCGTCATTTTAAAAATTATATTTAGTAGTCCAGGTGCTTAAAAAACATCTTCTTCAGGGAACTTAAGCTGAGAACTGAAAATAAAGATACCTAGTTCATATTTTAGAGATCCCGACATTTTGAAAATTATATATAGTAGTCCAAGTAATTAAAAAACATCTTCCTCAGGGATCTTAAGCTAAGAACTGAAAATTCAGATTCCTTGTTCATATTTTAGAGTTCCCGTCATTTTCAAAATTATATTTAGCAGTCCAGGTGCTTAAAAAAAAATCTTCTTCAGGGAACTTAAGGTGAGAACTGAAAATTAAGATACCTAGTTTATATTTTAGAGATCCCGACATTCTAAAAATTATATCTAGTAGTCCAAGTGCCTAAAATAAATCTTCCTCAGGGAACTTAAGCTGAGAACGGAAAATTAAAATACCTAGTTCATATTTTAGAGATCCCGTCATTTTGAAAATTATATTTAGCAGTCCAGGTGCTTAAAAAACATCTTTTTCAGGGAACTTAAGCTGACAACTGAAAATTAAGATACCTTGTTCATATTTTAGAGATCCCGTCATTTTAAATATTATATTTAGTAGTCCAGGTACTTAAAAAACATCTTCCTCAGGGAACTTAAGCGGAGAACTGAAAATTCAGATACCTAGTTTATATTTTAGAGATCCCGTCATTTTGAAAATTATATTTAGTAGTCCAGGTACTTAAAAAACACCTTCCTCAGGGAACTTAAGCTGAGAACTGAAAATTCAGATACCTTGTTCATATTTAAGAGATCCCGTCATTTAGAAAATTATGTTTAGTAGTCCAGGTGCTTGAAAAAAAATCTTCCTCAGTGTACTAAAGCTGAGAACTGTAATTTATGATATCCGTATGTTATTTCAGTGTTCCAGTCATTTTAAATATTATATCTAGTAGTCCACGTGCCTAAAATACATCTTCCTCAGGGAACTTAAGCTGAGAACTAAAAATTAAAATACATAGTTCATATTTTAGAGATCCCGTCATTTTAAAAATTATATTTAGTAGGCCAGGTGCTTAAAAAACATCTTCCTCAGGGAACTTAAGCTGAGAACTGAAAATTCAGATACCTTGTTCATATTTAAAAGATCCCGTCATTAAAAAATTATATTTAGTAGTCCAGGTGCTTAAAAAAAATCTTCCTCAGGGAACTTAAGCTGAGAACTGAAATTTAAGATATCCGAATGGTATTTGAGTGGTCCAGTCATTCCAAAAATTATATCTAGTAGTCCAAGTGCATAAAATACATCTACCTCAGGGAACTTAAGCTGAGAACTAAAAATTAAAATACATAGTTCTTATTTTAGAGATCCCGTCATTTTGAAAATTATATTTAGTAGGCCAGGTGCTTAAAAAACCTCTTCTTCAGGGATCTAAAGCTAAGAACTGAAAATTCAGATACCTTGTTCATATTTAAGAGATCGCGTCATTTTGAAAATTATATTTAGTAGGCCAGGTGCTTAAAAAATATCATCTTCAGGGAACTTAAGCTAAGAACTGAAATATACGATATCCGAATCGTATTTCAGTGGTCCAGTCATTCTAAAAATTATATCTAGTTGTCCAAATGCCTAAAATACATCTTCCTCAGGGAACTTAAGCTGAGAACTGAAATTTAAGATACCTAGTTCATATTTTAGAGATCCCGTCATTTTGAAAATTATATTTAGTAGTCCAGGTGCTTAAAAAACATCTTCTTCAGGGAACTTAAGCTGAGAACTGAAAATTAAAATACCTAGTTCATATTTTAGAGATCCCGTCATTTTGAAAATTATATGTAGTAGTCCAAGTAATTAAAAAACATCTTCCTCAGGGATCTTAAGCTAAGAACAGAAAATTCAGATTCTTTGTTCATATTTTAGAGATCCCGTCATTTTCAAAATTATATTTAGCAGTCCTGGTGCTTAAAAAAAAATCTTCTTCAGGGAACTTAAGGTGAGAACTGAAAATTAAGATACCTAGTTTATATTTTAGAGATCCCGACATTCTAAAAATTATATCTAGTAGTCCAAGTGCCTAAAATACATCTTCCTCAGGGAACTTAAGATGAGAACTGAAAATTAAAATACCTAGTTCATATTTTAGAGATCCCGTCATTTTGAAAATTATATTTAGTAGTCCAGGTGCTTAAAAAACATCTTCTTCAGGGAACTTAAGCTGAGAACTGAAAATTAAGATACCTAGTTCATATTTTAGAGATCCCGTCATTTTGAAAATTATATTTAGTAGTCCAGGTGCTTAAAATACATCTTCCTCAAGGAACTTAAGATGAGAACTGAAAATTCGGATACCTTGTTCATTTTTTACAGATCCCGTCACTTTGAAAATTATATTTAGTAGTCCAGGTGCTTAAAAAACATCTTGCTCAGGGAACTTAAGCTGAGAACTGAAATATAAGATATCCCAATGGTATTTCAGTGGTCCAGTCATTCTAAAAATTATATCTAGTAGTCCAAGTGCCTAAAATTCATCTTCCTCAGGGAACTTAAGCTGAGAACTGAAAATAAAGATACCTAGTTCATATTTTAGAGATCCCGTCATTTTGAAAATTATATTTAGTAGTCCAGGTGCTTAAAATACATCTTCCTCAGGGAACTTAAGCTGAGAACTGAAAATTCAGATACCTTGTTCATATTTAAGAGATCCCGTCATTTAGAAAATTATATTTAGTATTCCAGGTGCTTAAAAAAAAATCTTCCTCAGGGAACTTAAGCTGAGAACTGAAATTTAAGATATTCGAATGGTATTTCAGTGGTCCAGTCATTCTAAAAATTATATCTAGTAGTCCAAGTGCCTAAAATACATCTACCTCAGGGAACTTAAGTTGAGAACTAAAAATTAAAATACCTAGTTCATATTTTAGAGATCCCGTCATTTTAAAAATTATATTTAGTAGGCCAGGTGCTTAAAAAACATCTTCCTCAGGGAACTTAAGCTGAGAACTGAAATTTAAGATATCCGAATAGTATTTCAGTGGTACAGTCATTCTAAAAATTATATCTAGTAGTCCAAGTGCCTAAAATACATCTTCCTCAGGGAACTTAAGCTGAGAACTGAAAATTAAGATACCTAGTTCATATTTTAGAGATCCCGTCATTTTAAAAATTATATTTAGTAGTCCAGGTGCTTAAAAAACATCCTCTTCAGGGAACTTAAGCTGAGAACTGAAAATTCAGATTCCTTGTTCATATTTTAGAGATCCCGTCATTTTCAAAATTATATTTAGCAGTCCAGGTGCTTAAAAAAAAATCCTCTTCAGGGAACTTAAGCTGAGAACTGAAAATTCAGATTCCTTGTTCATATTTTAGAGATCCCGTCATTTTCAAAATTATATTTAGCAGTCCAGGTGCTTAAAAAAAAATCTTCTTCAGGGAACTTAAGGTGAGAACTGAAAATTAAGATACCTAGTTTATATTTTAGAGATCCCGACATTTTGAAAATTATATATAGTAGTCCAAGTAATTAAAAAACCTCTTCCTCAGGGAACTTAAGCTAAGAACTGAAAATTCAGATTCCTTGTTCATATTTTAGAGATCCCGTCATTTTCAAAATTATATTTAGCAGTCCAGGTGCTTAAAAAAAAATCTTCTTCAGGAAACTTAAGGTGAGAACTGAAAATTCAGATTCCTTGTTCATATTTTAGAGATCCCGTCATTTTCAAAATTATATTTAGCAGTCCTGGTGCTTAAAAAATCTTCTTCAGGGAACTTAAGGTGAGAACTGAAAATTAAGATACCTAGTTTATATTTTAGAGATCCCGACATTTTGAAAATTATATATAGTAGTCCAAGTAATTAAAAAACATCTTCCTCAGGGATCTTAAGCTAAGAACTGAAAATTCAGATTCCTTGTTCATATTTTAGAGATCCCGTCATTTTGAAAATTATATTTAGTAGTCCAGGTACTTAAAAAACATCTTCCTCAGGGAACTTAATCTGAGAACTGAAAATTCAGATACCTTGTAAATATTTAACAGATCCGTCATTTCGAAAATTATATTTAGTAGTCCAGGTGCTTAAAAAAAAATCTTCCTCAGGGAACTTAAGCTGAGAACTGAAATTTAAGATATCCGAATGGTATTTCAGTGGTCCAGACATTCTAAATATTATATCTAGTAGTCCAAGTGCCTAAAATACATCTACCTCAGGGAACTTAAGCTGAGAACTAAAAATTAAAATACATAGTTCATATTTTAGAGATCCCGTCATTTTGAAAATTATATTTAGTAGGCCAGGTGCTTAAAAAACATCTTCCTCAGGGAACTTAAGCTGAGAACTGAAAATTCAGATACCTTTTTCATATTTAAGAGATCCCGTCATTAAAAAATTATATTTAGTAGTCCAGGTGCTTAAAAAAAAATCTTCCTCAGGGAACTTAAGCTGAGAACTGAAATTTAAGATATCCGAATGGTATTTGAGTGGTCCAGTCATTCCAAAAATTATATCTAGTAGTCCAAGTGCCTAAAATACATCTACCTCAGGGAACTTAAGCTGAGAACTGAAAATTAGGATACCTAGTTCATATTTTAGAGATCCCGTCATTTTAAAAATTATATTTAGTAGTCCAGGTGCTTAAAAACATCCTCTTCAGGGAACTTAGGCTGAGAACTGAAAATTCAGATTCCTTGTTCATATTTAAGAGATCCCGTCATTTAGAAAATTATGTTTAGTAGTCCAGGTGCTTAAAAAAAAATCTTCTTCAGGGAACTTAAGCTGAGAACTGAAAATTAAGATATCCTAATGGTATTTCATTGAGACAGACATTCTAAAAAATATATCTAGTAGTCCAAGTGCCTAAAATAAATCTAACTCAGGGAACTTAAGATGAGAAATAAAAATTAAAATACCTAGTTCATATTTTATAGATCACGTCATTTTAAAAATTATATTTAGTATGCAAGGTGCTTAAAAAACATCTTCCTCAGGGAACTTAAGCTGAGAACTGAAATTTAAGATATCCGAATGGTATTTGAGTGTTCCAGTCATTCTAAAAATTATATCTAGTAGTCCAAGTGCCTAAAATACATCTACCTCTGGGAACTTAAGCTGAAAACTGAAAATTAAAATACCTAGTTCATATTTTAGAGATCCCGTCATTTTAAAAATTATATTTAGTAGTCCAGGTGCTTAAAAAACATCCTCTTCAGGGAACTTAAGCTGAGAACTGAAAATTCAGATTCCTTGTTCATATTTTAGAGATCCCGTCATTTTCAAAATTATAGTTAGCAGTCCAGGTGCTTAAAAAAAAATCTTCTTCAGGGAACTTAAGCTTAGAACTGAAAATTCATATTCCTTGTTCATATTTTAGAGATCCCGTCATTTTCAAAATTATATTTAGCAGTCCAGGTGCTTAAGAAAAATCTTCTTCAGGGAACTTAAGGTGAGAACTGAAAATTAAGATACCTAGTTTATATTTTAGAGATCCCGACATTTCGAAAATTATATATAGTAGTCCAAGTAATTAAAAAACATCTTCCTCAGGGACCTTAAGCTAAGAACTGAAAATTCAGATTCCTTGTTCATATTTTAGAGATCCCGTCATTTTCAAAATTATATTTAGAAGTCCAGGTGCTTAAAAAAAAATCTTCTTCAGGAAACTTAAGGTGAGAACTGAAAATTCAGATTCCTTGTTCATATTTTAGAGATCCCGTCATTTTCAAAATTATATTTAGTAGTCCTGGTTCTTAAAAAAAAATCTTCTTCAGGGAACTTAAGGTGAGAACTGAAAATTAAGATACCTAGTTTATATTTTAGAGATCCCGACATTTTGAAAATTATATATAGTAGTCCAAGTAATTAAAAAACCTCTTCCTCAGGGAACTTAAGCTAAGAACTGAAAATTCAGATTCCTTGTTCATATTTTAGAGATCCCGTCATTTTGAAAATTATATTTAGTAGTCCAGGTACTTAAAAAACATCTTCCTCAGGGAACTTAAGCTGAGAACTGAAAATTCAGATACCTTGTTGATATTTTAGAGATCCCGTCATTTTGAAAATTATATTTAGTAGTCCAGGTGCTAAAAAAAAATCTTCCTCAGGGAACTTAAGCTGAGAACTGAAATTTAAGATATCCGAATGGCATTTCAGTGGTCCAGTCATTCTAAATATTATATCTAGTAGTCCAAGTGCCTAAAATACATCAACCTCAGGGAACTTAAGCTGAGAACTAAAAATTAAAATACCTAGATCATGTTTTAGAGATCCCGTCATTTTAAAAATTATATTTAGTAGTCCAGGTGCTTAAAAAACATCTTCTTCAGGGAACTTAAGCTGAGAACTGAAAATTCAGATACCTTTTTCATATTTAAGAGATCCCGTCATTTAAACACTTATATTTAGTTATCCAGGTGCTTAAAAAAAAATCTTCGTCAGGGAACTTTAGATGAGAACTGAAATTTAAGATATCCGAATGGTATTTCAGTGGTCCAGTCATTCTAAAAATTATAACTAGTAGTCGAAGTGCCTAAAATACATCTTCCTCAGGGAACTTAAGCTGAGAACTGAAAATTAAGATACCTAGTTCATATTTTGGAGATCCCGTCATTTTAAAAATTATATTTAGTAGTCCAGGTGCTTAAAAAACATCCTCTTCAGGGAACTTAAGCTGAGAACTGAAAATTCAGATTCCTTGTTCATATTTTAGAGATCCCGTCATTTTCAAAATTATAGTTAGCAGTCCAGGTGCTTAAAAAAAAATCTTCTTCAGGGAACTTAAGCTGAGAACTGAAAATTCAGATTCCTTGTTCATATTTTAGAGATCCCGTCATTTTCAAAATTATAGTTAGCAGTCCAGGTGCTTAAAAAAAAATCTTCTTCAGGGAACTTAAGGTGAGAACTGAAAATTAAGATACCTAGTTTATATTTTAGAGATCCCGACATTTTGAAAATTATATATAGTAGTCCAAGTAATTAAAAAACCTCTTCCTCAGGGAACTTAAGGTGAGAACTGAAAATTCAGATTCCTTGTTCATATTTTAGAGATCCCGTCATTTTCAAAATTATATTTAGCAGTCCAGGTGCTTAAAAAAAAATCTTCTTCAGGGAACTTAAGGTGAGAACTGAAAATTCAGATTCCTTGTTCATATTTTAGAGATCCCGTCATTTTCAAAATTATATTTAGCAATCCAGGTGCTTAAAAAAAAATCTTCTTCAGGGAACTTAAGGTGAGAACTGAAAATTAAGATACCTAGTTTATATTTTAGAGATCCCGACATTCTAAAAATTATATCTAGTAGTTCAAGTGCCTAAAATAAATCTTCCTCAGGGAACTTAAGCTGAGAACTGAAAATTAAAATACCTAGTTCATATTTTAGAGATCCCGTCATTTTGAAAATTATATTTAGTAGTCCGGGTGCTTAAAAAACATCTTCTTCAGGGAACTTAAGCTGAGAACTGAAAATTAAGATACCTAGTTCATATTTTAGAGATCCCGTCATTTTGAAAATTATATTTAGTAGTCCACGTGCTTAAAATACATCTTCCTCAAGGAACTTAAGCTAAGAACTGAAAATTCGGATACCTTGTTCATTTTTTACAGATCCCGTCATTTTGAAAATCATATTTAGTAGTCCAGGTGCTTAAAAAACATCTTGCTCAGGGAACTTAAGCTGAGAACTGAAATATAAGATATCCCAATGGTATTTCAGTGGTCCAGTCATTCTAAAAATTATATCTAGTAGTAAAGTGCCTAAAATACATCTTCCTCAGGGAACTTAAGCTGAGAACTAAAAATAAAGATACCTTGTTCATATTTAAGAGATCCCGTCATTTTGAAAATTATATTTAGTAGTCCAGGTGCTTAAAAAACATCATCTTCAGGGAACTTAAGCTGAGAACTGAAATATAAGATATTCCAATGGTATTTCAGTGGTCCAGTCATTCTAAAAATTATATATAGTAGTAAAGTGCCTAAAATACATCTTCCTCAGGGAACTTAAGCTGAGAACTGAAAACTCAGATACCTAGTTTATATTTTAGAGATCCCGTCATTTTGAAAATTATATTTAGTAGTCCAGGTACTTAAAAAACACCTTCCTCAGGGAACTTAAGCTGAGAACTGAAAATTCAGATACCTTGTTCATATTTAAGAGATCCCGTCATTTAGAAAAATATATTTAGTAGTCCAGGTGCTTAAAAAACATCTTCCTCAGGGAACTTAAGCGGAGAACTGAAAATTCAGATACCTAGTTTATATTTTAGAGATCCCGTCATTTTGAAAATTATATTTAGTAGTCCAGGTACTTAAAAAACACCTTCCTCAGGGAACTTAAGCTAAGAACTAAAATTCAGATACCTTGTTCATATTTAAGAGATCCCGTCATTTAGAAAATTATGTTTAGTAGTCCAGGTGCTTAAAAAAATCTTCCTCAGGGAACTTAATCTTAGAACTGAAATTTAAGATATCCGAATGGTATTTCAGTGGTCCAGTCATTCTAAAAATTATATCTAGTAGTCCAATTGCCTAAAATACATCTACCTCAGGGAACTTAAGCTGAGAACTAAAAATTAAAATACCTAGTTCACATTTTAGAGATCCCGTCATTTTAAAAATTAATTTCGTAGTCCAGGTGCTTAAAAAAATCTTCCTCAGGGAACTTAAGCTAAGAACTGAAGTATAAGATATCCGAATGGCATTTCAGTGGTCCAGTCATTCTAAATATTATATCTAGTAGTCCAAGTGCCTAAAATACATCAACCTCAGGGAACTTAAGCTGAGAACTAAAAATTAAAATACCTAGATCATGTTTTAGAGATCCCGTCATTTTAAAAATTATATTTAGTAGTCCAGGTGCTTAAAAAACATCTTCTTCAGGGAACTTAAGCTGAGAACTGAAAATTCAGATACCTAGTTTATATTTTAGAGATCCCGTCATTTTTAAAATTATATCTTGTTGTCCATGTGCTTAAAATAAATGTTCCTCAGGGAACTTAAGCTGAGAACTGAAAATTCAGATACCTAGTTTATATTTTAGAGATCCCGTCATTTTGAAAATTATATTTAGTAGTCCAGGTACTTAAAAAACATCTTCCTCAGGGAACTTAAGCTGAGAACTGAAAATTCAGATACCTTGTTCATATTTAAGAGATCCCGTCATTTAGAAAATTATATTTAGTAGTCCAGGTGCTTAAAAAAAATCTTCCTCAGGGAACTTAAGCTGAGAACTGAAATTTAAGATATCCGAATGGTATTTCAGTGGTCCAGTCATTCTAAAAATGTTATCTAGTAGTCCAAGTGCCTAAAATACATCTTCCCCAGGGAACTTAAGCTGAGAACTGAAAATTAAAATACCTAGTTCATATTTTAGAGATCTCGTCATTTTGAAAATTATATTTAGTAGTCCAGGTGCTTAAAAAACATCTTCCTCAGGGAACTTAAGCTGAGAACTGAAAATTCAGATACCTTGTTCATATTTAAGAGATCCCGTCATTAAAAAATTATATTTAGTAGTCCAGGTGCTTAAAAAAAAATCTTCCTCAGGGAACTTAAGCTGAGAACTGAAATTTAAGATATCCGAATGGTATTTGAGTGGTCCAGTCATTCCAAAAATTATATCTAGTAGTCCAAGTGCCTAAAATACATCTACCTCAGGGAACTTAAGCTGAGAACTAAAAATTAAAATACATAGTTCTTATTTTAGAGATCCCGTCATTTTGAAAATTATATTTAGTAGTCCAGGTGCTTAAAATACATCTTCCTCAAGGAACTTAAGCTAAGAACTGAAAATTCAGATACCTTGTTCATATTTAAGAGATCCCGTCATTTTGAAAATTATATTTAGTAGGCCAGGTGCTTAAAAAACATCATCTTCAGGGAACTTAAGCTATGAACTGAAATATACGATATCCGAATGGTATTTCAGTGGTCCAGTCATTCTCCTTATTTTATCTACTAGTCCATGTGCACATAATACATCTACCTCAGGGAACTTAAGCTGAGAACTGAAAATTAAGATACCTAGTTCATATTTTAGAGATCCCGTCATTTTAAAAATTATATTTAGTAGTCCAGGTGCTTAAAAAACATCTTCTTCAGGGAACTTAAGCTGAGAACTGAAATTTAAGATACCTAGTTCATGTTTTAGAGATCCCGACATTTTGAAAATTATATATAGTAGTCCAAGTAATTAAAAAACATCTTCCTCAGGGATCTTAAGCTAAGAACTGAAAATTCAGATTCCTTGTTCATATTTTAGAGTTCCCGTCATTTTCAAAATTATATTTAGCAGTCCAGGTGCTTAAAAAAAAATCTTCTTCAGGGAACTTAAGGTGAGAACTGAAAATTAAGATACCTAGTTTATATTTTAGAGATCCCGACATTCTAAAAATTATATCTAGTAGTCCAAGTGCCTAAAATAAATCTTCCTCAGGGAACTTAAGCTGAGAACGGAAAATTAAAATACCTAGTTCATATTTTAGAGATCCCGTCATTTTGAAAATTATATTTAGCAGTCCAGGTGCTTAAAAAACATCTTTTTCAGGGAACTTAAGCTGACAACTGAAAATTAAGATACCTAGT
Source organism: Diplolepis rosae (assembly GCA_030998225.1). Taxonomy (NCBI): domain Eukaryota; kingdom Metazoa; phylum Arthropoda; class Insecta; order Hymenoptera; family Diplolepididae; genus Diplolepis; species Diplolepis rosae. The sequence continues at coordinate 1,549,094 of JAPYXD010000158.1, read as the reverse complement.
TCATATTTTAGAGATCCCGTCATTTTGAAAATTATATTTAGTAGTCCAGGTGCTTAAAATACATCTTCCTCCGGGAACTTAAGCGGGGAACTGAAAATTCAGATACCTAGTTTATATTTTAGAGATCCCGTCATTTTGAAAATTATATTTAGTAGTCCAGGTACTTAAAAAACACCTTCCTCAGGGAACTTAAGCTGAGAACTGAAAATTCAGATACCTTGTTCATATTTAAGAGATCCCGTCATTTAGAAAATTATATTTAGTAGTCCAGGTGCTTAAAAAAAATCTTCCTCAGGGAACTTAAGCTGAGACCTGAAATTTAAGATATCCGAATGGTATTTCAGTGGTCCAGTCATTCTAAAAATTATATCTAGTAGTCCAAGTGCATAAAATACATCTACCTCAGGGAACTTAAGCTGAGAACTGAAAAATAAAATACATAGTTCATATTTTAGAGATCCCGTCATTTTGAAAATTATATTTAGTAGTCCAGGTGCTTAAAAAACATCTTGCTCAGGGAACTTAAGCTGAGAACTGAAAATTCAGATACCTTGTTCATATTTAAAAGATCCCGTCATTAAAAAATTATATTTAGTAGTCCAGGTGCTTAAAAAAAAAATCTTCCTCAGGGAACTTAAGCTGAGAACTGAAATTTAAGATATCCGAATGGTATTTGAGTGGTCCAGTCATTCCAAAAATTATATCTAGTAGTCCAAGTGCATAAAATACATCTACCTCAGGGAACTTAAGCTGAGAACTAAAAATTAAAATACATAGTTCTTATTTTAGAGATCCCGTCATTTTGAAAATTATATTTAGTAGGCCAGGTGCTCAAAAAACCTCTTCTTCAGGGATCTAAAGCTAAGAACTGAAAATTCAGATACCTTGTTCATATTTAAGAGATCGCGTCATTTTGAAAATTATATTTAGTAGGCCAGGTGCTTAAAAAACATCTTCTTCAGGGAACTTAAGCTGAGAACTGAAAATTAAGATACCTAGTTCATATTTTAGAGATCCCGACATTTTGAAAATTATATATAGTAGTCCAAGTAATTAAAAAACATCTTCCTCAGGGATCTTAAGCTAAGAACAGAAAATTCAGATTCTTTGTTCATATTTTAGAGATCCCGTCATTTTCAAAATTATATTTAGCAGTCCTGGTGCTTAAAAAAAAATCTTCTTCAGGGAACTTAAGGTGAGAACTGAAAATTAAGATACCTAGTTTATATTTTAGAGATCCCGACATTCTAAAAATTATATCTAGTAGTCCAAGTGCCTAAAATACATCTTCCTCAGGGAACTTAAGATGAGAACTGAAAATTAAAATACCTAGTTCATATTTTAGAGATCCCGTCATTTTGAAAATTATATTTAGTAGTCCAGGTGCTTAAAAAACATCTTCTTCAGGGAACTTAAGCTGAGAACTGAAAATTAAGATACCTAGTTCATATTTTAGAGATCACGTCATTTTGAAAATTATATTTAGTATTCCAGGTGCTTAAAATACATCTTCCTCAGGGAACTTAAGATGAGAACTGAAAATTCGGATACCTTGTTCATTTTTTACAGATCCCGTCAGCTTGTCACTTATATTTAGTAGTCCAGGTGCTTAAAAAACATCTTGCTCAGGGAACTTAAGCTGAGAACTGAAATATAAGATATCCCAATGGTATTTCAGTGGTCCAGTCATTCTAAAAATTATATCTAGTAGTCCAAGTGCCTAAAATTCATCTTCCTCAGGGAACTTAAGCTGAGAACTGAAAATAAAGATACCTAGTTCATATTTTAGAGATCCCGTCATTTTGAAAATTATATTTAGTAGTCCAGGTGCTTAAAAAACATCTTCCTCAGGGAACTTAAGCTGAGAACTGAAAATTCAGATACCTTGTTCATATTTAAGAGATCCCGTCATTTAGAAAATTATATTTAGTATTCCAGGTGCTTAAAAAAAAATCTTCCTCAGGGAACTTAAGCTGAGAACTGAAATTTAAGATATTCGAATGGTATTTCAGTGGTCCAGTCATTCTAAAAATTATATCTAGTAGTCCAAGTGCCTAAAATACATCTACCTCAGGGAACTTAAGCTGAGAACTGAAAAATAAAATACATAGTTCATATTTTAGAGATCCCGTCATTTTGAAAATTATATTTAGTAGTCCAGGTGCTTAAAAAACATCTTGCTCAGGGAACTTAAGCTGAGAACTGAAAATTCAGATTCCTTGTTCATATTTAAGAGATCCCGTCATTAGAAAATTATATTTAGTAGTCCAGGTGCTTAAAAAAAAATCTTCCTCAGGGAACTTAAGCTGAGAACTGAAATTTAAGATATCCGAATGGTATTTGAGTGGTCCAGTCATTCCAAAAATTATATCTAGTAGTCCAAGTGCCTAAAATACATCTACCTCAGGGAACTTAAGCTGAGAACTGAAAATTAGGATACCTAGTTCATATTTTAGAGATCCCGTCATTTTAAAAATTATATTTAGTAGTCCAGGTGCTTAAAAAACATCCTCTTCAGGGAACTTAAGCTGAGAACTGAAAATTCAGATTCCTTGTTCATATTTTAGAGATCCCGTCATTTTCAAAATTATATTTAGCAGTCCAGGTGCTTAAAAAAAAATCTTCTTCAGGGAACTTAAGATGAGAACTGAAAATTCAGATTCCTTGTTCATATTTTAGAGATCCCGTCATTTTCAAAATTATATTTAGCAGTCCAGGTGCTTAAAAAAAAAATCTTCTTCAGGGAACTTAAGGTGAGAACTGAAAATTAAGATACCTAGTTTATATTTTAGAGATCCCGACATTTTGAAAATTATATATAGTAGTCCAAGTAATTAAAAAACATCTTCCTCAGGGATCTTAAGCTAAGAACTGAAAATTCAGATTCCTTGTTCATATTTTAGAGATCCCGTCATTTTCAAAATTATATTTAGCAGTCCAGGTGCTTAAAAAAAAATCTTCTTCAGGAAACTTAAGGTGAGAACTGAAAATTCAGATTCCTTGTTCATATTTTAGAGATCCCGTCATTTTCAAAATTATATTTAGCAGTCCTGGTGCTTAAAAAACATCTTCTTCAGGGAACTTAAGGTGAGAACTGAAAATTAAGATACCTAGTTTATATTTTAGAGATCCCGACATTTTGAAAATTATATATAGTAGTCCAAGTAATTAAAAAACCTCTTCCTCAGGGAACTTAAGCTAAGAACTGAAAATTCAGATTCCTTGCTAATATTTTAGAGATCCCGTCATTTTGAAAATTATATTTAGTAGTCCAGGTGCTTAAAATACATCTTCCTCAGGGAACTTAAGCTGAGAACTAAAAATTCAGATACCTTGTTCATATTTAAGAGATCCCGTCATTTTGAAAATTATGTTTAGTAGTCCAGGTGCTTAAAAAAAAAATCTTCCTCAGGGAACTTAAGCTGAGAACTGAAATTTAAGATATCCGAATGGTATTTCAGTGGTCCAGACATTCTAAATATTATATCTAGTAGTCCAAGTGCCTAAAATACATCAACCTCAGGGAACTTAAGCTGAGAACTAAAAATTAAAATACCTAGATCATGTTTTAGAGATCCCGTCATTTTAAAAATTATATTTAGTAGTCCAGGTGCTTAAAAAACATCTTCTTCAGGGAACTTAAGCTGAGAACTGAAAATTCAGATACCTAGTTTATATTTTAGAGATCCCGTCATTAAAAAATTATATTTAGTAGTCCAGGTGCTTAAAAAAAAATCTTCCTCAGGGAACTTAAGCTGAGAACTGAAATTTAAGATAACCGAATGGTATTTCAGTGGTCCAGTCATTCTAAAAATTATATCTAGTAGTCCAAGTGCCTAAAATACATCTACCTCAGGGAACTTAAGCTGAGAACTGAAAATTAAGATACCTAGTTCATATTTTAGAGATCCCGTCATTTTAAAAATTATATTTAGTAGTCCAGGTGCTTAAAAAACATCCTCTTCAGGGAACTTAAGCTGAGAACTGAAAATTCAGATTCCTTGTTCATATTTTAGAGATCCCGTCATTTTCAAAATTATATTTAGCAGTCCAGGTGCTTAAAAAAAAATCTTCTTCAGGGAACTTAAGATGAGAACTGAAAATTCAGATTCCTTGTTCATATTTTAGAGATCCCGTCATTTTCAAAATTATATTTAGCAGTCCAGGTGCTTAAAAAAAAATCTTCTTCAGGGAACTTAAGGTGAGAACTGAAAATTAAGATACCTAGTTTATATTTTAGAGATCCCGACATTTTGAAAATTATATATAGTAGTCCAAGTAATTAAAAAACATCTTCCTCAGGGATCTTAAGCTAAGAACTGAAAATTCAGATTCCTTGTTCATATTTTAGAGATCCCGTCATTTTAAAAATTATATTTATTAGTCCAGGTGCTTAAAAAAAAATCTTCTTCAGGGAACTTAAGGTGAGAACTGAAAATTCAGATTCCTTGTTCATATTTTAGAGATCCCGTCATTTTCAAAATTATATTTAGCAATCCAGGTGCTTAAAAAAAAATCTTCTTCAGGGAACTTAAGGTGAGAACTGAAAATTAAGATACCTAGTTTATATTTTAGAGATCCCGACATTCTAAAAATTATATTTAGTTGTCCAGGTGCTTAGAAAACATCCTCTTCAGGGAACTTAAGCTGAGAACTGAAAATTAAAATTCCTAGTTCATATTTTAGAGATCCCGTGATTTTGAAAATTATATTTAGTTGTCCGGCTGCTTAGAAAACATCCTCTTCAGGGAACTTAAGCTGAGAACTGAAAATTAAAATACCTAGTTCATATTTTAGAGATCCCGTCATTTTAAAAATTATATTTAGTAGTCCAGGCGCTTAAAATACATCTTCCTCAGGGAACTTAAGCTGAGAACTGAAAATTCGGATACCTTGTTCATTTTTTACAGATCCCGTCATTTTGAAAATTATATTTAGTAGTCCAGGTGCTTAAAAAACATCTTGCTCAGGGAACTTAAGCTGAGAACTGAAATATAAGATATCCCAATGGTATTTCAGTGGTCCAGTCATTCTAAAAATTATATCTAGTAGTCCAAGTGCCTAAAATACATCTTCCTCAGGGAACTTAAGCTGAGAACTGAAAATAAAGATACCTAGTTCATATTTTAGAGATCCCGTCATTTTGAAAATTATATTTAGTAGTCCAGGTGCTTAAAATACATCTTCCTCAGGGAACTTAAGCTGAGAACTGAAAATTCAGATACCTAGTTTACATTTTAGAGATCCCGTCATTTTGAGAATTATATTTAGTAGTCCAGGTGCTTAAAAAACACCTTCCTCAGGGAACTTAAGCTGAGAACTGAAAATTCGGATACCTTGTTCATTTTCTACAGATCCCGTTATTTTGAAAATTATATTTAGTAGTCCAGGTGCTTAAAAAACATCTTGCTCAAGGTACTTAAGCTGAGAACTGAAATATTAGATATTCCAATGGTATTTCAGTGGTCCAGTCATTCTAAAAATTATATCTAGTAGTCCAAGTGCCTAAAATACATCTTCCTCAGGGAACTTAAGCTGAGAACTGAAAATAAAGATACCTAGTAAATATTTTAGAGATCCCGTCATTTCGAAAATTATATTTAGTAGTCCAGGTGCTTAAAAAACATCTTCCTCAGGGAACTTAAGCTAAGAACTGAAATATACGATATCCGAATGGTATTTCAGTGGTCCAGTCATTCTAAAAATTATATCTAGTAGACCAAGTGCCTAAAATACATCTTCCTCAGGGAACTTAAGCTGAGAACTGAAAATAAAGATACCTAGTTCATATTTTAGAGATCCCGTCATTTTGAAAATTATATTTAGTAGTCCAGGTGCTTAAAAAACATCTTCCTCAGGGAACTTAAGCTGAGAACTGAAAATTCAGATACCTTGTTCATATTTAAGAGATCCCGTCATTTTGAAAATTATATTTAGTAGTCCAGGTGCTTAAAATACATCTTCCTCAGGGAACTTAAGCTGAGAAATGAAAATTCGGATACCTTGTTCATTTTTTACAGATCCCGTCATTTTGAAAATTATATTTAGTAGTCCAGGTGCTTAAAAAACATCTTGCTCAGGGAACTTAAGCTGAGAACTGAAATATAAGATATCCCAATGGTATTTCAGTGGTCCAGTCATTCTAAAAATTATATCTAGTAGTCCAAGTGCCTAAAATTCATCTTCCTCAGGGAACTTAAGCTGAGAACTGAAAATAAAGATACCTAGTTCATATTTTAGAGATCCCGTCATTTTGAAAATTATATTTAGTAGGCCAGGTGCTTTAAAAACATTTCCACAGGGGAACTTAGCTGAGATCTGAAAAATTCGATACCCTTGTCATATTTTAAGAGATCCGTCATTTAGAAAATTATATTTAGTAGTCCAGGTGCTTAAAAAAAAATCTTCCTCAGGGAACTTAAGCTGAGAACTGAAATTTAAGATATCCGAATGGTATTTGAGTGGTCCAGTCATTCCAAAAATTATATCTAGTAGTCCAAGTGCCTAAAATACATCTACCTCAGGGAACTTAAGCTGAGAACTGAAAATTAGGATACCTACTTCATATTTTAGAGATCCCGTCATTTTAAAAATTATATTTAGTAGTCCAGGTGCTTAAAAAACATCCTCTTCAGGGAACTTAAGCTGAGAACTGAAAATTCAGATTCCTTGTTCATATTTTAGAGATCCCGTCATTTTCAAAATTATATTTAGCAGTCCAGGTGCTTAAAAAAAAATCTTCTTCAGGGAACTTAAGCTGAGAACTGAAAATTCAGATTCCTTGTTCATATTTTAGAGATCCCGTCATTTTCAAAATTATATTTAGTAGTCCAGGTGCTTAAAAAAAAATCTTCTTCAGGGAACTTAAGGTGAGAACTGAAAATTAAGATACCTAGTTTATATTTTAGAGATCCCGACATTTTGAAAATTATATATAGTAGTCCAAGTAATTAAAAAACATCTTCCTCAGGGATCTTAAGCTAAGAACTGAAAATTCAGATTCCTGGTTCATATTTTAGAGATCCCGTCATTTTCAAAATTATATTTAGCAGTCCAGGTGCTTAAAAAAAAATCTTCTTCAGGGAACTGAAGGTGAGAACTGAAAATTCAGATTCGTTGTTCATATTTTAGAGATCCCGTCATTTTCAAAATTATATTTAGCAATCCAGGTGCTTAAAAAAAAATCTTCTTCAGGGAACTTAAGGTGAGAACTGAAAATTAAGATACCTAGTTTATATTTTAGAGATCCCGACATTCTAAAAATTATATCTAGTAGTTCAAGTGCCTAAAATAAATCTTCCTCAGGGAACTTAAGCTGAGAACTGAAAATTAAAATACCTAGTTCATATTTTAGAGATCCCGTCATTTTGAAAATTATATTTAGTAGTCCGGGTGCTTAAAAAACATCTTCTTCAGGGAACTTAAGCTGAGAACTGAAAATTAAGATACCTAGTTCATATTTTAGAGATCCCGTCATTTTGAAAATTATATTTAGTATTCCAGGCGCTTAAAATACATCTTCCTCAAGGAACTTAAGCTGAGAACTGAAAATTCGGATACCTTGTTCATTTTTTACAGATCCCGTCATTTTGAAAATCATCTTTAGTAGTCCAGGTGCTTAAAAAACATCTTGCTCAGGGAACTTAAGCTGAGAACTGAAATATAAGATATCCCAATGGTATTTCAGTGGTCCAGTCATTCTAAAAATTATATCTAGTAGTCCAAGTGCCTAAAATACATCTTCCTCAGGGAACTTAAGCTGAGAACTGAAAATAAAGATACCTAGTTCATATTTTAGAGATCCCGTCATTTTGAAAATTATATTTAATAGTCCAGGTGCTTAAAATACATCTTCCTCAGGGAACTGAAGCGGAGAACTGAAAATTCAGATACCTAGTTTATATTTTAGAGATCCCGTCATTTTGAAAATTATATTTAGTAGTCCAGGTACTTAAAAAACACCTTCCTCAGGGAACTTAAGCTGAGAACTGAAAATTCGGATACCTTGTTCATTCTTTACAGATCCCGTCATTTTGAAAATTATATTTAGTAATCCAGGTGCTTAAAAAACATCTTGCTCAGGGAACTTAAGCTGAGAACTAAAATATAAGATATCCCAATGGTATTTCAGTGGTCCAGTCATTCTAAAAATTATATCTAGTAGTCCAAGTGCCTAAAATACATCTACCTCAGGGAACTTAAGCTGAGAACTAAAAATTAAAATACATAGTTCATAGTTTAGAGATCCTGTCATTTTGAAAACTATATTTAGTAGGCCAGGTGATTAAAAAACATCTTCTTCAGGGAACTTAAGCTAAGAACTGAAATATAAGATATCCGAATGGTATTTCAGTGGTCCAGTCATTCTAAAAATTATATCTAGTAGTCCAAGTGCCTAAAATACATCTTCCTCAGGGAACTTAAGCTGAGAACTGAAAATTAAAATACCTAGTTCATATTTTAGAGATCCCGTCATTTTGAAAATTATATTTAGTAGTCCAGGTGCTTAAAAAACATCTTCATCAGGGAACTTAAGCTGAGAACTGAAAATAAAGATACCTAGTTCATATTTTAGAGATCCCGTCATTTTGAAAATTATATTTAGTAGTCCAGGTGCTTAAAATACATCTTCCTCAGGGAACTTAAGCTGAGAACGGAAAATTCGGATACCTTGTTCATTTTTTACAGATCCCGTCATTTTGAAAATTATATTTAGTAGTCCAGGTGCTTAAAAAACATCTTCCTCAGGGAACTTAAGCTGAGAACTGAAATTTAAGATATCCGAATGGTATTTCAGTGGTCCAGACATTCTAAATATTATATCTAGTAGTCCAAGTGCCTAAAATACATCTACCTCAGGGAACTTAAGCTGAGAACTAAAAATTAAAATACATAGTTCATATTTTAGATATCCCGTCATTTTTAAAATTATAATTAGTAGCCCAGGTGCTTAAAAAACATCTTCCTCAGGGAACTTAAGCTGAGAACTGAAAGTTCAGATACCTTGTTCATATTTAAGAGATCCCGTCATTTAGAAAATTATATTTAGTAGTCCAGGTGCTTAAAAAAAAATCTTCCTCAGGGAACTTAAGCTGAGAACTGAAATTTAAGATATCCGAATGGTATTTAAGTGGTCCTGACATTCTAAATATTATATCTAGTAGTCCAAGTGCCTAAAATACATCTACCTCAGGGAACTTAAGCTGAGAACTAAAAATTAAAATACATAGTTCATATTTTAGAGATCCCGTCATTTTGAAAATTATAATTAGTAGCCCAGGTGCTTAAAAAACATCTTCCTCAGGGAACTTAAGCTGAGAACTGAAAATTCAGATACCTTGTTCATATTTTACAGATCCCGACATAAGGAAAATTATATGTAGTAGTCAATGTGCATAAAATAAAAACTACATCTGGGAACTTAAGCTGAGAAGTGAAATTTAAGATATCCGAATGGTATTTGAGTGGTCCAGTCATTCCAAAATTATATGTAGTAGTCCAAGTGCCTAAAATACATCTACCTCAGGGAACTTAAGCTGAGAACTGAAAATTAGGATACCTAGTTCATATTTTAGAGATCCCGTCATTTTAAAAATTATATTTAGTAGTCCAGGTGCTTAAAAACATCCTCTTCAGGGAACTTAAGCTGAGAACTGAAAATTCAGATGCCTTGTTCATATTTTAGAGATCCCGTCATTTTCAAAATTATATTTAGCAGTCCAGGTGCTAAAAAAACATCTTCCTCAGGGAACTTAAGCTGAGAACTGAAAATTCAGATTCCTTGTTCATATTTTAGAGATCCCGTCATTTTCAAAATTATATTTAGCAGTCCAGGTGCTTAAAAAAAAATCTTCTTCAGGGAACTTAAGGTGAGAACTGAAAATTAAGATACCTAGTTTATATTTTAGAGATCCCGACATTTTGAAAATTATATATAGTAGTCCAAGTAATTAAAAAACATCTTCCTCAGGGATCTTAAGCTAAGAACTGAAAATTCAGATTCCTTGTTCATATTTTAGAGATCCCGTCATTTTCAAAATTATATTTAGCAGTCCAGGTGCTTAAAAAAAAATCTTCTTCAGGGAACTTAAGGTGAGAACTGAAAATTCAGATTCCTTGTTCATATTTTAGAGATCCCGTCATTTTCAAAATTATATTTAGCAATCCAGGTGCTTAAAAAAATCTTCTTCAGGGAACTTAAGGTGAGAACTGAAAATTAAGATACCTAGTTTATATTTTAGAGATCCCGACATTCTAAAAATTATATCTAGTAGTTCAAGTGCCTAAAATAAATCTTCTTCAGGGAACTTAAGCTGAGAACTGAAAATTAAAATACCTAGTTCATATTTTAGAGATCCCGTCATTTTGAAAATTATATTTAGTTGTCCAGGTGCTTAGAAAACATCCTCTTCAGGGAACTTAAGCTGAGAACTGAAAATTAAAATAGCTAGTTTATATTTTAGAGATCCCGGCATTTTTCAAATTATATATAGTAGTCCAAGTAATTAAAAAACATCTTCCTCAGGGATCTTAAGCTAAGAACTGAAAATTCTGATCCCTTGTTCATTTTTTAGAGATCCCGTCATTTTGAAAATTATATTTAGTAGTCCAGGTGCTTAAAAAAAAATCTTCTTCAGGGAACTTAAGCTGAGAACTGAAAATTAAGATACCAATTTAAAATTTTAGAGATCCCGTCAGTTTGAAATTTATATTTAGTATTCCAGGCGCTTAAAATACATCTTCCTCAAGGAACTTAAGCTGAGAACTGAAAATTCGGATACCTTGTTCATTTTTTACAGATCCCGTCATTTTGAAAATCATCTTTAGTAGTCCAGGTGCTTAAAAAACATCTTGCTCAGGGAACTTAAGCTGAGAACTGAAATATAAGATATCCCAATGGTATTTCAGTGGTCCAGTCATTCTAAAAATTATATCTAGTAGTCCAAGTGCCTAAAATACATCTTCCTCAGGGAACTTAAGCTGAGAACTGAAAATAAAGATACCTAGTTCATATTTTAGAGATCCCGTCATTTTGAAAATTATATTTAATTGTCCAGGTGCTTAAAATACATCTTCCTCAGGGAACTGAAGCGGAGAACTGAAAATTCAGATACCTAGTTTATATTTTAGAGATCCCGTCATTTTGAAAATTATATTTAGTAGTCCAGGTACTTAAAAAACACCTTCCTCAGGGAACTTAAGCTGAGAACTGAAAATTCGGATACCTTGTTCATTCTTTACAGATCCCGTCATTTTGAAAATTATATTTAGTAGTCCAGGTGCTTAAAAAACATCATACTCAGGGAACTTAAGCTGAGAACTAAAATATAAGATAAACGAAAGGTATATCAGAGTTCAAGTCAGTCTAAAAATAATATCTAGTAGTCTAAGTGAATAAAATACAAATACCTCAGGGAACTTAAGCTGAGAACTAAAAATTAAAATACATAGTTCATATTTTAGAGATCCTGTCATTTTGAAAATTATATTTAGTAGGCCAGGTGCTTAAAAAATATCATCTTCAGGGAACTTAAGCTAAGAACTGAAATATACGATATCCGAATGGTATTTCAGTGGTCCAGTCATTCTAAAAATTATATCTATTAGTCTAAGTGCCTAAAATACATCTTCCTCAGGGAAATTAAGCTGAGAACTGAAAATTGAAATACCTAGTTCATATTTTAGAGATCCCGTCATTTTGAAAATTATATTTAGTAGTCCAGGTGCTTAAAAAATATCTTCTTCAGGGAACTTAAGCTGAGAACTGAAAATTAAGATACCTAGTTCATATTTTAGAGATCCTGTCATTTTGAAAATTATATTTAGTAGTCCAGGTGCTTAAAATACATCTTCCTCGGGGAACTTAAGCTGAGAACTGAAAATTCAGATACCTTGTTCATATTTTACAGATCCCGTCATTTTGAAAATTATATTTAGTAGTCCAGGTGCTTAGAAAACCTCTTGCTCAGGAAACTTAAGCTGAGAACAGAAAATTAAGATATCCGAATGGTATTTCAGTGGTCCAGTCATTCTAAAAATTATATCTAGTAGTCCAAGTTCCTAAAATACATCTACCTCAGGGAACTTAAGCTGAGAACTAAAAATTAAAATACCTAGTTCATATTTTAGAGATCCCGTCATTTTGAAAATTATATTTAGTAGGCCAGGTGCTTAAAAAACATCTTCCTCAGGGAACTTAAGCTGAGAACTGAAAATTCAGATACCTTGTTCATATTTAAGAGATCCCGTCATTTAGAAAATTATGTTTAGTAGTCCAGGTGCTTAAAAAAAAATATTCCTCAGGGAACTTAAGCTGAGAACTGAAATTTAAGATATCCGAATGGTATTTCAGTGGTACATTCATTCTTAATATTATATCTAGTAGTCCAAGTGCCTTAAATACATCTTCCTCAGGGAACTTAAGCTGAGAACTAAAAATTAAAATACATAGTTCATATTTTAGAGATCCCGTCATTTTGAAAATTATATTTAGTAGTCCAGGTGCTTAAAATACATTTCCACAGGGAACTTAAGCTGAGATCTGAAAATTCAGATACCTTGTTCATATTTAAGAGATCCCGTCATTTAGAAAATTATATTTAGTAGTCCAGGTGCTTAAAAAAAAATCTTCCTCAGGGAACTTAAGCTGAGAACTGAAATTTAAGATTCCAGCATGGTATTTGAGTGCTCCCGTCATTCCAAAAATTATATCTAGTAGTCGAAGTGCCTAAAATACATCTTCCTCAGGGAACTTAAGCTGAGAACTGAAAATTAAGATACCTAGATCATATTTTAGAGATCCCGTCATTTTAAAAATTATATTTAGTAGTCCAGGTGCTTAAAAAACATCCTCTTCAGGGAACTTAAGCTGAGAACTGAAAATTCAGATTCCTTGTTCATATTTTAGAGATCCCGTCATTTTCAAAATTATATTTAGCAGTCCAGGTGCTTAAAAAAAAATTTTCTTCATGGAACTTAAGCTGAGAACTGAAAATTCAGATTCCTTGTTCATATTTTAGAGATCCCGTCATTTTCAAAATTATATTTAGTAGTCCAGGTGCTTAAAAAAAAATCTTCTTCAGGGAACTTAAGGTGAGAACTGAAAATTAAGATACCTAGTTTATATTTTAGAGATCCCGACATTTTGAAAATTATATATAGTAGTCCAAGTAATTCAAAAACTTCTTCCTCAGGGATCTTAAGCTAAGAACTGAAAATTCAGATTCCTTGTTCATATTTTAGAGATCCCGTCATTTTCAAAATTATATTTAGCAGTCCAGGTGCTTAAAAAAAAATCTTCTTCAGGGAACTTAAGGTGAGAACTGAAAATTCAGATTCCTTGTTCATATTTTAGAGATCCCGTCATTTTCAAAATTATATTTAGCAATCCAGGTGCTTAAAAAAAATCTTCTTCAGGGAACTTAAGGTGAGAACTGAAAATTAAGATACCTAGTTTATATTTTAGAGATCCCGACATTCTAAAAATTATATCTAGTAGTTCAAGTGCCTAAAATAAATCTTCCTCAGGGAACTTAAGCTGAGAACTGAAAATTAAAATACCTAGTTCATATTTTAGAGATCCCGTCATTTTGAAAATTATATTTAGTAGTCCAGGTGCTTAAAAAAATTCATGCTCAGGGAACTTAAGCTGAGAACTGAAAATAAATATACCTAGTTCATATTTTAGAGATCCCGTCATTTTGAAAATTATATTTAGTAGTCCAGGCGCTTAAAATACATCTTCCTCAGGGAACTTAAGCTGAGAACTGAAAATTCGGATACCTTGTTCATTTTTTACAGATCCCGTCATTTTGAAAATTATATTTAGTAGTCCAGGTGCTTAAAAAACATCTTGCTCAGGGAACTTAAGCTGAGAACTGAAATATAAGATATCCCAATGGTATTTCAGTGGTCCAGTCATTCTAAAAATTATATCTAGTAGTCCAAGTGCCTAAAATACATCTTCCTCAGGGAACTTAAGCTGAGAACTGAAAATAAAGATACCTAGTTCATATTTTAGAGATCCCGTCATTTTGAAAATTATATTTAGTAGTCCAGGTGCTTAAAATACATCTTCCTCAGGGAACTTAAGCGGAGAACTGAAAATTCAGATACCTAGTTTATATTTTAGAGATCCCGTCATTTTGAAAATTATATTTAGTAGTCCAGGTACTTAAAAAACACCTTCCTCAGGGAACTTAAGCTGAGAACTGAAAATTCGGATACCTTGTTCATTCTTTACAGATCCCGTCATTTTGAAAATTATATTTAGTAATCCAGGTGCTTAAAAAACATCTTGCTCAGGGAACTTAAGCTGAGAACTGAAATATAAGATATCCCAAGGGTATTTCAGTGGTCCAGTCATTCTAAAAATTATATCTAGTAGTCCAAGTGCCTAAAATACATCTACCTCAGGGAACTTAAGTTGAGAACTAAAAATTAAAATACCTAGTTCATATTTTAGAGATCCCGTCATTTTAAAAATTATATTTAGTAGGCAAGTTGCTTAAAAAATCTCATCTTCAAGGAAATTAAGCTAAGAACTGAAATATACGATATCCGAATGGTATTTCAGTGGTCCAGTCATTCTAAAAATTATATCTAGTAGTCCAAGTGCCTAAAATACATCTTCCTCAGGGAACTTAAGCTGAGAACTGAAAATAAAGATACCTAGTTCATATTTTAGAGATCCCGTCATTTTGAAAATTATATTTAGTAGTCCAGGTGCTTAAAATACATCTTCCTCAGGGAACTTAAGCTGAGAACTGAAAATTCAGATACCTTGTTCATATTTAAGAGATCCCGTCATTTTGAAAATTATATTTAGTAGTCCAGGTGCTTAAAATACATCTTCCTCAGGGAACTTAAGCTGAGAACTGAAAATTCGGATACCTTGTTCATTTTTTACAGATCCCGTCATTTTGAAAATTATATTTAGTAGTCCAGGTGCTTAAAAAACATCTTGCTCAGGGAACTTAAGCTGAGAACTGAAATATAAGATATCCCAATGGTATGTCAGTGCTCCAGTCATTCTAAAAATTATAGCTAGTAGTTGAAGTGCCTAAAATACATTTTCCTCAGGGAACTTAAGCTGAGAACTAAAAAATAAGATACCTATTTCATATTTTAGAGATCCCGTCATTTTGAAAATTATATTTAGTAGTTCAGGTGCTTAAAAAACATCTTCTTCAGGAAACTTAAGCTGAGAACTGAAAGTTCAGATACCTTGTTCATATTTAAGAGATCCCGTCATTTAAACAATTATATTTAGTTATCCAGGTGCTTAAAAAAAAATCTTCGTCAGGGAACTTAAGATGAGAACTGAAATTTAAGATATCCGAATGGTATTTCAGTGGTCTAGTCATTCTGAAAATTATATCTAGTAGTCCAAGTGCCTAAAATACATCTTCCTCAGGGAACTTAAGCTGAGAACTGAAAATTAAAATACCTAGTTCATATTTTAGAGATCCCGTCATTTTGAAAATTATATTTAGTAGTCCAGGTGCTTAAAAAACATCTTCTTCAGGGAACTTAAGCTGAGAACTGAAAATTAAGATACCTAGTTCATATTTTAGAGATCCCGTCATTTTGAAAATTATATTTAGTAGTCCACGTGCTTAAAATACATCTTCCTCAAGGAACTTAAGCTAAGAACTGAAAATTCGGATACTTGTTCATTTTTTACAGATCCCGTCATTTTGAAAATTATATTTAGTAGTCCAGGTGCTTAAAAAACATCTTGCTCAGGGAACTTAAGCTGAGAAATGAAATATAAGATATCCCAAAGGTATTTCAGTGGTCCAGTCATTCTAAAAATTATATCTAGTAGTCCAAGTGCCTAAAATACATCTTCCTCAGGGAACTTAAGCTGAGAACTGAAAATAAAGATACCTAGTTCATATTTTAGAGATCCCGTCATTTTGAAAATTATATTTAGTAGTCCAGGTGCTTAAAATACATCTTCCTCAGGGAACTTAAGCTGAGAACTGAAAATTCAGATACCTTGTTCATATTTAAGAGATCCCGTCATTTAGAAAATTATATTTAGTAGTCCAGGTGCTTAAAAAAAAATCTTCCTCAGGGAACTTAAGCTGAGAACTGAAATTTAAGATATCCGAATGGTATTTCAGTGGTCCAGTCATTCTAAAAATTATATCTAGTAGTCCAAGTGCCTAAAATACATCTTCCTCAGGGAACTTAAGCTGAGAACTGAAAATTAAAATACCTAGTTCATATTTTAGAGATCCCGTCATTTTGAAAATTATATTTAGTAGTCCAGGTGCTTAAAAAACATCTTCTTCAGGGAACTTAAGCTGAGAACTGAAAATTAAGATACCTAGTTCATATTTTAGAGATCCCGTCATTTTGAAAATTATATTTAGTAGTCCAGGTGCTTAAAATACATCTTCCTCAGGGAACTTAAGCTGAGAACTGAAAATTCGGATACCTTGTTCATTTTTTACAGATCCCGTCATTTTGAAAATTATATTTAGTAATCCAGGTGCTTAAAAAACATCTTGCTCAGGGAACTTAAGCTGAGAACTGAAATATAAGATATCCCAATGGTATTTCAGTGGTCCAGTCATTCTAAAAATTATATCTAGTAATCCAAGTGCCTAAAATACATCTTCCTCAGGGAACTTAAGCTGAGAACTAAAAATAAAGATACCTAGTTCATATTTTAGAGATCCCGTCATTTTGAAAATTATATTTAGTAGTCCAGGTGCTTAAAATACATCTTCCTCAGGGAACTTAAGCTAAGAACTGAAATATAAGATATCCGAATGGTATTTGAGTGTTCCAGTCATTCTATAAATTATATCTTGTAGTCCAAGTGCTTAAAATACAACTTCCTCAGGGAACTTAAGCTGAGAACTGAAAATTCGGATACCTTGTTCATTCTTTACAGATCCCGTCATTTTGAAAATTATATTTAGTAATCCAGGTGCTTAAAAAACATCTTGCTCAGGGAACTTAAGCTGAGAACTGAAATATAAGATATCCCAATGGTATTTCAGTGGTCCAGTCATTCTAAAAATTATATCTAGTAGTCCAAGTGCCTAAAATACATCTACCTCAGGGAACTTAAGCTGAGAACTAAAAATTAAAATACATAGTTCTTATTTTAGAGATCCCCTCATTTTGAAAATTATATCTAGTAGTCCAAGCGCCTAAAATACATCTTCCTCAGGGAACTTAAGATGAGAACTGAAAATAAATATACCTAGTTCATATTTTAGAGTTCCCGTCATTTTGAAAATTATATTTAGTAGTCCAGGTGCTTAAAAACATCTTCCTCAGGGAACTTAAGCTGAAAACTAAAATATACGATATCCCAATGGTATTTCAGTGGTCCAGTCATTCTAAAAATTATATCTAGTAGTCGAAGTGCCTAAAATACATCTTTCTCAGGGAACTTAAGCTGAGAACTAAAATATAAGATACCTGGTTCATATTTTAGAGATCCCGTCATTTTAAAAATTATATTTAGTAGGCCAGGTGCTTAAAAAATATCATCTTCAGGGAACTTAAGCTAAGAACTGAAATATACGATATCCGAATGGTATTTCAGTGGTCCAGTCATTCTAAAAATTATATCTAGTAGTAAAGTGCCTAAAATACATCTTCCTCAGGGAACTTAAGCTGAGAACTAAAAATAAAGATACCTAGTTCATATTTTAGAGATCCCGTCATTTTGAAAATTATATTTAGTAGTCCAGGTGCTTAAAAAACATCATCCTCAGGGAACTTAAGCTAAGAACTGAAATATACGATATCCGAATCGTAATTCTGTGGTCCAGTCATTCTAAAAATTATATCTAGTAGTCCAAGTGCCTAAAATACATCTTCCCCAGGGAACTTAAGCTGAGAACTGAAAATTAAAATACCTAGTTCATATTTTAGAGATCCCGACATTTTGAAAATTATATTCAGTAGTCCAGGTGCTTAAAATACATCTTCCTCAGGGAACCTAAGCTGAAAACTGAAAATTCAGATACCTTGTTCATTTTTTACTGATCCCGTCATTTTGAAAATTATATTTAGTAGTCCAAGTGCTTAAAAAACATCTTGCTCAGGGATCTTAAGCCGAGAACTGGAAATTAAGATAGCTAGTTTATATTGTAGAGATCCCGTCATTTTGAAAATTATATTTAGTAGTCCAGGTACTTAAAAAACATCTTCCTCAGGGAACTTAAGCCGAGAACTGAAAATTCATATACCTTGTTCATATTTAACAGATCCCGTCATTTAAACATTTATATTTAGTTATCCAGGTGGTTAAAAAAAAATCTTCGTCAGGGAACTTAAGCTAAGAACTGAAATATAAGATATCCGAATGGTATTTCAGTGGTCCAGTCATTCTAAAAATTATATCTAGTAGTCGAAGTGCCTAAAATACATCTTCCTCAGGGAACTTAAGCTGAGAACTTAAAATAAAGATACCTAGTTCATATTTTAGAGATCACGTCATTATAAAAATTATATTTAGATGTACATGTGATTAGAAAACATACTCTTCAGGAAACTTAAGCTGAGAACTGAAAATTCAGATACCTCGTTCATATTTAAGAGATCCCGTCATTTTGAGAAATATATTTAGTAATCCAGGTACTTAAAAAACATCTTCCTCAGGGAACTTAATCTGAGAACTGAAAATTCAGATACCTTGTACATATTTTAGAGATCCCGTCATTTTGAATAATATAATTTGTAGTCCAGGTGCTTAAAAAAGATCTTGATCAGGGAACTTAAGCTAAGAACTGAAAATTCAGATACCCAGTTTATATTTTAGAGAAGTCTTCATTTTGAAAATCATATTTAGTAGTCCAGGTACTTAAAAAACATCTTGCTCAGGGAACTTAAGCTGAGAACTGAAAATTCAGATACCCAGTTTATATTTTAGAGAAGTCTTCATTTTGAAAATTATATTTAGTAGTCCAGGTGCTTAAAAAACATCTTGATCAGGGAACATAAGCTAAGAACTGAAATATAAGATAACCGAATGGTATTTCAGTGGTCCAGTCATTCTATAAATTAAATCTAGTAGTCCAAGTGCTTAAAATACAACTTCCTCAGGGAACTTAAGCTGAGAACTGAAAATAAAGATACCTAGTTCATATTTTAGAGATCCCGACATTTTGAAAATTATATTTAGTAGTCCAGGTGCTTAAAATACATCTTCCTATGTGAACTTAAGCTGAGAACTGTAAATTCAGATACATTGTTCATATTTTAGAGATCCCGTCATTTTGAAAACTATATTTAGTAGTCCAAGTGCCTAAAATACATCTTCCTCAGGGAACTTAAGCTGAGAACTGAAAATTAAAATACCTAGTTCATATTTTAGAGATCCCGTCATTTTGAAAATTATATTTAGTAGTCCAGGTGCTTAAAAAACATCTTCTTCAGGGAACTTAAGCTGAGAACTGAAAATTAAGATACCTAGTTCATATTTTAGAGATCCCGTCATTTTGAAAATTATATTTAGTAGTCCAGGTGCTTAAAATACATCTTCCTCAGGGAACTTAAGCTGACAACTGAAATTTCGGATACCTTGTTCATTTTTTACAGATCCCGTCATTTTGAAAATTATATTTAGTAGTCCAGGTGCTTAAAAAACATCTTCCTCAGGGAACTTAAGCTGAGAACTGAAATTTAAGATACCTAGTTCATATTTCATAGATCCCGTCATTTTAAAAATTATATTTAGTAGTCCAGGTGCTTAAAATACATCTTCCTCAGGGAACTTAAGCTGAGAACTGAAAATTCGGATACCTTGTTCATTTTTTACAGATCCCGTCATTTTGAAAATTATATTTAGTAGTCCAGGTGCTTAAAAAACATCTTGCTCAGGGAACTTAAGCTGAGAACTGAAATTTAAGATATCCGAATGGTATTTCAGTGGTCCAGTCATTCTAAAAATTATATCTAGTAGTCCAAGTGCCTAAAATACATCTTCCTCAGGGAACTTAAGCTGAGAACTGAAAATAAAGATACCTAGTTCATATTTTAGAGATCCCGTCATTTTGAAAATTATATTTAGTAGTCCAGGTGCTTAAAATACATTTCCACAGGGAACTTAAGCTGAGAACTGAAAATTCAGATACCTTGTTCATATTTAAGAGATCCCGTCATTTAGAAAATTATATTTAGTAGTCCAGGTGCTTAAAAAACATCTTCCTCAGGGAACTTAAGCTGAGAACTGAAAATTCAGATACCTTGTTCATATTTAAGAGATCCCGTCATTTAGAAAATTATGTTTAGTAATCCAGGTACTTAAAAAACATCTTCCTCAGGGAACTTAATCTGAGAACTGAAAATTCAGATACCCAGTTTATATTTTAGAGAAGTCTTCATTTTGAAAATCATATTTAGTAGTCCAGGTGCTTAAAAAACATCCTCTTCAGGGAACTTAAGCTGAGAACTGAAAATTCAGATTCCTTGTTCATATTTTAGAGATCCCGTCATTTTAAAAATTATATTTAGTAGTCCAGGTGCTTAAAAAACATCCTCTTCAGGGAACTTAAGCTGAGAACTGAAAATTCAGATTCCTTGTTCATATTTCAGTGGTCCAGTCATTCTAAAAATTATATCTAGTAGTCCAAGTTCCTAAAATACATCTTCCTCAGGGAACTGAAGCTGAGAACTGAAAATTAAGATACCTCGTTTATATTTTAGAGATACCGTCATTTTGAGAATTATATCTAGTAGTCCAGGTGCCTAAAATACATCTTCTTCAGGGAACTTAAGCTGAAAACTGAAAATTAAGATACCTAGTTCTTATTTTAGAGATCCCGTCATTTTGAAAATTATATTTAGTAGTCCAGGTGCTTAAAATACATCTTCCTCAAGGAACTTAAGCTGAGAACTGAAAATTCGGATACCTTGTTCATTTTCTACAGATCCCGTTATTTTGAAAATTATATTTAGTAGTCCAGGTGCTTAAAAAACATCTTGCTCAAGGTACTTAAGCTGAGAACTGAAATATTAGATATTCCAATGGTATTTCAGTGGTCCAGTCATTCTAAAAATTATATCTAGTAGTCCAAGTGCCTAAAATACATCTTCCTCAGGGAACTTAAGCTGAGAACTGAAAATAAAGATACCTAGTTCATATTTTAGAGATCCCGTCATTTTGAAAATTATATTTAGTAGACCAGGTGCTTAAAATACATCTTCCTCAGGGAACTTAAGCTGAGAACTAAAAATTCAGATACCTAGTTTATATTTTAGAGATCCCGTCATTTTGAAAATTATATTTAGTAGTCCAGGTACTTAAAATACATCTTCCTCAGGGAACTTAAGCTGAGAACTGAAAATTCAGATACCTTGTTCATATTTAAGAGATCCCGTCATTTAGAAAATTATATTTAGTAGTCCAGGTGCTTAAAAAAAAATCTTCCTCAGGGAACTTAAGCTGAGAACTGAAATTTAAGATATCCGAATGGTATTTCAGTGGTCCAGTCATTCTAAATTTTATATCTAGTAGTCCAAGTGCCTAATATACATCTACCTCAGGGAACTTAAGCTGAGAACTGAAAATTAAAATACCTAGTTCATATTTTAGAGATCCCGTCATTTTGAAAATTATATTTAGTAGTCCAGGTGCTTAAAAAACATCTTCCTCAGGGAACTTAAGCTGAGAACTGAAAATTCAGATACCTTGTTCATATTTAAGAGATCGCGTCATTAATAAATTATATTTAGTAGTCCAGGTGCTTAAAAAAAAATCTTCCTCAGGGAACTTAAGCTGAGAACTGAAATTTAAGATATCCGAATGGTATTTGAGTGGTCCAGTCATTCCAAAAATTATATCTAGTAGTACAAGTGCCTAAAATACATCTACCTCAGGGAACTTAAGCTGAGAACTGAAAATTAAGATACCTAGTTCATATTTTAGAGATCCCGTCATTTTAAAAATTATATTTAGTAGTCCAGGTGCTTAAAAAACATCCTCTTCAGGGAACTTAAGCTGAGAACTGAAAATTCAGATTCCTTGTTCATATTTTAGAGATCCCGTCATTTTCAAAATTATATTTAGCAGTCCAGGTGCTTAAAAAAAAATCTTCTTCAGGGAACTTAAGCTGAGAACTGAAAATTCAGATTCCTTGTTCATATTTTAGAGATCCCGTCATTTTCAAAATTATATTTAGTAGTCCAGGTGCTTAAAAAAAAATCTTCTTCAGGGAACTTAAGGTGAGAACTGAAAATTAAGATACCTAGTTTATATTTTAGAGATCCCGACATTTTGAAAATTATATATAGTAGTCCAAGTAATTAAAAAACATCTTCCTCAGGGACCTTAAGGTGAGAACTGAAAATTAAGATACATAGTTTATATTTTAGAGATCCCGCCATTTTAAAAATTATATCTAGTAGTTGAAGTGCCTAAAATACATCTTCCTCAGGGAACTTAAGCTGAGAACTGAAAATTAAAATACCTAGTTCATATTTTAGAGATCCCGTCATTTTGAAAATTATATTTAGTAGTCCAGGTGCTTAAAAAACATCTTCTTCAGGGAACTTAAGCTGAGAACTGAAAATTAAGATACCTAGTTCATATTTTAGAGATCCCGTCATTTTGAAAATTATATTTAGTAGTCCAGGTGCTTAAAATACATCTTCCTCAAGGAACTTAAGCTGAGAACTGAAAATTCGGATACCTTGTTCATTTTCTACAGATCCCGTTATTTTGAAAATTATATTTAGTAGTCCAGGTGCTTAAAAAACATCTTCCTCAGGGAACTTAAGCTGAGAACTGAAATATAAGATATCCCAATGGTATTTCAGTGGTCCAGTCATTCTAAAAATTATATCTAGTAGTCCAAGTGCCTAAAATACATCTTCCTCAGGGAACTTAAGCTGAGAACTGAAAATAAAGATACCTAGTTCATATTTTAGAGATCCCGTCATTTTGAAAATTATATTTAGTAGTCCAGGTGCTTAAAATACATCTTCCTCAGGGAACTTAAGCGGAGAACTGAAAATTCAGATACCTAGTTTATATTTTAGAGATCCCGTCATTTTGAAAATTATATTTAGTAGTCCAGGTACTTAAAAAACATCTTCCTCAGGGTACTTAAGCTGAGAACTAAAAATTCAGATACCTTGTTCATTTTTTACAGATCCCGTCATTTTGAAAATTATATTTAGTAGTCCAGGTGCTTAAAAAACATATTGCTCAGGGAACTTAATCTGAGAACTGAAAAATAAGATATCCCAATTGTATTTCAGTGGTCCAGTCATTCTAAAAATTATATCTAGTAGTCCAAGTGCCTAAAATACATCTACCTCAGGGAACTTAAGTTGAGAACTAAAAATTAAAATACCTAGTTCATATTTTAGAGATCCCGTCATTTTAAAAATTATATTTAGTAGGCCAGGTGCTTAAAAAATATCATCTTCAGGGAACTTAAGCTAAGAACTGAAATATACGATATCCGAATGGTATTTCAGTGGTCCAGTCATTCTAAAAATTATATCTAGTAGTCCAAGTGCCTAAAATACATCTTCCTCAGGGAACTTAAGCTGAGAACTGAAAATTAAAATACCTAGTTCATATTTTAGAGATCCCGTCATTTTGAAAATTATATTTAGTAGTCCAGGTGCTTAAAAAACATCTTGCTCAGGGAACTTAAGCTGAGAACTGAAAATTAAGATACCTAGTTCATATTTTAGAGATCCCGTCATTTTGAAAATTATATTTAGTAGTCCAGGTGCTTAAAATACATCTTCCTCAGGGAACTTAAGCTGAGAACTGAAAATTCGGATACCTTGTTCATTTTTTACAGATCCCGTCATTTAGAAAATTATATTTAGTAATCCAGGTGCTTAAAAAACATCTTGCTCAGGGAACTTAAGCTGAGAACTGAAATATAAGATATCCCAATGGTATTTCAGTGGTCCAGTCATTCTAAAAATTATATCTTGTAATCCAAGTGCCTAAAATACATCTTCCTCAGGGAACTTAAGCTGAGAACTAAAAATAAAGATACCTAGTTCATATATTAGAGATCCCGTCATTTTGAAAATTATATTTAGTAGTCCAGGTGCTTAAAAAACATCTTCTTCAGGGAACTTAAGCTGAGAACTGAAAATTAAGATACCTAGTTCATATTTTAGAGATCCCGTCATTTTGAAAATTATATTTAGTAGTCCAGGTGCTTAAAATACATCTTCCTCAAGGAACTTAAGCTGAGAACTGAAAATTCAGATACCTTGTTCATTTTTTACAGATCCCGTCATTTAGAAAATTATATTTAGTAGTCCAGGTGCTTAAAAAACATCTTGCTCAGGGAACTTAAGCTGAGAACTGAAATATAAGATATCCCAATGGTATTTCAGTGGTCCAGTCATTCTAAAAATTATATCTAGTAGTCCAAGTGCATAAAATACATCTACCTCAGGGAACTTAAGCTGAGAACTAAAAATTAAAATACATAGTTCATATTTTAGAGATCCCGTCATTTTGAAAATTATATTTAGTAGGCCAGGTGCTTAAAAAACATCATCTTCAGGGAACTTAAGCTATGAACTGAAATATACGATATCCGAATGGTATTTCAGTGGTCCAGTCATTCTAAAAATTATATCTAGTAGTCCAAGTGCCTAAAATACATCTTCCTCAGGGAACTTAAGCTGAGAACTGAAAATTAAAATACCTAGTTCATATTTTAGAGATCCCGTCATTTTGAAAATTATATTTAGTAGTCCAGGTGCTTAAAAAACATCTTCTTCAGGGAACTTAAGCTGAGAACTGAAAATTAAGATACCTAGTTCATATTTTAGAGATCCCGTCATTTTGAAAATTATATTTAGTAGTCCAGGTGCTTAAAATACATCTTCCTCAAGGAACTTAAGCTAAGAACTGAAAATTCATATACCTTGTTCATTCTTTACAGATCCCGTCATTTTGAAAATTATATTTAGTAATCCAGGTGCTTAAAAAACATCTTGCTCAGGGAACTTAAGCTGAGAACTGAAATATAAGATATCCCAATGGTATTTCAGTGGTCCAGTCATTCTAAAAATTATATCTTGTAATCCAAGTGCCTAAAATACATCTTCCTCAGGGAACTTAAGCTGAGAACTAAAAATAAAGATACCTAGTTCATATATTAGAGATCCCGTCATTTTGAAAATTATATTTAGTAGTCCAGGTGCTTAAAATACATCTTCCTCAGGGAACTTAAGCTAAGAACTGAAATATACGATATCCGAATGGTATTTGAGTGTTCCAGTCATTCTATAAATTATATCTTGTAGTACAAGTGCTTAAAATACAACTTTCTCAGGGAACTTAAGCTGAGAACTGAAAATAAAGATACCTAGTTCATATTTTAGAGATCCCGTCATTTTGAAAATTATACTTAGTAGTCCAGGTACTTAAAAAACACCTTCCTTAGGGAACTTAAGCTGAGAACTGAAAATTCAGATTCCTTGTTCATATTTTAGAGATCCCGTCATTTTCAAAATTATATTTAGCAGTCCAGGTGCTTAAAAAACATCCTCTTCAGGGAACTTAAGCTGAGAACTGAAAATTAAGATACCTAGTTTATATTTTAGAGATCCCGACATTCTAAAAATTATATCTAGTAGTCCAAATGCCTAAAATACATCTTCCTCAGGGAACTTAAGTTGAGAACTAAAAATTAAAATACCTAGTTCATATTTTAGAGATCCCGTCATTTTAAAAATTATATTTAGTAGGCCAGGTGCTTAAAAAATATCATCTTCAGGGAACTTAAGCTAAGAACTGAAATATACGATATCCGAATGGTATTTCAGAGTTACAGTCATTCTAAAAATTATATCTAGTAGTAGAAGTGCCTAAAATACATTTTCCTCAGGGAACTTATGCTGAGAACTAAAAATAAAGATACCTAGTTCATATTTTAGAGATCCCGTCATTTTGAAAATTATATTTAGTAGTCCAGGTGCTTAAAAAACATTTTCTTCAGGGAACTTAAGCTAAGAACTGAAATATACGATATCTGAATGGTATTTCATTGGTCCAGTCATTCTAAAAATTATATCTAGTAGTCCAAGTGCCTAAAATACATCTTCCTCAGGGAACTTAAGCTGAGAACTGAAAATTAAAATACCTAGTTCATATTTTAGAGATCCCGTCATTTTGAAAATTATATTTAGTAGTCCAGGTGCTTAAAATACATCTTCCTCATGGAACTTAAGCTGAGAACTGAAAATTCGGATACCTTGTTCATTTTTTACAGATCCCGCCATTTTGAAAATTATATTTAGTAATCCAGGTGCTTAAAAAACATCTTGCTCAGGGAACTTAAGCTGAGAACTGAAATATAAGATATCCCAATGGTATTTCAGTGGTCCAGTCATTCTAAAAATTATATCTTGTAATCCAAGTGCCTAAAATACATCTTCCTCAGGGAACTTAAGCTAAGAACTGAAATATACGATATCCGAATGGTATTTGAGTGTTCCAGTCATTCTATAAATTATATCTTGTAGTCCAAGTGCTTAAAATACAACTTTCTCAGGGAACTTAAGCTGAGAACTGAAAATAAACATACCTAGTTCATATTTTAGAGATCCCGTCATTTTGAAAATTATACTTAGTAGTCCAGGTACTTAAAAAACACCTTCCTTAGGGAACTTAAGCTGAGAACTGAAAATTCAGATTCCTTGTTAATATTTTAGAGATCCCGTCATTTTCAAAATTATATTTAGTAGTCCAGGTGCTTAAAAAACATCTTCCTCAGGGAACTTAAGCTGAGAACTGAAATTTAAGATACCTAGTTCATATTTTAGAGATCCCGTCATTTTGAAAATTATATTTAGTAGTCCAGGTGCTTAAAATACATCTTCCTCAAGGAACTTAAGCTGAGAACTGAAAATTCGGATACCTTGTTCATTCTTTACAGATCCCGCCATTTTGAAAATTATATTTAGTAATCCAGGTGCTTAAAAAACATCTTGCTCAGGGAACTTAAGCTGAGAACTGAAATATAAGATATCCCAATGGTATTTCAGTGGTCCAGTATTTCTAAAAATTATATCTTGTAATCCAAGTGCCTAAAATACATCTTCCTCAGGGAACTTAAGCTGAGAACTAAAAATAAAGATACCTAGTTCATATATTAGAGATCCCGTCATTTTGAAAATTATATTTAGTAGTCCAGGTGCTTAAAATACATCTTCCTCAGGGAACTTACGCTAAGAACTGAAATATACGATATCCGAATGGTATTTGAGTGTTCCAGTCATTCTATAAATTATATCTTGTAGTCCAAGTGCTTAAAATACAACTTTCTCAGGGAACTTAAGCTGAGAACTGAAAATAAAGATACCTAGTTCATATTTTAGAGATCCCGTCATTTTGAAAATTATACTTAGTAGTCCAGGTACTTAAAAAACACCTTCCTTAGGGAACTTAAGCTGAGAACTGAAAATTCAGATTCCTTGTTCATATTTTAGAGATCCCGTCATTTTAAAAATTATATTTAGTAGTCCAGGTGCTTAAAAAACATCCTCTTCAGGGAACTTAAGCTGAGAACTGAAAATTAAGATACCTAGTTTATATTTTAGAGATCCCGACATTCTAAAAATTATATCTAGTAGTCCAAATGCCTAAAATACATCTTCCTCAGGGAACTTAAGCTGAGAACTAAAAATTAAAATACCTAGTTCATATTTTAGAGATCCCGTCATTTTAAAAATTATATTTAGTAGGCCAGGTGCTTAAAAAATATCATCTTCAAGGAAATTAAGCTAAGAACTGAAATATACGATATCCGAATGGTATTTCAGTGGTCCAGTCATTCTAAAAATTATATCTAGTAGTAAAGTGCCTAAAATACATCTTCCTCAGGGAACTTAAGCTGAGAACTAAAAATAAAGATACCTAGTTCATATTTTAGAGATCACGTCATTTTGGGAAATATATTAATAGTCCAGGTACTTGAAAAACATCTTCTTCAGGGAACTTAAGCTAAGAACTGAAATATACGATATCCGAATGGTATTTCAGTGGTCCAGTCATTCTAAAAATTATATCTAGTAGTCCAAGTGCCTAAAATACATCTTCCTCAGGGAACTTAAGCTGAGAACTGAAAATTAAAATACCTAGTTCATATTTTAGAGATCCCGACATTTTGAAAATTATATTCAGTAGTCCAGGTGCTTAAAATACATCTTCTTCAGGGAACTTAAGCTGAGAACTGAAATATAAGATATCCGAATGGTATTTCAGTGGTCCAGTCATTCTAAAAATTATATCTAGTAGTCCAAGTGCCTAAAATACATCTTCCTCAGGGAACTTAAGTTGAGAACTAAAAATTTAAATACATAGTTCATATTTTAGAGATCCCGTCATTTTCAAAATTATATTTAGTAGGCCAGGTGCTTAAAATACATCTTCCTCAGGGAACTTAAGCTAAGAACTGAAATATACGATATCCGAATGGTATTTGAGTGTTCCAGTCATTCTATAAATTATATCTTGTAGTCCAAGTGCTTAAAATACATCTTCCTCAGGGAACTTAAGCTGAGAACTGAAAATTAAAATACCTTGTTCATATTTTAGAGATCCCGTCATTTTGAAAATTATATTTAGTAGTTCAGGTGCTTAAAAAACATCTTCTTCAGGAAACTTAAGCTGAGAACTGAAAATTCAGATACCTTGTTCATATTTAAGAGATCCCGTCATTTTGATAATTATATTTAGTAGTCCAGGTGCTTAAAAAACATCTTCCTCAGGGAACTTAATTTGAGAACTGAAAATTCAGATACCTTGTACATATTTTAGAGATCCCGTCATTTTGAAAATTATATTTTGAATTCCAGGCGCTTAAAATACATCTTCCTCAAGGAACTTAAGCTGAGAACTGAAAATTCGGATACCTTGTTCATTTTTTACAGATCCCGTCATTTTGAAAATCATATTTAGTAGTCCAGGTGCTTAAAAACATCTTGCTCAGGGAACTTAAGCTGAGAACTGAAATATAATATATCCCAATGGTATTTCAGTGGTCCAGTCATTCTAAAAATTATATCTAGTAGTCCAAGTGCCTAAAATACATCTTCCTCAGGGAACTTAAGCTGAGAACTGAAAATAAAGATACCTAGTTCATATTTTAGAGATCCCGTCATTTTGAAAATTATATTTAGTAGTCCAGGTGCTTAAAATACATCTTCCTCAGGGAACTTAAGCGGAGAACTGAAAATTCAGATACCTAGTTTATATTTTAGAGATCCCGTCATTTTGAAAATTATATTTAGTAGTCCAGGTACTTAAAAAACACCTTCCTTAGGGAACTTAAGCTGAGAACTGAAAATTCGGATACCTTGTTCATTCTTTACAGATCCCGTCATTTTGAAAATTATATTTAGTAATCCAGGTGCTTAAAAAACATCTTGCTCAGGGAACTTAAGCTGAGAACTGAAATATAATATATCCCAATGGTATTTCAGTGTTCCAGTCATTCTAAAAATTATATCTAGTAGTCCAAGTGCCTAAAATACATCTACCTCAGGGAACTTAAGTTGAGAACTAAAAATTAAAATACCTAGTTCATATTTTAGAGATCCCGTCATTTTGAAAATTATATTTAGTAGGCCAGGTGCTTAAAAAACATCATCTTCAGGGAACTTAAGCTAAGAACTGAAATATACGATATCCGAATGGTATTTCAGTGGTCCAGTCATTCTAAAAATTATATCTAGTAGTCCAAGTGCCTAAAATACATCTTCCTCAGGGAACTTAAGCTGAGAACTGAAAATTAAAATACCTAGTTCATATTTTAGAGATCCCGTCATTTTGAAAATTATATTTAGTAGTCCAGGTGCTTAAAAAACATCTTCTTCAGGGAACTTAAGCTGAGAACTGAAAATTAAGATACCTAGTTCATATTTTAGAGATCCCGTCATTTTGAAAATTATATTTAGTAGTCCAGGTGCTTAAAATACATCTTCCTCAAGGAACTTAAGCTGAGAACTGAAAATTCGGATACCTTGTTCATTTTTTACAGATCCCGTCATTTTGAAAATTATATTTAGTAATCCAGGTGCTTAAAAAACATCTTGCTCAGGGAACTTAAGCTGAGAACTGAAATATAAGATATCCCAATGGTATTTCAGTGGTCCAGTCATTCTAAAAATTATATCTTGTAATCCAAGTGCCTAAAATACATCTTCCTCAGGGAACTTAAGCTGAGAACTAAAGATAATGATACCTAGTTTATATTTTAGAGATCCCGTCATTTTGAAAATTATATTTAGTAGTCCAGGTGCTTAAAATACATCTTCCTCAGGGAACTTAAGCTAAGAACTGAAATATACGATATCCGAATGGTATTTGAGTGTTCCAGTCATTCTATAAATTATATCTTGTAGTCCAAGTGCTTAAAATACAACTTTCTCAGGGAACTTAAGCTGAGAACTGAAAATAAAGATACCTAGTTCATATTTTAGAGATCCCGTCATTTTGAAAATTATACTTAGTAGTCCAGGTACTTAAAAAACACCTTCCTTAGGGAACTTAAGCTGAGAACTGAAAATTCAGATTCCTTGTTCATATTTTAGAGATCCCGTCATTTTCAAAATTATATTTAGCAGTCCAGGTGCTTAAAAAACATCTTCCTCAGGGAACTTAAGCTAAGAACTGAAATATACGATATCTGAATGGTATTTCAGTGGTCCAGTCATTCTAAATATTATATCTAGTAGTAAAGAGCCTAAAATACATCTTTCTCAGGGAACTTAAGCTGAGAACTGAAATTTAAGATACCTAGTTGATATTTTAGAGATCCCGTCATTTTGAAAATTATATTTAGTAGTCCAGGTGCTTAAAAAACATCATCTTCAGGGAACTTAAGCTAAGAACTGAAATATACGATATCCGAATGGTATTTCAGTGGTCCAGTCATTCTAAAAATTATATCTAGTAGTCCAAGTGCCTAAAATACATCTTCCTCAGGGAACTTAAGCTGAGAACTGAAAATTAAAATACCTAGTTCATATTTTAGAGATCCCGACATTTTGAAAATTATATTCAGTAGTCCAGGTGCTTAAAATACATCTTCTTCAGGGAACTTAAGCTGAGAACTGAAATATAAGATATCCGTATGGTATTTCAGTGGTCCAGTCATTCTAAAAATTATATCTAGTAGTCCAAGTGCCTAAAATACATCTTCCTCATCGAACTTAAGCTGAGAACTGAAATTTAAGATAAAAAGTTCATATTTTAGAGATCCCGTCATATTCAAAATTATATTTAGTAGGCCAGGTGCTTAAAATAAATCGTCCTCAGGGAACTTAAGCTAAGAACTGAAATATACGATATCCGAATGGTATTTGAGTGTTCCAGTCATTCTATAAATTATATCTTGTAGTCCATGTGCTTAAAAAACATCTTTCTCAGTGAACTTAAGCTGAGAACTGAAAATTAAAATACCTGGTTCATATTTTAGAGATCCCGTATTTTAAAAATTATATTTAGTAGTCCATTTGCTTAAAAAACATCTTCCTCAGGGAACTTAATCTGAGAACTGAAAATTCAGATACCTTGTACATATTTTAGAGATCCCGTCATTTTGAATAATATAATTTGTAGTCCAGGTGCTTAAAAAGATCTTGATCAGGGAACTTAAGCTATGAACTGAAAATTCAGATACCCATATTATATTTTAGAGAAGTCTTCATTTTGAAAATCATATTTAGTAGTCCAGGTACTTAAAAAACATCTTGCTCAGGGAACTTAAGCTGAGAACTGAAAATTCAGATACCCAGTTTATATTTTAGAGAAGTCTTCATTTTGAAAATTATATTTAGTAGTCCAGGTGCTT
The DNA here is from genome assembly GCA_030998225.1 of Diplolepis rosae. Taxonomy (NCBI): domain Eukaryota; kingdom Metazoa; phylum Arthropoda; class Insecta; order Hymenoptera; family Diplolepididae; genus Diplolepis; species Diplolepis rosae. The sequence continues at coordinate 1,517,274 of JAPYXD010000158.1, read as the reverse complement.
AAAAAACATCTTGATCAGGGAACATAAGCTAAGAACTGAAATATAAGATATCCGAATGGTATTTCAGTGGTCCAGTCATTCTATCAATTAAATCTAGTAGTCCAAGTGCTTAAAATACAACTTCCTTAGGGAACTTAAGCTGAGAACTGAAAATAAAGATACCTAGTTCATATTTTAGAGATCCCGACATTTTGAAAATTATATTTAGTAGTCCAGGTGCTTAAAGTACATCTACCTCCGGGAACTTAAGCTGAGAACGTAAAATTCAGATACCTTGTTCATTTTTTACAGATCCCGTCATTTTGAAAATTATAATTAGTAGTTCAAGTGCCTAAAATAAATCTTCCTCAGGGAACTTAAGCTGAGAACTGAAAATTCAGATACCTAGTTCATATTTAAGAGATCTCGACATTTTGAAAATTATATTTAGTAGTCCAGGTGCTTAAAATACATCTTCCTCAGGGAACTTAAGCTGAGAACTTAAAATTCAGATACCTTGTTCATTTTTTACAGATCCCGTCATTTTGAAAATTATATCTAGTAGTTCAAGTGCCAAAATAAATCTTCCTCAGGGAACTTAAGCTGAGAACTGAAAATTCAGATACCTAGTTCATATTTAAGAGATCTCGACATTTTGAAAATTACATTTAGTAGTCCAGGTACTTAAAAAACATCTTCCTCAGGGAACTTAAGCTGAGAACTGAAAATTCAGATACCTTGTTCATTTTTTAGAGATCCCGTCATTTTCAAAATTATATCTAGTAGTCCAAATGCCTAAAATAAATCTTCCTCAGGGAACTTAAGCTGAGAACTGAAAATTAAAATACCTAGTTCATATTTTAGAGATCCCGTCATTTTGAAAATTATATTTAGTAGTCCAGGTGCTTGAAAAACATCTTCCTCAGGGAACTTAAGCTGAGAACTGAAAATTAAGATACCTAGTTTATATTTTAGAGATCCCGTCATTTTGAAAATTATATTTAGTAGTTCAGGTGCTTAAAAAACATCATCCTCAGGGAACTTAATCTAAGAACTGAAATATACGATATCCGAATGTATTTCAGTGGTCCAGTCATTCTAAAAATTATATCTAGTAGTCGAAGTGCCTAAAATACATCTTTGTCAGGGAACTTAAGCTGAGAACTGAAAATAAAGATACCTAGTTCATATTTTAGAGATCCCGACATTTTGAAAATTATATTCAGAAGTCCAGGTGCTTGAAATACATCTTCCTCAGGGAACTTAAGCTGAGAACTGAAAATTCAGATACCTTGTTCAAAATTTACAGATCCCGTCATTTTAAAAATTATATCTAGTAGTCCAAATGCCTAAAATAAATCTTCCTCAGGGAACTTAAGCTGAGAACTGAAAATTAAAATACCTAGTTCATAACTTTAGAGATCCCGTCATTTTGAAAATTATATTTAGTAGTCCAGGTGCTTAAAAAACATCTTCTTCAGGGAACTTAAGCTGAGAACTGAAATATAAGATATCCGAATGGTATTTCAGTGGTCCAGTCATTCTAAAAATTATATCTAGTAGTTGAAGTGCCTAAAATACATCTTCCTCAGGGAACTTAAGCTGAGAACTGAAAATTAAAATACCTAGTTCATATTTTAGAGATCCCGTCATTTTGAAAATTATATTTAGTAGTCCAGGTGCTTAAAAAACATCTTCTTCAGGGAACTTAAGCTGAGAACTGAAAATTAAGATACCTAGTTCATATTTTAGAGATCCCGTCATTTTGAAAATCATATTTAGTATTCCAGGCGCTTGAAATACATCTTCCTCAAGGAACTTAAGCTTAGAACTGAAAATTCGGATACCTTGTTCATTTTTTACAGATCCCGTCATTTTGAAAATCATATTTAGTAGTCCAGGTGCTTAAAAAACATCTTGCTCAGGGAACTTAAGCTGAGAACTGAAAATTAAGATATCCCAATGGTATTTCAGTGGTCCAGTCATTCTAAAAATTATATCTAGTAGTCCAAGTGCCTAAAATACATCTTCCTCAGGGAACTTAAGCTGAGAACTGAAAATAAAGATACCTAGTTCATATTTTAGAGATCCCGTCATTTTGAAAATTATATTTAGTAGTCCAGGTGCTTAAAATACATCTTCCTCAGGGAACTTAAGCGGAGAACTGAAAATTCAGATACCTAGTTTAAATTTTAGAGATCCCGTCATTTTGAAAGTTATATTTAGTAGTCCAGGTACTTAAAAAACATTTTCCTCAGGGAACTTAAGCTGAGAACTGAAAATAAAGATACCTAGTTCATATTTTAGAGATCCCGTCATTTTGAAAATTATATTTAGTAGTCCAGGTGCTTAAAATACATCTTCCTCAGGGAACTTAAGCGGAGAACTGAAAATTCAGATACCTAGTTTATATTTTAGAGATCCCGTCATTTTGAAAATTATATTTAGTAGTCCAGGTGCTTAAAAAACATCTTCTTCAGGGAACTTAAGCTAAGAACTGAAATATACGATATCCGAATGGTATTTCAGTGGTCCAGTCATTCTAAAAATTATATCTAGTAGTCCAAGTGCCTAAAATACATCTTCCTCAGGGAACTTAAGCTGAGAACTGAAAATTAAAATACCTAGTTCATATTTTAGAGATCCCGTCATTTTGAAAATTATATTTAGTAGTCCAGGTGCTTATAAATCAAGTTCTTCAGGGAACTTAAGCTGAGAACTGAAAATTAAGATACCTAGTTCATATTTTAGAGATCCCGTCATTTTGAAAATTATATTTAGTAGTCCAGGTGCTTAAAATACATCTTCCTCAAGGAACTTAAGCTGAGAACTGAAAATTCGGATACCTTGTTCATTCTTTACAGATCCCGTCATTTTGAAAATTATATTTAGTAATCCAGGTGCTTAAAAAACATCTTGCTCAGGGAACTTAAGCTGAGAACTGAAATATAAGATATCCCAATGGTATTTCAGTGGTCCAGTCATTCTAAAAATTATATCTAGTAATCCAAGTGCCTAAAATACATCTTCCTCAGGGAACTTAAGCTGAGAACTAAAAATTAAAATACATAGTTCATATTTTAGAGATCCCGTCATTTTCAAAATTATATTTAGTAGGCCAGGTGCTTAAAATACATCTTCCTCAGGGAACTTAAGCTAAGAACTGAAATATACGATATCCGAATGGTATTTGAGTGTTCCAGTCATTCTATAAATTATATCTTGTAGTCCAAGTGCTTAAAATACAACTTTCTCAGGGAACTTAAGCTGAGAACTGAAAATAAAGATACCTAGTTCATATTTTAGAGATCCCGTCATTTTGAAAATTATACTTAGTAGTCCAGGTACTTAAAAAACACCTTCCTTAGGGAACTTAAGCTGAGAACTGAAAATTCAGATTCCTTGTTCATATTTTAGAGATCCCGTCATTTTCAAAATTATATTTAGCAGTCCAGGTGCTTAAAAAACATCTTCCTCAGGGAACTTAAGCTAAGAACTGAAATATACGATATCTGAATGGTATTTCAGTGGTCCAGTCATTCTAAATATTATATCTAGTAGTCGAAGTGCCTAAAATACATCTTCCTCAGGGAACTTAAGCTGAGTACTGAAAATTCAGATACATTGTTAATATTTTAGAGATCCCGTCATTTTGAGAATTATATTTAGTAGTCCAGGTGCTTAAAAAACATCTTCCTCAGGGAACTTAAGCTAAGAACTGAAATATACGATATCTGAATGGTATTTCAGTGGTCCAGTCATTCTAAAAATTATATCTAGTAGTCCAAGTGCCTAAAATAGATCTACCTCAGGGAACTTAAGCTGAGAACTGAAAATTAAAATACCTTGTTCATATTTTAGAGATCCCGTCATTTTGAAAATTATATTTAGTAGTCCAGGTGCTTAAAAAACATCATCTTCAGGGAACTTAAGCTGAGAACTGAAATATAAGATATTCCAATGGTATTTCAGTGGTCCAGTCATTCTAAAAATTATATCTAGTAGTCCAAGTGCTTAAAATACAACTTCCTCAGGGAACTTAAGCTGAGAACTGAAAATTAAAATACATAGTTCATATTTTAGAGATCCCGTCATTTTCAAAATTATATTTAGTAGGCCAGGTGCTTAAAATACATCTTCCTCAGGGAACTTAAGCTAAGAACTGAAATATACGATATCCGAATGGTATTTGAGTGTTCCAGTCATTCTATAAATTATATCTTGTAGTCCAAGTGCTTAAAATAGATCTACCTCAGGGAACTTAAGCTGAGAACTGAAAATTAAAATACCTTGTTCATATTTTAGAGATCCCGTCATTTTGAAAATTATATTTAGTATGCCAGGTGCTTAAAAAACATCCTCTTCAGGAAAATTAAGCTGAGAACTGAAAATTCAGATACCTTGTTCATATTTAAGAGATCCCGTCATTTTGAGAATTATATTTAGTAGTCCAGGTGCTTAAAATACATCTTCCTCAGGGAACTTAAGCTGAGAACTGAAAATTCAGATACCTAGTTTATATTTTAGAGATCCCGTCATTTTGAAAATTATATTTAGTAGTCCAGGTGCTTAAAAAACATCTTGCTCAGGGAACTTAAGCTGAGAACTGAAATATAAGATATCCCAATGGTATTTCAGTGGTCCAGTCATTCTAAAAATTATATCTAGTAGTCCAAGTGCCTAAAATACATCTTCCTCAGGGAACTTAAGCTGAGAACTGAAAATAAAGATACCTAGTTCATATTTTAGAGATCCCGTCATTTTGAAAATTATATTTAGTAGTCCAGGTGCTTAAAATACATCTTCCTCAGGGAACTTAAGCTGAGAACTGAAAATTCAGATACCTAGTTTATATTTTAGAGATCCCGTCATTTTGAAAATTATATTTAGTAGTCCAGGTACTTAAAAAACATCTTCCTCAGGGAACTTAAGCTGAGAACTGAAAATTCAGATACCTTGTTCATATTTAAGAGATCCCGTCATTTAGAAAATTATATTTAGTAGTCCAGGTGCTTAAAAAAAAATCTTCCTCAGGGAACTTAAGCTGAGAACTGAAAATTAAGATATCCGAATGGTATTTCAGTGGTCCAGACATTCTAAATATTATATCTAGTAGTCCAAGTGCCTAAAATACATCTACCTCAGGGAACTTAAGCTGAGAACTAAAAATTAAAATACATTGTTCATATTTTAGAGATCCCGTCATTTTGAAAATTATATTTAGTAGTCCAGGTGCTTAAAAAACATCTTCCTCAGGGAACTTAAGCTGAGAACTGAAAATTCAGATACCTTGTTCATATTTAAGAGATCCCGTCATTAAAAAATTATATTTAGTAGTCCAGGTGCTTAAAAAAAATCTTCCTCAGGGAACTTAAGCTGAGAACTGAAATTTAAGATATCCGAATAGTATTTGAGTGGTCCAGTCATTTTAAAAATTATATCTACTAGTCCAAGGGCCTAAAATACATCTTCCTCAGGGAACTTAACCTGAGAAATGAATATATCTTTACCTAGTTCATATTTTAGAGATCCCGTCATTTTAAAAATTATATTTAGTAGTCCAGGTGCTTAAAAAACATCCTCTTCAGGGAACTTAAGCTGAGAACTGAAAATTCAGATTCCTTGTTCATATTTTAGAGATCCCGTCATTTTCAAAATTATATTTAGCAGTCCAGGTGCTTAAAAAACATCTTCCTCAGGGAACTTAAGCTTAGAACTGAAAATTCATATTCCTTGTTCATATTTTAGAGATCCCGTCATTTTCAAAATTATATTTAGCAGTCCAGGTGCTTAAGAAAAATCTTCTTCAGGGAACTTAAGGTGAGAACTGAAAATTAAGATACCTAGTTTATATTTTAGAGATCCCGACATTTCGAAAATTATATATAGTAGTCCAAGTAATTAAAAAACATCTTCCTCAGGGACCTTAAGGTGAGAACTGAAAATTAAGATACATAGTTTATATTTTAGAGATCCCGCCATTTTGAAAATTATATCTAGTAGTCCAAGTGCCTAAAATACATCTTCCTCAGGGAACTTAAGCTGAGAACTGAAAATTAAAATACCTAGTTCATATTTTAGAGATCCCGTCATTTTGAAAATTATATTTAGTAGTCCAGGTGCTTAAAAAACATCTTCTTCAGGGAACTTAAGCTGAGAACTGAAAATTAAGATACCTAGTTCATATTTTAGAGATCCCGTCATTTTGAAAATTATATTTAGTATTCCAGGCGCTTAAAATACATCTTCCTCAAGGAACTTAAGCTGAGAACTGAGAATTCAGATACCTTGTAAATATTTAACAGATCCCGTCATTTTGAAAATTATATTTAGTAGTGCAGGTGCTTAAAAAACATCTTGCTCAGGGAACTTAAGCTGAGAACTGAAATATAAGATATCCCAATGGTATTTCAGTGGTCCAGTCATTCTAAAAATTATATCTAGTAGTCCAAGTGCCTAAAATACATCTTCCTCAGGGAACTTAAGCTGAGAACTGAAAATAAAGATACCTAGTTCATATTTTAGAGATCCCGTCATTTTGAAAATTATATTTAGTAGTCCAGGTGCTTAAAATACATCTTCCTCAGGGAACTTAAGCGGAGAACTGAAAATTCAGATACCTAGTTTATATTTTAGAGATCCCGTCATTTTGAAAATTATATTTAGTAGTCCAGGTACTTAAAAAACATCTTCCTCAGGGTACTTAAGCTGAGAACTAAAAATTCAGATACCTTGTTCATTTTTTACAGATCCCGTCATTTTGAAAATTATATTTAGTAATCCAGGTGCTTAAAAACATCTTGCTCAGGGAACTTAAGCTGAGAACTGAAATATAAGATATCCCAATTGTATTTCAGTGGTCCAGTCATTCTAAAAATTATATCTAGTAGTCCAAGTGCCTAACATACATCTACCTCAGGGAACTTAAGTTGAGAACTAAAAATTAAAATACCTAGTTCATATTTTAGAGATCCCGTCATTTTAAAAATTATATTTAGTAGGCCAGGTGCTTAAAAAATATCATCTTCAGGGAACTTAAGCTAAGAACTGAAATATACGATATCCGAATGGTATTTCAGTGGTCCAGTCATTCTAAAAATTATATCTAGTAGTCCAAGTGCCTAAAATACATCTTCCTCAGGGAACTTAAGCTGAGAACTGAAAATTAAAATACCTAGTTCATATTTTAGAGATCCCGTCATTTTGAAAATTATATTTAGTAGTCCAGGTGCTTAAAAATCTCTTCTTCAGGGAACTTAAGCTGAGAACTGAAAAGTAAGATACCTAGTTCATATTTTAGAGATCCCGTCATTTTGAAAATTATATTTAGTAGTCCAGGTGCTTAAAATACATCTTCCTCAAGGAACTTAAGCTGAGAACTGAAAATTCGGATACCTTGTTCATTTTTTACAGATCCCGTCATTTTGAAAATTATATTTAGTAATCCAGGTGCTTAAAAAACATCTTGCTCAGGGAACTTAAGCTGAGAACTGAAATATAAGATATCCCAATGGTATTTCAGTGGTCCAGTCATTCTAAAAATTATATCTTGTAATCCAAGTGCCTAAAATACATCTTCCTCAGGGAACTTAAGCTGAGAACTAAAAATAAAGATACCTAGTTCATATATTAGAGATCTCGTCATTTTGAAAATTATATTTAGTAGTCCAGGTGCTTAAAAAACATCTTCTTCAGGGAACTTAAGCTGAGAACTGAAAATTAAGATACCTAGTTCATATTTTAGAGATCCCGTCATTTTGAAAATTATATTTAGTAGTCCAGGTGCTTAAAGTACATCTTCCTCAGGGAACTTAAGCTGAGAACTGAAAATTCGGATACCTTGTTCATTTTTTACAGATCCCGTCATTTAGAAAATTATATTTAGTAGTCCAGGTGCTTAAAAAACATCTTGCTCAGGGAACTTAAGCTGAGAACTGAAATATAAGATATCCCAATTGTATTTCAGTGGTCCAGTCATTCTAAAAATTATATCTAGTAGTCCAAGTGCCTAAAATACATCTACCTCAGGGAACTTAAGCTGAGAACTAAAAATTAAAATACATAGTTCATATTTTAGAGATCCCGTCATTTTGAAAATTATATTTAGTAGGCCAGGTGCTTAAAAAACATCATCTTCAGGGAACTTAAGCTATGAACTGAAATATACGATATCCGAATGGTATTTCAGTGGTCCAGTCATTCTAAAAATTATATCTAGTAGTCCAAGTGCCTAAAATACATCTTCCTCAGGGAACTTAAGCTGAGAACTGAAAATTAAAATACCTAGTTCATATTTTAGAGATCCCGTCATTTTGAAAATTATATTTAGTAGTCCAGGTGCTTAAAAAACATCTTCTTCAGGGAACTTAAGCTGAGAACTGAAAATTAAGATACCTAGTTGATATTTTAGAGATCCCGTCATTTTGAAAATTATATTTAGTAGTCCAGGTGCTTAAAATACATCTTCCTCAGGGAACTTAAGCTGAGAACTGAAAATTCGGATACCTTGTTCATTTTTTACAGATCCCGTCATTTTGAAAATTATATTTAGTAGTCCAGGTGCTTAAAAAAAAATCTTCCTCAGGGAACTTAAGCCGAGAACTGAAATTTAAGATATCCGAATGGTATTTCAGTGGTCCAGTCATTCTAAAAATTATATCTTGTAATCCAAGTGCCTAAAATACATCTTCCTCAGGGAACTTAAGCTGAGAACTAAAAATAAAGATACCTAGTTCATATATTAGAGATCCCGTCATTTTGAAAATTATATTTAGTAGTCCAGGTGCTTAAAATACATCTTCCTCAGGGAACTTAAGCTAAGAACTGAAATATACGATATCCGAATGGTATTTGAGTGTTCCAGTCATTCTATAAATTATATCTTGTAGTCCAAGTGCTTAAAATACAACTTTCTCAGGGAACTTAAGCTGAGAACTGAAAATAAAGATACCTAGTTCATATTTTAGAGATCCCGTCATTTTGAAAATTATACTTAGTAGTCCAGGTACTTAAAAAACACCTTCCTTAGGGAACTTAAGCTGAGAACTGAAAATTCAGATTCCTTGTTCATATTTTAGAGATCCCGTCATTTTGAAAATTATATTTAGTAGTCCAGGTGCTTAAAAAACATCCTCTTCAGGGAACTTAAGCTGAGAACTGAAAATTCAGATACCTAGTTTATATTTCAGTGGTCCAGTCATTCTAAAAATTATATCTAGTAGTCCAAGTGCCTAAAATACATCTTCCTCAGGGAACTTAAGCTGAGAACTAAAAATTAAAATACCTAGTTCATATTTTAGAGATCCCGTCATTTTAAAAATTATATTTAGTAGGCCAGGTGCTTAAAAAATATCATCTTCAGGGAACTTAAGCTAAGAACTGAAATATACGATATCCGAATGGTATTTCAGTGGTCCAGTCATTCTAAAAATTATATCTAGTAGTAAAGTGCCTAAAATACATCTTCCTCAGGGAACTTAAGCTGAGAACTAAAAATAAAGATACCTAGTTTATATTTTAGAGATCCCGTCATTTTGAAAATTATATTTAGTAGTCCAGGTGCTTAAAAAACATCTTCTTCAGGGAACTTAAGCTAAGAACTGAAATATACGATATCCGAATGGTATTTCAGTGGTCCAGTCATTCTAAAAATTATATCTAGTAGTCCAAGTGCCTAAAATACATCTTCCTCAGGGAACTTAAGCTGAGAACTGAAAATTAAAATACCTAGTTCATATTTTAGAGATCCCGTCATTTTGAAAATTATATTTAGTAGTCCAGGTGCTTAAAAAACATCTTCCTCAGGGAACTTATGCTGAGAACTGAAAATTCGGATACCTTGTTCATTCTTTACAGATCCCGCCATTTTGAAAATTATATTTAGTAATCCAGGTGCTTAAAAAACATCTTGCTCAGGGAACTTAAGCTGAGAACTGAAATATAAGATATCCCAATGGTATTTCAGTGGTCCAGTCATTCTAAAAATTATATCTTGTAATCCAAGTGCCTAAAATACATCTTCCTCAGGGAACTTAAGCTAAGAACTGAAATATACGATATCCGAATGGTATTTGAGTGTTCCAGTCATTCTATAAATTATATCTTGTAGTCCAAGTGCTTAAAATACAACTTTCTCAGGGAACTTAAGCTGAGAACTGAAAATAAACATACCTAGTTCATATTTTAGAGATCCCGTCATTTTGAAAATTATACTTAGTAGTCCAGGTACTTAAAAAACACCTTCCTTAGGGAACCTAAGCTGAGAACTGAAAATTCAGATTCCTTGTTAATATTTTAGAGATCCCGTCATTTTCAAAATTATATTTAGTAGTCCAGGTGCTTAAAAAACATCTTCCTCAGGGAACTTAAGCTGAGAACTGAAAATTAAGATACCTAGTTCATATTTTAGAGATCCCGTCATTTTGAAAATTATATTTAGTAGTCCAGGTGCTTAAAATACATCTTCCTCAGGGAACTTAAGCTGAGAACTGAAAATTCGGATACTTGTTCATTTTTTACAGATCCCGCCATTTTGAAAATTATATTTAGTAATCCAGGTGCTTAAAAAACATCTTGCTCAGGGAACTTAAGCTGAGAACTGAAATATAAGATATCCCAATGGTATTTCAGTGGTCCAGTATTTCTAAAAATTATATCTTGTAATCCAAGTGCCTAAAATACATCTTCCTCAGGGAACTTAAGCTGAGAACTAAAAATAAAGATACCTAGTTCATATATTAGAGATCCCGTCATTTTGAAAATTATATTTAGTAGTCCAGGTGCTTAAAATACATCTTCCTCAGGGAACTTAAGCTAAGAACTGAAATATACGATATCCGAATGGTATTTGAGTGTTCCAGTCATTCTATAAATTATATCTTGTAGTCCAAGTGCTTAAAATACAACTTTCTCAGGGAACTTAAGCTGAGAACTGAAAATAAAGATACCTAGTTCATATTTTAGAGATCCCGTCATTTTGAAAATTATACTTAGTAGTCCAGGTACTTAAAAAACACCTTCCTTAGGGAACTTAAGCTGAGAACTGAAAATTCAGATTCCTTGTTCATATTTTAGAGATCCCGTCATTTTCAAAATTATATTTAGCAGTCCAGGTGCTTAAAAACATCCTCTTCAGGGAACTTAAGCTGAGAACTGAAAATTAAGATACCTAGTTTATATTTTAGAGATCCCGACATTCTAAAAATTATATCTAGTAGTCCAAATGCCTAAAATACATCTTCCTCAGGGAACTTAAGCTGAGAACTAAAAATTAAAATACATAGTTCATATTTTAGAGATCCCGTCATTTTCAAAATTATATTTAGTAGGCCAGGTGCTTAAAAAACATCATCTTCAGGGAACTTAAGCTAAGAACAGAAATATAAGATATCCGAATGGTATTTCAGAGGTACAGTCATACAAAAAATTATATCTAGTAGTAAAGTGCCTAAAATACATCTTCCTCAGGGAACTTAAGCTGAGAACTAAAAATAAAGATACCTAGTTCATATTTTAGAGATCCCGTCATTTTGAAAATTATATTTAGTAGTCCAGGTGCTTAAAAAACATCTTCTTCAGGGAACTTAAGCTAAGAACTGAAATATACGATATCCGAATGGTATTTCAGTGGTCCAGTCATTCTAAAAATTATATCTAGTAGTCCAAGTGCCTAAAATACATCTTCCTCAGGGAACTTAAGCTGAGAACTGAAAATTAAAATACCTAGTTCATATTTTAGAGATCCCGTCATTTTAAAAATTATATTTAGTAGTCCAGGTGCTTAAAATACATCTTCCTCAGGGAACTTAAGCTGAGAACTGAAAATTAAGATATCCCAATGGTATTTCAGTGGTCCAGTCATTCTAAAAATTATATCTAGTAGTCCAAGTGCCTAAAATACATCTTCCTCAGGGAACTTAAGCTGAGAACTAAAAATTAAAATACATAGTTCATATTTTAGAGATCCCGTCATTTTCAAAATTATATTTAGTAGGCCAGGTGCTTAAAATACATCTTCCTCAGGGAACTTAAGCTAAGAACTGAAATATACGATATCCGAATGGTATTTGAGTGTTCCAGTCATTCTATAAATTATATCTTGTAGTCCAAGTGCTTAAAATACATCTTCCTCAGGGAACTTAAGCTGAGAACTGAAAATTAAAATACATAGTTCATATTTTAGACATCCCGACATTTTGAAAATTATATTCAGTAGTCCAGGTGCTTAAAAAACATCCTCTTCAGGAAACTTAAGCTGAGAACTGAAAATTCAGATACCTTGTTCATATTTAAGAGATCCCGTCATTTTGATAATTATATTTAGTAGTGCAGGTGCCTAAAAAACATCTTCCTCAGGGAACTTAATTTGAGAACTGAAAATTCAGATACCTTGTACATATTTTAGAGATCCCGTCATTTTGAAAATTATATTTTGTATTCCAGGTGCTTAAAATACATCTTCCTCAAGGAACTTAAGCTGAGAACTGAAAATTCGGATACCTTGTTCATTTTTTACAGATCCCGTCATTTTGAAAATCATATTTAGTAGTCCAGGTGCTTAAAAACATCTTGCTCAGGGAACTTAAGCTGAGAACTGAAATATAAGATATCCCAATGGTATTTCAGTGGTCCAGTCATTCTAAAAATTATATCTAGTAGTCCAAGTGCCTAAAATACATCTTCCTCAGGGAACTTAAGCTGAGAACTGAAAATAAAGATACCTAGTTCATATTTTAGAGATCCCGTCATTTTGAAAATTATATTTAGTAGTCCAGGTGCTTAAAATACATCTTCCTCAGGGAACTTAAGCTGAGAACTGAAAATTCAGATACCTAGTTTATATTTTAGAGATCCCGTCATTTTGAAAATTATATTTAGTAGTCCAGGTACTTAAAAAACACCTTCCTTAGGGAACTTAAGCTGAGAACTGAAAATTCGGATACCTTGTTCATTCTTTACAGATCCCGTCATTTTGAAAATTATATTTAGTAATCCAGGTGCTTAAAAAACATCTTGCTCAGGGAACTTAAGCTGAGAACTGAAATATAAGATATCCGAATTTTATTTCAGTGGTCCAGTCATTCTAAAAATTATATCTAGTAGTCCAAGTGCCTAAAATACATCTACCTCAGGGAACTTAAGTTGAGAACTAAAAATTAAAATACCTAGTTCATATTTTAGAGATCCCGTCATTTTAAAAATTATATTTAGTAGGCCAGGTGCTTAAAAAATATCATCTTCAGGGAACTTAAGCTAAGAACTGAAATATACGATATCCGAATGGTATTTCAGTGGTCCAGTCATTCTAAAAATTATATCTAGTAGTCCAAGTGCCTAAAATACATCTTCCTCAGGGAACTTAAGCTGAGAACTGAAAATTAAAATACCTAGTTCATATTTTAGAGATCCCGTCATTTTGAAAATTATATTTAGTAGTCCAGGTGCTTAAAAATAATCTTCTTCAGGGAACTTAAGCTGAGAACTGAAAATTAAGATACCTAGTTCATATTTTAGAGATCCCGTCATTTTGAAAATTATATTTAGTAGTCCAGGTGCTTAAAATACATCTTCCTCAGGGAACTTAAGCTGAGAACTGAAAATTCGGATACCTTGTTCATTTTTTACAGATCCCGTCATTTTGAAAATTATATTTAGTATTCCAGGTGCTTAAAAAACATCTTGCTCAGGGAACTTAAGCTGAGAACTGAAATATAAGATATCCGAATGGTATTTCAGTGGTCCAGTCATTCTAAAAATTATATCTAGTAGTCTAAGTGCCTAAAATACATCCTCTTCAGGGAACTTAAGCTGAGAACTGAAAATTCAGATTCCTTGTTCATATTTTAGAGATCCCGTCATTTTCAAAATTATATTTAGCAGTCCAGGTGCTTAAAAAACATCTTCCTCAGGGAACTTAAGCTAAGAACTGAAATATACGATATCTGAATGGTATTTCAGTGGTCCAGTCATTCTCAATATTATATCTAGTAGTCGAAGTGCCTAAAATACATCTTCCTCAGGGAACTTAAGCTGAGATATAAAAATTCAGATTCCTTGTTCATATTTTAGAGATCCCGTCATTTTGAAAATTATATTTAGTAGTCCAGGTGCTTAAAAAACATCATCTTCAGGGAACTTAAGCTAAGAACTGAAATATACGATATCTGAATGGTATTTCAGTGGTCCAGTCATTCTCAATATTATATCTAGTAGTCGAAGTGCCTAAAATACATCTTCCTCAGGGAACTTAAGCTGAGAACTGAAAATTAAGATACATAGATCATATTTTAGAGATCCCGTCATTTTGAAAATTATATTTAGTAGTCCAGGTGCTTAAAATACATTTCCACAGGGAACTTAAGCTGAGAACTGAAATATAAGATATCCCAATGGTATTTCAGTGGTCCAGTCATTCTAAAAATTATATCTAGTAGTCCAAGTGCCTAAAATACATCTTCCTCAGGGAACTTAAGCTGAGAACTGAAAATTAAAATACATAGTTCATATTTTAGAGATCCCGTCATTTTCAAAATTATATTTAGTAGGCCAGGTGCTTAAAATACATCTTCCTCAGGGAACTTAAGCTAAGAACTGAAATATACGATATCCGAATGGTATTTGAGTGTTCCAGTCATTCTATAAATTATATCTTGTAGTCCAAGTGCTTATAATAAATCTTCCTCAGGGAACTTAAGCTGAGAACTGAAAATTAAAATACCTAATTCATATTTTAGAGATCCCGACATTTTCAAAATTATATTCAGTAGTCCAGGTGCTTAAAAAACATCCTCTTCAGGAAACTTAAGCTGAGAACTGAAAATTCAGATACCTCGTTCATATTTAAGAGATCCCGTCATTTTGAGAATTATATTTAGTAATCCAGGTGCTTAAAAAACATCTTCCTCAGGGAACTTAATCTGAGAACTGAAAATTCAGATACCTTGTACATATTTTAGAGATCCCGTCATTTTGAATAATATAATTTGTAGTCCAGGTGCTTAAAAAAGATCTTGATCAGGGAACTTAAGCTATGAACTGAAAATTCAGATACCCATATTATATTTTAGAGAAGTCTTCATTTTGAAAATCATATTTAGTAGTCCAGGTACTTAAAAAACATCTTGATCAGGGAACTTAAGCTGAGAACTGAAAATTCAGATACCCAGTTTATATTTTAGAGAAGTCTTCATTTTGAAAATTATATTTAGTAGTCCAGGTGCTTAAAAAACATCTTGATCAGGGAACATAAGCTAAGAACTGAAATATAAGATATCCGAATGGTATTTCAGTGGTCCAGTCATTCTATCAATTAAATCTAGTAGTCCAAGTGCTTAAAATACAACTTCCTTAGGGAACTTAAGCTGAGAACTGAAAATAAAGATACCTAGTTCATATTTTAGAGATCCCGACATTTTGAAAATTATATTTAGTAGTCCAGGTGCTTAAAGTACATCTACCTCCGGGAACTTAAGCTGAGAACGTAAAATTCAGATACCTTGTTCATTTTTTACAGATCCCGTCATTTTGAAAATTATAATTAGTAGTTCAAGTGCCTAAAATAAATCTTCCTCAGGGAACTTAAGCTGAGAACTGAAAATTCAGATACCTAGTTCATATTTAAGAGATCTCGACATTTTGAAAATTATATTTAGTAGTCCAGGTGCTTAAAATACATCTTCCTCAGGGAACTTAAGCTGAGAACTTAAAATTCAGATACCTTGTTCATTTTTTACAGATCCCGTCATTTTGAAAATTATATCTAGTAGTTCAAGTGCCAAAATAAATCT
This sequence comes from Diplolepis rosae, assembly GCA_030998225.1. Classification (NCBI taxonomy): domain Eukaryota; kingdom Metazoa; phylum Arthropoda; class Insecta; order Hymenoptera; family Diplolepididae; genus Diplolepis; species Diplolepis rosae. The sequence continues at coordinate 1,501,510 of JAPYXD010000158.1, read as the reverse complement.
TCCTCAGGGAACTTAAGCTGAGAACTGAAAATTCAGATACCTAGTTCATATTTAAGAGATCTCGACATTTTGAAAATTACATTTAGTAGTCCAGGTACTTAAAAAACATCTTCCTCAGGGAACTTAAGCTGAGAACTGAAAATTCAGATACCTTGTTCATTTTTTAGAGATCCCGTCATTTTCAAAATTATATCTAGTAGTCCAAATGCCTAAAATAAATCTTCCTCAGGGAACTTAAGCTGAGAACTGAAAATTAAAATACCTAGTTCATATTGTAGAGATCCCGTCATTTTGAAAATTATATTTAGTAGTCCAGGTGCTTAAAAAACATCTTCTTCAGGGAACTTAAGCTGAGAACTGAAATTTAAGATACCTAGTTCATATTTCAGAGATCCCGTCATTTTGAAAATTATATTTAGTAGTTCAGGTGCTTAAAAAACATCATCTTCAGGGAACTTAATCTAAGAACTGAAATATACGATATCCGAATGTATTTCAGTGGTCCAGTCATTCTAAAAATTATATCTAGTAGTCGAAGTGCCTAAAATACATCTTTCTCAGGGAACTTAAGCTAAGAACTGAAAATAAAGATACCTAGTTCATATTTTAGAGATCCCGACATTTTGAAAATTATATTCAGTAGTCCAGGTGCTTAAAATACATCTTCCTCAGGGAACTTAAGCTGAGAACTGAAAATTCAGATACCTTGTTCATTTTCTAGAGATCCGGTCATTTTGAAAATTATATCTAGTTGCCCAAGTGCCTAAAATACATCTTCCTCAGGGAACTTAAGCTGAGAACTGAAAATTAAAATACCTAGTTCATATTTTAGAGATCCCGTCATTTTGAAAATTATATTTAGTAGTCTAGGTGCTTAAAAACATCTTCTTCAGGGAACTTAAGCTGAGAACTGAAATATAAGATATCCGAATCGTATTTCAGTGGTCCAGTCATTCTAAAAATTATATCTAGTAGTTGAAGTGCCTAAAATACATCTTCCTCAGGGAACTTAAGCTGAGAACTGAAAATTAAAATACCTAGTTCATATTTTAGAGATCCCGTCATTTTGAAAATTATATTTAGTAGTCCAGGTGCTTAAAAAACATCTTCTTCAGGGAACTTAAGCTGAGAACTGAAAATTAAGATACCTAGTTCATATTTTAGAGATCCCGTCATTTTGAAAATTATATTTAGTATTCCAGGCGCTTGAAATACATCTTCCTCAAGGAACTTAAGCTTATAACTGAAAATTCGGATACCTTGTTCATTTTTTACAGATCCCGTCATTTTGAAAATCATATTTAGTAGTCCAGGTGCTTAAAAAACATCTTGCTCAGGGAACTTAAGCTGAGAACTGAAATATAAGATATCCCAATGGTATTTCAGTGGTCCAGTCATTCTAAAAATTATATCTAGTAGTCCAAGTGCCTAAAATACATCTTCCTCAGGGAACTTAAGCTGAGAACTGAAAATAAAGATACCTAGTTCATATTTTAGAGATCCCGTCATTTTGAAAATTATATTTAGTAGTCCAGGTGCTTAAAATACATCTTCCTCAGGGAACTTAAGCGGAGAACTGAAAATTCAGATACCTAGTTTATATTTTAGAGATCCCTTCTTTTTGAAAGTTATATTTAGTAGTCCAGGTACTTAAAAAACACATTCCTCAGGGAACTTAAGCTGAGAACTGAAAATAAAGATACCTAGTTCATATTTTAGAGATCCCGTCATTTTGAAAATTATATTTAGTAGTCCAGGTGCTTAAAATACATCTTCCTCAGGGAACTTAAGCGGAGAACTGAAAATTCAGATACCTAGTTCATATTTTAGAGATCCCGTCATTTTGAAAATTATATTTAGTATTCCAGGTGCTTAAAAAACATCTTCCTCAGGGAACTTAAGCTAAGAACTGAAATATACGATATCCGAATGGTATTTCAGTGGTCCAGTCATTCTAAAAATTATATCTAGTAGTCCAAGTGCCTAAAATACATCTTCCTCAGGGAACTTAAGCTGAGAACTGAAAATTAAAATACCTAGTTCATATTTTAGAGATCCCGTCATTTTGAAAATTATATTTAGTAGTCCAGGTGCTTAAAAAACATCTTCTTCAGGGAACTTAAGCTGAGAACTGAAAATTAAGATACCTAGTTCATATTTTAGAGATCCCGTCATTTTGAAAATTATATTTAGTAGTCCAGTTGCTTAAAATACATCTTCCTCAGGGAACTTAAGCTGAGAATTGAAAATTCGGATACCTTGTTCATTTTTTACTGATCCCGTCATTTTGAAAATTATATTTAGTAGTCCAGGTGCTTAAAAAACATCTTGCTCAGGGAACTTAAGCTGAGAATTGAAATTTAAGATATCCGAATGGTATTTCAGTTGTACAGTCATTCTAAAAATTATACCTAGTAATCAAAGTGCCTAAAATACATCTTCCTCAGGGAACTTAAGCTGAGAACTTAAAATTAATATTCATATTTCATATTTTAGAGATCCCGTCATTTTCAAAATTATATTTAGTAGGCCAGGTGCTTAAAATACATCTTCCTCAGGGAACTTAAGCTAAGAACTGAAATATACGATATCCGAATGGTATTTGAGTGTTCCAGTCATTCTATAAATTATATCTTGTAGTCCAAGTGCTTAAAATACAACTTTCTCAGGGAACTTAAGCTGAGAACTGAAAATAAAGATACCTAGTTCATATTTTAGAGATCCCGTCATTTTGAAAATTATACTTAGTAGTCCAGGTACTTAAAAAACACCTTCCTTAGGGAACTTAAGCTGAGAACTGAAAATTCAGATTCCTTGTTCATATTTTAGAGATCCCGTCATTTTCAAAATTATATTTAGCAGTCCAGGTGCTTAAAAAACATCTTCCTCAGGGAACTTAAGCTAAGAACTGAAATATACGATATCTGAATGGTATTTCAGTGGTCCAGTCATTCTAAATATTATATCTAGTAGTAAAGTGCCTAAAATACATCTTCCTCAGGGAACTTAAGCTGAGAACTAAAAATAAAGATACCTAGTTCATATTTTAGAGATCCCGTCATTTTGAAAATTATATTTAGTAGTCCAGGTGCTTAAAAAACATCTTCCTCAGGGAACTTAAGCTAAGAACTGAAATATACGATATCTGAATGGTATTTCAGTGGTCCAGTCATTCTAAATATTATATCTAGTAGTCGAAGTGCCTAAAAACATCTTCCTCAGGGAACTTAAGCTGAGAACTGAAAATTAAGATACCTAGTTCATATTTAAGAGATCCCGTCATTTTAAAAATTATATTTAGTAGTCCAGGTGCTTAAAAAACATCTTGCTCAGGGAACTTAAGCTGAGAACTGAAATATAAGATATCCCAATGGTATTTCAGTGGTCCAGTCATTCTAAAAATTATATCTAGTAGTCCAAGTGCCTAAAATACATCTTCCTCAGGGAACTTAAGCTGAGAACTAAAAATTAAAATACATAGTTCATATTTTAGAGATCCCGTCATTTTCAAAATTATATTTAGTAGGCCAGGTGCTTAAAATACATCTTCCTCAGGGAACTTAAGCTAAGAACTGAAATATACGATATCCGAATGGTATTTGAGTGTTCCAGTCATTCTATAAATTATATCTTGTAGTCCAAGTGCTTAAAATACATCTTCCTCAGGGAACTTAAGCTGAGAACTGAAAATTAAAATACCTAGTTCATATTTTAGAGATCCCGACATTTTGAAAATTATATTCAGTAGTCCAGGTGCTTAAAAAACATCCTCTTCAGGAAACTTAAGCTGAGAACTGAAAATTCAGATACCTCGTTCATATTTAAGAGATCCCGTCATTTTGAGAATTATATTTAGTAATCCAGGTGCTTAAAAAACATCTTCCTCAGGGAACTTAATCTGAGAACTGAAAATTCAGATACCTTGTACATATTTTAGAGATCCCGTCATTTTGAATAATATAATTTGTAGTCCAGGTGCTTAAAAAAGATCTTGATCAGGGAACTTAAGCTATGAACTGAAAATTCAGATACCCATATTATATTTTAGAGAAGTCTTCATTTTGAAAATCATATTTAGTAGTCCAGGTACTTAAAAAACATCTTGCTCAGGGAACTTAAGCTGAGAACTGAAAATTCAGATACCCAGTTTATATTTTAGAGAAGTCTTCATTTTGAAAATTATATTTAGTAGTCCAGGTGCTTAAAAAACATCTTGATCAGGGAACATAAGCTAAGAACTGAAATATAAGATATCCGAATGGTATTTCAGTGGTCCAGTCATTCTATCAATTAAATCTAGTAGTCCAAGTGCTTAAAATACAACTTCCTTAGGGAACTTAAGCTGAGAACTGAAAATAAAGATACCTAGTTCATATTTTAGAGATCCCGACATTTTGAAAATTATATTTAGTAGTCCAGGTGCTTAAAGTACATCTACCTCCGGGAACTTAAGCTGAGAACGTAAAATTCAGATACCTTGTTCATTTTTTACAGATCCCGTCATTTTGAAAATTATAATTAGTAGTTCAAGTGCCTAAAATAAATCTTCCTCAGGGAACTTAAGCTGAGAACTAAAAATTAAGATACCAAGATCATATTTAAGAGATCTCGACATTTTCAAAATTATATCTAGTAGTCAAAGTTCTTAAAATACATCTTCCTCAGGGAACTTAAGCTGAGAACTTAAAATTCAGATACCTTGTTCATTTTTTACAGATCCCGTCATTTTGAAAATGATATCTAGTAGTTCAAGTGCCAAAATAAATCTTCCTCAGGGAACTTAAGCTGAGAACTGAAAATTCAGATACCTAGTTCATATTTAAGAGATCTCGACATTTTGAAAATTACATTTAGTAGTCCAGGTACTTAAAAAACATCTTCCTCAGGGTACTTAAGATGAGAACTAAAAATTCAGATACCTTGTTCATTTTTTACAGATCCCGTCATTTTCAAAATTATATCTAGTAGTCCAAATGCCTAAAATAAATCTTCCTCAGGGAACTTAAGCTGAGAACTGAAAATTAAAATACCTAGTTCATATTTTAGAGATCCCGTCATTTTGAAAATTATATTTAGTAGTCCAGGTGCTTAAAAAACATCTTCTTCAGGGAACTTAAGCTGAGAACTGAAATTTAAGATACCTAGTTCATATTTCAGAGATCCCGTCATTTTGAAAATTATATTTAGTAGTTCAGGTGCTTAAAAAACATCCTCTTCAGGGACCTTAATCTAAGAACTGAAATATACGATATCCGAATGTATTTCAGTGGTCCAGTCATTCTAAAAATTATATCTAGTAGTCGAAGTGCCTAAAATACATCTTTCTCAGGGAACTTAAGCTAAGAACTGAAAATAATGATACCTAGTTCATATTTTAGAGATCCCGACATTTTCAAAATTATATTCAGTAGTCCAGGTGCTTAAAATACATCTTCCTCAGGGAACTTAAGCTGAGAACTGAAAATTCAGATACCTAGTTCATATTTTGGAGATCCAGTCATTTTTAAAATTATATCTAGTAGTCCAATTGCCTAAAATACATCTACCTCAGGGAACTTAAGCTGAGAACTGAAAATTAAAATACCTAGTTCATATTTTAGAGATCCCGTCATTTTGAAAATTATATTTAGTAGTCCAGGTGCTTAAAAAACATCTTCTTCAGGGAACTTAAGCTGAGAACTGAAATTTAAGATATCCGAATGGTATTTCAGTGGTCCAGTCATTCTAAAAATTATATCTAGTAGTTGAAGTGCCTAAAATACATCTTCCTCAGGGAACTTAAGCTGAGAACTGAAAATTAAAATACCTAGTTCATATTTTAGAGATCCCGTCATTTTGAAAATTATATTTAGTAGTCCAGGTGCTTAAAAAACATCTTCTTCAGGGAACTTAAGCTGAGAACTGAAAATTAAAATACCTAGTTCATATTTTAGAGATCCCGTCATTTTGAAAATGATATTTAGTAGTCCAGGAGGTTGAAAAAAATCTTCCTCAGGGAACTTAAGCTTAGAACTGAAATTTCGGATACCTTGTTCATTTTTTACAGATCCCGTCATTTTGAAAACTATATTTAGTAGTCCAGGTGCTTAAAAAACATCTTCCTCAGGGAACTTAAGCTGAGAACTGAAATATAAGATATCCCAATGGTATTTCAGTGGTCCAGTCATTCTAAAAATTATATCTAGTAGTCCAAGTGCCTAAAATACATCTTCCTCAGGGAACTTAAGCTGAGAACTGAAAATAAAGATACCTAGTTCATATTTTAGAGATCCCGTCATTTTGAAAATTATATTTAGTAGTCCAGGTGCTTAAAATACATCTTCCTCAGGGAACTTAAGCTGAGAACTGAAAATTCAGATACCTAGTTTATATTTTAGAGATCCCGTCATTTTTAAAATTATACTTCGTCGTCAAGGTGCTTAAAATACAGTTCCACAGGGAACTTAAGCTGAGAACTGAAAATAAAGATACCTAGTTCATATTTTAGAGATCCCGTCATTTTGAAAATTATATTTAGTAGTCCAGGTGCTTAAAATACATCTTCCTCAGGGAACTTAAGCGGAGAACTGAAAATTCAGATACCTAGTTTATATTTTAGAGATCCCGTCATTTTGAGAATTATATTTAGTAGTCCAGGTGCTTAAAAAACATCTTCCTCAGGGAACTTAAGCTAAGAACTGAAATATACGATATCCGAATGGTATTTCAGTGGTCCAGTCATTCTAAAAATTATATCTAGTAGTCCAAGTGCCTAAAATACATCTTCCTCAGGGAACTTAAGCTGAGAACTGAAAATTAAAATACCTAGTTCATATTTTAGAGATCCCGTCATTTTGAAAATTATATTTAGTAGTCCAGGTGCTTAAAAAACATCTTCTTCAGGGAACTTAAGCTGAGAACTGAAAATTAAGATACCTAGTTCATATTTTAGAGATCCCGTCATTTTGAAAATTATATTTAGTAGTCCAGGTGCTTAAAATACATCTTCCTCAAGGAACTTAAGCTGAGAACTGAAAATTCGGATACCTTGTTCATTTTTTACAGATCGCGTTATTTTGAAAATTATATTTAGTAGTCCAGGTGCTTAAAAAACATCTTGCTCAAGGTACTTAAGCTGAGAACTGAAATATTAGATATTCCAATGGTATTTCAGTGGTCCAGTCATTCTAAAAATTATATCTAGTAGTCCAAGTGCTTAAAATACATCTTTCTCAGGGAACTTAAGCTGAGAACTGAAAATAAAGATACCTAGTTCATATTTTAGAGATCCCGTCATTTTGAAAATTTTATTTAGTAGTCCAGGTGCTTAAAATACATCATCTTCAGGGAACTTAAGCTAAGAACTGAAATATACGATATCCGAATGGTATTTCAGTGGTCCAGTCATTCTAAAAATTATATCTAGTAGTCCAAGTGCCTAAAATACATCTTCCTCAGGGAACTTAAGCTGAGAACTGAAAATTAAAATACCTTGTTCATATTTTAGAGATCCCGTCATTTTGAAAATTATATTTAGTATGCCAGGTGCTTAAAAAACATCCTCTTCAGGAAACTTAAGCTGAGAACTGAAAATTCAGATACCTTGTTCATATTTAAGAGATCCCGTCATTTTGAAAATTATATTTAGTAGTCCAGGTGCCTAAAAATATCTTCCTCAGGGAACTTAATCTGAGAACTGAAAATTCAGATACCTTGTACATATTTTAGAGATCCCGTCATTTTGAATAATATAATTTGTAGTCCAGGTGCTTAAAAAAGATCTTGATCAGGGAACTTAAGCTATGAACTGAAAATTCAGATACCCATATTATATTTTAGAGAAGTCTTCATTTTGAAAATCATATTTAGTAGTCCAGGTACTTAAAAAACATCTTGCTCAGGGAACTTAAGCTGAGAACTGAAAATTCAGATACCCAGTTTATATTTTAGAGAAGTCTTCATTTTGAAAATTATATTTAGTAGTCCAGGTGCTTAAAAAACATCTTGATCAGGGAACATAAGCTAAGAACTGAAATATAAGATATCCGAATGGTATTTCAGTGGTCCAGTCATTCTATCAATTAAATCTAGTAGTCCAAGTGCTTAAAATACAACTTCCTTAGGGAACTTAAGCTGAGAACTGAAAATAAAGATACCTAGTTCATATTTTAGAGATCCCGACATTTTGAAAATTATATTTAGTAGTCCAGGTGCTTAAAGTACATCTACCTCCGGGAACTTAAGCTGAGAACGTAAAATTCAGATACCTTGTTCATTTTTTACAGATCCCGTCATTTTGAAAATTATAATTAGTAGTTCAAGTGCCTAAAATAAATCTTCCTCAGGGAACTTAAGCTGAGAACTGAAAATTCAGATACCTAGTTCATATTTTGCAGATCACGTCATTTTGAGAATTATATTTAGTAGTCCAGGTGCTTAAAAAACATCTTCCTCAGGGAACTTAAGCTGAGAACTTAAAATTCAGATACCTTGTTCATATTTGACAGATCCCGTCATTTTGAAAATTATATCTAGTAGTTCAAGTGCCAAAATAAATCTTCCTCAGGGAACTTAAGCTGAGAACTGAAAATTAAGATACCTAGTTCATATTTTAGAGATCACGTCATTTTTAATATTATAGCTATTATTACTTGTGCCAAAAATACATCTTCCTCAGGGAACTTAAGCTGAGAACTTAAAATCCGGATACCTTGTCCATTTTTTACAGATCCCGTCAATTTGAAAATTATATCTAGTAGTTCAAGTGCCAAAATACATCTTTCTCAGGGAACTTAAGCTGAGAACTGAAAATTAAAATACCTAGTTCATATTTTAGAGATCCCGTCATTTTGAAAATTATATTTAGTAGTCCAGGTGCTTAAAAAACATCTTCTTCAGGGAACTTAAGCTGAGAACTGAAAATTCAGATACCTAGTTCATATTTCAGAGATCCCGTCATTTTGAAAATTATATTTAGTAGTTCAGGTGCTTAAAAACATCATCTTCAGGGAACTTAATCTAAGAACTGAAATATACGATATCCGAATGTATTTCAGTGGTCCAGTCATTCTAAAAATTATATCTAGTAGTCGAAGTGCCTAAAATACATCTTTCTCAGGGAACTTAAGCTAAGAACTGAAAATAAAGATACCTAGTTTATATTTTAGAGATCCCGACATTTTGAAAATTATATTCAGTAGTCCAGGTGCTTAAAAAACATCTTCCTCAGGGAACTTAAGCTGAGAACTGAAAATTCAGATACCTTGTTCATATTTCAGAGATCCCGTCATTTTAAAAATTATATCTAGTAGTCCAAATGCCTAAAATACATCTACCTCAGGGAACTTAAGCTGAGAACTGAAAATTAAAATACCTAGTTCATATTTTAGAGATCCCGTCATTTTGAAAATTATATTTAGTAGTCCAGGTGCTTAAAAAACATCTTCTTCAGGGAACTTAAGCTGAGAACTGAAATTTAAGATATCCGAATGGTATTTCAGTGGTCCAGTCATTCTAAAAATTATATCTAGTAGTTGAAGTGCCTAAAATACATCTTCCTCAGGGAACTTAAGCTGAGAACTGAAAATTAAAATACCTAGTTCATATTTTAGAGATCCCGTCATTTTGAAAATTATATTTAGTAGTCCAGGTGCTTAAAAAACATCTTCTTCAGGGAACTTAAGCTGAGAACTGAAAATTAAAATACCTAGTTCATATTTTAGAGATCCCGTCATTTTGAAAATCATATTTATTATTCCAGGCGCTTGAAATACATCTTCCTCAAGGAACTTAAGCTTAGAACTGAAATTTCGGATACCTTGTTCATTTTTTACAAATCCCGTCATTTTGAAAACTATATTTAGTAGTCCAGGTGCTTAAAAAACATCTTCCTCAGGGAACTTAAGCTGAGAACTGAAATATAAGATATCCCAATGGTATTTCAGTGGTCCAGTCATTCTAAAAATTATATCTAGTAGTCCAAGTGCCTAAAATACATCTTCCTCAGGGAACTTAAGCTGAGAACTGAAAATAAAGATACCTAGTTCATATTTTAGAGATCCCGTCATTTTGAAAATTATATTTAGTAGTCCAGGTGCTTAAAATACATCTTCCTCAGGGAACTTAAGCGGAGAACTGAAAATTCAGATACCTAGTTTACATTTTAGAGATCCCGTCATTTTGAAAATTATATTTAGTAGTCCAGGTGCTTAAAAAACATCTTCCTCAGGGAACTTAAGCTGAGAACTGAAAATTCAGATACCTTGTTCATTTTTTACAGATCCCGTCATTTTAAAAATTATATTTAGTAGTACAGGTGCTTAAAAAACATCCTCTTCAGGAAACTTAAGCTAAGAACTGAAAACTCATATACCTTGTTCATATTTAAGAGATCCCGTCATTTTGAAAATTATATTTAGTAGTCCAGGTGCTTAAAAAACATCATCTTCAGGGAACTTAAGCTAAGAACTGAAATATACGATATCCGAATGGTATTTCAGTGGTCCAGTCATTCTAAAAATTATATCTAGTAGTCCAAGTGCCTAAAATACATCTTCCTCAGGGAACTTAAGCTGAGAACTGAAAATAAAGATACCTAGTTCATATTTTAGAGATCCCGTCATTTTGAAAATTATATTTAGTAGTCCAGGTGCTTAAAATACATCTTCCTCAGGGAACTTAAGCGGAGAACTGAAAATTCAGATACCTAGTTTACATTTTAGAGATCCCGTCATTTTGAGAATTATATTTAGTATTCCAGGTGCTTAAAAAACATCTTCCTCAGGGAACTTAAGCTAAGAACTGAAATATTCGATATCCGAATGGTATTTCAGTGGTCCAGTCATTCTAAAAATTATATCTAGTAGTCCAAGTGCCTAAAATACATCTTCCTCAGGGAACTTAAGCTGAGAACTGAAAATTAAAATACCTAGTTCATATTTTAGAGATCCCGTCATTTTGAAAATTATATTTAGTAGTCCAGGTGCTTAAAAAACATCTTCTTCAGGGAACTTAAGCTGAGAACTGAAAATTAAGATACCTAGTTCATATTTTAGAGATCCCGTCATTTTGAAAATTATATTTAGTAGTCCAGGTGCTTAAAATACATCTTCCTCAGGGAACTTAAGCTGAGAACTGAAAATTCGGATACCTTGTTCATTTTTTACAGATCCCGTCATTTTGAAAATTATATTTAGTAGTCCAGGTGCTGTAAAAACATCTTGCTCAGGGCAGTTAAGCTGAGAATAGACATTTAAGATATCCCAATGGTATTTCAGTGGTCCAGTCATTCTAAAAATTATATCTAGTAATCCAAGTGCCTAAAATACATCTTCCTCAGGGAACTTAAGCTGAGAACTAAAAATAAAGATACCTAGTTCATATTTTAGAGATCCCGTCATTTTTAAAATTATATTTAGTAGTCCATGTGCATAAAATACATCTTCCTCAGGGAACTTAAGCTAAGAACTGAAATATACGATATCCGAATGGTATTTGAGTGTTCCAGTCATTCTATAAATTATATCTTGTAGTCCAAGTGCTTAAAATACAACTTCCTCAGGGAACTTAAGCTGAGAACTGAAAATAAAGATACCTAGTTCATATTTTAGAGATCCCGTCATTTTGAAAATTATACTTAATAGTCCAGGTACTTAAAAACACCTTCCTTAGGGAACTTAAGCTGAGAACTGAAAATTCAGATTCCTTGTTCACATTTTAGAGATCCCGTCATTTTCAAAATTATATTTAGCAGTCCAGGTGCTTAAAAAACATCCTCTTCAGGGAACTTAAGCTGAGAACTGAAAATTAAGATACCTAGTTTATATTTTAGAGATCCCGACATTCTAAAAATTATATCTAGTAGTCCAAATGCCTAAAATAAATCTTCCTCAGGGAACTTAAGCTGAGAACTGAAAATTAAAATACCTAGTTCATATTTTAGAGATCCCGTCATTTTGAAAATTATATTTAGTAGTCCAGGTGCTTAAAAAACATCTTCTTCAGGGAACTTAAGCTGAGAACTGAAATTTAAGATATCCGAATGGTATTTCAGTGGTCCAGTCATTCTAAAAATTATATCTAGTAGTCCAAGTGCCTAAAATACATCTTCCTCAGGGAACTTAAGCTGAGAACTGAAAATTAAGATACATAGTTCATATTTTAGAGATCCCGTCATTTTGAGAATTATATTTAGTAGTCCAGGTGCTTAAAAAACATCTTCCTCAGGGAACTTAAGCTAAGAACTGAAATATACGATATCCGAATGGTATTTCAGTGGTCCAGTCATTCTAAAAATTATATCTAGTAGTCCAAGTGCCTAAAATACATCTTCCTCAGGGAACTTAAGCTGAGAACTGAAAATTAAAATACCTAGTTCATATTTTAGAGATCCCGTCATTTTGAAAATTATATTTAGTTGTCCAGGTGCTTAAAAAACATCTTCTTCAGGGAACTTAAGCTGAGAACTGAAAATTAAGATACCTAGTTCATATTTTAGAGATCCCGTCATTTTGAAAATCATATTTAGTATTCCAGGCGCTTGAAATACATCTTCCTCAAGGAACTTAAGCTTAGAACTGAAATTTCGGATACCTTGTTCATTTTTTACAGATCCCGTCATTTTGAAAACTATATTTAGTAGTCCAGGTGCTTAAAAAACATCTTGCTCAGGGAACTTAAGCTGAGAACTGAAATATAAGATATCCCAATGGTATTTCAGTGGTCCAGTCATTCTAAAAATTATATCTAGTAGTCCAAGTGCCTAAAATACATCTTCCTCAGGGAACTTAAGCTGAGAACTGAAAATAAAGATACCTAGTTCATATTTTAGAGATCCCGTCATTTTGAAAATTATATTTAGTAGTCCAGGTGCTTAAAATACATCTTCCTCAGGGAACTTAAGCGGAGAACTGAAAATTCAGATACCTAGTTTACATTTTAGAGATCCCGTCATTTTGAAAGTTATATTTAGTAGTCCAGGTGCTTAAAATACACTTCCACAGGGAACTTAAGCTGAGAACTGAAAATAAAGATACCTAGTTCATATTTTAGAGATCCCGTCATTTTGAAAATTATATTTAGTAGTCCAGGTGCTTAAAATACATCTTCCTCAGGGAACTTAAGCGGAGAACTGAAAATTCAGATACCTAGTTTACATTTTAGAGATCCCGTCATTTTGAAAATTATATTTAGTAGGCCAGGTGCTTAAAAAACATCATCTTCAGGGAACTTAAGCTAAGAACTGAAATATACGATATCCGAATGGTATTTCAGTGGTCCAGTCATTCTAAAAATTATATCTAGTAGTCCAAGTGCCTAAAATACATCTTCCTCAGGGAACTTAAGCTGAGAACTGAAAATTAAAATACCTAGTTCATATTTTAGAGATCCCGTCATTTTGAAAATTATATTTAGTAGTCCAGGTGCTTAAAAAAAATCTTCTTCAGGGAACTTAAGCTGAGAACTGAAAATTAAGATACCTAGTTCATATTTTAGAGATCCCGTCATTTTGAAAATTATATTTAGTAGTCCAGGTGCTTAAAAAACATCTTCCTCAGGGAACTTAAGCTGAGAACTGAAAATTCGGATACCTTGTTCATTTTTTACAGATCCCGTCATTTTGAAAATTATATTTAGTAGTCCAGGTGCTGAAAAAACATCAGTCTCAGGGGACTTACGCTGAGAGCTGAAATATAAGATATCCCAATGGTATTTCAGTGGTCCAGTCATTCTAAAAATTATACTTAGTAGTCCAGGTGCCTAAAATACATCTTCCTCAGGGAACTTAAGCTGAGAACTGAAATTTAAGATACCTAGTTCATATTTTAGAGATCCCGTCATTTTGAAAATTACATTTAGTAGTCCAGGTGCTTAATAAAAAATCTTCCTCAGGGAAATTAAGCTGAGAACTGAAATTTAAGATATCCGAATGGTATTTGAGTGTTCCAGTCATTCTATAAATTATATCTTGTAGTCCAAGTGCTTAAAATACAACTTCCTCAGGGAACTTAAGCTGAGAACTGAAAATAAAGATACCTAGTTCATATTTTAGAGATCCCGTCATTTTGAAAATTATACTTAATAGTCCAGGTACTTAAAAAACACCTTCCTTAGGGAACTTAAGCTGAGAACTGAAAATTTAGATTCCTTGTTCATATTTTAGAGATCCCGTCATTTTAAAAATTATATTTAGTAGTCCAGGTGCTTAAAAAACATCCTCTTCAGGGAACTTAAGCTGAGAACTGAAAATTAAAATACCTAGTTAATATTTTAGAGATCCCGACATTCTAAAAATTATATCTAGTAGTCCAAATGCCTAAAATAAATCTTCCTCAGGGAACTTAAGCTGAGAACTGAAAATTAAGATACCTAGTTCATATTTTAGAGATCCCATCATTTTGAAAATTATATTTAGTAGTCCAGGTGCTTAAAAAACATCTTGCTCAGGGAACTTAAGCTGAGAACTGAAATATAAGATATCCCAATGGTATTTCAGTGGTCCAGTCATTCTAAAAATTATATCTAGTAGTCCAAGTGCCTAAAATACATCTACCTCAGGGAACTTAAGCTGAGAACTAAAAATTAAAATACATAGTTCATATTTTAGAGATCCCGTCATTTTAAAAATTATATTTAGTAGTCCAGGTGCTTAAAAAACATCTTCCTCAGGGAACTTAAGCTAAGAACTGAAATATACGATATCCGAATGGTATTTCAGTGGTCCAGTCATTCTAAAAATTATATCTAGTAGTCCAAGTGCCTAAAATACATCTTCCTCAGGGAACTTAAGCTGAGAACTGAAAATAAAGATACCTAGTTCATATTTTAGAGATCCCGTCATTTTGAAAATTATATTTAGTAGTCCAGGTGCTTAAAATACATCTTCCTCAGGGAACTTAAGCTGAGAACTGAAAATTCAGATACCTAGTTTACATTTTAGAGATCCCGTCATTTTGAAAATTATATTTAGTAGTCCAGGTGCTTAAAAAACATCTTCCTCAGGGAACTTAAGCTGAGAACTGAAAATAAAGATACCTAGTTCATATTTTAGAGATCCCGTCATTTTGAAAACTATATTTAGTATTCCAGGCGCTTAAAATACATCTTCCTCAGGGAACTTAAGCTTAGAACTGAAATTTCGGATACCTTGTTCATTTTTTACAGATCCCGTCATTTTGAAAATTATATTTAGTAGTCCAGGTGCTTAAAAAACATCTTGCTCAGGGAACTTAAGCTGAGAACTGAAATATAAGATATCCCAATGGTATTTCAGTGGTCCAGTCATTCTAAAAATTATATCTAGTAGTCCAAGTGCCTAAAATACATCTTCCTCAGGGAACTTAAGCTGAGAACTGAAAATAAAGATACCTAGTTCATATTTTAGAGATCCCGTCATTTTGAAAATTATATTTAGTAGTCCAGGTGCTTAAAATACATCTTCCTCAGGGAACTTAAGCTGAGAACTGAAAATTCAGATACCTAGTTTATATTTTAGAGATCCCGTCATTTTAAAAATTATATTTAGTAGTCCAGGTGCTTAAAAAACATCTTCCTCAGGGAACTTAAGCTGAGAACTGAAAATAAAGATACCTAGTTCATATTTTAGAGATCCCGTCATTTTGAAAATTATATTTAGTAGTCCAGGTGCTTAAAATACATCTTCCTCAGGGAACTTAAGCGGAGAACTGAAAATTCAGATACCTAGTTTATATTTTAGAGATCCCGTCATTTTGAAAATTATATTTAGTAGTCCAGGTGCTTAAAAAACATCTTCCTCAGGGAACTTAAGCTAAGAACTGAAATATACGATATCCGAATGGTATTTCAGTGGTCCAGTCATTCTAAAAATTATATCTAGTAGTCCAAGTGCCTAAAATACATCTTCCTCAGGGAACTTAAGCTGAGAACTGAAAATTAAAATACCTAGTTCATATTTTAGAGATCCCGTCATTTTGAAAATTATATTTAGTAGTCCAGGTGCTTAAAAAACATCTTCTTCAGGGAACTTAAGCTGAGAACTGAAAATTAAGATACCTAGTTCATATTTTAGAGATCCCGTCATTTTGAAAATTATATTTAGTAGTCCAGGTGCTTAAAATACATCTTCCTCAAGGAACTTAAGCTAAGAACTGAAAATTCGGATACCTTGTTCATTCTTTACAGATCCCGTCATTTTGAAAATTATATTTAGTAATCCAGGTGCTTAAAAAACATCTTGCTCAGGGAACTTAAGCTGAGAACTGAAATATAAGATATCCCAATGGTATTTCAGTGGTCCAGTCATTCTAAAAATTATATCTAGTAATCCAAGTGCCTAAAATACATCTTCCTCAGGGAACTTAAGCTGAGAACTAAAAATAAAGATACCTAGTTCATATTTTAGAGATCACGTCATTTTGAAAATTATATTTAGTAGTCCAGGTGCTTAAAATACATCTTCCTCAGGGAACTTAAGCTAAGAACTGAAATATACGATATCCGAATGGTATTTGAGTGTTCCAGTCATTCTATAAATTATATCTTGTAGTCCAAGTGCTTAAAATACAACTTCCTCAGGGAACTTAAGCTGAGAACTGAAAATAAAGATACCTAGTTCATATTTTAGAGATCCCGTCATTTTGAAAATTATACTTAATAGTCCAGGTACTTAAAAAACACCTTCCTTAGGGAACTTAAGCTGAGAACTGAAAATTCAGATTCCTTGTTCACATTTTAGAGATCCCGTCATTTTCAAAATTATATTTAGCAGTCCAGGTGCTTAAAAAACATCCTCTTCAGGGAACTTAAGCTGAGAACTGAAAATTAAGATACCTAGTTTATATTTTAGAGATCCCGACATTCTAAAAATTATATCTAGCAGTCCAAATGCCTAAAATACATCTACCTCAGGGAACTTAAGCTGAGAACTGAAAATTAAAATACCTAGTTTATATTTTAGAGATCCCGTCATTTTGAAAATTATATTTAGTAGTCCAGGTGCTTAAAAAACATCTTCTTCAGGGAACTTAATCTGAGAACTGAAATTTAAGATATCCGAATGGTATTTCAGTGGTCCAGTCATTCTAAAAATTATATCTAGTAGTCCAAGTGCCTAAAATACATCTTCCTCAGGGAACTTAAGCTGAGAACTGAAAAATAAAATACATAGTTCATATTTTAGAGATCCCGTCATTTTGAAAATTATATTTAGTAGGCCAGGTGCTTAAAAAACATCATCTTCAGGGAACTTAAGCTAAGAACTGAAATATACGATATCCGAATGGTATTTCAGTGGTCCAGTCATTCTAAAAATTATATCTAGTAGTCCAAGTGCCTAAAATACATCTTCCTCAGGGAACTTAAGCTGAGAACTGAAAATAAAGATACCTAGTTCATATTTTAGAGATCCCGTCATTTTGAAAATTATATTTAGTAGTCCAGGTGCTTAAAATACATCTTCCTCATGGAACTTAAGCGGAGAACTGAAAATTCAGATACCTAGTTTATATTTTAGAGATCCCGTCATTTTGAAAATTATATTTAGTAGTCCAGGTGCTTAAAAAAAATCTTCCTCAGGGAACTTAAGCTGAGAAATGCAAATTAAGATACCCTGTTCATATTTAAGACAAGCCGTCATTTATAAAAATATATTTACTAGTCCAGGTTCTTAAAAAAAATTCTTCCTCAGGGAACTTAAGCTGAGAACTGAAATTTAAGATATCCGAATGGAATTTCAGTGGTCCAGTCATTTTAAAAATTATATCTAGTAGTAAAGTGCCTAAAATACATCTTCCTCAGGGAACTTAAGCTGAGAACTAAAAATTAATATACCTAGTTCATATTTTAGAGATCCCGTCATTTTGAAAATTATATTTAGTAGTCCAGGTGCTTAAAAAACATCATCTTCAGGGAACTTAAGCTAAGAACTGAAATATACGATATCCGAATGGTATTTCAGTGGTCCAGTCATTCTAAAAATTATATATAGTAGTCCAAGTGCCTAAAATACATCTTCCTCAGGGAACTTAAGCTTAGAACTGAAAATTAAGATACCTAGTTCATATTTTAGAGATCCCGTCATTTTGAGAATTATATATAGTATCCAGGTGCTTAAAATACATGTTCCTCAGGGAATTTAAGCTGAGAACTGAAAATTAAGATACCTAGTTTATATTGTAGAGATCCCGTCATTTTGAAAGTTAATTCTATTAGTCCAGGTGCTTAAAAAACATCTTCCTCAGGGAACTTGAGCCGAGAACTGGAAATTAAGATAGCTAGTTTATATTGTAGAGATCCCGTCATTTTGAAAATTATATGTAGTTGTCCAGGTGCTTAAAAAACATCTTCCTCAGGGAAATTAAGCTGAGAACTGAAAATTCATATACCTTGTTCATATTTAACAGATCCCGTCATTTAGAAAATTATATTTAATTGTCCGGGTGCTTAAAAAAAAATCTTACTCAGGGAACTTAAGCTGAGAACTGAAATTTAAGATATCCGAATCGTATTTCAGTGGTCCAGTCATTCTAAAGATTATATCTAGTTGTCCAAGAGCCTAAAATACATCTTCCTCAGGGAACTTAAGCTGAGAACTGAAATTGAAGATACCTAGTTCATATTTTAGAGATCCCGTCATTTCAAAAATTATATTTAGTAGTCCAGGTGCTTAAAAAACATAATCTTCAGGGAACTTAAGCTAAGAACTGAAATATACGATATCCGAAAGGTATTTCAGTGGTCCAGTCATTCTAAAAGTTATATCTAGTATTCGAAGTGCCTAAAATACATCTTCCTCAGGGAACTTAAGCTGAGAACTGAAAACTAAATTACCTAGTTTATATTTTAGAGATCTCGTCATTTTAAAAATTATATTTAGTAGTACAGGTGCTTAAAAAACATCCTCTTCAGGAAACTTAAGCTGAGAACTGAAAATTCAGATACCTCGTTCATATTTAAGAGATCCCGTCATTTTGAGAATTATATTTAGTAATCCAGGTGCTTAAAAAACATCTTCCTCAGGGAACTTAATCTGAGAACTGAAAATTCAGATACCTTGTACATATTTTAGAGATCCCGTCATTTTGAAAAATATAATTTGTAGTCCAGGTGCTTAAAAAAGATCTTGATCAGGGAACTTAAGCTAAGAACTGAAAATTCCGATACCCAGTTTATATTTTAGAGAAGTCTTCATTTTGAAAATCATATTTAGTAGTCCAGGTACTTAAAAAAACATCTTGCTCAGGGAACTTAAGCTGAGAACTGAAAATTCAGATACCCAGTTTATATTTTAGAGAAGTCTTCATTTTGGAAATTATATTTAGTAGTCCAGGTGCTTAAAAAACATCTTGATCAGGGAACATAAGCTAAGAACTGAAATATAAGATATCCGAATGGTATTTCAGTGGTCCAGTCATTCTATAAATTAAATCTAGTAGTCCAAGTGCTTAAAATACAACTTCCTCAGGGAACTTAAGCTGAGAACTGAAAATAAAGATACCTAGTTCATATTTTAGAGATCCCGACATTTTGAAAATTATATTTAGTAGTCCAGGTGCTTAAAATACATCTTCCTCCGGGAACTTAAGCTGAGAACGTAAAATTCAGATACCTTGTTCATTTTTTACAGATCCCGTCATTTTGAAAATTATAATTAGTAGTTCAAGTGCCTAAAATAAATCTTCCTCAGGGAACTTAAGCTGAGAACTGAAAATTCAGATACCTAGTTCATATTTAAGAGATCTCGACATTTTGAAAATTATATTTAGTAGTCCAGGTGCTTAAAATACATCTTTCTCAGGGATCTTAAGCTGAGAACTTAAAATCCGGATACCTTGTTCATTTTTCACAGATCCCGTCATTTTGAAAATTATATTTAGTAGTCCAAGTGCCTAAAATACATCTTCCTCAGTTAACTTAAGCTGAGAACTGAAAATTCAGATACCTTGTTCATATTTAAGAGATCTCGACATTTTGAAAATTATATTTAGTAGTCCAGGTACTTAAAAAACATCTTCCTCAGGGAACTTGAGCTGAGAACTGAAAATTCAGATACCTAGTTTATATTTTAGAGATCCCGTCATTTTGAAAATTATATTTAGTAGTCCAGGTACTTAAAAAAACATCTTCCTCAGGGAACTTGAGCTGAGAACTGAAAATTAAGATACCTAGTTTATATTTTAGAGATCCCGTCATTTTGAAAATTATATGTAGTTGTCCAGGTGCTTAAAAAACACCATCCTCAGGGAACTTAAGCTAAGAACTAAAATATACGATATCCGAATGGTATTTCAGTGGTCCAGTCATTCTAAAAATTATATCTAGTAGTCGAAGTGCCTAAAATACATCTTTCTCAGGGAACTTAATCTGAGAACTGAAAATAAAGATACCTAGTTCATATTTTAGTGATCCCGACATTTTGAAAATTATATTTAGTAGTCCAGGTGCTTAAAATACATCTTCCTCCGGAAACTTAAGCTGAGAACTTAAAATTCAGATACCTTGTTCATTTTTTACAGATCCCGTCATTTTGAAAATTATATCTAGTAGTTCAAGTGCCTAAAATAAATCTTCCTCAGGGAACTTAAGCTGAGAACTGAAAATTCAGATACTTAGTTCATATTTAAGAGATCTCGACATTTTGAAAATTATATTTAGTAGTCCAGGTGCTTAAAAAACATCTTCTTCAGGGAACTTAAGCTGAGAACTGAAAATTCAGATACCTAGTTTATATTTTAGAGATCCCGTCATTTTGAAAATTATATTTAGTAGTCCAGGTACTTAAAAAACATCTTCCTCAGGGAACTTGAGCTGAGAACTGAAAATTAAGATACCTAGTTCATATTTTAGAGATCCCGACATTTTGAAAATTATATTTAGTAGTCCAGGTGCTTAAAATACATCTTCCTCAGGGAACTTAAGCTGAGAACTGAAAATTCAGATACCTTGTTCATTTTTTACAGATCCCGTCATTTTGAAAATTATATTTAGTAGTCCAGGTGCTTAAAAAACATCTTGCTCAGGGATCTTAAGCGGAGAACTGAAAATTCAGATACCTAGTTTATATTTTAGAGATCCCGTCATTTTAAAAATTATATTTAGTAGTCCAAGTGCTTAAAATACAACTTCCTCACGGAACTTAAGCTGAGAACTGAAAATAAAGATACCTTGTTCATATTTTAGAGATCCCGTCATTTAAACAATTATATTTAGTTGTCCAGGTGCTTAAAAAAAAATCTTCGTCAGGGAACTTAAACTGAGAACTGAAATTTAAGATATCCGAATGGTATTTCAGTGGTCCAGTCATTCTAAAAATTATATCTAGTAGTCCAAGTGCCTAAAATACATCTACCTCAGGGAACTTAAGCTGAGAACTAAAAATTAAAATACCTAGTTCATATTTTAGAGATCCCGTCATTTTGAAAATTATATTTAGTAGGCCAGGTGCTTAAAAAACATCTTCTTCAGGGAACTTAAGCTAAGAACTGAAAATTCAGATACCTTGTTCATATTTAAGAGATCCCCTCATTTTGAAAAATATAATTAGTAGTCCAGGTGCTTAAAATACATCTTCCACCGGAAACTTAAGCTGAGAACTGAAAATTCAGATACCCAGTTTATATTTTAGAGATCCCATCATTTTGAAAATTATATTTAGTAGGCCAGGTGCTTAAAAAACATCATCTTCAGGGAACTTAAGCTAAGAACTGAAATATACGATATCCGAATGGTATTTCAGTGGTCCAGTCATTCTAAAAATTATATCTAGTAGTCGAAGTGCCTAAAATACATCTTCCTCAGGGAACTTAAGCTGAGAACTGAAAATAAAGATACCTAGTTCATATTTTAGTGATCCCGACATTTTGAAAATTATATTTAGTAGTCCAGGTGCTTAAAATACATCTTCCACCGGAAACTTAAGCTGAGAACTGAAAATTCAGATACCCAGTTTATATTTAAGAGATCCCATCATTTTGAAAATTATATTTAGTAGTCCAGGTGCTTAAAAAACATCTTGCTCAGGGAACTTAAGCTGAGAACTGAAAATTCAGATACCCAGATTATATTTTAGAGATCCCGTCATTTTGAAAATTATATTTAGTAGTCCAGGTGCTTAAAAAACATCTTGATCAGGGAACGTAAGCTAAGAACTGAAATATAAGATATCCGAATGGTATTTCAGTGGTCCAGTCATTCTATAAATTAAATCTAGTAGTCCAAGTGCTTAAAATACAACTTCCTCAGGGAACTTAAGCTGAGAACTGAAAATAAAGATACCTAGTTCATATTTTAGTGATCCCGACATTTTGAAAATTATATTTAGTAGTCCAGGTGCTTAAAATACATCTTCCACCGGAAACTTAAGCTGAGAACTGAAAATTCAGATACCCAGTTTATATTTAAGAGATCCCATCATTTTGAGAATTATATTTAGTAGTCCAGGTGCTTAGAAAACCTCTTGCTCAGGAAACTTAAGCTGAGAACTGAAAATTCAGATACCCAGATTATATTTTAGAGATCCCGTCATTTTGGAAATTATATTTAGTAGTCCAGGTGCTTAAAAAACATCTTGATCAGGGAACTTAAGCTAAGAACTGAAATATAAGATATCCGAATGGTATTTCAGTGGTCCAGTCATTCTAAAAATTATATCTAGTAGTCCAAGTGCCTAAAATACATCTACCTCAGGGAACTTAAGCTGAGAACTAAAAATTAAAATACCTAGTTCATATTTTAGAGATCCCGTCATTTTGAAAATTATATTTAGTAGGCCAGGTGCTTAAAAAACATCTTCTTCAGGGAACTTAAGCTAAGAACTGAAAATTCAGATAACTTGTTCATATTTAAGGGATCCCGTCATTTTTAAAATTATATCTAGTAGTCCAGGTGCTTAAAAAACATCTTCTTCAGGGAACTTAAGTTGAGAACTAAAAATTAAAATACCTAGTTCATATTTTAGAGATCCCGTCATTTTAAAAATTATATTTAGTAGGCCAGGTGCTTAAAAAATATCATCTTCAGGGAACTTAAGCTAAGAACTGAAATATACGATATCCGAATGGTATTTCAGTGGTCCAGTCATTCTAAAAATTATATCTAGTAGTCTAAGTGCCTAAAATACATCTTCCTCAGGGAACTTAAGCTGAGAACTGAAAATAAAGATACCTAGTTCATATTTTGGAGATCCCGACATTTTGAAAATTATATTTAGTAGTCCAGGTGCTTAAAATACATCTTCCACCGGAAACTTAAGCTGAGAACTGAAAATTCAGATACCCAGTTTATATTTAAGAGATCCCATCATTTTGAGAATTATATTTAGTAGTCCAGGTGCTTAGAAAACCTCTTGCCCAGGAAACTTAAGCTGAGAACTGAAAATTCAGATACCCAGATTATATTTTAGAGATCCCGTCATTTTGAAAATTATATTTAGTAGTCCAGGTGCTTAAAAAACATCTTGATCAGGGAACTTAAGCTAAGAACTGAAATATAAGATATCCGAATGGTATTTCAGTGGTCCAGTCATTCTATAAATTATATCTAGTAGTCCAAGTGCTTAAAATACAACTTCCTCAGGGAACGTCAGCTGAGAACTGAAAATAAAGATACCTAGTTCATATGTTAGAGATCCCGACATTTTGAAAATTATATTTAGTAGTCCAGGTGCTTAAAATACATCTTCCTCCGGAAACTTAAGCTGAGAACTGAAAATTCAGATACCTTGTTCATTTTTTACAGATCCCGTCATTTTGAAAATTATATTTAGTAGTCCAGGTGCTTAAAAAACATCTTGCTCAGGGATCTTAAGCGGAGAACTGAAAATTCAGATACCTAGTTTATATTTTAGAGATCCCGTCATTTTGAAAATTATATTTAGTAGCCCAGGTGCTTAAAAAACATCTTCCTCAGGGAACTTAAGCTAAGAACTGAAACATACGATATCCGAATGGTATTTCGGTGGTCCAGTCATTCTAAAAATTATATCTAGTAGTCCAAGTGCCTAAAATACATCTTCCTCAGGGAACTTAAGCTGAGAACTGAAAATTAAAAAAATTAAAAGTTCATATTTTAGAGATACCGTCATTTTAAAAATTATATTTAGTAGTCCATTTTCTTAAAAAACATCCTCTTCAGGGAACTTAAGCTGAGAACTGAAAATTCAGATTCCTTGTTCATATTTTAGAGATCCCGTCATTTTGAGAATTATATTTAGTAGTCCAGGTGCTTAAAAAACATCTTCCTCAGGGAACATAGGCTGAGAACTGAAAATTCAGATACCTTGTACATATTTTAGAGATCCCGTCATTTTGAAAAATATAATTTGTAGTCCAGGTGCTTAAAAAAGATCTTGATCAGGGAACTTAAGCTAAGAACTGAAAATTCAGATACCCAGTTTATATTTTAGAGAAGTCTTCATTTTGAAAATCATATTTAGTAGTCCAGGTACTTAAAAAACATCTTGCTCAGGGAACTTAAGCTGAGAACTGAAAATTCAGATACCCAGTTTATATTTTAGAGAAGTCTTCATTTTGGAAATTATAATTAGTAGTCCAGGTGCTTAAAAAACATCTTGCTCAGGGAACTTGAGCGGAGAACTGAAAATTCAGATACCTAGTTTATATTTTAGAGATCCCGTCATTTTGAAAATTATATTTAGTAGCCCAGGTGCTTAAAAAACATCTTCCTCAGGGAACTTAAGCTAAGAACTGAAATATAAGATATCCGAATGGTATTTCGGTGGTCCAGTCATTCTAAAAATTATATCTAGTAGTTGCAGTGCCTAAAATACATCTTCCTCAGGGAACTTAAGCTGAGAACTGAAAATTAAAATAACTAGTTCATATTTTAGAGATCCCGTCATTTTAAAAATTATATTTAGTAGTCCAGGTGCTTAAAAAACATCCTCTTCAGGGAACTTAAGCTGAGAACTGAAAATTCAGATACCTTGTTCATATTTAAGAGATCCCGTCATTTTGATAATTATATTTAGTAGTGCAGGTGCCTAAAAAACATCTTCCTCATGGAACTTAATTTGAGAACTGAAAATTCAGATACCTTGTACATATTTTAGAGATCCCGTCATTTTGAAAAATATAATTTGTAGTCCAGGTGCTTAAAAAAGATCTTGATCAGGGAACTTAAGCTAAGAACTGAAAATTCAGATACCCAGTTTATATTTTAGAGAAGTCTTCATTTTGAAAATCATATTTAGTAGTCCAGGTACTTAAAAAACATCTTGCTCAGGGAACTTAAGCTGAGAACTGAAAATTCAGATACCCAGTTTATATTTTAGAGAAGTCTTCATTTTGGAAATTATATTTAGTAGTCCAGGTGCTTAAAAAACATCTTGATCAGGGAACATAAGCTAAGAACTGAAATATAAGATATCCGAATGGTATTTCAGTGGTCCAGTCATTTTAAAAATTATATTTAGTAGTCCAAGTGCTTAAAATACAACTTCCTCACGGAACTTAAGCTGAGAACTGAAAATAAAGATACCTAGTTCATATTTTAGAGATCCCGACATTTTGAAAATTATATTTAGTAGTCCAGGTGCTTAAAATACATCTTCCACGGGGACCTTAAGCTGAGAACGTAAAATTCAGATACCTTGTTCATTTTTTACAGATCCCGTCATTTTGAAAATTATAATTAGTAGTTCAAGTGCCTAAAATACATCTTCCTCAGGGAACTTAAGCTGAGAACTGAAAATTCAGATACCTAGTTGATATTTTAGAGATCCCGTCATTTTGAAAAATATATTTAGTAGTCCAGGTGCTTAAAATACATCTTCCTCAGGGAACTTAAGCTGAGAAATGAAAATTCGGATACCTCGTTCATTTTTTACAGATCCCGTCATTATGAAAATTATATCTAGTAGTTCAAGTGCCTAAAATAAATCTTCCTCAGGGAACTTAAGCTGAGAACTGAAAATTCAGATACCTAGTTCATATTTAAGAGATCTCGACATTTTGAAAATTATATTTAGTAGTCCAGGTACTTAAAAAACATCTTCCTCAGGGAACTTAAGCTGAGAACTGAAAATTCAGATACCTAGTTTATATTTTAGAGATCCCGTCATTTTGAAAATTATATTTAGTAGTCCAGGTGCTTAAAAAACATCTTCCTCAGGGAACTTAAGCTGAGAACTGAAAATTCAGATACCTAGTTTATATTTTAGAGATCCCGTCATTTTGAAAATTATATTTAGTAGTCCAGGTGCTTAAAAAACATCATCTTCAGGGAACTTAAGCTAAGAACTGAAATATACGATATCCCAATGGTATTTCAGTTGTCCAGTCATTCTAAAAATTATATCTAGTAGTCGAAGTGCCTAAAATACATCTTTGTCAGGGAACTTAAGCTGAGAACTGAAAATAAAGATACCTAGTTCATATTTTAGAGATCCCGACATTTTGAAAATTATATTCAGAAGTCCAGGTGCTTGAAATACATCTTCCTCAGGGAACTTAAGCTGAGAACTGAAAATTCAGATACCTTGTTCATTTTTTACAGATCCCGTCATTTTGAAAATTATATTTAGTAGTCCAGGTGCTTAAAAAACATCTTGCTCAGGGATCTTAAGCGGAGAACTGAAAATTCAGATACATAGTTTATATTTTAGAGATCCCGTGATTTTGAAAATTATATTTAGTAGTCCAGGTACTTAAAAAACATCTTCCTCAGGGAACTTAAGCTGAGAACTGAAAATTCATATACCTTGTTCATATTTAACAGATCCCGTCATTTAGAAAATTATATTTAATTGTCCAGGTGCTTAAAAAAAAATCTTCCTCAGGGAACTTAAGCTGAGAACTGAAATTTAAGATATCCGAATGGTATTTCAGTGGTCCAGTCATTCTAAAAATTATATCTAGTATTCCAAGTGCCTAAAATACATCTACCTCAGGGAACTTAAGCTGAGAACTAAAAATTAAAATACCTAGTTCATATTTTAGAGATCCCGTCATTTTGAAAATTATATTTAGTAGGCCAGGTGCTTAAAAAACATCTTCTTCAGGGAACTTAAGCTAAGAACTGAAAATTCAGATACCTTGTTCATATTTAAGAGATCCCGTCATTTTGAAAATTATATTTAGTAGGCCAGGTGCTTAAAAAACATCATCTTCAGGGAACTTAAGCTAAGAACTGAAATATACGATATCCGAATGGTATTTCAGTGGTCCAGTCATTCTAAAAATTATATCTAGTAGTCGAAGTGCCTAAAATACATCTTCCTCAGGGAACTTAAGCTGAGAACTGAAAATAAAGATACCTAGTTCATATTTTAGAGATCCCGTCATTTTAAAAATTATATTTAGTAGTACAGGTGCTTAAAAAACATCCTCTTCAGGAAACTTAAGCTGAGAACTGAAAATTCAGATACCTTGTTCATATTTAAGAGATCCCGTCACTTTGAGAATTATATTTAGTAGTCCAGGTGCTTAAAAACATCTTGCTCAGGGAACATAAGCTGAGAACTGAAAATTCAGATACCCAGTTTATATTTTAGAGATCCCGTCAGTTTGAAAATTATATTTAGTAGTCCAGGTGCTTAAAAAACATCTTGATCAGGGAACTTAAGCTAAGAACTGAAATATAAGATATCCGAATGGTATTTCAGTGGTCCAGTCATTCTATAAATTATATCTAGTAGTCCAAGTGCTTAAAATACAACTTCCTCACGGAACTTAAGCTGAGAACTGAAAATAAAGATACCTAGTTCATATTTTAGAGATCCCGACATTTTGAAAATTATATTTAGTAGTCCAGGTGCTTAAAATACATCTTCCTCAGGGAACTTAAGCTGAGAACTGAAAATTCAGATACCTTGTTCATTTTTCACAGATCCCGTCATTTTGAAAATTATATTTAGTAGTCCAGGTGCTTAAAAAACATCTGGCTCAGGGATCTTAAGCGGAGAACTGAAAATTCAGATACCTAGTTTATATTTTAGAGATCCCGTCATTTTGAAAATTATATTTAGTAGTCCAGGTGCTTAAAAAACATCTTCCTCAGGGAACTTAAGCTAAGAACTGAAACATACGATATCCCAATGGTATTTCGGTAGTCCAGTCATTCTAAAAATTATATTTAGTAGTCTAAGTGCCTAAAATACATCTTCCTCAGGGAACTTAAGCTGAGAACTGAAAATTAAGATACCTAGTTCATATTTTAGAGATCCCGTCATTTTAAAAATTATATTTAGTAGTCCAGGTGCTTAAAAAACATCCTCTTCAGGGAACTTAAGCTGAGAACTGAAAATTCAGATTCCTTGTTCATATTTTAGAGATCCCGTCATTTAGGAAATTATATTTAGTAGTCCAGGTGCTTAAAAAAAAATTTTCCTCAGGGAACTTAAGCTGAGAACTGAAAATTAAGATTCCTAGTTCATATTTTAGAGATCCCGTCATTTTAAAAATTATATTTAGTAGTACAGGTGCTTAAAAAACATCCTCTTCAGGAAACTTAAGCTGAGAACTGAAAATTCAGATACCTTGTTCATATTTAAGAGATCCCGTCACTTTGAGAATTATATTTAGTAGTCCAGGTGCTTAAAAAACATCTTCCACAGGGAAGTTAAGCTCAGGACTGAAAATTCACATACCTTGTTCATATTTAACAGATCCCGTCATTTAGAAAATTATATTTAGTTGTCCAGGTGCTTAAAAAAAAATCTTCCTCAGGGAAGTTAAGCTGAGAACTGAAATTTAAGATATCCGAATGGTATTTCAGTGGTCCAGTCATTCTAAAAATGTTATCTAGTAGTCCAAGTGCCTAAAATAGATCTACCTCAGGGAACTTAAGCTGAGAACTAAAAATTAAAATACCTTGTTCATATTTTAGAGATCCCGTCATTTTGAAAATTATATTTAGTAGGCCAGGTGCTTAAAAAACATCTTCTTCAGGGAACTTAAGCTAAGAACTGAAAATTCAGATACCTTGTTCATATTTAAGAGATCTCGACATTTTGAAAATTATATTTAGTAGTCCAGGTGCTTAAAATACATCTTTCTCAGGGAACTTAAGCTGAGAACTTAAAATTCAGATACCTAGTTCATATTTTAGAGATCCCGTCATTTTAAAAATTATATTTAGTAGTACAGGTGCTTAAAAAACATCCTCTTCAGGAAACTTAAGCTGAGAACTGAAAATTCAGATACCTCGTTCATATTTAAGAGATCCCATCATTTTGAGAATTATATTTAGTAGTCCAGGTGCTTAAAAAACATCTTCCTCAGGGAACTTAAGCTAAGAACTGAAAATTCATATACCTTGTTCATATTTAACAGATCCCGTCATTTAGAAAATTATATTTAGTTGTCCAGGTGCTTAAAAAAAAATCTTCCTCAGGGAAGTTAAGCTGAGAACTGAAATTTAAGATATCCGAATGGTATTTCAGTGGTCCAGTCATTCTATAAATTAAATCTAGTAGTCCAAGTGCTTAAAATACAACTTCCTCAGGGAACTTAAGCTGAGAACTGAAAATAAAGATACCTAGTTCATATTTTAGAGATCCCGACATTTTGAAAATTATATTTAGTAGTCCAGGTGCTTAAAATACATCTTCCTCCGGGAACTTAAGCGGAGAACGTAAAATTCAGATACCTTGTTCATTTTTTACAGATCCCGTCATTTTGAAAATTATAATTAGTAGTTCAAGTGCCTAAAATAAATCTTCCTCAGGGAACTTAAGCTGAGAACTGAAAATTCAGATACCTAGTTCATATTTAAGAGATCTCGACATTTTGAAAATTATATTTAGTAGTCCAGGTGCTTAAAATACATCTTCCTCAGGGAACTTAAGCTGAGAACTTAAAATCCGGATACCTTGTTCATTTTTCACAGATCCCGTCATTTTGAAAATTATATTTAGTAGTCCAAGTGCCTAAAATACATCTTCCTCAGTTAACTTAAGCTGAGAACTGAAAATTCAGATACCTTGTTCATATTTAAGAGATATCGTCATTTTGATAATTATATTTAGTAGTCCAGGTACTTAAAAAACATCTTCCTCAGGGAACTTAAGCTGAGAACTGAAAATTCAGATACCTAGTTTATATTTTAGAGATCCCGTCATTTTGAAAATTATATTTAGTAGTCCAGGTACTTAAAAAACATCTTCCTCAGGGAACTTAAGCTGAGAACTGGAAATTAAGATAGCTAGTTTATATTGTAGAGATCCCGTCATTTTGAAAATTATATGTAGTTGTTCAGGTGCTTAAAAAACATCATCCTCAGGGAACTTAAGCTAAGAACTAAAATATACGATATCCGAATGGTATTTCAGTGGTCCAGTCATTCTAAAAATTATATCTAGTAGTCGAAGTGCCTAAAATACATCTTTCTCAGGGAACTTAATCTGAGAACTGAAAATAAAGATACCTAGTTCATATTTTAGTGATCCCGACATTTTGAAAATTATATTTAGTAGTCCAGGTGCTTAAAATACATCTTCCTCCGGAAACTTAAGCTGAGAACTTAAAATTCAGATACCTTGTTCATTTTTTACAGATCCCGTCATTTTGAAAATTATATCTAGTAGTTCAAGTGCCTAAAATAAATCTTCCTCAGGGAACTTAAGCTGAGAACTGAAAATTCAGATACTTAGTTCATATTTAAGAGATCTCGACATTTTGAAAATTATATTTAGTAGTCCAGGTGCTTAAAAAACATCTTCTTCAGGGAACTTAAGCTGAGAACTGAAAATTCAGATACCTAGTTTATATTTTAGAGATCCCGTCATTTTGAAAATTATATTTAGTAGTCCAGGTACTTAAAAAACATCTTCCTCAGGGAACTTAAGCTGAGAACTGAAAATAAAGATACCTAGTTCATATTTTAGAGATCCCGACATTTTGAAAATTATATTTAGTAGTCCAGGTGCTTAAAATACATCTTCCTCAGGGAACTTAAGCTGAGAACTGAAAATTCAGATACCTTGTTCATTTTTTACAGATCCCGTCATTTTGAAAATTATATTTAGTAGTCCAGGTGCTTAAAAAACATCTTGCTCAGGGATCTTAAGCGGAGAACTGAAAATTCAGATACCTAGTTTATATTTTAGAGATCCCGTCATTTTGAAAATTATATTTAGTAGTCCAGGTGCTTAAAATACAACTTCCTCACGGAACTTAAGCTGAGAACTGAAAATTCATATACCTTGTTCATATTTAACAGATCCCGTCATTTAGAAAATTATATTTAATTGTCCAGGTGCTTAAAAAAAAATCTTCCTCAGGGAACTTAAGCTGAGAACTGAAATTTAAGATATCCGAATGGTATTTCAGTGGTCCAGTCATTCTAAAAATTATATCTAGTAGTCCAAGTGCCTAAAATACATCTACCTCAGGGAACTTAAGCTGAGAACTAAAAATTAAAATACCTAGTTCATATTTTAGAGATCCCGTCATTTTGAAAATTATATTTAGTAGGCCAGGTGCTTAAAAAACATCTTCTTCAGGGAACTTAAGCTAAGAACTGAAAATTCAGATAACTTGTTCATATTTAAGGGATCCCGTCATTTTTAAAATTATATTTAGTAGTCCAGGTGCTTAAAATACATCTTCCACCGGAAACTTAAGCTGAGAACTGAAAATTCAGATACCCAGTTTATATTTTAGAGATCCCATCATTTTGAAAATTATATTTAGTAGGCCAGGTGCTTAAAAAACATCATCTTCAGGGAACTTAAGCTAAGAACTGAAATATACGATATCCGAATGGTATTTCAGTGGTCCAGTCATTCTAAAAATTATATCTAGTAGTCCAAGTGCCTAAAATACATCTTCCTCAGGGAACTTAAGCTGAGAACTGAAAATTAAGATACCTAGTTCATATTTTAGTGATCCCGTCATTTTGAAAATTATATTTAGTAGTCCAGGTGCTTAAAATACATCTTCCACCGGAAACTTAAGCTGAGAACTGAAAATTCAGATACCCAGTTTATATTTAAGAGATCCCATCATTTTGAGAATTATATTTAGTAGTCCAGGTGCTTAAAAAACATCTTGCTCAGGAAACTTAAGCTGAGAACTGAAAATTCAGATACCCAGATTATATTTTAGAGATCCCGTCATTTTGGAAATTATATTTAGTAGTCCAGGTGCTTAAAAAACATCTTGATCAGGGAACTTAAGCTAAGAACTGAAATATAAGATATCCGAATGGTATTTCAGTGGTCCAGTCATTCTATAAATTATATCTAGTAGTCCAAGTGCTTAAAATACAACTTCCTCAGGGAACTTAAGCTGAGAACTGAAAATAAAGATACCTAGTTCATATTTTAGTGATCCCGACATTTTGAAAATTATATTTAGTAGTCCAGGTGCTTAAAATACATCTTCCACCGGAAACTTAAGCTGAGAACTGAAAATTCAGATACCCAGTTTATATTTAAGAGATCCCATCATTTTGAGAATTATATTTAGTAGTCCAGGTGCTTAAAAAACATCTTGCTCAGGGAACTTAAGCTGAGAACTGAAAATTCATATACCTAGTTTATATTTTGGAGATCCCGTCATTTTGAAAATTATATTTAGTAGTCCAGGTGCTTAAAAAACATCTTGATCAGGGAACTTAAGCTAAGAACTGAAATATAAGATATCCGAATGGTATTTCAGTGGTCCAGTCATTCTAAAAATTATATCTAGTAGTCCAAGTGCCTTAAATACATCTACCTCAGGGAAATTAAGCTGGGAACTAAAAATTAAAATACCTAGTTCATATTTAAGAGATCCCGACATTTTGTAAATTATATTTAGTAGTCCAGGTGCTTAAAATACATCTTCCTCATTGAACTTAAGCTGAGAACTGAAAATTCAGATACCTTGTTCATATTTTAGAGATCCCGTCATTTTTAAAATTATATCTAGTAGTCCAGGTGCTTAAAAAACATCTTCTTCAGGGAACTTAAGTTGAGAACTAAAAATTAAAATACCTAGTTCATATTTTAGAGATCCCGTCATTTTAAAAATTATATTTAGTAGGCCAGGTGCTTAAAAAATATCATCTTCAGGGAACTTAAGCTAAGAACTGAAATATACGATATCCGAATGGTATTTCAGTGGTCCAGTCATTCTAGATATTATATCTAGTAGTCAAAGTGCCTAAAATACATCTTCCTCAGGGAACTTAAGCTGAGAACTGAAAATAAAGATACCTAGTTCATATTTTAGAGCTCCCGGCATTTTGAAAATTATATTTAGTAGTCCAGGTGCTTAAAATACATCTTCCACAGGGAACTTAAGCTGAGAACTGAAAATTCAGATACCCAGTTTATATTTAAGAGATCCCATCATTTTGAGAATTATATTTAGTAGTCCAGGTGCTTAAAAAACATCTTGCTCGGGGAACTTAAGCTGAGAACTGAAAATTCAGATACCCAGTTTATATTTTAGAGATCCCGTCATTTTGAAAATTATATTTAGTAGTCCAGGTGCTTAAAAAACATCTTGATCAGGGAACTTAAGCTAAGAACTGAAATATAAGATATCCGAATGGTATTTCAGTGGTCCAGTCATTCTATAAATTATATATAGTAGTCCAAGTGCTTAAAATACAACTTCCTCAGGGAACTTAAGCTGAGAACTGAAAATAAAGATACCTAGTTCATATTTTAGTGATCCCGACATTTTGAAAATTATATTTAGTAGTCCAGGTGCTTAAAATACATCTTCCTCCGGAAACTTAAGCTGAGAACTGAAAATTCAGATACCTTGTTCATTTTTTACAGATCCCGTCATTTTGAAAATTATATTTAGTAGTCCAGGTGCTTAAAAAACATCTTGCTCAGGGATCTTAAGCGGAGAACTGAAAATTCAGATACCTAGTGTATATTTTAGAGATCCCGTCATTTTGAAAATTATATTTAGTAGCCCAGGTGCTTAAAAAACATCTTCCTCGGGGAACTTAAGCTAAGAACTGAAAAATACGATATCCGAATGGTATTTCGGTGGTCCAGTCATTCTAAAAATTATATCTAGTAGTCGTAGTGCCTAAAATACATCTTCCTCAGGGAACTTAAGCTGAGAACTGAAAATTAAGATAACTTCTTCATATTTTAGTGATCCCGTCATTTTAAAAATTATATTTATTACTCCAGGTTCTTAAAAATCATCCTCTTCAGGGAACTTAAGCTGAGAACTGAAAATTCAGATACCTCGTTCATATTTAAGAGATCCCGTCATTTTGAGAATTATATTTAGTAATCCAGGTGCTTAAAAAACATCTTCCTCAGGGAACTTAATCTGAGAACTGAAAATTCAGATACCTTGTACATATTTTAGAGATCCCGTCATTTTGAAAAATATAATTTGTAGTCCAGGTGCTTAAAAAAGATCTTGATCAGGGAACTTAAGCTAAGAACTGAAAATTCAGATACCCAGTTTATATTTTAGAGAAGTCTTCATTTTGAAAATCATATTTAGTAGTCCAGGTACTTAAAAAACATCTTGCTCAGGGAACTTAAGCTGAGAACTGAAAATTCAGATACCCAGTTTATATTTTAGAGAAGTCTTCATTTTGGAAATTATATTTAGTAGTCCAGGTGCTTAAAAAACATCTTGATCAGGGAACATAAGCTAAGAACTGAAATATAAGATATCCGAATGGTATTTCAGTGGTCCAGTCATTTTAAAAATTATATTTAGTAGTCCAAGTGCTTAAAATACAACTTCCTCACGGAACTTAAGCTGAGAACTGAAAATAAAGATACCTAGTTCATATTTTAGAGATCCCGACATTTTGAAAATTATATTTAGTAGTCCAGGTGCTTAAAATACATCTTCCTCAGGGAACTTAAGCTGAGAACGTAAAATTCAGATACCTTGTTCATTTTTTACAGATCCCGTCATTTTGAAAATTATAATTAGTAGTTCAAGTGCCTAAAATAAATCTTCCTCAGGGAACTTAAGCTGAGAACTGAAAATTCAGATACCTAGTTGATATTTTAGAGATCCCGTCATTTTGAAAAATATATTTAGTAGTCCAGGTGCTTAAAATACATCTTCCTCAGGGAACTTAAGCTGAGAAATGAAAATTCGGATACCTTGTTCATTTTTTACAGATCCCGTCATTATGAAAATTATATCTAGTAGTTCAAGTGCCTAAAATAAATCTTCCTCAGGGAACTTAAGCTGAGAACTGAAAATTCAGATACCTAGTTCATATTTAAGAGATCTCGACATTTTGAAAATTATATTTAGTAGTCCAGGTGCTTAAAAAACATCTTCTTCAGGGAACTTAAGCTGAGAACTGAAAATTCAGATACCTAGTTTATATTTTAGAGATCCCGTCATTTTGAAAATTATATTTAGTAGTCCAGGTACTTAAAAAACATCTTCCTCAGGGAACTTAAGCTGAGAACTGAAAATTCAGATACCTAGTGTATATTTTAGAGATCCCGTCATTTTGAAAATTATATTTAGTAGTCCAGGTGCTTAAAAAACATCATCTTCAGGGAACTTAAGCTAAGAACTGAAATATACGATATCCCAATGGTATTTCAGTGGTCCAGTCATTCTAAAAATTATATCTAGTAGTCGAAGTGCCTAAAATACATCTTTCTCAGGGAACTTAAGCTGAGAACTGAAAATAAAGATACCTAGTTTATATTTTAGAGATCCCGACATTTTGAAAATTATATTCAGAAGTCCAGG
Source organism: Diplolepis rosae (assembly GCA_030998225.1). NCBI lineage: Eukaryota > Metazoa > Arthropoda > Insecta > Hymenoptera > Diplolepididae > Diplolepis > Diplolepis rosae. The sequence goes on along the minus strand of JAPYXD010000158.1, from coordinate 1,465,898 downwards.
TGCTTGAAATACATCTTCCTCAGGGAACTTAAGCTGAGAACTGAAAATTCAGATACCTTGTTCATTTTTTACAGATCCCGTCATTTTGAAAATTATATTTAGTAGTCCAGGTGCTTAAAAAACATCTTGCTCAGGGATCTTAAGCGGAGAACTGAAAATTCAGATACATAGTTTATATTTTAGAGATCCCGTGATTTTGAAAATTATATTTAGTAGTCCAGGTACTTAAAAAACATCTTCCTCAGGGAACTTAAGCTGAGAACTGAAAATTCATATACCTTGTTCATATTTAACAGATCCCGTCATTTAGAAAATTATATTTAGTATTCCAGGTGCTTAAAAAAAAATCTTCCTCAGGGAACTTAAGCTGAGAACTGAAATTTAAGATATCCGAATGGTATTTCAGTGGTCCAGTCATTCTAAAAATTATATCTAGTAGTCCAAGTGCCTAAAATACATCTACCTCAGGGAACTTAAGTTGAGAACTAAAAATTAAAATACCTAGTTCATATTTTAGAGATCCCGTCATTTTGAAAATTATATTTAGTAGGCCAGGTGCTTAAAAAACATCTTCTTCAGGGAACTTAAGCTAAGAACTGAAAATTCAGATACCTTGTTCATATTTAAGAGATCCCGTCATTTTGAAAATTATATTTAGTAGGCCAGGTGCTTAAAAAACATCATCTTCAGGGAACTTAAGCTAAGAACTGAAATATACGATATCCGAATGGTATTTCAGTGGTCCAGTCATTCTAAAAATTATATCTAGTAGTCTAAGTGCCTAAAATACATCTTCCTCAGGGAACTTAAGCTGAGAACTGAAAATTAAGATACCTAGTTCATATTTTAGAGATCCCGTCATTTTAAAAATTATATTTAGTAGTCCAGGTGCTTAAAAAACATCCTCTTCAGGGAACTTAAGCTGAGAACTGAAAATTCAGATTCCTTGTTCATATTTTAGAGATCCCATCATTTTGAGAATTATATTTAGTAGTCCAGGTGCTTAAAAAACATCTTGCTCAGGGAACATAAGCTGAGAACTGAAAATTCATATACCTAGTTTATATTTTCGAGATCCCGTCATTTTGAAAATTATATTTAGTAGTCCAGGTGCTTAAAAAACATCTTGATCAGGGAACTTAAGCTAAGAACTGAAATATAAGATATCCGAATGGTATTTCAGTGGTCCATTCATTCTATAAATTATATCTAGTAGTCCAAGTGCTTAAAATACAACTTCCTCACGGAACTTAAGCTGAGAACTGAAAATAAAGATACCTAGTTCATATTTTAGAGATCCCGACATTTTGAAAATTATATTTAGTAGTCCAGGTGCTTAAAATACATCTTCCTCCGGAAACTTAAGATGAGAACTTAAAATACAGATCCCTTGTTCATTTTTTACAGATCCCGTCATTTTGAAAATTATATTTAGTAGTCCAGGTGCTTAAAAAACATCTTGCTCAGGGATCTTAAGCGGAGAACTGAAAATTCAGATACCTAGTGTATATTTTAGAGATCCCGTCATTTTGAAAATTATATTTAGTAGTCCAGGTGCTTAAAAAACATCTTCTTCAGGGAACTTAAGCTAAGAACTGAAAAATACGATATCCGAATGGTATTTCGGTAGTCCAGTCATTCTAAAGATTATATATAGTTGTCCAAGAGCCTAAAATACATCTTCCACAGGGAACTTAAGCTGAGAACTGAAAATTAAGATACCTAGATCATATTTTAGAGATCCCGTCATTTTAAAAATTATATTTAGTAGTCCAGGTGCTTAAAAAACATCCTCTTCAGGGAACTTAAGCTGAGAACTGAAAATTCAGATTCCTTGTTCATATTTTAGAGATCCCGTCATTTAGGAAATTATATTTAGTAGTCCAGGTGCTTAAAAAAAAATTTTCCTCAGGGAGCTTAAGCTGAGCACTGAAAAATAAGATACCTAGTTCATATTTTAGAGATCCCGTCATTTTAAAAATTATATTTAGTAGTACAGGTGCTTAAAAAACATCCTCTTCAGGAAACTTAAGCTGAGAACTGAAAATTCAGATACCTTGTTCATATTTAAGAGATCCCGTCACTTTGAGAATTATATTTAGTAGTCCAGGTGCTTAAAAAACGTTTTCCTCAGGGAACTTAAGCTAAGAACTGAAAATAAAGATACCTAGTTCATATTTTAGAGATCCCGTCATTTTGAAAATTATATTTAGTTGTCCAGGTGCTTAAAAAAAAATCTTCCTCTGGGAACTTAAGCTAAGAACTGAAATATAAGATATCCGAATGGTATTTCAGTGGTCCAGTCATTTTAAAATTATATCTATTAGTCCAAGTGCCTAAAATACATCTTCCTCAGGGAACTTAAGCTGAGAACTAAAAATTAAAATACCTTGTTCATATTTTAGAGATCCCGTCATTTTGAAAATTATATTTAGTAGGCCAGGTGCTTAAAAAACATCTTCTTCAGGGAACTTAAGCTAACAACTGAAAATTCAGATACCTTGTTCATATTTAAGAGATCCCGTCATTTTGAAAATTATATTTAGTAGGCCAGGTGCTTAAAAAACATCATCTTCAGGGAACTTAAGCTAAGAACTGAAATATACGATATCCGAATGGTATTTCAGTGGTCCAGTCATTCTAAAAATTATATCTAGTAGTCGAAGTGCCTAAAATACATCTTCCTCAGGGAACTTAAGCTGAGAACTGAAAATTAAGATTCCTAGTTCATATTTTAGAGATCCCGTCATTTTAAAAATTATATTTAGTAGTACAGGTGCTTAAAAAACATCCTCTTCAGGAAACTTAAGCTGAGAACTGAAAATTCAGATACCTTGTTCATATTTAAGAGATCCCGTCACTTTGAGAATTATATTTAGTAGTCCAGGTGCTTAAAAAACATCTTGCTCAGGGAACTTAAGCTGAGAACTGAAAATTCAGATACAAAGTTTATATTTTAGAGATCCCGTCATTTTGAAAATTATATTTAGTAGTCCAGGTGCTTAAAAAACATCTTGATAAGGGAACTTAAGCAAAGAACTGAAATATAAGATATCCGAATGGTATTTCAGTGGTCCAGTCAATCTATAAATTAAATCTAGTAGTCCAAGTGCTTAAAATACAACTTCGTCGGGGAACTTAAGCTGAGAACTGAAAATAAAGATACCTAGTTCATATTTTAGTGATCCCGACATTTTGAAAATTATATTTAGTAGTCCAGGTGCTTAAAATACATCTTCCTCCGGAAACTTAAGCTGAGAACTTAAAATTCAGATACCTTGTTCATTTTTTACAGATCCCGTCATTTTAAAAATTATATTATGTAGTACAGGTGCTTAAAAAACATCCTCTTCAGGAAACTTAAGCTGAGTACTGAAAATTCAGATACAAAGTTTATATTTAAGAGATCCCGTCATTTTGAGAATTATATTTAGTAGTCCAGGTGCTTAAAAAACATCTTCCTCAGGGAACTTAAGCTAAGAACTGAAAAATACGATATCTGAATGGTATTTCGGTGGTCCAGTCATTCTAAAAATTATATCTAGTAGTCGTAGTGCCTAAAATACATCTTCCTCAGGGAACTTAAGCTGAGAACTGAAAATTAAGATAACTAGTTCATATTTTAGAGATCCCGTCATTTTAAAAATTATATTTAGTAGTCCAGGTGCTTAAAAACATCCTCTTCAGGGAACTTAAGCTGAGAACTGAAAATTCAGATACCTTGTTCATATTTAAGAGATCCCGTCATTTAGGAAATTATATTTAGTAGTCCAGGTGCTTAAAAAAAAATTTTCCTCAGGGAGCTTAAGCTGAGCACTGAAAAATAAGATACCTAGTTCATATTTTAGAGATCCCGTCATTTTGAAAATTATATTTAGTAGTCCAGGTGCTTATAAAACATCTTCATCTGGGAACTTAAGCTGAAAACGGAAAATTCAGATTCCTTGTTCATTCTTTACAGATCCCGTCATTTTGAAAATTATATTTAGTAATCCAGGTGCTTAAAAAACATCTTGCTCAGGGAACTTAAGCTGAGAACTGAAATATAAGATATCCGAATGGTATTTCGGTGGTCCAGTCATTCTAAAAATTATATCTAGTAGTCCAAGTGCCTAAAATACATCTTCCTCAGGGAACTTAAGCTGAGAACTGAAAATAAAGATACATAGTTTATACTTTAGAGATCCCGTCATTTCGAAAATTATTTTTAGTAGTCCAGGTGCTTAAAATACATCTTCCTCAGGGAACTTAAGCGGAGGACTGAAAATTCAGATACCTAGTTTACATTTTAGAGATCCCGTCATTTTGAGAATTATATTTAGTATTCCAGGTGCTTAAAAAACATCTTCCTCAGGGAACTTAAGCTAAGAACTGAAATATTCGATATCTGAATATTATTTCAGTGGTCCAGTCATTCTAGAAATTATATCTAGTATTCCAAGTGCCTAAAATACATCTTCCTCAGGGAACTTAAGCTGAGAACTGAAAATAAAGATACCTAGTTCATATTTTAGAGATCCCGTCATTTTGAAAATTATATTTAGTAGTCCAGGTGCTTAAAATACATCTTCCTCAGGGAACTTAAGCTGAGAACTGAAAATTCAGATAACTAGTTTATATTGAAGAGATCCCGTCATTTAGGAAATTATATTTAGTAGTCCAGGTGCTTAAAAAAAAATATTCCTCAGGTAGCTTAAGATGAGAACTGAAAAATAAGATACCTATTTCATATTTTAGAGATCCCGTCATTTTGAAAATTATATTTAGTAGTTCAGGTGCTTAAAAAACATCTTCTTCAGGAAACTTAAGCTGAGAACTGAAAGTTCAGATACCTTGTTCATATTTAAGAGATCCCGTCATTTTGAGAATTATATTTTGTAGTCCAGGTGCTTAAAAAACATCTTCCTCAGGGAACTTAAACTGAGAACTGAAAATTCAGATACCTTGTACATATTTTAGAGATCCCGTCATTTTGAAAATAATATTTAGTAGTCCAGGTGCTTAAAAACATCTTGCTCAGGGATCTTAAGCGGAGAACTGAAAATTCAGATACCTAGTTTATATTTTAGAGATCCCGTCATTTTGCAAATGATATTTAGTAGTCCAGGTACTTAGAAAACATCTTCCTCAGGGAACTTAAGCTGAGAACTGAAAATTCATATACCTTGTTCATATTTAACAGATCCCGTCATTTAGACAATTATATTTAGTTGTCCAGGTGCTTAAAAAAAAATCTTCGTCAGGGAACTTAAGCTGAGAACTGAAATTTAAGATATCCGAATGGTATTTCAGTGGTCCAGTCATTCTGAAAATTATATCTAGTAGTCCAAGTGCCTAAAATACATCTTCCTCAGGGAACTTAAGCTGAGAACTGAAAATTGAGATACCTAGTCCATATTTAAGAGATCCCATCATTTTGAGAATTATATTTAGTAGTCCAGGTGCTTAAAAAACATCTTGCTCAGGGAACATAAGCTGAGAACTGAAAATTCAGATACCTAGTTTACATTTTAGAGATCCCGTCATTTTGAAAATTATATTTTGTTGTCCAGGTGCTTAAAAAACATCTTGATCAGGGAACTTAAGCTAAGAACTGAAATATAAGATATCCGAATGGTATTTCAGTGGTCCAGTCATTCTATAAATTATATCTAGTAGTCCAAGTGCTTAAAATACAACTTCCTCACGGAACTTAAGCTGAGAACTGAAAATAAAGATACCTAGTTCATATTTTAGAGATCCCGACATTTTGAAAATTATATTTAGTAGTCCAGGTGCTTAAAATACATCATCCTCAGGGAACTTAAGCTGAGAACTGAAAATTCAGATACCTTGTTCATTTTTTACAGATCCCGTCATTTTGAAAATTATATTTAGTAGTCCAGGTGCTTAAAAAACATCTTGCTCAGGGATCTTAAGCGGAGAACTGAAAATTCAGATACCTAGTGTATATTTTAGAGATCCCGTCATTTTGAAAATTATATTTAGTAGTCCAGGTGCTTAAAAAACATCATCTTCAGGGAACTTAAGCTAAGAACTGAAATATACGATATCCGAATGGTATTTCAGTGGTCCAGTCATTCTAAAAATTATATCTAGTTGTCCAAATGCCTAAAATACATCTTCCTCAGGGAACTTAAGCTGAGAACTGAAAATTAAGATACCTAGTTCATATTTTAGAGATCCCGTCATTTTAAAAATTATATTTAGTAGTCCAGGTGCTTAAAAAACATCCTCTTCAGGGAACTTAAGCTGAGAACTGAAAATTCAGATTCCTTGTTCATATTTAAGAGATCCCGTCATTTAGAAAATTATATTTAGTAGTCCAGGTGCTTAAAAAAAAATCTTCCTCAGGGAACTTAATCTGAGAACTGAAATTTAAGATACCTAGTTCATATTTTAGAGATCCCGTCATTTCAAAAATTATATTTAGTAGTCCAGGTGCTTAAAAAACATACTCTTCAGGGAACTTAAGCTTAGAACTGAAATTTCATATACCTAGTTCATATTTAAGAGATCCCGTCATTTAGAAAATTATATTTAGTTGTCCAGGTGCTTAAAAAAAAATCTTCGTCATGGAACTTAAGCTGAGAACTGAAATTTAAGATATCCGAATGGTATTTCAGTGGTCCAGTCATTTTGAAAATTATATTTAGTCCAAGTGCCTAAAATACATCTACGTCAGGGAACTTAAGCTGAGAACTAAAAATTAAAATACCTAGTTCATATTTTAGAGATCCCGTCATTTTGAAAATTATATTTAGTAGGCCAGGTGCTTAAAAAACATCTTCTTCAGGGAACTTAAGCTAAGAACTGAAAATTCAGATACCTTGTTCATATTTAAGAGATCCCGTCATTTTGAAAATTATATTTAGTAGGCCAGGTGCTTAAAAAACATCATCTTCAGGGAACTTAAGCTAAGAACTGAAATATAAGATATCCGAATGGTATTTCAGTGGTCCAGTCATTCTAAAAATTATATCTAGTAGTCCAAGTGCCTAAAATACATCTTCCTCAGGGAACTTAAGCTGAGAACTGAAAATTAAGATACCTAGTTCATATTTTAGAGATCCCGTCATTTTAAAAATTATAATTAGTAGTACAGGTGCTTAAAAAACATCCTCTTCAGGAAACTTAAGCTGAGAACTGAAAATTCAGATACCTTGTTCATATTTAAGAGATCCCGTCACTTTGAGAATTATATTTAGTAGTCCAGGTGCTTAGAAAACCTCTTGCTCAGGAAACTTAAGCTGAGAACTGAAAATTCAGATACCCAGATTATATTTTAGAGATCCCGTCATTTTGGAAATTATATTTAGTAGTCCAGGTGCTTAAAAAACATCTTGATCAGGGAACTTAAGCTAAGAACTGAAATATACGATATCTGAATGGTATTTCAGTGGTCCAGTCAATCTATAAATTATATATAGTAGTCCAAGTGCTTAAAATACAACTTCCTCGGGGAACTTAAGCTGAGAACTGAAAATAAAGATACCTAGTTCATATTTTAGTGATCCCGACATTTTGAAAATTATATTCAGTAGTCCAGGTGCTTAAAATACATCTTCCTCCGGAAACTTAAGCTGAGAACTTAAAATTCAGATACCTTGTTCATTTTTTACAGATCCCGTCATTTTAAAAATTATATTATGTAGTACAGGTGCTTAAAAACATCCTCTTCAGGAAACTTAAGCTGAGTACTGAAAATTCAGATACAAAGTTTATATTTAAGAGATCCCGTCATTTTGAGAATTATATTTAGTAGTCCAGGTGCTTAAAAAACATCTTCCTCAGGGAACTTAAGCTAAGAACTGAAATATACGATATCTGAATGGTATTTCAGTGGTCCAGTCATTCTAGAAATTATATCTAGTAGTCGTAGTGCCTAAAATACATCTTCCTCAGGGAACTTAAGCTGAGAACTGAAAATTAAGATACATAGATCATATTTTAGAGATCCCGTCATTTTAAAAATTATATTTAGTAGTCCAGGTGCTTAAAAAACATCCTCTTCAGGGAACTTAAGCTGAGAACTGAAAATTCAGATTCCTTGTTCATATTTTAGAGATCCCGTCATTTTAAAAATTATATTTAGTAGTCCAGGTGCTTAAAAAAATTTTCCTCAGGGAGCTTAAGCTGAGCACTGAAAAATAAGATACCTAGTTCATATTTTAGAGATCCCGTCATTTTGAAAATTATATTTAGTAGTCCAGGTGCTTATAAAACATCTTCATCAGGGAACTTAAGCTGAAAACGGAAAATTCAGATTCCTTGTTCATTCTTTACAGATCCCGTCATTTCGAAAATTATATTTAGTAGTCCAGGTGCTTAAAAAACATCTTGCTCAGGGAACTTAAGCTGAGAACTGAAATATAAGATATCCCAATGGTATTTCAGTGGTCCAGTCATTCTAAAAATTATATCTAGTAGTCCAAGTGCCTAAAATACATCTTCCTCAGGGAACTTAAGCTGAGAACTGAAAATAAAGATACATAGTTTATACTTTAGAGATCCCGTCATTTCGAAAATTATTTTTAGTAGTCCAGGTGCTTAAAATACATCTTCCTCAGGGAACTTAAGCGGAGGACTGAAAATTCAGATACCTAGTTTACATTTTAGAGATCCCGTCATTTTGAGAATTATATTTAGTAGTCCAGGTGCTTAAAAAACATCTTCCTCAGGGAACTTAAGCTAAGAACTGAAATATTCGATATCTGAATATTATTTCAGTGGTCCAGTCATTCTAGAAATTATATCTAGTATTCCAAGTGCCTAAAATACATCTTCCTCAGGGAACTTAAGCTGAGAACTGAAAATAAAGATACCTAGTTCATATTTTAGAGATCCCGTCATTTTGAAAATTATATTTAGTAGTCCAGGTGCTTAAAAACATCTTTCTCAGGGATCTTAAGCGGAGAACTGAAAATTCAGATAACTAGTTTATATTGAAGAGATCCCGTCATTTAGGAAATTATATTTAGTAGTCCAGGTGCTTAAAAAAAAATATTCCTCAGGTAACTTAAGCTGAGAACTGAAAAATAAGATACCTATTTCATATTTTAGAGATCCCGTCATTTTGAAAATTATATTTAGTAGTTCAGGTGCTTAAAAAACATCTTCTTCAGGAAACTTAAGCTGAGAACTGAAAGTTCAGATACCTTGTTCATATTTAAGAGATCCCGTCATTTTGAAAATTATATTTTGTAGTCCAGGTGCTTAAAAAACATCTTCCTCAGGGAACTTAATCTGAGAACTGAAAATTCAGATACCTTGTACATATTTTAGAGATCCCGTCATTTTGAAAAATATAATTAGTAGTCCAGGTGCTTAAAAAACATCTGGCTCAGGGATCTTAAGCGGAGAACTGAAAATTCAGATACCTAGTTTATATTTTAGAGATCCCGTCATTTTGCAAATGATATTTAGTAGTCCAGGTACTTAGAAAACATCTTCCTCAGGGAACTTAAGCTGAGAACTGAAAATTCATATACCTTGTTCATATTTAACAGATCCCGTCATTTAGAAAATTATATTTAGTTGTCCAGGTGCTTAAAAAAAAATCTTCCTCAGGGAACTTAAGCTGAGAACTGAAATTTAAGATATCCGAATGGTATTTCAGTGGTCCAGTCATTCTGAAAATTATATCTAGTAGTCCAAGTGCCTAAAATACATCTTCCTCAGGGAACTTAAGCTGAGAACTGAAAATAAAGATACCTAGTTCATATTTTACAGATCCCGTCATTTTGAAAATTATATTTAGTAGTCCAGGTGCTTAAAAAACATCTTGCTCAGGGAACTTAAGCTGAGAACTGAAAATTCAGATACCTAGTTTATATTTTAGAGATCCCGTCATTTTGCAAATGATATTTAGTAGTCCAGGTACTTAGAAAACATCTTCCTCAGGGAACTTAAGCTGAGAACTGAAAATTCATATACCTTGTTCATATTTAACAGATCCCGTCATTTAGAAAATTATATTTAATTGTCCAGGTGCTTAAAAAACATCTTCCTCAGGGAAATTAAGCCGAGAACTGAAAATTAAGATATCTTTTTGTTATTTCAGTGGTCCAGTCATTCTAAAAATTATATCTACTAGTCCAAGTGCCTAAAATACATCTTCCTCAGGGAACTTAAGCAGAGAACTGTACATAACGATACCTATTTCATATTTTACAGATCCCGTCATTTTGAAAATTATATTTAGTAGTCCAGGTGCTTAAAAAACATCTTGCTCAGGGAACTTAAGCTGAGAACTGAAAATTCAGATACCTAGTTTATATTTTAGAGATCCCGTGATTTTGAAAATTATATTTAGTAGTCCAGGTACTTAAAAAACATCTTCCTCAGGGAACTTAAGCTGAGAACTGAAAATTCATATACCTTGTTCATATTTAACAGATCCCGTCATTTAGAAAATTATATTTAATTGTCCAGGTGCTTAAAAAAAAATCTTCCTCAGGGAACTTAAGCTGAGAACTGATATTTAAGATATACGAATGGTATTTCAGTGGTCCAGTCATTCTAAAAATTATATCTAGTAGTCCAAGTGCCTAAAATACATCTACCTCAGGGAACTTAAGCTGAGAACTAAAAATTAAAATACCTAGTTCATATTTTAGAGATCCCGTCATTTTGAAAATTATATTTAGTAGGCCAGGTGCTTAAAAAACATCTTCTTCAGGGAACTTAAGCTAAGAACTGAAAATTCAGATACCTTGTACGTATTTTAGAGATCCCGTCATTTTGAAAATTATATTTAGTAGGCCAGGTGCTTAAAAAAAATCATCATCAGGGAACTTAAGCTAAGAACTGAAATATACGATATCCGAATGGTATTTCAGTGGTCCAGTCATTCTATAAATTATATCTAGTAGTCGAAGGGCCTAAAATACATCTTCCTCAGGGAACTTAAGCTGAGAACTGAAAATAAAGATACCTACTTCATATTTTAGAGATCCCTTCATTTTAAAAATTATATTTAGTAGTACAGGTGCTTAAAAAACATCCTCTTCAGGAAACATAAGCTGAGAACTGAAAATTCAGATACCTCGTTCATATTTAAGAGATCCCGTCATTTTGAGAATTAAATTTGGTAGTCCAGGTGCTTAAAAAACATCTTCCTCAGGGAACTTAATCTGAGAACTGAAAATTCAGATACCTTGTACATATTTTAGAGATCCCGTCATTTTGAAAAATATAATTAATAGTCCAGGTGCTTAAAAAAGATCTTGATCAGGGAACTTAAGCTAAGAACTGAAATATAAGATATCCGAATGGTATTTCAGTGGTCCAGTCATTCCATAAATTATATCTAGTAGACCAAGTAATTAAAAAACATCTTCCTCAGGGAACTTAAGCTGAGAACTGAAAATTAAGATACCTAGTTCATATTTTAGAGATCCCGTCATTTTGAAAATTATATTTAGTAGTCCAGGTGCTTAAAAAACATCTTGCTCAGGGAACTTAAGCTGAGAACTGAAAATTCAGATACCTAGTTTATATTTTAGAGATCCCGTCATTTTGAAAATTATATTTAGTAGTCCAGGTGCTTAAAAAACATCTTGATCAGGGAACTTAAGCTAAGAACTGAAATATAAGATATCCGAATGGTATTTCAGTGGTCCAGTCATTCTAAAAATTATATCTAGTAGTCCAAGTGCTTAAAATACATCTTCCTCAGGGAACTTAAGCTGAGAACTGAAAATAAAGATACCTAGTTCATATTTTAGAGATCCCGTGATTTTGAAAATTATATTTAGTAGTCCAGGTGCTTAAAAAACATCTTCCTCAGGGAACTTAAGCTAAGAACTGAAATATAAGATATCCGAATGGTATTTCAGTGGTCCAGTCATTCTAAAAATTATATCTAGTAGTCCAAGTGCCTAAAATACATCTTCCTCAGGGAACTTAAGCTGAGAACTGAAAATTCAGATACCTAGTTCATATTTTAGAGATCACGTCATTTTGAAAATTATATTTAGTAGTCCAGGTGCTTAAAATACATCTTCCTCAGGGAACTTAAGCTGAGAACTGAAAATTCGGATACCTTGTTCATTTTTTACAGATCCCGTCATTTTGAAAATTATATTTAGTAGTCCAGGTGCTTAAAAAAAAATCTTCTTCAGGGAACTTAAGCTGAGAACTGAAAAACAAGATACCTTGTTCATATTTAAGAGATCCCGTCATTTTGAAATTATATTTAGTAGTCCAGGTTGTTAAAAAAAAATCTTCCTCAGGGAACTTAAGCTGAGAACTGCAAAATAAGATACCTAGTTCATATTTTAGAGATCCCGTCATTTTGAAAATTATATTTAGTAGTCCAGTTGCTTAAAAAACATCTTCTTAAGGGAACTTAAGCTGAGAACTGAAATTTAAGATATCCGAATGGTATTTCTGTGGTCCAGTCATTCTAAAAATTATATCTAGTAGTCCAAGTGCCTAAAATACATCTTCCTCAGGGAACTTAAGCTGAGAACTGAAAATTCAGATACCTAGTTTATATTTTAGAGATCCCGTCATTTTGGAAATTATATTTAGTAGTCCAGGTGCTTAAAAAACATCTTCCTCAGGGAACTTAAGCTGAGAACTGAAAATTCAGATTCCTTGTTCATATTTTAGAGATCCCGTCATTTTAAAAATTATATTTAGTAGTCCAGGTGCTTAAAAAACATCCTCTTCAGGGAACTTAAGCTGAGAACTGAAAATTCAGATTCCTTGTTCATATTTAAGAGATCCCGTCATTTTGAAATTATATTTAGTAGTCCAGGTGCTTAAAAAAAAAATCTTCCTCAGGGAACTTAAGCTGAGAACTGAAAAATAAGATACCTAGTTCATATTTTAGAGATCCCGTCATTTTGAAAATTATATTTAGTAGTCCAGGTGCTTAAAAAACATCCTCTTCAGGGAACTTAAGCTGAGAACTGAAAATTCAGATTCCTTGTTCATATTTTAGAGATCCCGTCATTTTCAAAATTATATTTAGTAGTCCAGGTGCTTAGAAAACATCCTCTTCAGGGAACTTAAGCTGAGAACTGAAAATTAAAATACCTAGTTCATATTTTAGAGATCCCGTCATTTTGAAAATTATATTTAGTAGTCCAGGTGCTTAGAAAACATCCTCTTCAGGGAACTTAAGCTGAGAACTGAAAATTCAGATACCTTGTTCATATTTAAGAGATCCCGTCATTTTGACAATTATATTTAGTTGTCCAGGTGCTTAAAAAACATCTTCTTCAGGGAACTTAAGCTGAGAACTGAAAGTTCAGATACCTAGTTCATATTTTAGAGATCCCGTCATTTTGAAAATTATATTTAGTAGTCCAGGTGCTTAAAAAACATCTTCCTCAGGGAACTTAAGCTGAGAACTGAAATTTAAGATATCCGAATGGTATTTCAGTGGTCCAGTCATTCTAAAAATTATATCTAGTAGTCCAAGTGCCTAAAATACATCTACCTCAGGGAACTTAAGCTGAGAACTGAAAATTCAGATACCTTGTTCATTTTTTACAGATCCCGTCATTTTGAAAATTATATTTAGTAGTCCAGGTGCTTAAAAAAAAATCTTCCTCAGGGAACTTAAGCTGAGAACTGAAAAATAAGATACCTAGTTCATATTTTAGAGATCCCGTCATTTTGAAAATTATATTTAGTAGTCCAGGTGCTTAAAAAAAATCTACCTCAGGGAACTTAAGCTGAGAACTGAAAATTCAGATACCTAGTTTATATTTTAGAGATCCCGTCATTTTGAGAATTATATTTAGTAGTCCAGGTGCTTAAAAAACATCATCATCAGGGAACTTAAGCTAAGCACTGAAATATACGATACCCGAATGGTATTTCAGTGGTCCAGTCATTCTAAAAATTAGATAGAGTAGTCGAAGTGCTTAAAATAAATCTTTCTCTGGGAACTTAAGCTGAGAACTGAAAATAAAGATACCTAGTTCATATTTTAGAGATCCCGACATTTTGAAAATTATATTTAGTAGTCCAGGTGCTTAAAATACATCTTCCTCAGGGAACTTAAGCTGAGAACTGAAAATTCAGATACCTTGTTCATTTTTTACAGATCCCGTCATTTTGAAAATTATATTTAGTAGTCCAGGTGCTTAAAAAACATCTTGCTCAGGGATCTTAAGCGGAGAACTGAAAATTCAGATACCTAGTTTATATTTTAGAGATCCCGTCATTTTAAAAATTATATTTAGTAGTCCAAGTGCTTAAAAAACATCTTCTTCAGGGAACTTAAGCTGATAACTTAAAATTCAGATACCTTTTTCATTTTTTAGAGATCCCGTCATTTTCTAAATTATATTTAGCAGTCCAGGTGCTTAAAAAACATCTTCCTCAGGGAACTTAATCTGAGAACTGAAAATTCAGATACCTTGTACATATTTTAGAGATCCCGTCATTTTGAAAAATATAATTAGTAGTCCAGGTGCTTAAAAAACATCTTGATCAGGGAACTTAAGCTAAGAACTGAAATATAAGATATCCGAATGGTATTTCAGTGGTCCAGTCATTCTATATATTATATCGAGTAGTCCAAGTAATTAAAAAACATCTTCCTCAGGAAACTTAAGTTGAGAACTGAAAATAAAGATACCTAGTTCAGATTTTAGAGATCCCGTCATTTTGAAAATTATATTTAGTAGTCTAGGTGCTTAAAAAACATCTTGATCAGGGAACTTAAGCTAAGAACTGAAATATAAGATATCCGAATGGTATTTCAGTGGTCCATTCATTCTATAAATTATATCTAGTAGTCCAAGTGCTTAAAATACAACTTCCTCACGGAACTTAAGCTGAGAACTGAAAATAAAGATACCTAGTTCATATTTTAGAGATCCCGACATTTTGAAAATTATATTTAGTAGTCCAGGTGCTTAAAATACATCTTCCTCCGGGAATTTAAGCTGAGAACTTAAAATTCAGATACCTTGTTCATTTTTTACAGATTCCGTCATTTTGAAAATTATATCTAGTAGTTCAAGTGCCTAAAATAAATCTTCCTCAGAGAACTTGAGCTGAGAACTAAAAATTAAAATACCTAGTTCATATTTTAGAGATCCCGACATTTTGAAAATTATATTTAGTTGTCCAGGTGCTCAAAATACATCTTCATCAGGGAACTTAAGCTAAGAACTGAAATATAAGATATCCGACTGGTATTTCAGTGGTCCAGTCAATCTATAAAATTAAATCTAGTAGTCCAAGTGCTTAAAATACAACTTCCTCAGGGAACTTAAGCTGAGAACTGAAAATAAAGATACCTAGTTCATATTTTAGTGATCCCGACATTTTGAAAATTATATTTAGTAGTCCAGGTGCTTAAAATACATCTTCCTCCGGAAACTTAAGCTGAGATCTTAATATTCAGATACCTTGTTCATTTTTTACAGATCCCGTCATTTTGAAAATTATATTTAGTAGTCCAGGTGCTTAAAAAACATCTGGCTCAGGGATCTTAAGCGGAGAACTGAAAATTCAGATACCTAGTTTATATTTTAGAGATCCCGTCATTTTGAAAATTATATTTAGTAGTCCAGGTGCTTAAAAAACATCTTCCTCAGGGAACTTAAGCTAAGAACTGAAACATACGATATCCGAATGGTATTTCGGTGGTCCAGTCATTCTAAAAATTATATCTAGTAGTCCAAGTGCCTAAAATACATCTTCCTCAGGGAACTTAATCTGAGAATTGAAAATTAAGATAACTAGTTCATATTTTAGAGATATGGTCATTTTAAAAATTATATTTAGTAGTCCAGGTGCTTAAAAAACATCCTCTTCAGGGAAGTTAAGCTGAGAACTGAAAATTCAGATTCCTTGTTCATATTTTAGAGATCCCGTCATTTTGAGAATTATATTTAGTAGTCCAGGTGCTTAAAAAACATCTTCCTCAGGGAACTTAAGCTAAGAACTGAAAATTCAGATACCTTGTACATATTTTAGAGATCCCGTCATTTTGAAAAATATAATTTGTAGTCCAGGTGCTTAAAAAAGATCTTGATCAGGGAACTTAAGCTAAGAACTGAAAATTCAGATACCCAGTTTATATTTTAGAGAAGTCTTCATTTTGAAAATCATATTTAGTAGTCCAGGTACTTAAAAAACATCTTGCTCAGGGAACTTAAGCTGAGAACTGAAAATTCAGATACCCAGTTTATATTTTAGAGAAGTCTTCATTTTGGAAATTATATTTAGTAGTCCAGGTGCTTAAAAAACATCTTGATCAGGGAACATAAGCTAAGAACTGAAATATAAGATATCCGAATGGTATTTCAGTGGTCCAGTCATTCTATAAATTAAATCTAGTAGTCCAAGTGCTTAAAATACAACTTCCTCAGGGAACTTAAGCTGAGAACTGAAAATAAAGATACCTAGTTCATATTTTAGAGATCCCGACATTTTGAAAATTATATTTAGTAGTCCAGGTGCTTAAAATACATCTTCCTCCGGGAACTTAAGCTGAGAACGTAAAATTCAGATACCTTGTTCATTTTTTACAGATCCCGTCATTTTGAAAATTATAATTAGTAGTTCAAGTGCCTAAAATAAATCTTCCTCAGGGAACTTAAGCTGAGAACTGAAAATTCAGATACCTAGTACATATTTAAGAGATCTCGACATTTTGAAAATTATATTTAGTAGTCCAGGTGCTTAAAATACATCTTCCTCAGGGAACTTAAGCTGAGAACTGAAAATTACGATACCTAGTTCTTTTTTTAGAGATCCCGTCATTATGAAAATTATATGTAGTAGTCCAGGTGCCTAAAATAAATCTTCCTCAGGGAACTTAAGCTGAGAACTGAAAATTCAGATACCTAGTTCATATTTAAGAGATCTCGACATTTTGAAAATTATAATTAGTAGTCCAGGTGCTTAAAAAACATCTTCTTCAGGGAACGTAAGCTGAGAACTGAAAATTCAGATACCTAGTTTATATTTTAGAGATCCCGTCATTTTGAAAATTATATTTAGTAGTCCAGGTACTTAAAAAACATCTTCCTCAGGGAACTTAAGCTGAGAACTGAAAATTCAGATACTTAGTTTATATTTTAGAGATCCCGTCATTTTGAAAATTATATTTAGTAGTCCAGGTGCTTAAAAAACATCATCTTCAGGGATCTTAAGCGGAGAACTGAAATATACGATATCCCAATGGTATTTCAGTGGTCCAGTCATTCTAAAAATTATATCTAGTAGTCGAAGTGCCTAAAATACATCTTTCTCAGGGAACTTAAGCTGAGAACTGAAAATAAAGATACCTAGTTTATATTTTAGAGATCCCGACATTTTGAAAATTATATTCAGTAGTCCAGGTGCTTGAAACACATCTTCCTCAGGGAACTTAAGCTGAGAACTGAAAATTCAGATACCTTGTTCATTTTTTACAGATCCCGTCATTTTGAAAATTATATTTAGTAGTCCAGGTGCTTAAAAAACATCTTGCTCAGGGATCTTAAGCGGAGAACTGAAAATTCAGATACATAGTTTATATTTTAGAGATCCCGTGATTTTGAAAATTATATTTAGTAGTCCAGGTACTTAAAAAACATCTTCCTCAGGGAACTTAAGCTGAGAACTGAAAATTCATATACCTTGTTCATATTTAACAGATCCCGTCATTTAGAAAATTATATTTAATTGTCCAGGTGCTTAAAAAAAAATCTTCCTCAGGGAACTTAAGCTGAGAACTGAAATTTAAGATATCCGAATGGTATTTCAGTGGTCCAGTCATTCTAAAAATTATATCTAGTAGTCCAAGTGCCTAAAATACATCTACCTCAGGGAACTTAAGCTGAGAACTAAAAATTAAAATACCTAGTTCATATTTTAGAGATCCCGTCATTTTGAAAATTATATTTAGTAGGCCAGGTGCTTAAAAAACATCTTCTTTAGGGAACTTAAGCTGAGAACTGAAAATTCAGATACCTTGTTCATATTTAAGAGATCCCGTCATTTTGATAATTATATTTAGTAGGCTAGGTGCTTAAAAAATATCATCTTCAGGGAACTTAAGCTAAGAACTGAAATATACGATATCCGAATGGTATTTCAGTGGTCCAGTCATTCTAAAAATTATATCTAGTAGTCTAAGTGCCTAAAATACATCTTCCTCAGGGAACTTAAGCTGAGAACTGAAAATTAAGATACCTAGTTCATATTTTAGAGATCCCGTCATTTTAAAAATTATATTTAGTAGTCCAGGTGCTTAAAAAACATCCTCTTCAGGGAACTTAAGCTGAGAACTGAAAATTCAGATTCCTTGTTCATATTTTAGAGATCCCATCATTTTGAGAATTATATTTAGTAGTCCAGGTGCTT
Organism: Diplolepis rosae; assembly: GCA_030998225.1. NCBI lineage: Eukaryota > Metazoa > Arthropoda > Insecta > Hymenoptera > Diplolepididae > Diplolepis > Diplolepis rosae. Next base: position 1,447,571 of record JAPYXD010000158.1, on the reverse strand, counting down.
AAAAAACATCTTGCTCAGGGAACGTCAGCTGAGAACTGAAAATAAAGATACCTAGTTTATATTTTAGAGATCCCGTCATTTTGAAAATTATATTCAGTAGTCCAGGTGCTTAAAAAACATCTTGATCAGGGAACTTAAGCTAAGAACTGAAATATAAGATATCCGAATGGTATTTCAGTAGTCCAGTCATTCTATAAATTATATCTAGTAGTCCAAGTGCTTAAAATACAACTTCCTCAGGGAACTTAAGCTGAGAACTGAAAATAAAGATACCTAGTTCATATTTTAGAGATCCCGACATTTTGAAAATTATATTTAGTAGTCCAGGTGCTTAAAATACATCTTCCTCAGTGAACTTAAGCTTAGAACTTAAAATTCAGATACCTTGTTCATTTTTTACAGATCCCGTCATTTTGAAAATTATATTTAGTAGTCCAGGTGCTTAAAAAACATCTTGCTCAGGGATCTTAAGCGGAGAACTGAAAATTCAGATACCTAGTTTATATTTTAGAGATCCCGTCATTTTGAAAATTATATTTAGTAGTCCAGGTGCTTAAAAAACATCTTCCTCAGGGAACTTAAGCTAAGAACTGAAATATTCGATATCTGAATGGTATTTCAGTGGTCCAGTCATTCTAAAAATTATATCTAGTAGTCCAAGTGCCTAAAATACATCTACCTCAGGGAACTTAAGCTGAGAACTGAAAATTAAGATACCTAGTTCATATTTTAGAGATCCCGTCATTTTAAAAATTATATTTAGTAGTCCAGGTGCTTAAAAAACATCCTCTTCAGGGAACTTAAGCTGAGAACTGAAAATTCAGATTCCTTGTTCATATTTTAGAGATCCCGTCATTTTGAAAATTATATTTAGTAGTCCAGGTGCTTAAAAAAAAATCTTCCTCATGGAACTTAAGCTGAGCTCTGAAAAAAAAGATACCTAGTTCATATTTTAGAGATCCCGTCATTTTAAAAATTATATTTAGTAGTACAGGTGATTGAAAAACATCTTCATACGGTAACTTAACCTGAGAACTGAAAATTCAGATACCTTGTTCATATTTAAGAGATCCCGTCATTTAGAAAATTATATTTAGTAGTCCAGGTGCTTAAAAAACATCTTCCTCAGGGAACTTAAGCTGAGAACTGAAAATTAAGATACCTAGTTCATATTTTAGAGATCCCGTCATTTTAAAAATTATATTTAGTAGTCCAGGTGCTTAAAAAACATCCTCTTCAGGGAACTTAAGCTGAGAACTGAAAATTCAGATTCCTTGTTCATATTTTAGAGATCCCGTCATTTAGAAAATTATATTTAGTAGTCCAGGTGCTTAAAAAAAAATCTTCCTCAGGGAACTTAAGCTGAGAACTGAAAAATAAGATACCTAGTTCATATTTTAGAGATCCCGTCATTTTAAAAATTATATTTAGTAGTACAGGTGCTTAAAAAACATCCTCTTAAGGAAACTTAAGCTGAGAACTGAAAATTCAGATACCTTGTTCATATTTAAGAGATCCCGTCATTTTGAGAATTATATTTAGTAGTCCAGGTGCTTAAAAAACATCTTCCTCAGGGAACTTAAGCTAAGAACTGAAAATTCATATACCTTGTTCATATTTAAGAGATCCCGTCATTTAAACAATTATATTTAGTAGTCCAGGTGCTTAATAAAAAATCTTCCTCAGGGAAATTAAGCTGAGAACTGAAATTTAAGATATCCGAATGGTATTTCAGTGGTCCAGTCATTCTAAAAATTATATCTAGTAGTCCAAGTGCCTAAAATACATCTACCTCAGGGAACTTAAGCTGAGAACTAAAAATTAAAATACCTAGTTCATATTTTAGAGATCCCGTCATTTTAAAAATTATATTTAGTAGTCCAGGTGCTTAAAATACATCTTCTTCAAGGAACTTAAGCTAAGAACTGAAAATTCAGATACCTTGTTCATATTTAAGAGATCCCGTCATTTTGAAAATTATATTTAGTAGGCCAGGTGCTTAAAAAACATCATCTTCAGGGAACTTAAGCTAAGAACTGAAATATACGATATCCGAATGGTATTTCAGTGGTCCAGTCATTCTAAAAATTATATCTAGTAGTCGAAGTGCCTAAAATACATCTTCCTCAGGGAACTTAAGCTGAGAACTGAAAATTAAGATTCCTAGTTCATATTTTAGAGATCCCGTCATTTTAAAAATTATATTTAGTAGTACAGGTGCTTAAAAAACATCCTCTTCAGGAAACTTAAGCTGAGAACTGAAAATTCAGATACCTTGTTCATATTTAAGAGATCCCATCATTTTGAGAATTATATTTAGTAGTCCAGGTGCTTAAAAAACATCTTGCTCAGGGAACTTAAGCTGAGTACTGAAAATTCAGATACAAAGTTTATATTTAAGAGATCCCGTCATTTTGAAAATTATATTTAGTAGTCCAGGTGCTTAAAAAACATCTTCCTCAGGGAACTTAAGCTAAGAACTGAAATATAAGATATCCGAATGGTATTTCAGTGGTCCAGTCATTCTATATATTATATCGAGTAGTCCAAGTGCTTAAAATACATCTTTCTCAGGGAACTTAAGCTGAGAACTGAAAATAAAGATACCTAGTTCATATTTTAGTGATCCCGACATTTTGAAAATTATATTTAGTAGTCCAGGTGCTTAAAATACATCTTCCTCCGGAAACTTAAGCTGAGAACTTAAAATTCAGATACCTTGTTCATTTTTCACAGATCCCGTCATTTTAAAAATTATATTTAGCAGTCCAGGTGCTTAAAAAACATCCTCTTCAGGAAACTTAAGCTGAGAACTGAAAATTCAGATACCTCGTTCATATTTAAGAGATCCCATCATTTTGAGAATTATATTTAGTAGTCCAGGTGCTTAAAAACATCTTCCTCAGGGAACTTAAGCTAAGAACTGAAAAATACTATATCCGAATGGTATTTCAGTGGTCCAGTCATTCTAAAAATTATATCTAGTTGTCCAAGTGCCTAAAATACATCTTCCTCAGGGAACTTAAGCTGAGAACTGAAATTTAAGATACCTAGTTCATATTTTAGAGATCCCGACATTTTAAAAATTATATTTACTTGTCCAGGTGCTTAGAAAACATCCTCTTCAGGGAACTTAAGCTGAGAACTGAAAATTAAAATACCTAGTTCATATTTAAGAGATCCCGTCATTTAGGAAATTATATTTAGTAGTCCAGGTGCTTAAAAAAAAATTTTCCTCAGGGAGCTTAAGCTGAGCACTGAAAAATAAGATACCTAGTTCATATTTTAGAGATCCCGTCATTTTGAAAATTATATTTAGTAGTCCAGGTGCTTATAAAACATCTTCATCAGGGAACTTAAGCTGAGAACTGAAAATTCAGATACCTTGTTCATTTTTTACAGATCCCGTCATTTTGAAAATTATATTTAGTAGTCCAGGTGCTTAAAAAACATCTTGCTCAGGGATCTTAAGCGGAGAACTGAAATATACGATATCCCAATGGTATTTCAGTGGTCCAGTCATTCTAAAAATTATATCTAGTAGTCGAAGTGCCTAAAATACATCTTCCTCAGGGAACTTAAGCTGAGAACTGAAAATAAAGATACATAGTTTATACTTTAGAGATCCCGTCATTTCGAAAATTATTTTTAGTAGTCCAGGTGCTTAAAATACATCTTCCTCAGGGAACTTAAGCGGAGGACTGAAAATTCAGATACCTAGTTTACATTTTAGAGATCCCGTCATTTTGAGAATTATATTTAGTATTCCAGGTGCTTAAAAAACATCTTCCTCAGGGAACTTAAGCTAAGAACTGAAACATACGATATCCGAATGGTATTTCAGTGGTCCAGATATTCTAAAAATTATATTTAGTAGTCCAAGTGCCTAAAATACATCTACCTCAGGGAACTTAAGCTGAGAACTGAAAATAAAGATACCTAGTTCATATTTTACAGATCCCGTCATTTTGAAAATTATATTTAGTAGTCCAGGTGCTTAAAAAACATCTTGCTCAGGGAACTTAAGCTGAGAACTGAAAATTCAGATACCTAGTTTATATTGAAGAGATCCCGTCATTTAGGAAATTATATTTAGTAGTCCAGGTGCTTAAAAAAATATTCCTCAGGTAGCTTAAGCTGAGCACTGAAAAATAAGATACCTAGTTCATATTTTAGAGATCCCGTCATTTTAAAAATTATATTTAGTAGTACAGGTACTTAAAAAACATCCTCTTCAGGAAACTTAAGCTGAGAACTGAAAATTCAGATACCTCGTTCATATTTAAGAGATCCCGTCATTTTGAGAATTAAATTTGGTAGTCCAGGTGCTTAAAAAACATCTTCCTCAGGGAACTTAAACTGAGAACTGAAAATTCAGATACCTTGTACTTATTTTAGAGATCCCGTCATATTGAAAATAATATTTAGTAGTCCAGGTGCTTAAAAAACATCTTGCTCAGGGATCTTAAGCGGAGAACTGAAAATTCAGATACCTAGTTTATATTTTAGAGATCCCGTCATTTTGCAAATGATATTTAGTAGTCCAGGTACTTAGAAAACATCCTCGTCAGGGAACTTAAGCTGAGAACTGAAAATTCATCTCCCTTGTTCATATTTAAGAGATCCCGTCATTTAGAAAATTATATTTAGTTGTCCAGGTGCTTAAAAAAAAATCTTCCTCAGGGAACTTAAGCTGAGAACTGAAATTTAAGATATACGAATGGTATTTCAGTGGTCCAGTCATTAAAAAAATTAAATCTAATAGACCAAGTGCCTAAAATACATCTTCCTCAGGGAACTTAAGCTGAGAACTGAAAATAAAGATACCTAGTTCATATTTTACAGATCCCGTCATTTTGAAAATTATATTTAGTAGTCCAGGTGCTTAAAAAACATCTTGCTCAGGGAACTTAAGCTGAGAACTGAAAATTCAGATACCTAGTTTATATTTTAGAGATCCCGTCATTTTGCAAATGATATTTAGTAGTCCAGGTACTTAGAAAACATCTTCCTCAGGGAACTTAAGCTGAGAACTGAAAATTCATATACCTTGTTCATATTTAACAGAGCCCGTCATTTAGAAAATTATATTTAGTTGTCCAGGTGCTTAAAAAAAAATTTTCTTCAGGGAACTTAAGCTGAGAACTGAAATTTAAGATATCCGAATGGTATTTCAGTGGTCCAGTCATTCTAAAACTTATACCTAGTAGTACAAGTGCCTAAAATACATCTACCTCAGGGAACTTAAGCTGAGAACTGAAAATAAAGATACCTAGTTCATATTTTACAGATCCCGTCATTTTGAAAATTATATTTAGTAGTCCAGGTGCTTAAAAAACATCTTGCTCAGGGAACTTAAGCTGAGAACTGAAAATTCAGATACCTAGTTTATATTTTAGAGATCCCGTCATTTTGAAAATGATATTTAGTAGTCCAGGTACTTAGAAAACATCTTCCTCAGGGAACTTAAGCTGAGAACTGAAAATTAAGATACCTTGTTCATATTTTAGAGATCCCGTCATTTAGAAAATTATATTTAGTTGTCCAGGTGCTTAAAAAAAAATCTTCGTCAGGGAACTTAAGCTGAGAACTGAAATTTAAGATATCCGAATGGTATTTCAGTGGTCCAGTCATTTTGAAAATTATATTTAGTAGTACAAGTGCCTAAAATACATCTACCTCAGGGAACTTAAGCTGAGAACTAAAAATTAAAATACCTAGTTCATATTTTAGAGATCCCGTCATTTTGAAAATTATATTTAGTAGTCCCGGTGCTTAAAAAAAATCTTCTTCAGGGAACTTAAGCTGAGAACTGAAAATTCAGATACCTTGTTCATATTTAAGAGATCCCGTCATTTTGATAATTATATTTAGTAGGCCAGGTGCTTAAAAAAATCATCTTCAGGGAACTTAAGCTAAGAACTGAAATATACGATATCCGAATGGTATTTCAGTGGTCCAGTCATTCTAAAAATTATATCTAGTAGTCGAAGGGCCTAAAATACATCTTCCTCAGGGAACTTAAGCTGAGAACTGAAAATAAAGATACCTACTTCATATTTTAGAGATCCCTTCATTTTAAAAATTATATTTAGTAGTACAGGTGCTTAAAAAACATCCTCTTCAGGAAACATAAGCTGAGAACTGAAAATTCAGATACCTCGTTCATATTTAAGAGATCCCGTCATTTTGAGAATTAAATTTGGTAGTCCAGGTGCTTAAAAAACATCTTCCTCAGGGAACTTAATCTGAGAACTGAAAATTCAGATACCTTGTACATATTTTAGAGATCCCGTCATTTTGAAAAATATAATTAATAGTCCAGGTGCTTAAAAAAGATCTTGATCAGGGAACTTAAGCTAAGAACTGAAATATAAGATATCCGAATGGTATTTCAGTGGTCCAGTCATTCCATAAATTATATCTAGTAGTCCAAGTAATTAAAAAACATCTTGCTCAGGGATCTTAAGCGGAGAACTGAAAATTCAGATACCTAGTTTATATTTTAGAGATCCCGTCATTTTGCAAATGATATTTAGTAGTCCAGGTACTTAGAAAACATCTTCCTCAGGGAACTTAAGCTGAGAACTGAAAATTCATATACCTTGTTCATATTTAACAGAGCCCGTCATTTAGAAAATTAAATTTAGTAGTCCAGGTACTTAAAAAAAAATCTTCCTCAGGGAACTTAAGCCGAGAACTGAAATTTAAGATATACGAATGGTATTTCAGTGGTCCAGTCATTCTAAAAATTATATCTAGTAGTGCAGGTGCTTAAAAAACATCTTCCTCAGGGAACTTAAGCTGAGAACTGAAAATTAAGATACCTAGTTCATATTTTAGATATCCCGTCATTTTGAAAATTATATTTAGTAGTCCAGGTGCTTAAAAAACAACTTGCTCAGGGATCTTAAGCGGAGAACTGAAAATTCAGATACATAGTTTATATTTTAGAGATCCCGTGATTTTGAAAATTATATTTAGTAGTCCAGGTACTTAAAAAACATCTTCCTCAGGGAACTTAAGCTGAGAACTGAAAATTCATATACCTTGTTCATATTTAACAGATCCCGTCATTTAGAAAATTATATTTAATTGTCCAGGTGCTTAAAAAAAAATCTTCCTCAGGGAACTTAAGCTGAGAACTGAAATTTAAGATATCCGAATGGTATTTCAGTGGTCCAGTCATTCTAAAAATTATATCTAGTAGTCCAAGTGCCTAAAATACATCTACCTCAGGGAACTTAAGCTGAGAACTAAAAATTAAAATACCTAGTTCATATTTTAGAGATCCCGTCATTTTGAAAATTATATTTAGTAGGCCAGGTGCTTAAAAAACATCTTCTTCAGGGAACTTAAGCTAAGAACTGAAAATTCAGATACCTTGTTCATATTTAAGAGATCCCGTCATTTTGAAAATTATATTTAGTAGGCCAGGTGCTTAAAAAACATCATCTTCAGGGAACTTAAGCTAAGAACTGAAATATACGATATCCGAATGGTATTTCAGTGGTCCAGTCATTCTAAAAATTATATCTAGTAGTCTAAGTGCCTAAAATACATCCTCTTCAGGGAACTTAAGCTGAGAACTGAAAATAAAGATACCTACTTCATATTTTAGAGATCCCTTCATTTTAAAAATTATATTTAGTAGTACAGGTGCTTAAAAAACATCCTCTTCAGGAAACATAAGCTGAGAACTGAAAATTCAGATACCTCGTTCATATTTAAGAGATCCCGTCATTTTGAGAATTAAATTTGGTAGTCCAGGTGCTTAAAAAACATCTTCCTCAGGGAACTTAATCTGAGAACTGAAAATTCAGATACCTTGTACATATTTTAGAGATCCCGTCATTTTGAAAAATATAATTAGTAGTCCAGGTGCTTAAAAAACATCTTGATCAGGGAACTTAAGCTAAGAACTGAAATATAAGATATCCGAATGGTATTTCAGTGGTCCAGTCATTCTATAAATTATATCTAGTAGACCAAGTAATTAAAAAACATCTTCCTCAGGAAACTTAAGCTGAGAACTGAAAATAAAGATACCTAGTTCATATTTTAGAGATCCCGTCATTTTGAAAATTATATTTAGTAGTCCAGGTGCTTAAAAAACATCTTGCTCAGGGAACTTAAGCTGAGAACTGAAAATTCAGATACCTAGTTTATATTTTAGAGATCCCGTCATTTTGAAAATTATATTTAGTAGTCCAGGTGCTTAAAAAACATCTTGATCAGGGAACTTAAGCTAAGAACTGAAATATAAGATATCCGAATGGTATTTCAGTGGTCCAGTCATTCTAAAAATTATATCTAGTAGTCCAAGTGCTTAAAATACATCTTCCTCAGGGAACTTAAGCTGAGAACTGAAAATTGAAATACCTAGTTCATATTTTAGAGATCCCGACATTTTGAAAATTATATTTAGTAGTCCAGGTGCTTAAAAAACATCTTCCTCAGGGAACTTAAGCTAAGAACTGAAATATAAGATATCCGAATGGTATTTCAGTGGTCCAGTCATTCTAAAAATTATATCTAGTAGTCCAAGTGCCTAAAATACATCTTCCTCAGGGAACTTAAGCTGAGAACTGAAAATTCAGATACCTAGTTCATATTTTAGAGATCACGTCATTTTGAAAATTATATTTAGTAGTCCAGGTGCTTAAAATACATCTTCCTCAGGGAACTTAAGCTGAGAACTGAAAATTCGGATACCTTGTTCATTTTTTACAGATCCCGTCATTTTGAAAATTATATTTAGTAGTCCAGGTGCTTAAAAAAAAATCTTCTTCAGGGAACTTAAGCTGAGAACTGAAAGTTCAGATACCTTGTTCATATTTAAGAGATTCCGTCATTTTGAAATTATATTTAGTAGTCCAGGTGCTTAAAAAAAAATCTTCTTCAGGGTACTTAAGCTGAGAACTGAAAATTAAGATACCTATTTAATATTTTAGAGATCCCGTCATTTTGAAAATTATATTTAGTAGTCCAGGTGCTTAAAAAACATCTTCCTCATGGAACTTAAGCTAAGAACTGAAATATAAGATATCCGAATCGTATTTCTGTGGTCCAGTCATTCTAAAAATTATATCTAGTAGTCCAAGTGCCTAAAATACATCTTCCTCAGGGAACTTAAGCGGAGAACTGAAAATTAAGATACCTAGTTCACATTTTAGAGATCCCGTCATTTTGAAAATTATATTTAGTAGTCCAGGTGCTTAAAAAACATCTTCCTCAGGGAACTTAAGCTGAGAACTGAAAATTCAGATTCCTTGTTCATATTTTAGAGATCCCGTCATTTTAAAAATTATATTTAGTAGTCCAGGTGCTTAAAAAACATCCTCTTCAGGGAACTTAAGCTGAGAACTGAAAATTCAGATGCCTTGTTCATATTTAAGAGATCCCGTCATTTTTCAAATTATATTTAGTAGTCCAGGTGCTTAAAAAAAAAATCTTCCTCAGGGAACTTAAGCTGAGAACTGAAAATTAAGATACCTAGTTCATATTTTAGAGATCCCGTCATTTTGAAAATTATATTTAGTAGTCCAGGTGCTTAAAAAACATCCTCTTCAGGGAACTTAAGCTGAGAACTGAAAATTCAGATTCCTTGTTCATATTTTAGAGATCCCGTCATTTTCAAAATTATATTTAGCAGTCCAGGTGCTTAAAAAACATCTTCCTCAGGGAACTTAAGCTGAGAACTGAAAATTAAAATACCTAGTTCATATTTTAGAGATCCCGTCATTTTGAAAATTATATTTAGTAGTCCAGGAGCTTAAAAACATCCTCTTCACGGAACTTAAGATGAGAACTGAAAATTCAGATACCTTGCTAATATTTTAGAGATCCCGTCTTTTTGAGAATTATATCTAGTTGTCCAGGTGCTTAAAAACATCTTCTTCAGGGAACTTAAGCTGAGAAATGAAAATTCAGATACCTAGTACAAATTAAAGAGATCTCGACATTTTGAAAATTATATTTAGTAGTCCAGGTGCTTAAAATACATCTTCCTCAGGGAACTTAAGCTGAGAACTGAAATTTAAGATATCCGAATGGTATTTCAGAGGTCCAGTCATTCTAAAAATTATATCTAGTAGTTCAAGTGCCTAAAATACATCTACCTCAGGGAACTTAAGCTGAGAACTGAAAATTGAAATAGCTAGTTTATATTTTAGAGATCCCGTCATTTTTCAAATTATATTTAGTAGTCCAGGTGCTTAAAAAAAAATCTTCCTCAGGGAACTTAAGCTGAGAACTGAAAATTAAGATACCTAGTTCATATTTTAGAGATCCCGTCATTTTGAAAATTATATTTAGTAGTCCAGGTGCTTAAAAAAAATCTACCTCAGGGAACTTAAGCTGAGAACTGAAAATTAAAATACCTAGTTTATTTTTTAGAGATCCCGTCATTTTGAAAATTATATTTAGTAGTCCAGGTGCTTAAAAAACATCATCTTCAGGGAACTTAAGCTAAGCACTGAAATATACGATACCCGAATGGTATTTCAGTGGTCCAGTCATTCTAAAAATTATATCGAGTAGTCGAAGTGCCTAAAATACATCTTTCTCAGGGAACTTAAGCTGAGAACTGAAAATAAAGATACCTAGTTCATATTTTAGAGATCCCGACAATTTGAAAATTATATTTAGTAGTCCAGGTGCTTAAAATACATCTTCCTCAGGGAACTTAAGCTGAGAACTGAAAATTCGGATACCTTGTTCATTTTTTACAGATCCCGTCATTTTGAAAATTATATTTAGTAGTCCAGGTGCTTAAAAAACATCTTCTTCAGGGAACTTAAGCTGAGAACTGAAAATTCAGATACCTTGTTCATATTTAAGAGATCCCGTCATTTTGATAATTATATTTAGTAGTCCAGGTGCCTAAAAAACATCTTCCTCAGGGAACTTAATTTGAGAACTGAAAATTCAGATACCTTGTACATATTTTAGAGATCCCGTCATTTTGAAAATTATATTTTGTAGTCCAGGTGCTTAAAAAGATCTTGATCAGGGAACTTAAGCAGAGAATTGAAAAATAAGATATCCAAATGGTATTTCAGTGGTCCAGTCATTCTATAAATTATATCTAGTAGACCAAGTAATTAAAAAACATCTTCCTCAGGAAACTTAAGCTGAGAACTGAAAATTCAGATACCTTGTTCATATTTAAGAGATCCCGTCATTTTGAAAATTATATTTTGTAGTCCAGGTGCTTAAAAAACATCTTGATCAGGGAACTTAAGCTAAGAACTGAAATATAAGATATCCGAATGGTATTTCAGTGGTCCAGTCATTCTAAAAATTATATCTAGTAGTCCAAGTGCTTAAAATACATCTTCCTCAGGGAACTTAAGCTGAGAACTGAAAATAAAGATACCTAGTTCATATTTTAGAGATCCCGACATTTTGAAAATTATATTTATTAGTCCAGGTGCTTAAAATACATCTTCCACAGGGAACTTAAGCTGAGAACTAAAAATTCAGATACCTTGTTCATTTTTTACAGATCCCGTCATTTTGAAAATTATATCTAGTAGTTCAAGTGCCTAAAATAAATCTTCCTCAGAGAACTTAAGCTGAGAACTGAAAATTCAGATACCTAGTTCATATTTAAGAGATCTCGACATTTCGAAAATTATATTTAGTAGTCCAGGTGCTTAAAATACATCTTCCTCAGGGAACTTAAGCTGAGAACTGAAATATAAGATATCCGAATGGTATTTCAGTGGTCCAGTCATTCTATAAATTATATTTATTAGTCCAAGTGCTTAAAATACATCTTCCACAGGGAACTTAAGCTGAGAACTGAAAATAAAGATACCTAGTTCATATTTTAGAGATCCCGACATTTTCAAAATTATATTCAGTAGTCCAGGTGCTTAAAATACATCTTCCACAGGGAACTTAAGCTGAGAACTGAAAATTCAGATACCTTGTTCATTTTTTACAGATCCCGTCATTTTGAAAATTATATTTAGTAGTCCAGGTGCTTAAAAAACATCTTGCTCAGGGATATTAAGCGGAGAACTGAAAATTCAGATACCTAGTTTATATTTTAGAGATCCCGTCATTTTGAAAATTATATTTAGTAGTCCAGGTACTTAAAAAACATCTTCCTCAGGGAACTTAAGCTGAGAACTGAAAATTCATATACCTTGTTCATATTTAACAGATCCCGTCATTTAGAAAATTATATTTAATTGTCCAGGTGCTTAAAAAAAAATCTTCCTCAGGGAACTTAAGCTGAGAACTGAAATTTAAGATATCCGAATGGTATTTCAGTGGTCCAGTCATTCTAAAAATTATATCTAGTAGTCCAAGTGCCTAAAATACATCTACCTCAGGGAACTTAAGCTGAGAACTAAAAATTAAAATACCTAGTTCATATTTTAGAGATCCCGTCATTTTGAAAATTATATTTAGTAGTCCAGGTGCTTAAAAAACATCTTGATCAGGGAACTTAAGCTAAGAACTGAAATATAAGATATCCGAATGGTATTTCAGTGGTCCATTCATTCTATAAATTATATCTAGTAGTCCAAGTGCTTAAAATACAACTTCCTCACGGAACTTAAGCTGAGAACTGAAAATAATGATACCTAGTTCATATTTTAGAGATCCCGACATTTTGAAAATTATATTTAGTAGTCCAGGTGCTTAAAATACATCATCCTCAGGGAACTTAAGCTGAGAACTGAAAATTCAGATACCTTGTTCATTTTTTACAGATCCCGTCATTTAGAAAATTATATTTAGTAGTCCAGGTGCTTAAAAAACATCTTGCTCAGGGATCTTAAGCTGAGAACTGAAAATTCAGATACCTTGTACATATTTTAGAGATCCCGTCATTTTGAAAATTATATTTTGTAGTCCAGGTGCTTAAAAAACATCTTGATCAGGGAACTTAAGCTGAGAATTGAAAAATAAGATATCCAAATGGTATTTCAGTGGTCCAGTCATTCTATAAATTATATCTAGTAGACCAAGTAATTAAAAAACATCTTCCTCAGGAAACTTAAGCTGAGAACTGAAAATTCAGATACCTTGTTCATATTTTAGAGATCCCGACATTTTGAAAATTATATTTAGTAGTCCAGGTGCTTAAAAAACACCTTGCACAGGGAACTTAAGCTGAGAACTGAAAATTCAGATACCTAGTTCATATTTTAGAGATCCCGTCATTTTGAAAATTATATTTAGTAGTCCAGGTGCTTAAAAAACATCTTGATCAGGGAACTTAAGCTAAGAACTGAAATATAAGATATCCGAATGGTATTTCAGTGGTCCAGTCATTCTAAAAATTATATCTAGTAGTCCAAGTGCCTAAAATACATCTTCCTCAGGGAACTTAAGCTGAGAACTGAAATTTAAGATACCTAGTTCATATTTTAGAGATCCCGTCATTTTAAAAATTATATTTAGTAGTCCAGGTGCTTAAAAAACATCCTCTTCAGGGAACTTAAGCTGAGAACTGAAAATTCAGATACCTTGTTCATATTTTAGAGATCCCGTCATTTTAAAAATTATATTTAGTAGTCCAGGTGCTTAAAAAAAAATATTCCTCAGGGAGCTTAAGCTGAGAAAAGAAAATTAAGATACCTATTTCATATTTTAGAGAACCCGTCATTTTGAAAATTATATTTAGTATTCCAGGTGCTTATAAAACATCTTCTTCAGGGAACTTAAGCTGAAAACTGAAAATTCAGATTCCTTGTTCATATTTTAGAGATCCCGTCATTTTCAAAATTATATTTAGCAGTTCAGGTGCTTAAAAAAAAATCTTCTTCAGGGTACTTAAGCTGAGAACTGAAAATTAAGATACCTATTTAATATTTTAGAGATCCCGTCATTTTGAAAATTATATTTAGTAGTTCAGGTGCTTAAAAAACATCTTCATCAGGGAACTTAATGTGAGAACTGAAAATTAAGATAGCTAGTTTATATTGTAGAGATCCCGTCATTTTGAAAATTATATTTAGTAGTCCAGGTGCTTAAAAGACATCATCTTCAGGGAACTTAAGCTAAGAACTGAAATATACGATATCCGAATGGTATTTCAGTGGTCCAGTCATTCTAAAAATTATATCTAGTACTCGAAGTGCCTAAAATACATCTTTCTCAGGGAACTTAAGCTGAGAACTGAAAATAAAGATACCTAGTTCATATTTTAGAGATCCCGACATTTTGAAAATTATATTCAGTACTCCAGGTGCTTAAAATACATCTTCCTCCGGGAACTTAAGCTGAGAACTTAAAATTCAGATACCTTGTTCATTTTTTACAGATCCCGTCATTTTGAAAATTATTTTTAGTAGTCCAGGTGCTTAAAAAACATCTTGCTCAGGGATCTTAAGCGGAGATCTGAAAATTCAGATACCTAGTATATATTTAAGAGATCCCGTCATTTTTGAAAATTATATTTAGTAGTCCACGTGCTTAAAAAACATCTTCTTCAGGGATCTAAAGCCGAGAACTGACAATTCAGATACCTTGTTCATATTTAAGAGATCCCGTCATTTTGAAAAATATATTTAGTAGTCCAGGTGCCTAAAACACATCTGCCTCTGGGAACTTAAGCTGAGAACTGAAAATTAAAATAGCTAGTTTATATTTTAGAGATCCCGTAATTTTTCAAATTATATTTAGTAGTCCAGGTGCCTAAAAGACATCATCTTCAGGGAACTTAAGCTAAGAACTGAAATATACGATATCCGAATGGTATTTCCGTGGTCCAGTCATTCTAAAAATTATATCTCTTAGTCCAAGTGCCTAAAATACATCTTCCTCAGGGAACTTAAGCAGAAAACTGAAAATCAAAATAGCTAGTTTATATTTTAGAGATCCCGTCATTTTGAAAATTATATTTAGTAGTCCAGGTGCTTAAAATACATCTTCGTCAGGGAACTTAAGCTGAGAACTGAAAATTCAGATACCTTGTTCATATTTTAGAGATCCCGTCATTTTAAAAATTATATTTAGTAGTCCAGGTACTTAAGAAACATCTTCCTCAGGGAACTTAAGCTAAGAACTGAAATATAATATATCCGAACGGTTTTTCAGTGGTCCAGTCATTCTAAAAATTATATCTAGTAGTCCAAGTGCTTAAAAAAAAATCTTCCTCAGGGAACTTAAGCTGAGAATTGAAATTTAAGATATCCGAATGGTATTTCAGTGGTCCAGTCATTCTAAAAATTATATCTAGTAGTCCAAGTGTCTAAAATTCTTCTTCCTCTGGGAACTTAAGCTGAGAGCTGAAAATCAAAATAGCTAGTTTATATTTTAGAGATCCCGTCATTTTGAAAATTATATGTAGTAGTCCAGGTGCTTAGAATACATCTTCCTCAGTGAACTTAAGCTGAGAACTGAAAATTCAGATACCTTGTTCATTTTTTACAGATCCCGTCATTTTGAAAATTATATTTAGTAGTCCAGGTGCTTAAAAAACATCTTCCTCAGGGAACTTAAGCTAAGAACTGAAAAATAATATATCCGAATGGTTTTTCAGTGGTCCAGTCATTCTAAAAATTATATCTAGTAGTCCAAGTGCCTAAAATACATCTTCCTCAGGGAACTTAAGCTGAGAACTGAAAATTCAGATACCTTGTAAATATTTAACAGATCCGTCATTTCGAAAATTATATTTAGTAGTCCAGGTGCTTAAAAAACATCTTCCTCAGGGAACTTAAGCTAAGAACTGAAATATACGATATCCGAATGGTATTTCAGTGGTCCAGTCATTCTAAAAATTATATATAGTAGTCCAGGTGCTTAAAAAACATCTTCCTCAGGGAACTTAAGCAGTGAACTGAATATTCGGATACCTTGTACATATTTTAGAGATCCCGTCATTTTGAAAATTATATTTAGTAGTCCAGGTGCTTAAAAAACATCTTGATCAGGGAACTTAAGCTAAGAACTGAAATATAAGATATCCGAATGGTATTTCAGTGGTCCAGTCATTCTAAAAATTATATCTAGTAGTCCAAGTGCCTAAAATACATCTTATTCAGAGAACTTAAGCTGAGAATTGAAAAATAAGATACCCAGTTCATATTTTAGAGATCCCGTCATTTTAAAAATTATATTTAGTAGTCCAGGTGATTAAAAAACATCTTCATCAGGGAACTTACTCTCAGAAGTTAAAATTCACATACCTTGTAAATATTTATAAGATCCGTCATTTCTAAAATTATATTTAGTAGTCCAGGTGCTTAAAAAACATCTTCCTCAGGGAACTTAATCTGAGAACTGAAAATTCAGATACCTTGTACATATTTTAGAGACCCCGTCATTTTGAAAATTATATCTAGTAGCGCAGGTGCTTAAAAACCATCATCCTCAGGAAACTTTAGCTAAGAGCTGAAAATAAAGATATCCGAATGGTATTTCAGTGGTCCAGTCATTCTAAAAATTATATCTAGTAGTCCAAGTGCCTAAAATACATCTTCCTCAGGGAACTTAAGTTGAGGACTGAAAATTAAAATAACTAGTTCATATTTTAGAGATCCCGTCATTTTAAAAATTATATTTAGTAGTCCAGGTGCTAAAAAAACATCTTCTTCAGGGAACTTAAGCTGAGAACTGAAAATTAAGAAACCTATTACATATTTAAGATATCCCGTCATTTTAAAAATTATAATTAGTAGCCCAGGTGCTTAAAAAACATCTTCTTCAGGGAACTTAAGCTATGAACTGAAAATTCAGATACCTTGTTCATATTTAAGAGATCCCGTCATTTTGAAAATTATATTTAGTAGTCCAGGTGCCTAAAAAACATCTTCCTCAGGGAACTTAATCTGAGAACTGAAAATTCAGATACCTTGTACATATTTTAGAGACCCCGTCATTTTGAAAATTATATTTAGTAGGCCAGGTGCTTAAAAAACATCATCTTCAGGGAACTTAAGCTAAGAACTGAAATTTAAGATATCCGAATGGTATTTCAGTGGTCCAGTCATTCTAATAATTATATCTAGTAGTCCAAGTGCCTAAAATACATCTACCTCAGGGAACTTAAGTTGAGAACTAAAAATTAAAATACCTAGTTCATATTTTAGAGATCCCGTCATTTTAAAAATTATATTTAGTAGGCCAGGTGCTTAAAAAATATCATCTTCAGGGAACCTAAGCTGAGAACTGAAAAATAAGATACCTTGTTCATATTTAAGAGATCCCGTCATTTTGAAAATTATATTTAGTAGTCCAGGTGCTTAAAAAAAAATCTTCTTCAGGGAACTTAAGCTGAGAACTGAAATTTAAGATATCCGAATGGTATTTCAGTGGTCCAGTCATTCTAAAAATTATATCTAGTAGTCCAAGTGCCTAAAATACATCTACCTCAGGGCACTTAAGCTGAGAACTAAAAATTAAAATACCTAGTTCATATTTTAGAGATCCCGTCATTTAGGAAATTATATTTAGTAGTCCA
Source organism: Diplolepis rosae (assembly GCA_030998225.1). Classification (NCBI taxonomy): domain Eukaryota; kingdom Metazoa; phylum Arthropoda; class Insecta; order Hymenoptera; family Diplolepididae; genus Diplolepis; species Diplolepis rosae. Next base: position 1,430,140 of record JAPYXD010000158.1, on the reverse strand, counting down.
GGTGCTAAAAAAACATCTTCTTCAGGGAACATAAGCTGAGAACTGAAAATTCAGATACAAAGTTTATATTTAATAGATCCCGTCATTTTGAGAATTATATTTAGTAGTCCAGGTGCTTAAAAAACGTTTTCCTCAGGGAACTTAAGCTAAGAACTGAAATATACGATATCTGAATGGTATTTCAGTGTTCCAGTCATTCTAAAAATGTTATCTAGTAGTCCAAGTGCCTAAAATAGATCTACCTCAGGGAACTTAAGCTGAGAAATGAAAATTAATATACCTATTACATATTTTAGATATCCCGTCATTTTAAAAATTATATTTAGTAGTCCAGGTGCTTAAAAAACATCTTCTTCAGGGAACTTAAGCTGAGAACTGAAATTTAAGATATCCGAATGGTATTTCAGTGGTCCAGTCATTCTAAAAATTATATCTAGTAGTCCAAGTGCCTAAAATACATCTACCTCAGGGAACTTAGGCTGAGAACTAAAAATTAAAATACCTAGTTCATATTTTAGAGATACCGTCATTTTGAAAATTATATTTAGTAGGCCAGGTGCTTAAAAAACATCTTCTTCAGGGAACTTAAGCTGAGAACTGAAAGTTCAGATACCTTGTTCATATTTAAGAGATCCCGTCATTTTGAAAATTATATTTAGTAGTCCAGGTGCTTAAAAAAAAATCTTCTTCAGGGAACTTAAGCTGAGAACTGAAATTTAAGATATCCGAATGGTATTTCAGTGGTCCAGTCATTCTAATAATTATATCTAGTAGTCCAAGTGCCTAAAATACATCTACCTCAGGGCACTTAAGCTGAGAACTAAAAATTAAAATACCTAGTTCATATTTTAGAGATCCCGTCATTTAGGAAATTATATTTAGTAGTCCAGGTGCTAAAAAAACATCTTCTTCAGGGAACATAAGCTGAGAACTGAAAATTAAGATACCTAGTTCATATTTAAGATATCCCGTCATTTTGAAAATTATATTTAGTAGGCCAGGTGCTTAAAAACATCTTCCTCAGGGAACTTAAGATAAGAACTGAAATTTAAGATATCCGAATGGTATTTCAGTGGTCCAGTCATTCTAATAATTATATCTAGTAGTCCAAGTGCCTAAAATACATCTACCTCAGGGCACTTAAGCTGAGAACTAAAAATTAAAATACCTAGTTCATATTTTAGAGATCCCGTCATTTTGAAAATTATATTTAGTAGGCCAGGTGCTTAAAAACATCATCTTCAGGGAACTTAAGCTAAGAACTGAAAATTCAGATACCTTGTTCATATTTAAGAGATCCCGTCATTTTGAAAATTATATTTAGTAGTCCAGGTGCTTAAAAAAAAATCTTCCTCAGGGAACTTAAGCTGAGAACTGAAATTTAAGATATCCGAATGGTATTCCAGTGGTCCAGTCATTCTAATAATTATATCTAGTAGTCCAAGTGCCTAAAATACATCTACCTCAGGGCACTTAAGCTGAGAACTAAAAATTAAAATACCTAGTTCATATTTTAGAGATCCCGTCATTTAGGAAATTATATTTAGTAGTCCAGGTGCTAAAAAAACATCTTCTTCAGGGAACATAAGCTGAGAACTGAAAATTAAGATACCTAGTTCATATTTAAGATATCCCGTCATTTTGAAAATTATATTTAGTAGGCCAGGTGCTTAAAAAACATCTTCCTCAGGGAACTTAAGATAAGAACTGAAATATACGATATCCGAATGGTATTTCAGTGGTCCAGTCATTCTAAAAATTATATCTAGTAGTCCAAGTGCCTAAAATACATCTTCCTCAGGGAACTTAAGTTGAGGACTGAAAATTAAAATAACTAGTTCATATTTTAGAGATCCCGTCATTTTAAAAATTATATTTAGTAGTCCAGGTGCTAAAAAAACATCTTCTTCAGGGAACTTAAGCTGAGAACTGAAAATTAAGATACCTAGTTCATATTTAAGATATCCCGTCATTTTGAAAATTATATTTAGTAGGCCAGGTGCTTAAAAAACATCATCTTCAGGGAACTTAAGCTAAGAACTGAAAATTCAGATACCTTGTTCATATTTAAGAGCTCCCGTCATTTTGAAAATTATATTTAGTAGGCCAGGTGCTTAAAAAACATCTTCTTCAGGGAACTTAAGCTAAGAACTGAAAATTCAGATACCTTGTTCATATTTTAGGGATCCCGTCATTTTAAAAATTACATTTAGTAGTCCAGGTGCTTAAAAAACATCCTCTTCAGGGAACTTAAGCTGAGAACTGAAAATTCAAATACCTTGTTCATATTTCAGAGATCCCGTCATTTAGGAAATTATATTTAGTAGTCCAGGTGCTTAAAAAAAAATCTTCCTCAGGGAGCTTAAGCCGAGAAATGAAAAATAAGATACCTAGTTCATATTTTAGAGATCCCGTCATTTTGAAAATTATATATAGTAGTCCAGGTGCTTATAAAACATCTTCATCAGGGAACTTAAGCTGAAAACTGAAAATTCAGATTCCTTGTTCATATTTTAGAGATCCCGTCATTTTCAAAATTATATTTAGCAGTTCAGGTGCTTAAAAAAAAATCTTCTTCAGGGAACTTAAGGTGAGAACTGAAAATTAAGATACCTAGTTTATATTTTAGAGATCCCGACATTTTGAAAATTATATTTAGTAGTCCAGGTGCTTAAAATACATCTTCCTCAGGGAACTTAAGCAGAGAACTGAAAATCAAAATAGCTAGTTCATATTTTAGAGATCCCGTCATTTTGAAAATTATATTTAGTAGTCCAGGTGCTTAAAAACATCATCTTCAGGGAACTTAAGCTAAGAACTGAAATATACGATATCCGAATGGTATTTCAGTGGTCCAGTCATTCTAAAAATTATATCTAGTACTCGAAGTGCCTAAAATACATCTTTCTCAGGGAACTTAAGCTGAGAACTGAAAATAAAGATACCTAGTTCATATTTTAGAGATCCCGACATTTTGAAAATTATATTCAGTAGTCCAGGTGCTTAAAATACATCTTCATCCGGGAACTTAAGCTGAGAACTTAAAATTCAGATACCTTGTTCATTTTTTACAGATCCCGTCATTTTGAAAATTATTTTTAGTAGTCCAGGTGCTTAAAAAACATCTTGCTCAGGGATCTTAAGCGGAGATCTGAAAATTCTGATACCTAGTATATATTTAAGAGATCCCGTCATTTTGAAAATTATATTTAGTAGTCCAGGTGCTTAAAAAACATCTTCTTCAGGGATCTAAAGCCGAGAACTGACAATTCAGATACCTTGTTCATATTTAAGAGATCCCGTCATTTTGAGAATTATATCTAGTTGTCCAAGGGCCTAAAATACATCTTCCTCAGGGAACTTAAGCTGAGAAATGAAATTTAAAATATCCGAATGGTATTTCAGTGGTCCAGTCATTCTAAAAATTATATATATTAGTCCAAGTGCCTAAAATACATCTTCCTCAGGGAACTTAAGCAGAAAACTGAAAATCAAAATAGCTAGTTCATATTTTAGAGATACCTTAATTTTGATAATTATATTTTGTAGTGCAGGTGCTTAAAATACATCTTCGTCAGGGAACTTAAGCTGAGAACTGAAAATTCAGATACCTTGTTCATTTTTTACAGATCCCGTCATTTTGAAAATTATATTTAGTAGTCCAGGTGCTTAAAAAACATCTTCCTCAGGGAACTTAAGATAAGAACTGAAATATACGATATCAGAAAGGTATTTCAGTGGTCCAGTCATTCTAAAAATTATATCTAGTAGTCCAAGTGCCTAAAATACATCTTCCTCAGGGAACTTAAGTTGAGGACTGAAAATTAAAATAACTAGTTCATATTTTAGAGATCCCGTCATTTTAAAAATTATATTTAGTACTCTAAGTGCATAAAAAACATCTTCCTCAGCGAACTTAAGCTGAGAACAGAAAATTAAGAAACCTATTACATATTTAAGATATCCCGTCATTTTAAAAATTATAATTAGTAGCCCAGGTGCTTAAAAAACATCTTCTTCAGGGAACTTAAGCTAAGAACTGAAAATTCAGATACCTTGTTCATATTTAAGAGATCCCGTCATTTTGAAAATTATATTTAGTAGTCCAGGTGCTTAAAAAACATCTTCCTCAGGGAACTTAAGCTGAGAACTGAAAATTCAGATACCTTGTAAATATTTAACAGATCCGTCATTTCGAAAATTATATTTAGTAGTCCAGGTGCTTAAAAAACATCTTCCTCAGGGAACTTAAGCTGAGAACTGAAATATAAGATATCCGAATGGTATTTCAGTGGTCCAGTCATTCTAAAAATTATATCTAGTAGTCCAAGTGCCTAAAATACATCTTCCTCAGGGAACTTAAGTTGAGGACTGAAAATTAAAATAACTAGTTCATATTTTAGAGATAGAGTCATTTTAAAAATTATATTTATTAGTCCATGTGCTTAAAAAACACCTTCTTCAGTGAACTTAATCTGTGAACTTTAAATTAATATACCTAGTTCATATTTAAGATATCCCGTCATTTTGAAAATTATATTTAGTAGGCCAGGTGCTTAAAAAACATCCTCTTCAGGGAACTTAAGCTAAGAACTGAAAATTCAGATTCCTTGTTCATATTTTAGAGATCCCGTCATTTTGAAAATTATATTTAGCAGTCCAGGTGCTTAAAAAACATCTTCCTCAGGGAACTTAATCTGAGAACTGAAAATTCAGATACCTTGTACATATTTTAGAGACCCCGTCATTTTGAAAATTATATTTAGTAGGCCAGGTGCTTAAAAAACATCATCTTCAGGGAACTTAAGCTAAGAACTGAAATTTAAGATATCCGAATGGTATTTCAGTGGTCCAGTCATTCTAATAATTATATCTAGTAGTCCAAGTGCCTAAAATACATCTACCTCAGGGAACTTAAGTTGAGAACTAAAAATTAAAATACCTAGTTCATATTTTAGAGATCCCGTCATTTTAAAAATTATATTTAGTAGGCCAGGTGCTTAAAAAATATCATCTTCAGGGAACTTAAGCTGAAAACTGAAAATTGAGATACCTTGTTCATATTTTAGAGATCCCGTCATTTTGAAAATTATATTTAGTAGTCCAGGTGCTTAAAAAAAAATCTTCCTCAGGGAACTTAATCTGAGAACTGAAAATTAAGATATCCGAATGGTATTCCAGTGGTCCAGTCATTCTAAAAATTATATCTAGTAGTCCAAGTGCCTAAAATACATCTTCCTCAGGGCACTTAAGCTGAGAACTAAAAATTAAAATACCTAGTTCATATTTTAGAGATCCCGTCATTTAGGAAATTATATTTAGTAGTCCAGGTGCTAAAAAAACATCTTCTTCAGGGAACATAAGCTGAGAACTGAAAATTAAGATACCTAGTTCATATTTAAGATATCCCGTCATTTTGAAAATTATATTTAGTAGGCCAGGTGCTTAAAAAACATCTTCCTCAGGGAACTTAAGATAAGAACTGAAATATACGATATCCGAATGGTATTTCAGTGGTCCAGTCATTCTAAAAATTATATCTAGTAGTCCAAGTGCCTAAAATACATCTTCCTCAGGGAACTTAAGTTGAGGACTGAAAATTAAAATAACTAGTTCATATTTTAGAGATCCCGTCATTTTAAAAATTATATTTAGTAGTCCAGGTGCTCAAAAAACATCTCGTCAGGGAACTTAAGCTGAGAACTGAAAATTAAGAAACCTAGTTCATATTTAAGATATCCCGTCATTTTGAAAATTATATTTAGTAGGCCAGGTGCTTAAAAAACATCATCTGGAGGGAACTTAAGCTAAGAACTGAAAATTCAGATACCTTGTTCATATTTAAGAGCTCCCGTCATTTTGAAAATTATATTTAGTAGGCCAGGTGCTTAAAAAACATCTTCTTCAGGGAACTTAAGCTAAGAACTGAAAATTCAGATACCTTGTTCATATTTTAGGGATCCCGTCATTTTAAAAATTACATTTAGTAGTCCAGGTGCATAAAAAACATCCTCTTCAGGGAACTTAAGCTGAGAACTGAAAATTCAGATTCCTTGTTCATATTTTAGAGATCCCGTCATTTAGGAAATTATATTTAGTAGTCCAGGTGCTTAAAAAAAAATCTTCCTCAGGGAGCTTAAGCTGAGAACTGAAAATTAAGATACCTATTTCATATTTTAGAGATCCCGTCATTTTGAAAATGATATATAGTAGTCCAGTTGCTTAAAAAACATCTTCATCAGGGAACTTAAGCTGAAAACTGAAAATTCAGATTCCTTGTTCATATTTTAGAGATCCCGTCATTTTCAAAATTATATTTAGCAGTTCAGGTGCTTAAAAAAAAATCTTCTTCAGGGAACTTAAGGTGAGAACTGGAAATTAAGATACCTAGTTTATATTTTAGAGATCCCGACATTTTGAAAATTATATTAAGTAGTCCAGGTGCATGAAATACATCTTCCTCAGGGAACTTAAGCAGAGAACTGAAAATCAAAATAGCTTGTTCATATTTTACAGATCCCGTCATTTTGAAAATTATATTTAGTAGTCCAGGTGCTTAAAAAACATCATCTTCAGGGAACTTAAGCTAAGAACTGAAATATACGATATCCCAATGGTATTTCAGTTGTCCAGTCATTCTAAAAATTATATCTAGTAGTCGAAGTGCCTAAAATACATCTTTGTCAGGGAACTTAAGCTGAGAACTGAAAATAAAGATACCTAGTTCATATTTTAGAGATCCCGACATTTTGAAAATTATATTCAGTAGTCCAGGTGCTTGAAATACATCTTCCTCAGGGAACTTAAGCTGAGAACTTAAAATTCAGATACCTTGTTCATTTTTTACAGATCCCGTCATTTTGAAAATTATTTTTAGTAGTCCAGGTGCTTAAAAAACATCTTGCTCAGGGATCTTAAGCGGAGATCTGAAAATTCTGATACCTAGTATATATTTAAGAGATCCCGTCATTTTGAAAATTATATTTAGTAGTCCAGGTGCTTAAAAAACATCTTCTTCAGGGATCTAAAGCCGAGAACTGACAATTCAGATACCTTGTTCATATTTAAGAGATCCCGTCATTTTGAGAATTATATCTAGTTGTCCAAGGGCCTAAAATACATCTTCCTCAGGGAACTTAAGCTGAGAAATGAAATTTAAAATATCCGAATGGTATTTCCGTGGTCCAGTCATTCTAAAAATTATATCTATTAGTCCAAGTGCCTAAAATACATCTTCCTCAGGGAACTTAAGCAGAAAACTGAAAATCAAAATAGCTAGTTTATATTTTAGAGATACCGTCATTTTGAAAATTATATTTAGTAGTCCAGGTGCTTAAAATACATCTTCCTCAGGGAACTTAAGCTGAGAACTGAAAATTCAGATACCTTGTTCATTTTTTACAGATCCCGTCATTTTGAAAATTATATTTAGTAGTCCAGGTGCTTAAAAAACATCTTCCTCAGGGAACTTAAGCTAAGAACTGAAATATAATATATCCGAATGGTTTTTCAGTGGTCCAGTCATTCTAAAAATTATATCTAGTAGTCCAAGTGCTTAAAAAACATCTTCCTCAGGGAACTTAAGCTAAGAACTGAAATATAAGATATCCGAATCGTATTTCAGTGGTCCAGTCATTCTAAAAATTATATCTAGTAGTCCATGTGCGTAAAATACATCTTCCTCAGGGAACTTAAGCTGAGAACTGAAAATTCAGATACCTTGTAAATATTTAAGAGATCCCGTCATTTCGAAAATTATATTTAGTAGTCCAGGTGCTTAAAAAACATCTTCCTCAGGGAACTTATGCTCAGAACTGAAATATACGATAACGGAATCATATTTAAGAGATCCCGTCATTATCAAAATTATATATAGAAGACCAGGTGCTTAAAAAACATCTTACGCAGTGAACTTAAGCTGTGTACTAAAAATTAATATACCTTGTAAATATTTTTGAGATCCCGTCATTTTGAAAATTATATTTTGTAGTCCAGGTGCTTAAAAAACATCTTGATCAGGGAACTTAAGCTAAGAACTGAAATATAAGATATCCGATTGGTATTTCACTGGTCCAGTCATTCTAAAAATTATATCTAGTAGTCCAAGTGCCTAAAATACATCTTATTCAGGGAACTTAAGCTGAGAATTGAAAAATAAGATACCTAGTTCATATTTTAGAGATCCCGTCATTTTGAAAATTATATTTAGTAGTCCAGGTGCTTAAAATACATCTTCCTCAGGGAACTTAAGCTGAGAACTGAAAATTCAGATACCTTGTAAATATTTAACAGATCCGTCATTTCGAAAATTATATTTAGTAGTCCAGGTGCTTAAAAAACATCTTCCTCAGGGAACTTAAGCTAAGAACTGAAATATACGATATCCGAATGGTATTTCAGTGGTCCAGTCATTCTAAAAATTATATCTAGTAGTCCAAGTGCCTAAAATACATCTTCCTCAGGGAACTTAAGCTGAGAACTTAAATTTAAGATACCTAGTTCATTTTTTAGAGATCCCGTCATTTTAAAAATTATATTTAGTAGTCCAGGTGCTTAAAAAACATCTTCTTCAGGGAACTTAAGCTGAGAACTGAAAATTAAGATACCTAGTTCATATTTAAGAGATCCTGTCATTTTGAAAATTATATTTAGTAGGCCAGGTGCTTAAAAAACATCATCTTCAGGGAACTTAAGCTAAGAACTGAAAATTCAGATACCTTGTTCATATTTAAGATATCCCGTCATTTTTAAAATTATATTTAGTAGTCCAGGTGCTTAAAATACATCTTCCTCAGGGAACTTAAGCTGAGAACTGAAAATTCAGATACCTTGTTCATATTTAAGAGATCCCGTCATTTTGAAAATTATATTTAGTAGTCCAGGTGCTTAAAAAAAATCTTCTTCAGGGAACTTAAGCTGAGAACTGAAATTTAAGATATCCGAATGTTATTTCAGTGGTCCAGTCATTCTAAAAATTATATCTGGTAGTCCAAGTGCATAAAAGACATCTACCTCAGGGAACTTAGGCTGAGAACTGAAAATTAAGATACCTAGTTCATATTTTAGAGATCCCGTCATTTTAAAAATTATATTTAGTAGGCCAGGTGCTTAAAAAATATCATCTTCAGGGAACTTAAGCTAAGAACTGAAATATACGATATCCGAATGGTATTTCAGTGGTCCAGTCATTCTAAAAATTATATCTAGTAGTCTAAGTGCCTAAAATACATCTTCCTCAGGGAACTTAAGCTGAGAACTGAAAATAAAGATACCTAGTTCATATTTTACAGATCCCGTCATTTTGAAAATTATATTTAGTAGTCCAGGTGCTTAAAAAACATCTTGCTCAGGGATCTTAAGCGGAGAATTGAAAATTCAGGTACCTTGTTCATATTTAAGAGATCCCGTCATTTTGAGAATTATATTTAGTAGTCCAGGTGCTTAAAAAACGTTTTCCTCAGGGAACTTAAGCTAAGAACTGAAATATACGATATCCGAATGGTACTTCGGTGGTACGGTCATTCTAAAAATTATATCTAGTAGTCGAAGTGCCTAAAATACATCTTCATCAGGGAACTTGAGCTGAGAACTGAAAATTCAGATACCTTGTTCATATTTAAGAGATCCCGTCATTTTGAAAATTATATTTAGTAGGCCAGGTGCTTAAAAAACATCATCTTCAGGGAACTTAAGCTAAGAACTGAAATATACGATATCCGAATGGTATTTCAGTGGTCCAGTCATTCTAAAAATTATATCTAGTAGTCCAAGTGCCTAAAATACATCTTCCTCAGGGAACTTAAGATGAGAACTGAAAATAAAGATACCTAGTTTATATTTTAGAGATCCCGTCATTTTGAAAATTATATTTAGTAGTCCAGGTGCTTAAAAAACATCTGTCTCAGGGATCTTAAGCGGAGAACTGAAAATTCAGATACCTAGTTTATATTTTAGAGATCCCGTCATTTTGAAAATTATATTTAGTAGTCCAGGTGCTTAAAAAACATCTTCCTCAGGGAACTTAAGCTAAGAACTGAAACATACGATATCCGAATGGTATTTCGGTGGTCCAGTCATTCTAAAAATTATATCTAGTAGTCCAAGTGCCTAAAATACATCTTCCTCAGGGAACTTAAGCTGAGAACTGAAAATTAAGATACCTAGTTCATATTTTAGAGATCCCGTCATTTTAAAAATTATATTTAGTAGTCCAGGTGCTTAAAAAACATCCTCTTCAGGGAACTTAAGCTGAGAACTGAAAATTCAGATTCCTTGTTCATATTTTAGAGATCCCGTCATTCAGAAAATTATATTTAGTAGTCCAGGTGCTTAAAAAAAAATCTTCCTCAGGGAACTTAAGCTGAGAACTGAAAAATAAGATACCTAGTTCATATTTTAGAGATCCCGTCATTTTGAAAATTATATTTAGTAGTCCAGGTGCTTAAAAAACATCTTCATCACGGAACTTAAGCTGAGAACTGAAAATTCAGATTCCTTGTTCATATTTTAGAGATCCCGTCATTTTCAAAATTATATTTAGCAGTCCAGGTGCTTAAAAAACATCTTCCTCAGGGAACTTAATCTGAGAACTGAAAATTCAGATACCTTGTAAATATTTAACAGATCCGTCATTTCGAAAATTATATTTAGTAGTCCAGGTGCTTAAAAAACATCTTCCTCAGGGAACTTAAGCTAAGAACTGAAATATACGATATCCGAATGGTTTTTCAGTGGTCCAGTCATTTTAAAAATTATATATAGTAGTCCAGGTGCTTAAAAAACATCTTCCTCAGGGAACTTAAGCGGTGAACTGAAAATTCAGATACCTTGTACATATTTTAGAGATCCCGTCATTTTGAAAATTATATTTAGTAGTCCAGGTGCTTAAAAAACATCTTGATCAGGGAACTTAAGCTAAGAACTGAAATATAAGATATCCGAATGGTATTTCAGTGGTCCAGTCATTTTAAAATTATATCTAGTAGTCCAAGTGCCTAAAATACATCTTACTCAGGGAACTTAAGCTGAGAATTGAAAAATAAGATACCAAGTTCATATTTTAGAGATCCCGTCATTTTCAAAATTATATTTAGCAGTCCAGGTGCTTAAAAAACATCTTCTTCAGGGAACTTAATCTGAGAACTGAAAATTCAGATACCTTGTAAATATTTAAGAGATCCGTCATTTCGAAAATTATATTTAGTAGTCCAGGTACTTAAAAAACATCTTGCTCAGGGATCTTAAGCGGAGAACTGAAAATTCAGATACCTAGTATATATTTTAGAGATGCCGTCATTTTGAAAATTATATTTAGTAGTCCAGGTGCTTAAAAAACATCCTCTTCAGGGAACTTAAGCTGAGAACTGAAAATTCAGATTCCTTGTTCATATTTTAGAGATCCCGTCATTTTAAAAATTATATTTAGTAGTCCAGGTGCTTAAAAAACATCCTCTTCAGGGAACTTAAGCTGAGAACTGAAAATTCAGATTCCTTGTTCATATTTTAGAGATCCGTCATTTCGAAAATTATATTTAGTAGTCCAGGTGCTTAAAAAACATCTTCCTCAGGGAACTTAATCTGAGAACTGAAAATTCAGATACCTTGTAAATATTTAACAGATCCGTCATTTCGAAAATTATATTTAGTAGTCCAGGTGCTTAAAAAACATCTTGCTCAGGGAACTTAAGCTGAGAACTGAAATATAAGATATCCCAATGGTATTTCACTGGTCCAGTCATTCTAAAAATTATATCTAGTAGTCCAAGTGCCTAAAATACATCTTATTCAGGGAAATTAAGCTGAGAATTGTAAAATAAGATACCCAGTTCATATTTTAGAGATCCCGTCATTTTGAAAATTATATTTAGTAGTCCAGGTGCTTAAAATACATCTTCCTCAGGGAACTTAAGCTGAGAACTGAAAATTCAGATACCTTGTAAATATTTAACAGATCCGTCATTTCGAAAATTATATTTAGCTGCCCCGGTGCTTAAAAAACATCTTCCTCAGGGAACTTAATCTGAGAACTGAAAATTCAGATACCTTGTACATATCTTAGAGATCCCGTCATTTTAAAAATTATATTTAGTAGTCCAGGTGCTTAAAAAACCTCTTCTTCAGGGAACTTAAGCTGAGAACTGAAAATTAAGATACCTAGTTCATATTTTATAGATCCCGTCATTTTTAAAATTATATTTAGTAGTCCAGGTGCTTAGAAAACATCATCTTCAGGGAAATTAAGCTGAGAACTGAAAATTCATATTCCTTGTACATATTTAAGAGATCCCGTCATTTTAAAAATTATATTTCGTAGTCCAGGTGCTTAAAAAACATCTTCTTCAGGGAACTTAAGCTGAGAACTGAAAATTCAGATACCTTGTAAATATTTAAGAGATCCCGTCACTATGAAAATTATATTTAGTAGTCCAGGTGCTTAAAAAACATCTTGCTCAGGGAACTTAAGCTGAGAACTGAAATATAAGATATCCCAATGGTATTTCAGTGGTCCAGTCATTCTAAAAATTATATCTAGTAGTCCAAGTGCCTAAAATACATCTTCCTCAGGGAACTTAAGCTGAGAACTGAAAATAAAGATACCTAGTTCATATTTTAGAGATCCCGTCATTTTGAAAATTATATTTAGTAGTCCAAGTGCCTAAAATACATCTACCTCAGGGAACTTAAGCTGAGAACTGAAAATTAAAATACCTAGTTCATATTTTAGAGATCCCGTCATTGTGAAAATTATATTTAGTATTCCAGGTGCTTAAAAAACATCTTCCTCAGGGAACTTAAGCTAAGAACTGAAAACTCATATACCTTGTTCATATTTAAGAGATCCCGTCATTTTGAAAATTATATTTAGTAGTCCAGGTGCTTAAAAAACATCATCTTCAGGGAACTTAAGCTGAGAACTGAAATATAAGATATTCCAATGGTATTTCAGTGGTACGGTCATTCTAAAAATTATATCTAGTAGTCGAAGTGCCTAAAATACATCTTCCTCAGGGAACTTGCGCTGAGAACTGAAAATTAAGATACCTTGTTCATATCTAAGAGATCCCGTCATTTTGAAAATTATATTTGGTAGGCCAGGTGCTTGAAAAACATCATCTTCAGGGAACTTAAGCTAAGAACTGAAATATACGATATCTGAATGGTATTTCAGTGGTCCAGTCATTCTAAATATTATATCTAGTAGTCGAAGTGCCTAAAATACATCTTCCTCAGGGAACTTAAGCTGAGAACTGAAAATTAAGATACCTAGTTCATATTTTAGAGATCCCGTCATTTTAAAAATTATATTTAGTAGTCCAGGTGCTTAAAAAACATCCTCTTCAGGGAACTTAAGCTGCGAACTGAAAATTCAGATACCTTGTTCATCTTTAAGCGATCCCGTCATTCAGGAAATTATATTTAGTAGTCCAGGTGCTTAAAAAAAAATCTTCCTCAGGGAACTTAAGCTGAGAACTGAAAAAAAAGATACCTTGTTCATATTTTACAGATCCCGTCATTTTGAAAATTATATTTAGTAGTTCAGGTGCTTAAAAAACATCTGGCTCAGGGATCTTAAGCGGAGAACTGAAAATTCAGATACCTAGTTTATATTTTAGAGATCGCGTCATTTTGAAAATTATATTTAGTAGTCCAGGTGCTTAAAAAACATCTTCCTCAGGGAACTTAAGCTAAGAACTGAAACATACGATATCCGAATGGTATTTCGGTGGTCCAGTCATTCTAAAAATTATATCTAGTAGTCCAAGTGCCTAAAATACATCTTCCTCAGGGAACTTAAGCTGAAAACTGAAAATTAAGATACCTAGTTCATATTTTAGAGATCCCGTCATTTTGAAAATTATATTTAGTAGTCCAGGTGCTTAAAAAACATCTTGCTCAGGGATCTTAAGCGGAGAACTGAAAATTCAGATACCTAGTTTATATTTTAGAGATCCCGTCATTTTGAAAATTATATTTAGTAGTCCAGGTGCTTAAAAAACATCTTCCTCAGGGAACTTAAGCTAAGAACTGAAACATACGATATCCGAATGGTATTTCGGTGGTCCAGTCATTCTAAAAATTATATCTAGTAGTCCAAGTGCCTAAAATACATCTTCCTCAGGGAACTTAAGCTGAGAACTGAAAATAAAGATACCTAGTTCATATTTTAGAGATCCCGTCATTTTAAAAATTATATTTAGTAGTCCAGGTGCTTAAAAAACATCCTCTTCAGGGAACTTAAGCTGAGAACTGAAAATTCAGATACCTTGTTCATCTTTAAGAGATCCCGTCATTTTGAAAATTATATTTAGTAGTCCAGGTGCTTAAAAAAAATCTTCCTCAGGGAACTTAAGCTGAGAACTGAAATTTAAGATACCTAGTTCATATTTCAGAGATCCCGTCATTTTAAAAATTATATTTAGTAGTCCAGGTGCTTAAAAAACATCTTCTTCAGGGAACTTAAGCTGAAAACTGTAAATTCAGATTCCTTGTTCATATTTTAGAGATCCCGTCATTTTCAAAATTATATTTAGCAGTCCAGGTGCTTAAAAAAAAATTTTCTTCAGGGAACTTAAGGTGAGAACTGAAAATTAAGATACCTAGTTTATATTTTAGAGATCCCGACATTTTGAAAATTATATATAGTAGTCCAAGTAATTAAAAAACTTCTTCCTCAGGGAACTTAAGATGAGAACTGAAAATAAAGATACCTAGTTCATATTTTAGAGATCCCGTCATTTTGAAAATTATATTTAGTAGTCCAGGTGCTTAAAAAACATCTTCTTCAGGGAACTTAAGCTGAGAACTGAAAATTAAGATATCCGAATGGTATTTCAGTGGTCCAGTCATTCTAAAAATTATATCTAGTAGTCCAAGTGCCTAAAACTCATCTTCCTCAGGGAACTTAAGCTGAGAACTGTAAAATAAGATACCTAGTTCATATTTTAGAGATCCCGTCATTTTGAAAATTATATTTAGTAGTCCAGGTGCTTAAAAAACATCCTGCTCAGGGAACTTAAGCGGAGAACTGAAAATTCAGATACATAGTTTATATTTTAGAGATCCCGTCATTTTGAAAATTATATTTAGTATTCCAGGTGCTTAAAAAACATCTTCTTCAGGGAACTTAAGCTAAGAACTGAAAATTCAGATACCTTGTTCATATTTAAGAGATCCCGTCATTTTGAAAATTATATTTAGTAGGCCAGGTGCTTAAAAAACATCATCTTCAGGTAACTTAAGCTAAGAACTGAAAATTCAGATACATAGTTTATATTTTAGAGATCCCGTCATTTTGAAAATTATATTTTGTATTCCAGGTACTTAAAAAACATCTTCCTCAGGGTACTTAAGATGAGAACTAAAAATTCAGATACCTTGTTCATTTTTTACAGATCCCGTCATTTTGAAAATTATATTTAGTAGTCCAGGTGCTTAAAAAAATACTACCTCAGGGAAATTAAGATGAGAACTGAAATTTAAGATATCGGAATGGTATTTCAGTGGTCCAGCCATTCTAAAAATTATATCTAGTAGTCCAAATGCCTAAAATACATCTTACTCAGGGAACTTAAGCTGAGAACTGAAATATTCAGATACCTTGTTCATTTTTTACAGATCCCGTCATTTTGAAAATTATATTTAGTAGGCCAGGTGCTTAAAAAACATCATCTTCAGGGAACTTAAGCTAAGAACTGAAAATTCAGATACCTTGTTCATATTGAAGAGATCCCGTCATTTTGAAAATTATATTTAGTAGTCCAGGTGCTTAAAAGACATCTTGCTCAGGGAACTTAAGTTGAGAACTGAAAATTAAAATTACTAGTTCATATTTTAGAGATCCCGTCATTTTAAAAATTATATTTAGTAGTCCAGGTGCTTAAAAAACATCTTCTTCAGGGAACTTAAGCTGAGAACTGAAAATTAAGATAGCTAGTTCATATCTTAGAGATCCCGTCATTTTGAAAATTATATTTAGTACTCCAGGTGCTTAAAATACATCTTCCTCAAGGAACATAAGCTGAGAACTGAAAATTCGGATACCTTGTTCATTTTTTACAGATCCCGTCATTTTGAAAATTATATTTAGTAGTCCAGGTGCTTAAAAAACATCTTGCTCAGGGAACTTAAGCTGAGAAATGAAAATTCAGATACCTAGTTTATATTTTAGAGATCCCTTCATTTTGAAAATTATATTTAGTAGTCCAAGTGCTTAAAAAACATCTTCTTCAGGGAACTTAAGCTAAGAACTGAAAATTCAGATACCTTGTTCATATTTAAGAGATCCCGTCATTTTGAAAATTATATTTAGTAGGCCAGGTGCTTAAAAAACATCATCTTCAGGGAACTTAAGCTAAGAACTGAAAATTCAGATACCTTGTTCATATTTAAGAGATCCCGTCATTTTGAAAATTATATTTAGTAGTCCAGGTGCTTAAAATACATCTTCCTCAGGGAACTTAAGCTGAGAACTGAAAACTCGGATACCTTGTTCATTTTTTACAGATCCCGTCATTTTGAAAATTATATTTAGTAGTCCAGGTGCTTAAAAAACATCTTCTTCAGGGAACTTAAGCTGAGAACTGAAATTTAAGATATCCGAATGTTATTTCAGTGGTCCAGTCATTCTAAAAATTATATCTAGTAGTCTAAGTGCCTAAAATACATTCTCCTCAGGGAACTTAACCTGAGAACTGAAAATTCAGATACCTTGTTCATTTTTTACAGATCCCGTCATTTTGAAAATTATATTTAGTAGTCCAGGTGCTTAAAAAACATACTCTTCAGGGAACTTAAGCTTAGAACTGAAATTTCGGATACCTTGTTCATATTGAAGAGATCCCGTCATTTTGAAAATTATATTTAGTAGTCCAGGTGCTTAAAAGACATCTTGCTCAGGGAACTTAAGTTGAGAACTGAAAATTAAAATAACTAGTTCATATTTTAGAGATCCCGTCATTTTGACAATTTTATTTAATAGTCCAGGTGCTTAAAATACATCTTCCTCAGGGAACTTAAGCTGAGAACTGAAATTTTAGATATCCGAATGGTATTTCAGTGGTCCAGTCATTTTAAAAATTATATCTAGTAGTCCAAGTGCCTAAACTACATCTTACTCAGGGAACTTAAGCTGAGAATTGAAAAATAAGATACCCAGTTCATATTTTAGAGATCCCGTCATTTTGAAAATTATATTTAGTAGTCCAGGTGCTTAAAAAACATCTTCCTCAGGGGACTTAATCTGAGAACTGAAAACTCAGATACCTTGTTCATTTTTTACAGATCCCGTCATTTTGAAAAATATATTTAGTAGTCCAGGTGCTTAAAAAAAAATCTTCCTCAGGGAACTTAAGCTGAGAATTGAAATTTAAGATATCGGAATGGTATTTCAGTGGTCCAGCCATTCTAAAAATTATATCTAGTAGTCCAAATGCCTAAAATACATCTTACTCAGGGAACTTAAGCTGAGAACTGAAAATTCAGATACCTTGTTCATTTTTTACAGATCCCGTCATTTTGAAAATTATATTTAGTAGGCCAGGTGCTTAAAAAACATCATCTTCAGGGAACTTAAGCTGAGAACTGTAAATTCAGATACATTGTTCATATTTTAGAGATCCCGTCATTTTGAAAACTATATTTAGTAGTCCAAGTGCCTAAAATACATCTTTCTCAGGGAACATAAGCTGAGAACTGAAAATTAAAATACCTAGTTCATATTTTAGAGATACCGTCATTTTAAAAGTTATATTTAGTAGTCCAGGTGCTTAAAAAACCTCTTCTTCAGGGAACTTTAGCTGAGAACTCAAATTTAAGATAGCTAGTTCATATCTTAGAGATCCCGTCATTTTGAAAATTATATTTAGTACTCCAGGTGCTTAAAATACATCTTCCTCAGGGAACTTAAGCTGAGAACTGAAAATTCGGATACCTCGTTCATTTTTTACAGATCCCGTCATTTTGAAAATTATATTTAGTAGTCCAGGTGCTTAAAAAACATCTTGCTCAGGGAACTTAAGCTGAGAACTGAAAATTCAGATACCTAGTTTATATTTCAGTGGTCCAGTCATTCTAAAAATTATATTTAGTAGTCCAGGTGCTTAAAAAACATCTTCCTCAGGGAACTTAATCTGAGAACTGAAAATTCAGATACCTTCTACATATTATAGAGATCCCGTCATTTTGAAAATTATATTCAGTAGGCCAGGTGCTTAAAAAACATCATCTTCAGGGAACTTAAGCTAAGAACTGAAAATTCTGATACCTTGTTCATATTTAAGAGATCCCGTCATTTTGAAAATTATATTTAGTAGTCCAGGTGCTTAAAAAAAATCTACCTCAGGGAACTTAAGCTGAGAACTGAAAATTCAGATACCTTGCTCATTTTTTACAGATCCCGTCATTTTGAAAATTATATTTAGTAGTCCAGGTGCTTAAAAAAAAATCTTCCTCAGGGAACTTAAGCTGAGAATTGAAATTTAAGATATCGGAATGGTATTTCAGTGGTCCAGTCATTCTAAAAATTATATCTAGTAGTCCAAGTGCCTAAAATACATCGTCCTCAGGGAACTTAAGCTGAGAACTTAAAATTCGGATACCTTGTTCATTTTTTACAGATCCCGTCATTTTGAAAATTATATTTATTAGTCCAGGTGCTTAAAAAACTTCTTGCTCAGGGAACTTAAGTTGAGAACTGAAAATTAAAATACCTAATTCATATTTTAGAGAAGCCGTCATTTTGTAAATTATATTTAGTAGTCCAGGTGCTTAAAAAACATCTTGCTCAGGGAACTTAAGCTGAGAACTGAAAATTCAGATACCTAGTTTATATTTAAGAGATCCAGTCATTTTGAGAATTATATATAGTAGTCCAGGTGCTTAAAGAACATCTTCTTCAGGGAACTTAAGCTATGAACTGAAATATACGATATCCGAATGGTATTTTAGTGTTCCAGTCATTTTTAAAATTATATCTAGTAGTCCAGGTGCTTAAACTACATCTTCCTCAGGGAACTTAAGCTTAGAACTGAAAATTCGGATACCTTGTACATATTTTAGAGATCCCGTCATTTTGAAAAATATATTTAGTAGTCCAGGTGCTTAAAAAACATCTTGATCAGGGAACTTAAGCTAAGAACTGAAATATAAGATATCCGAATGGTATTTCAGTGGTCCAGTCATTTTAAAAATTATATCTAGTAGTCCAAGTGCCTAAAATACATCTTACTCAGGGAACTTAAGCTGAGAGTTGAAAAATAAGATACCCAGTTCATATTTTAGAGATCCCGTCATTTTGTAAATTATATCTAGTAGTCCAGGCGCTTAAAAAACATCTTCCTCAGGGAACTTAATCTGAGAAGTGAAAATTCAGATACCTTGTAAATATTTAACAGATCCGTCATTTCGAAAATTATATTTAGTAGTCCAGGTGCTTAAAAAACATCTTGCTCAGGGAACTTAAGCTGAGAACTGAAAATTCAGATACCTAGTATATATTTTAGAGATGTCGTCATTTTGAAAATTATATTTAGTAGTCCAGGTGCTTAAAAAAAATCTTCCTCAGGGAACTTAAGCTGAAAAATGAAATTTAATATACCTATTTCATATTTCATAGATCAAGTCATTTTAAAAATTATATTTAGTAGTCCAGGTGCTTAAAAAACATCCTCTTCAGGGAACTTAAGCTGAGAACTGAAAATTCAGATACCTAGTTCATATTTTAGAGATCCCGTCATTTTAAAAATTATATTTAGTAGTCCAGGTGCTTAAAAAACATCCTCTTCAGGGAGCTTAAGCTGAGAACTGAAAATTCAGATACCTTGTAAATATTTAACAGATCCGTCATTTCGAAAATTATATTTAGTAGTCCAGGTGCTTAAAAAACATCTTCCTCAGGGAACTTAAGCTAAGAACTGAAATATACGATATCCGAATGGTATTTCAGTGGTCCAGTCATTCTAAAAATTATATCTAGTAGTCCAGGTGATTAAAAAACATCTTCCTCAGGGAACTTAAGCTGAGAACTGAAAATTCGGATACCTTCTACATATTTTAGAGATCCCGTCATTTTGAAAATTATATTTAGTAGTCCAGGTGCTTAAAAAACATCTTGATCAGGGAACTTAAGCTAAGAACTGAAATATAAGATATCCGAATGGTATTTCAGTGGTCCAGTCATTCTAAAAATTATATCTAGTAGTCCAAGTGCCTAAAATACATCTTCCTCAGGGAACTTAAGCTGAGAACTGAAAATTAAGATACCTAGTTCATATTTTAGAGATCCCGTCATTTTGACAATTTTATTTAATAGTCCAGGTGCTTAAAATACATCTTCCTCAGGGAACTTAAGCTGAGAACTGAAATTTTAGATATCCGAATGGTATTTCAGTGGTCCAGTCATTTTAAAAATTATATCTAGTAGTCCAAGTGCCTAAACTACATCTTACTCAGGGAACTTAAGCTGAGAATTGAAAAATAAGATACCCAGTTCATATTTTAGAGATCCCGTCATTTTAAAAATTATATTTAGTAGTCCAGGTGCTTAAAAAACATCCTGCTCAGGGAACTTAAGCTGAGAACTGAAAATTCAGATTCCTAGTTTATATTTTCGAGATCCAGTCATTTTGAAAATTATATTTAGTATTCCAGGTGCTTAAAAAACATCTTCTTCAGGGAACTTAAGCTAAGAACTGAAAATTCAGATACCTTGTTCATATTTAAGAGATCCGGTCATTTTGAAAATTATATTTAGTAGGCCAGGTGCTTAAAAAACATCATCTTCAGGGAACTTAAGCTAAAAACAGAAAATCCAGATACCTTGTTCATATTTAAGAGATCCCGTCATTTTGAAAATTATATTTAGTAGTCGAGGTGCTTAAAAAACATCTTCCTCAGGGAACTTAAGCTGAGAACTGAAAATTCGGATACCTTGTTCATTTTTTACAGATCCCGTCATTTTGAAAATTATATTTAGTAGTCCAGGTGCTTAAAAAAAAATCTTCCTCAGGGAACTTAAGCTGAGAACTGAAATTTAAGATAACCGAATGGTATTTCAGTGGTCCAGTCATTCTAAAAATTATATCTAGTAGTCGATGTGCCTAAAATACATCGTCCTCAGGGAACTTAAGCTGAGAACTGAAAATTCGGATACCTTGTTCATTTTTTACAGATCCCGTCATTTTGAAAATTATATTTATTAGTCCAGGTGCTTAAAAAAAATTTACCTCAGGGAACTTAAGCTGAGAACTGAAAATTAAGATACCTAGTTCATATTTTAGAGATCCCGTCATTTTAAAAATTATATTTAGTAGTCCAGGTGCTTAAAAAACATCTTGCTCAGGGAACTTAAGCTGAGTACTGAAAATTCAGATACAAAGTTTATATTTAAGAGATCCCGTCATTTTGAAAATTATATTTAGTAGTCCAGGTGCTTAAAAAACATCTTCTTCAGGGAACTTAAGCTATGAACTGAAATATACGATATCCGAATGGTATTTCAGTGGTCCAGTCATTTTAAAAATTATATATAGTAGTCCAGGTGCTTAAAAAACATCTTCCTCAGGGAACTTAAGCAGTGAACTGAAAATTCGGATACCTCGTACATATTTTAGAGATCCCGTCATTTTGAAAATTATATTTAGTAGTCCAGGTACTTAAAAAACATCTTGATCAGGGAACTTAAGCTAAGAACTGAAATATAAGATATCCGAATGGTATTTCAGTGGTCCAGTCATTTTAAAAAATTATATCTAGTAGTCCCAGTGCCTAAAATACATCTTACTCAGGGAACTTAAGCTGAGAATTGAATAATAAGATACCCAGTTCATATTTTAGAGATCCCGTCATTTAAAAAATTATATTTAGTAGTCCAGGTGCTTAAAAAACATCTTCTTCAGGGAACTTAAGCTGAGAACTGATAATTCAGATACCTTGTAAATATTTAAGAGATCCCGTCATTTCGAAAATTATATTTAGTTGTCCAGGTGCTTAAAAAACATCTTGCTCAGGGATCTTAAGCGGAGAACTGAAAATTCAGATACCTAGTATATATTTTAGAGATGTCGTCATTTTGAAAATTATATTTAGTAGTCCAGGTGCTTAAAAAACATCCTCTTCAGGGAACTTAAGCTGAGAACTGAAAATTCAGATTCCTTGTTCATATTTTAGAGATCCCGTCATTTTAAAAATTATATTTAGTAGTCCAGGTGCTTAAAAAACATCTTCTTCAGGGAACTTAAGCTGAGAACTGAAAATTCAGATACCTAGTATATATTTAAGTGATCCCGTCATTTCGAAAATTATATTTATTTTTCCAGGTGCTTAAAAAACATCTTCCTCAGGGAACTTAATCTGAGAACTGAAAATTCAGATACCTTGTAAATATTTAACAGATCCGTCATTTCGAAAATTATATTTAGTAGTCCAGGTGCTTAAAAAACATCTTGCTCAGGGAACTTAAGCTGAGAACTGAAATATAAGATATCCCGATGGTATTTCAGTGGTCCAGTCATTCTAAAAATTATATCTAGTAGTCCAAGTGCCTAAAATACATCTTATTCAGGGAAATTAAGCTGAGAATTGTAAAATAAGATACCCAGTTCATATTTTAGAGATCCCGTCATTTTAAAAATTATATTTAGTAGTCCAGGTGCTTAAAAAACATCTTCTTCAGGGAACTTAAGCTGAGAACTGAAAATTCAGATACCTTGTAGATATTTAACAGATCCGTCATTTCGAAAATTATATTTAGTAGTCCAGGTGCTTAAAAAACATCTTCCTCAGGGAACTTAAGCTGAGAACTGAAAATTCAGATACCTTGTTCATATTTTAGAGATCCCGTCATTTTAAAAATTATATTTAGTAGTCCAGGTGCTTAAAAAACATCTTCTTCAGGGAACTTAAGCTGAGAACTGAAAATTAAGATACCTAGTTCATATTTCAGAGATCCCGTCATTTTAAAAATTATATTTAGTAGTCCAGGTGCTTAAAAAACATCCTCTTCAGGGAACTTAAGCTGAGAACTGAAAATTCAGATTCCTTGTTCATATTTTAGAGATCCCGTCATTTTCAAAATTATATTTAGCAGTCCAGGTGCTTAAAAAACATCTTCCTCAGGGAACTTAATCTGAGAACTGAAAATTCAGATACCTTGTAAATATTTAACAGATCCGTCATTTCGAAAATTATATTTAGTAGTCCAGGTGCTTAAAAAACATCTTGCTCAGGGAACTTAAGCTGAGAACTGAAATATAAGATATCCCAATGGTATTTCAGTGGTCCAGTCATTCTAAAAATTATATCTAGTAGTCCAAGTGCCTAAAATACATCTTCCTCAGGGAACTTAAGCTGAGAACTGAAAATAAAGATACCTAGTTCATATTTTAGAGATCCCGTCATTTTGAAAATTATATTTAGTAGTCCAGGTGCTTAAAATACATCTTCCTCAGGGCACTTAAGCTGAGAACTAAAAATTAAAATACCTAGTTCATATTTTAGAGATCCGGTCATTTTGAAAATTATATTTAGTAGGCCAGGTGCTTAGAAAACATCATCTTCAGGGAACTTAAGCTGAGAACTGAAATATACGATATCCGAATGGTATTTCAGTGGTACGGTCATTCTAAAAATTATATCTAGTAGTCGAAGTGCCTAAAATACATCTTCCTCAGGGAACTTGCGCTGAGAACTGAAAATTAAGATACCTTGTTCATATTTAAGAGATCCCGTCATTTTGAAAATTATATTTGGTAGGCCAGGTGCTTGAAAAACATCTTCATCAGGGAACTTAAGCTAAGAACTGAAATATACGATATCTGAATGGTATTTCAGTGGTCCAGTCATTCTAAAAATTATATCTAGTAGTCGAAGTGCCTAAAATACATCTTCCTCAGGGAACTTAAGCTGAGAACTGAAAATTAAGATACCTAGTTCATATTTTAGAGATCCCGTCATTTTAAAAATTATATTTAGTAGTCCAGGTGCTTAAAAAACATCCTCTTCAGGGAACTTAAGCTGAGAACTGAAAATTCAGATTCCTTGTTCATATTTAAGAGATCCCGTCATTCAGGAAATTATATTTAGTAGTCCTCGTGCCTAAAAAAAAATCTTCCTCAGGGAACTTAAGCTGAGAACTGAAAAAAAAGATACCTTGTTCATATTTTACAGATCCCGTCATTTTGAAAATTATATTTAGTAGTCCAGGTGCTTAAAAAACATCTGGCTCAGGGATCTTAAGCGGAGAACTGAAAATTCAGATACCTAGTTTATATTTTAGAGATCCCGTCATTTTGAAAATTATATTTAGTAGTCCAGGTGCTTAAAAAACATCTTCCTCAGGGAACTTAAGCTAAGAACTGAAACATACGATATCCGAATGGTATTTCGGTGGTCCAGTCATTCTAAAAATTATATCTAGTAGTCCAAGTGCCTAAAATATATCTTCCTCAGGGAACTTAAGCTGAGAACTGACAATTAAGATACCTAGTTCATATTTTACAGATCCCGTCATTTTGAAAATTATTTTTAGTAGTCCAGGTGCTTAAAAAACATCTTGCGCAGGGATCTTAAGCGGAGGACTGAAAATTCAGATACCTAGGTTACATTTTAGAGATCCCGTCATTTTGAAAATTATATTAAGTAGTCCAGGTGCTTAAAAAACATCTTCCTCAGGGAACTTAAGCTAAGAACTGAAACATACGAAAAACGAATGGTATTTCGGTGGTCCAGTCATTCTAAAAATTATATCTAGTAGTCGTAGTGCCTAAAATACATCTTCCTCAGGGAACTTAAGCTGAGAACTGAAAATTAAGATACCTAGTTCATATTTTGGAGATCCCGTCATTTTAAAAATTATATTTAGTAGTCCAGGTGCTTAAAAAACATCCTCTTCAGGGAACTTAAGCTGAGAACTGAAAGTTCAGATACCTTGTTCATCTTTAAGAGATCCCGTCATTCAGGAAATTATATTTAGTAGTCCTGGTGCTTAAAAAAAAATCTGACTCAGGGAACTTGAGCTGAGAACTGAAAAATAAGATAACTAGTTTATATTTTAGAGATACCGTCATTTTCAAAATTATATTTAGAAGTCCAGGTGCTTAAAAACATCTTCTTCAGGGAACTTAAGCTGAGAACTGAAAATTCAGATGCCTTGTTCATATTTTAGAGATCCCGTCATTTTCAAAATTATATTTAGCAGTCCAGGTGCTTAAAAAAAAATCTTCTTCAGGGAACTTAAGGTGAGAACTGAAAATTTAGATACCTAGTTTATATTTTAGAGATCCCGACATTTTGAAAATTATATATAGTAGTCCAAGTAATTAAAAAACATCTTCCTTAGGGAACTTAAGGTGAGAAATGGAAATAAAGATACCTAGTTCATATTTTAGAGATCCCGTCATTTTGAAAATTATAATTAGTAGTCCAGGTGCTTAAAAAACATCTTCTTCAGGGAACTTAAGCTGAGAACTGAAATTTAAGATATCCGAATGGTATTTCAGTGGTCCAGTCAATCTAAAAATTATTTTTGGTAGCCCAGGTGCTTAAAAAACACCTTCATCTTGGAACTTTAGCTGAAAACTGAAAATTCAGATACCTCGTTCATCTTTAAGAGATCCCGTCATTCAGGAAATTATATTTAGTAGTCCTGGTGCTTAAAAAAAAATCTTCCTCAGGGAACTTAAGCTGAGAACTGAAATTTAAGATACCTAGTTCATATTTTAGAGATCCCGTCATTTTAAAAATTATATTTAGAAGTCCAGGTGCTTAAAAAACATCTTCTTCAGGGAACTTAAGCTGAAAACTGAAATTTCAGATTCCTTGTTCATATTTTAGAGATCCCGTCATTTTCAAAATTATAATTAGAAGTCCAGGTCCTAAAAAAAAAATATTCATCAGCGAACTTAAGGTGAGAACTGAAAATTAAGATACCCAGTTCATATTTTAGAGATCCCGTCATTTTAAAAATTATATTTAGTAGTCCAGGTGCTTAAAAAACATCCTGCTCAGGGAACTTAAGCTGCGAACTGAAAATTCAGATACCTAGTTTATATTTTCGAGATCCAGTCATTTTGAAAATTATATTTAGTATTCCAGGTGCTTTAAAAACATCTTCTTCAGGGAACTTAAGCTAAGAACTGAAAATTCAGATACCTTGTTCATATTTAAGAGATCCCGTCATTTTGAAAATTATATTTAGTAGGCCAGGTGCTTAAAAAACATCCTCTTCAGGGAACTTAAGCTGAGAACTGAAAATTCAGATTCCTTGTTCATATTTTAGAGATCCCGTCATTTTCAAAATTATATTTAGCAGTCCAGGTGCTTAAAAAACATCTTCCTCAGGGAACTTAATCTGAGAACTGAAAACTCAGATACCTTGTTCATTTTTTACAGATCCCGTCATTTTGAAAATTATATTTAGTAGTCCAGGTGCTTAAAAAACAATCTTCCTCAGGGAACTTAAGCTGAGAATTGAAATTTAAGATATCGGAATGGTATTTCAGTGGTCCAGCCATTCTAAAAATTATATCTAGTAGTCCAAATGCCTAAAATACATCTTACTCAGGGAACTTAAGCTGAGAACTGAAAATTCAGATACCTAGTTTATATTTTCGAGATCCAGTCATTTTGAAAATTATATTTAGTATTCCAGGTGCTTAAAAAACATCTTCTTCAGGGAACTTAAGCTAAGAACTGAAAATTCAGATACCTTGTTCATATTTAAGAGATCCCGTCATTTTGAAAATTATATTTAGTAGGCCAGGTGCTTAGAAAACATCATCTTCAGGGAACTTAAGCTAAGAACTGAAAATTCAGATACCTAGTTTATATTTTCGAGATCCAGTCATTTTGAAAATTATATTTAGTATTCCAGGTGCTTAAAAAACATCTTCTTCAGGGAACTTAAGCTAAGAACTGAAAATTCAGATACCTTGTTCATATTTAAGAGATCCCGTCATTTTGAAAATTATATTTAGTAGGCCAGGTGCTTAAAAAACATCATCTTCAGGGAAATTAAGCTATGAACTGAAATATACGATATCCGAATGGTATGTCAGCGGTCCATTCATTCTAAAAATTTTATCTAGTAGTCGAAGTGCCTAAAATACATCTTCCTCAGGGAACTTAAGATGAGAAATGGAAATAAAGATACCTTGTTCATATTTAAGAGATCCCGTCATTTTGAAAATTATATTTAGTAGTACAGGTGCTTAAAAAACATCTTCTTCAGGGAACTTAAGCTAAGAACTGAAATTTTAGATATCCGAATGGTATTTTGAGTGGTCCAGTCATTTTAAAAAATTATATTTAGTAGCCCAGGTGCTTAAAAAACACCCTCTTCAGGGAACTTAAGCTGAGAACTGAAAATTCAGATACCTTGTTCATCTTTAAGAGATCCCGTCATTCAGGAAATTATATTTAGTAGGCCAGGTGCTTAAAAAACATCATCTTCAGGGAACTTAAGCTAAGAACTGAAAATTCAGATACCTTGTTCATATTTTAGAGATCCCGTCATTTTGAAAATTATATTTAGTAGTCCAGGTGCTTAAAATACATCTTACTCAGGGAACTTCAGCTGAGAACTGAAAATAAAGATACCTAGTTTATATTTTCGAGATCCAGTCATTTTGAAAATTATATTTAGTATTCCAGGTGCTTAAAAAAAAATGTTCTTCAGGGAACTTAAGGTGAGAACTGAAAATTAAGATACCCTGTTCATACTTTAGAGATCCCGTCATTTTAAAAATTATATTTAGTAGTCCAGGTGCTTAAAAAACATCCTGCTCAGGGAACTTAAGCTGAGAACTGAAAATTCAGATACCTAGTTTATATTTTCGAGATCCAGTCTTTTTGAAAATTTTATCTAGTAGTCCAGGTGCTTAAAAAACATCTTCTTCAGGGAACTTAAGCTAAGAACTGAAAATTCAGATACCTTGTTCATATTTAAGAGATCCCGTCATTTTGAAAATTATATTTAGTAGGCCAGGTGCTTAAAAAACATCATCTTCAGGGAACTTAAGCTAAGAACTGAAAATTCAGATACCTTGTTCATATTTAAGAGATCCCGTCATTTTGAAAATTATATTTAGTAGTCCAGGTGCCTAAAAAACATCTTCCTCAGGGAACTTAAGCTGAGAACTGAAAATTCAGATACCTTGTTCATTTTTTACAGATCCCGTCATTTTGAAAATTATATTTAGTAGTCCAGGTGCTTAAAAAAAAATCTTCCTCAGGGAACTTAAGCTGAGAATTGAAATTTAAGATATCCGTATGGTATTTCAGTGGTCCAGTCATTCTAAAAATTATATCAAGTAGTCCAAGTGCCTAAAATACTTCTTCCTCAGGGAACTTAAGCTGAGAACTGAAAATCCAGATACCGTGTTCATTTTTTACAGATCCCGTCATTTTGAAAATTATATTTAGTAGGCCAGGTGCTTGAAAAACATCATCTTCAGGGAAGTTAAGCTAAGAACTGAAATATGCGATATCCGAATGGTATTTCAGTGGTCCAGTCATTCTAAAAATTATAACTAGTAGTCGAAGTGCCTAAAATACATCTTCCTCAGGGAACTTAAGCTGAGAACTGAAAATTAAGATACCTAGTTCATATTTTAGAGATCCCGTCATTTTAAAAATTATATTTAGTAGTCCAGGTGCTTAAAAAACATCCTCTTCAGGGAACTTAAGCTGAGAACTGAAAATTCAGATACCTTGTTCATATTTAAGAGATCCCGTCATTCAGGAAATTATATTTAGTAGTCCAGGTGCTTAAAAAAAAATCTTCCTCAGGGAACTTAAGCTGAGAACTGAAAAATAAGATACCTTGTTCATATTTAAGAGATCCCGTCATTTTGAAAATTATATTTAGTAGTCCAGGTGCTTAAAAAAAAATCTTCTTCAGGGAACTTAAGATGAGAATTGAAATTTAAGATATCGGAATGGTATTTCAGTGGTCCAGCCATTCTAAAAATTATATCTAGTAGTCCAAATGCCTAAAATACATCTTACTCAGGGAACTTAAGCTGAGAACTGAAAATTCAGATACCTTGTTCATTTTTTACGTATCCCGTCATTTTGAAAATTATATTTAGTAGTCCAGGTGCTTAAAAAACATCATCTTCAGGGAACTTAAGCTAAGAACTGAAATATACGATATCCGAATGGTATTTCAGTGGTCCAGTCATTCTAAAAATTATATCTAGTAGTCGAAGTGCCTAAAATACATCTTCCTCAGGGAACTTAAGCTGAGAACTGAAAATTAAGATACATAGATCATATTTTAGAGATCCCGTCATTTTAAAAATTATATTTAGTAGTCCAGGTGCTTAAAAAACATCCTCTTCAGGGAACTTAAGCTGAGAACTGAAAATTCAGATTCCTTGTTCATCTTTAAGAGATCCCGTCATTTTGAAAATTATATTTGGTAGGCCAGGTGCTTGAAAAACATCATCTTCAGGGAACTTAAGCTAAGAACTGAAATATGCGATATCCGAATGGTATTTCAGTGGTCCAGTCATTCTAAAAATTATATCTAGTAGTCGAAGTGCCTAAAATACATTTTCCTCAGGCAACTTAAGCTGAGAACTGAAAATTAAGATACCTAGTTCATATTTTAGAGATCCCGTCATTTTAAAAATTATATTTAGTAGCCCAGGTGCTTAAAAACATCCTCTTCAGGGAACTTAAGCTGAGAACTGAAAATTCAGATACCTTGTTCATCTTTAAGAGATCCCGTCATTCAGGAAATTATATTTAGTAGTCCTGGTGCTTAAAAAAAAATCTTCCTCAGGGAACTTAAGCTGAGAACTGAAAAATAAGATACCTAGTTCATATTTTTGAGATCCCGTCATTTTGAAAATTATATTTAGTAGTCCAGGTGCTTAAAAAACATCTTGCTCAGGGACTTAAGCGGAGAACTGAAAATTCAGATACCTAGTTTATATTTTAGAGATCCCGTCATTTTGAAAATTATATTTTGTAGTCCAGGTACTTAAAAAAAAATCTTCCTCAGGGAACTTAAGCTAAGAACTGAAAATTCAAATACCTAGTTTATATTTTACAGATCCCGTCATTTTGAAAACTATATTTAGTAGTCCAGGTGCTTAAAAAACATCTTCTTCAGGGAACTTAAGCTGAGAACTGAAAATTCAGATTCCTTGTTCATATTTTAGAGATCCCGTCATTTTAAAAATTATATTTAGCAGTCCAGGTGCTTAAAAAACATCTTCCTCAGGGAACTTAATCTGAGAACTGAAAATTCAGATACCTTGTTCACTTTTTACAGATCCCGTCATTTTGAAAATTATATTTAGTAGTCCAGGTGCTTAAAAAAAATCTTCCGCAGGGAACTTAATCTGAGAATTGTAATTTAAGATATCCGAATGGTATTTCAGTGCTCCAGTCATGCTAAAAATTATATGTAGTAGTCCAAATGCCTAAAATACATCTTACTCAGAGAACTTAAGCTATGAACTGAAATATACGATATCCGAATGGTATTTCAGTTGTCCAGTCATTTTAAAAATAATATTAATTAGTCCACGTGATTAAAAAACATCTTCCTCAGGGAACTTAAGCTGAGAACTGAAAATTCTGATCCCTTGTACATATTTTAGAGATCCCGTCATTTTGAAAATTATATTTTGTAGTCCAGGTGCTTAAAAAACATCTTGAAAAGGGAACTTAATATAAGAACTGAAATATAAGATATCCGAATGGTATTTCAGTGGTCCAGTCATTCTAAAAATTATATCTAGTAGTCCAAGTGCTTAAAAAACATCTTCTTCAGGGAACTTAAACTGAGAACTGTAAATTCGGATACATTGTTCATATTTTAGAGATGCCGTCATTTTGAAAATTAAATTTTGTAGTCCAGGTGCTTAAAAAAAAATCTTCTTCAGGGAAATTAAGCTGAGAGCTGAAATTTAAGATATCCGAATGGTATTTCAGTGCTCCAGTCATGCTAAAAATTATATCTAGTAGTCCAAATGCCTAAAATACATCTTCCTCAGGGAACTTAAGCTATGAACTGAAATATACGATACCCGAATGGTATTTCAGTGGTCCAGTCATTTTAAAAATTATATATAGTAGTCCAGGTGCTTAAAAAACATCTTCCTCAGGGAACTTAAGCTGAGAACTGAAATTTAAGATACCTAGTTCATATTTCATAGATCCCGTCATTTTAAAAATTATATTTAGTAGTCCAGGTGCTT
This sequence comes from Diplolepis rosae, assembly GCA_030998225.1. Taxonomy (NCBI): domain Eukaryota; kingdom Metazoa; phylum Arthropoda; class Insecta; order Hymenoptera; family Diplolepididae; genus Diplolepis; species Diplolepis rosae. Next base: position 1,398,932 of record JAPYXD010000158.1, on the reverse strand, counting down.
AAAAAACATCTTCTTCAGGGAACTTAAGCTGAGAACTGAAAATTCAGATACCTTGTAAATATTTAACAGATCCGTCATTTCGAAAATTATATTTAGTAGTCCAGGTGCTTAAAAAACATCTTCCTCAGGGAACTTAAGCTAAGAACTGAAATATACGATATCCGAATGGTATTTCAGTGGTCCAGTCATTCTAAAAATTATATCTAGTAGACCAGGTGACTCATAAACATCTTCCTCAGGGAACTTAAGCTGAGAACTGAAAATTCGGATACCTTCTACATATTTTAGAGATCCCGTCATTTTGAAAATTATATTTCGTAGTCCAGGTGCTTAAAAAACATCTTGATCAGGGAACTTAAGCTAAGAACTGAAATATAAGATATCCGAATGGTATTTCAGTGGTCCAGTCATTCTAAAAATTATATCTAGTAGTCCAAGTGCCTAAAATACATCTTCCTCAGGGAACTTAAGCTGAGAACTGAAAATAAAGATACCTAGTTCATATTTTAGAGATCCCGTCATTTTGAAAATTATATTTAGTAGTCCAGGTGCTTAAAATACATCTTCCTCAGGGAACTTAAGCTGAGAACTGAAATTTTAGATATCCGAATGGTATTTCTGTGGTCCAGCCATTCTAAAAATTATAACTAGTAGTCCAAGTGCCTAAACTACATCTTACTCAGGGAACTTAAGCTGAGAATTGAAAAATAAGATACCCAGTTCATATTTTAGAGATCCCGTCATTTTAAAAATTATATTTAGTAGTCCAGGTGCTTAAAAAACATCCTGCTCAGGGAACTTAAGCTGAGAACTGAAAATTCAGATTCCTAGTTTATATTTTCGAGATCCAGTCATTTTGAAAATTATATTTAGTATTCCAGGTGCTTAAAAAACATCTTCTTCAGGGAACTTAAGCTAAGAACTGAAAATTCAGATACCTTGTTCATATTTAAGAGATCCGGTCATTTTGAAAATTATATTTAGTAGGCCAGGTGCTTAAAAAACATCATCTTCAGGGAACTTAAGCTAAAAACAGAAAATCCAGATACCTTGTTCATATTTAAGAGATCCCGTCATTTTGAAAATTATATTTAGTAGTCCAGGTTCTTAAAAAACATCTTCATCAGGGAACATAATCTTAAAACTGAAAAGTCAGATACATTGTTCATATTTTACAGATCCCGTCATTTTGAGATTTATATCTAGTAGACCAGGTGCTTATAAAAAAATCTTCCTCAGGGAACTTAAGCTGAGAACTGAAAATTAAGATATCCGAATGGTATTTCAGTGGTCCAGTCATTCTAAAAATTATATCTAGTAGTCCAAATGCCTAAAATACATCCTACTCAGGGAACTTAAGCTGAGAACTGAAAATTCAGATACCTTGTTCATTTTTTACAGATCCCGTCATTTTGAAAATTATATTTAGTAGTCCAGGTGCTTAAAAGACATCTTGCTCAGGGAACTTAAGTTGAGAACTGAAAATTAAAATAACTAGTTCATATTTTAGAGATCCCGTCTTTTTAAAAATTATATTTAGTAGTCCAGGTGCTTAAAAAACATATTACTCAGGGACAATAAGCTGAGAACAGAAAAAATAGATACCTCGATTATATTTTATAGATCGAGTCATTTTGAAAATTATATTTAGTATTCCAGGTGCTTAAAGAACATCTTCTTCATGGAACTTAAGCTAAGAACTGAAAATTCAGATACCTTGTTCATATTTATGAGATCCCGTCATTTTGAAAATTATATTTAGTAGGCCAGGTGCTTAAAAAACATCTTCAACAGGGAACTTAAGCTAAGAACTGAAAATTCAGATACCTTGTTCATATTTAAGAGATCCCGTCATTTTGAAAATTATATTTAGTAGTCCAGGTGCTTAAAAAACATCTTCCTCAGGGAACTTAATGTGAGAACTGAAAATTCAGATACCTTGTTCATTTTTTACAGATCCCGTCATTTTGAAAATTATATTTAGTAGTCCAGGTGCTTAAAAAAATCTTCCGCAGGGAACTTAAGCTGAGAATTGAAATATAAGATATCCGAATGGTATTTCAGTGCTCCAGTCATGCTAAAAATTATATCTAGTAGTCCAAATGCCTAAAATACATCTTACTCAGGGAACTTAAGCTATGAACTGAAATATACGATATCCGAATGGTATTTCAGTTGTCCAGTCATTTTAAAAATTATATATAGTAGTCCAGGTGATTAAAAAACATCTTCCTCAGGGAACTTAAGCTGAGAACTGAAAATTCGGATACCTTGTACATATTTTAGAGATCCCATCATTTTGAAAATTATATTTAGTAGTCCAGGTGCTTAAAAAACATCTTGATCAGGGAACTTAAGGTAAGAACTGAAATATAAGATATCAGTATGGTATTTCAGTGGTCCAGTCATTCTAAAAATTATATCTAGTAGTCCAGGTGCCTAAAATACATCTTCCTCAGGGAACTTAAGCTGAGAACTGAAAATTAAGATACCTAGTTCATATTTTAGAGATCCCGTCATTTTAAAAATTATATTTAGTAGTCCAGGTGCTTAAAAAACATCTTGCTCAGGGAACTTAAGCTGAGAACTGAAAATTCAGATACCTAGTTTATATTTAAGAGATCCAGTCATTTTGAGAATTATATTTAGTATTCCAGGTGCTTAAAGAACATCTTCTTCAGGGAACTTAAGCTAAGAACTGAAAATTCAGATACCTTGTTCATATTTATGAGATCCCGTCATTTTGAAAATTATATTTAGTAGGCCAGGTGGTTAAAAAACATCATCTTCAGGGAACTTAAGCTAAGAACTGAAAATTCAGATACCTTGTTCATATTTAAGAGATCCCGTCATTTTGAAAATTATATCTAGTAGTCCAGGTGCTTAAAAAACATCTTCCTCACGGAACTTAAGCTGAGAACTAAAAATTCAGATACCTTGTTCATTTTTTACAGATCCCGTCATTTTGAAAATTATATTTAGTAGTCCAGGTGCTTAAAAAAAAATCTTCTGCAGGGAACTTAAGCTGAGAATTGAAATTTAAGATATCCGAATGGTATTTCAGTGCTCCAGTCATGCTAAAAATTATATCTAGTAGTCCAAATGCCTAAAATACATCTTACTCAGGGAACTTAAGCTATGAACTGAAATATACGATATCCGAATGGTATTTCAGTTGTCCAGTCATTATAAAAATTATATATAGTAGTCCAAGTGCCTAAAATACATCTTCCTCAGGGAACTTAAGCTGAGAACTGAAAATTAAGATACCTAGTTCATATTTTAGAGATCCCGTCATTTTGACAATTTTATTTAATAGTCCAGGTGCTTAAAATACATCTTCCTAAGGGAACTTAAGCTGAGAACTGAAATTTTAGATATCCGAATGGTATTTCAGTGGTCCAGTCATTTTAAAAATTATATCTAGTAGTCCAAGTGCCTAAACTACATCTTACTCAGGGAACTTAAGCTGAGAATTGAAAAATAATATACCCAGTTCATATTTTAGAGATCCCGTCATTTTAAAAATTATATTTAGTAGTCCAGGTGCTTAAAAACATCCTGCTCAGGGAACTTAAGCTGAGAACTGAAAATTCAGATACCTAGTTTATATTTTCGAGATCCAGTCATTTTGAAAATTATATTTAGTATTCCAGGTGCTTAAAAAACATCTTCTTCAGGAAACTTAAGCTAAGAACTGAAAATTCAGATACCTTGTTCATATTTAAGAGATCCCGTCATTTCGAAAATTATATTTAGTAGGCCAGGTGCTTAAAAAACATCATCTTCAGGGAACTTAAGCTGAGAACTGAAAATTCAGATACATTGTTCATATTTAAGAGATCCCGTCATTTTGAAAATTATATTTAGTAGTCCAGGTGCTTAAAAAACATCTTCCTCAGGGAACTTAAGCTGAGAACTGAAAACTCGGATACCTTGTTCATTTTTTACAGATCCCGTCATTTTGAAAATTATATTTAGTAGTCCAGGTGCTTAAAAAAAAATCTTCCTCAGGGAACTTAAGCTGAGAATTGAAATTTAAGATATCGTAATGGTATTTCAGTGGTCCAGTCATTCTAAAAATTATATCTAATAGTCCAAATGCCTAAAATGCATCTTACTCAGGGAACTTAAGCTGCGAACTGAAAATTAAGATACCTTTTTTGTATTATCGAGACCGTGTCATTTTTAAAATTATATTTAGTATTCCAGGTGCTTAAAAAAAATCTTCCTCAGGGAACTTAAGCTGAGAATTGAAATTTAAGATATCCGAATCGTATTTCAGTGGTCCAGTCATTCTAAAAATTATATCTAGTTGTCCAAATGCCTAAAATACATCTTCCTCAGGGAACTTAAGCTGAGAACTGAAAATTCAGATACCTATTTTATATTTTCGAGATCCAGTCATTTTGAAAATTATATTTAGTATTCCAGGTGCTTCAGGGAAAGGTGCTTCAGGTTCTCTTCAGGGAACTTAAGCTAAGAACTGAAAATTCAGATACCTTGTTCATTTTTTACAGATCCCGTCATTTTGAAAATTATATTTAGTAGGCCAGGTGCTTAAAAAACATCCTGCTCAGGGAACTTAAGCTGAGAACTGAAAATTCAGATACCTAGTTTATATTTTCGAGATCCAGTCATTTTGAAAATTATATTTAGTAGGCCAGGTGCTTAAAAAACATCATCTTCAGGGAACTTAAGCTAAGAACTGAAAATTCAGATACCTTGTTCATATTTAAGATATCCCGTCATTTTGAAAATTATATTTAGTAGTCCAGGTGCTTAAAAAACATCTTCCTCAGGGAACTTAATCTGAGAACTGAAAACTCAGATACCTTGTTCATTTTTTACAGATCCCGTCATTTTGAAAATTATATTTAGTAGTCCAGGTGCTTAAAAAAAATTTTCCTCAGGGAACTTAAGCTGAGAATTGAAATTTAAGATATCGGAATGGTATTTCAGTGGTCCAGTCATTCTAAAAATTATATCTAGTAGTCCAAATGCCTAAAATGCATCTTACTCAGGGAACTTAAGCTGAGAACTGAAAATTCTGATACCTATTTTATATTTTTGAGTTCCCGTCATTTTGATAATTATATTTAGTATTCCAGGTGCTTAAAAAACATCTTCCTCAGGGAACTTAAGCTGACAAGTGAAAATTCAGATACCTTGTTCATATTTTACAGATCCCGTCATTTTGAAAATTATATTTAGAAGGCCAGGTGCTTAAAAAACATCATCTTCAGGGAACTTAAGCTAAGAACTGAAAATTCAGATACCTTGTTCATATTTTAGAGATCCCGTCATTTTGAAAATTATATTTAGTAGTCCAGGTGCTTAAAAAACATCTTGCTCAGGGAACTTAAGCTGAGAACTGAAAATTAAAATACCTAGTTCATATTTTAGAGATCCCGTCATTTTGAAAATTATATTTAGTAGTCCAGGTGCTTAAAAAACATCTTCTTCAGGGAACTTAAGCTGAGAACTGAAAATTAAAATACCTAGTTCATATTTTAGAGATCCCGTCATTTTGAAAATTATATTTAGTAGTCCAGGTGCTTAAAATACATCTTCCTCAAGGAACATAAGCTGAGAACTGAAAATTCGGATACCTTTTCCATTTTTTACAGATCCCGTCATTTTGAAAGTTATATTTAGTAGTCCAGGTGCTTAAAAAACATCCTCCTCAGGGAACTTAAGCTTAGAACTGAAATTTTAGATACCTATTTAATATTTTAGAGATACAGTCATTTTGAAAATTATATTTAGTATTTCAGGTTCTTAAAATACATCTTCCTCAAGGAACTTAAGCTAAGAACTGAAAATTCAGATACCTTGTTCATATTTAAGATATCCCGTCATTTTGAAAATTATATTTAGTAGGCCAGGTGCTTAAAAAACATCATCTTCAGGGAACTTAAGCTATGAACTGAAAATTCAGATACCTTGTTCATATTTAAGAGATCCCGTTATTTTGAAAATTATATTTAGAAGTCCAGGTGCTTAGAATACATCTTCCTCAGTGAACTTAAGCTGAGAACTGAAAACTCAGATACCTTGTTCATTTTTTACAGATCCCGTCATTTTGAAAATTATATTTAGTAGTCCAGGTGCTTAAAAAAAAATCTTCTTCAGGGAACTTAAGCTGTGAACTGAAATTTAAGATATCCGAATGGTATTTCAGTGGTCCAGTCATTCTAAAAATTATATCTAGTAGTCCAAGTGCCTAAAATACATCTTCCTCAGGGAACTTAAGCTGAGAACTTAAAATTCGTATACCTTGTTCATTTTTTACAGATCCCCTCATTTTGAAAATTATATTTAGTAGTCCAGGTGCTTAAAAGACATCTTGCTCAGGGAACTTAAGTTGAGAACTGAAAACTAAAATAACTAGTTCATATTTTAGAGATCCCGTCATTTTAAAAATTATATTTAGTAGTCCAGGTGCTTAAAAAACATCTTCTTCAGGGAACTTAAGCTGAGAACTGAAAATTAAGATACCTCGTTAATATTTTAGAGATCCCGTCATTTTGAAAATTATATTTAGTAGTCCAGGTGCTTAAAATACATCTTCCTCAAGGAACATAAGCTGAGAACTGAAAATTCGGATACCTTGTACATTTTTTACAGATCCCGTCATTTTTAAAATTATATTTAGTAGTCCAGGTGCTTAAAAAACATCTTGCTCAGGGAACTTAAGGTGAGAACTGAAAATTCAGATACCTAGTTTATATTTTAGAGATCCAGTCATTTTGAAAATTATATTTAGTATTCCAGGTGCTTAAAAAACATCTTCTTCAGGGAACTTAAGCTAAGAACTGAAAATTCAGATACCTTGTTCATATTTATGAGATCTCGTCATTTTGAAAATTATATTTAGTAGGCCAGGTGCTTAAAAAACATCATCTTCAGGGAAATTAAGCTAAGAACTGAAAATTCAGATACCTTGTTCATATTTAAGAGATCCCGTCATTTTGAAAATTATATTTAGTAGTCCAGGTGCTCAAAAAACATCTTCCTCAGGGAACTTAAGCTGAGAACTGAAAATTCAGATACCTTGTTCATTTTTTACAGATCCCGTCATTTTGAAAATTATATTTAGTAGTCCAGGTGCTTAAAAAAAAATCTTCCTCAGGGAACTTAAGCTGAGAACTGAAATTTAAGATAACCGAATGGTATTTCAGTGGTCCAGTCATGCTAAAAATTATATCTAGTAGTCCAAATGCCTAAAATACATCTTCCTCAGGGAACTTAAGCTGAGAACTGAAAATTCGGATACCTTGTACATATTTTAGAGATCCCGTCATTTTGAAAATTATATTTAGTAGTCCAGGTGCTTAAAAGACATCTTGCTCAGGGAACTTAAGTTGAGAACTGAAAACTAAAATAACTAGTTCATATTTTAGAGATCCCGTCATTTTAAAAATTATATTTAGTAGTCCAGGTGCTTAAAAAACATCTTGCTCAGGGAACTTAAGCTGAGAACTGAAAATTAAGATACCTAGTTCATATTTTAGAGATCCCGTCATTTTGAAAATTATATTTAGTAGTCCAGGTGCTTAAAAAACATCTTGCTCAGGGAACTTAAGCTGAGAAATGAAAATTCGGATACCTAGTTTATATTTTAGAGATCCAGTCATTTTGAAAATTATATTTAGTATTCCAGGTGCTTAAAAAATATCTTCTTCAGGGAACTTAAGCTAAGAACTGAAAATTCAGATACCTTGTTCATATTTATGAGATCTCGTCATTTTGAAAATTATATTTAGTAGGCCAGGTGCTTAAAAAACATCATCTTCAGGGAACTTAAGCTAAGAACTGAAAATTCAGATACCTTGTTCATATTTAAGAGATCCCGTCATTTTGAAAATTATATTTAGTAGTCCAGGTGCTCAAAAAACATCTTCCTCAGGGAACTTAATCTGAGAACTGAAAATTCAGATACCTTGATCATTTTTTACAGATCCCGTCATAATGAAAATTATATTTAGTAGTCCAGGTGCTTAAAAAAAAATCTTCCGCAGGGAACTTAAGCTGAGAACTGAAATATAAGATATCCGAATGGTATTTCAGTGGACCAGTCATTCTAAAAATTATATCTAGTAGTCCAAGTGCCTAACGCACATCTTCCTCTGGGAACTTAAGCTGAGAACTGAAAATTCGGATACCTTGTTCATTTTTTACAGATCCCGTCAGTTTGAAAATTATATTTAGTAGTCGAGGTGCTTAAAAAAAATCTTCCTCAGGGAACTTAAGCTGAGAACTGAAAACTAAAATAACTAGTTCATATTTTAGAGATCCCGTCATTTTAAAAATTATATTTAGTAGTCCAGGTGCTTAAAAAACATCTTCTTCAGGGAACTTAAGCTGAGAACTGAAATTTAAGATACCTCGTATTTATTTTAGAGATCCCGTCATTTTGAAAATTATATTTAGTAGTCCAGGTGCTTAAAATACATCTTCCTCAGGGAACTTAAGCTGAGAACTGAAAATTAGGATACCTTGTACATTTTTTACAGATCCCGTCATTTTGAAAATTATATATAGTATTCCATGTGCTTAAAAAACATAATGATCAGGGAACTTAAGCTGAGAACTGAAAATTCAGATACCTAGTTTACATTTTAGAGATACAGTCATTCTGAAAATTATATTTAGTATTCCAGGTGCTTAAAAAACATCTTCTTCAGGGAACTTAAGCTAAGAACTGAAAATTCAGATACCTTGTTCATATTTAAGAGATCCCGTCATTTTGAAAATTATATTTAGTAGGCCAGGTGCTTAAAAAACATCATCTTCAGGGAACTTAAGCTAAGAACTGAAAATTCAGATACCTTGTTCATATTTAAGAGATCCCGTCATTTTGAAAATTATATTTAGTAGTCCAGGTGCTTAAAATACATCTTCCTCAGGGAACTTAAGCTGAGAACTGAAAACTCGGATACCTTGTTCATTTTTTACAGATCCCGTCATTTTGAAAATTATATTTAGTAGTCCAGGTGCTTAAAAAAAAATCTTCCTCAGGGAACTTAAGCTGAGAATTGAAATTTAAGATATCCGAATGGTATTTCAGTGGTCCAGTCATTCTAAAAATTATATCTAGTAGTCCAAGTGCCTAAAATACATCTTCCTCAGGGAACTTAAGCTGAGAACTGAAAATTCAGATACCTTGTTCATTTTTTACAGATCCCGTCATTTTGAAAATTATATTTAGTAGTCCAGGTGCTTAAAAGACATCTTGCTCAGGGAACTTAAGTTGAGAACTGAAAACTAAAATAACTAGTACATATTTTAGAGATCCCGTCATTTTAAAAATTATATTTAGTAGTCCAGGTGCTTAAAATACATCTTCTTCAGGGAACTTAAGCTGAGAACTGAAAATTCAGATACCTAGTTCATATTTTAGAGATCCCGTCATTTTGAAAATTATATTTAGTAGTCCAGGTGCTTAAAATACATCTTCCTCAGGGAACTTAAGCTGAGAACTGAAAATTCGGATACCTTGTTCATTTTTTACAGATCCCGTCATTTTGAAAATTATATTTAGTAGTCCAGGTGCTTAAAAAACATCTTGCTCAGGGAACTTAAGCTGAGAACTGAAAATTCAGATACCTAGTTTATATTTCAGTGGTCCAGTCATTCTAAAAATTATATCTAGTAGTCCAAGTGCTTAAAAAACATCTTCTTCAGGGAACTTAAGCTAAGAACTGAAAATTCAGATACCTTGTTCATATTTATGAGATCTCGTCATTTTGAAAATTATATTTAGTAGGCCAGGTGCTTAAAAAACATCATCTTCAAGGAACTTAAGCTAAGAACTGAAAATTCAGATACCTTGTTCATATTTAAGAGATCCCGTCATTTTGCAAATTATATTTAGTAGTCCAGGTGCTTAAAATACATCTTCCTCAGGGAACTTAAGCTGAGAACTGAAAACTCGGATACCTTGTTCATTTTTTACAGATCCCGTCATTTTGAAAATTATATTTAGTAGTCCAGGTGCTTAAAAAAAAATCTTCTTCAGGGAACTTAAGCTGTGAATTGAAATTTAAGATATCCGAATGGTATTTCAGTGGTCCAGTCATTCTAAAAATTATATCTAGTAGTCCAAGTGCCTAAAATACATCTTCCTCAGGGAACTTAAGCTGAGAACTGAAAATTCGGATACCTTGTTCATTTTTTACAGATCCCGTCATTTTGAAAATTATATTTAGTAGTCCAGGTGCTTAAAAGACATCTTGCTCAGGGAACTTAAGTTGAGAACTGAAAACTAAAATACCTAGTTCATATTTTAGAGATCCCGTCATTTTAAAAATTATATTTAGTAGTCCAGGTGCTTAGAAAACATCCTCTTCAGGGAACTTAAGCTGAGAACTGAAAATTAAAATACCTCGTTCATATTTTAGAGATCCCGTCATTTTGAAAATTATATCTAGTAGTCCAGGTTCTTAAAAAACATCCTCTTCAGGGAACTTAAGCTGAGAACTGAAAATTCGGATACCTTGTACATTTTTTACAGATCCCGTCATTTTGAAAATTATATTTAGTAGTCCAGGTGCTTAAAAAACATCGTGCTCAGGGAACTTAAGGTGAGAACTGAAAATTCAGATACCTAGTTTATATTTTAGAGATCCAGTCATTTTGAAAATTATATTTAGTATTCCAGGTGCTTAAAAAACATCTTCTTCAGGGAACTTAAGCTAAGAACTGAAAATTCAGATACCTTGTTCATATTTATGAGATCTCGTCATTTTGAAAATTATATTTAGTAGGCCAGGTGCTTAAAAAACATCATCTTCAGGGAAATTAAGCTAAGAACTGAAAATTCAGATACCTTGTTCATATTTTAGAGATCCCGTCATTTGGAAAATTATATTTAGTAGTCCAGGTACTTAAAAAACATCTTCCTCAGGGTACTTAAGCTGAGAACTAAAAATTCAGATACCTTGTTCATTTTTTACAGATCCCGTCATTTTGAAAATTATATTTAGTAGTCCAGGTGCTTAAAAAAAAATCTTCTTCAGGGAACTTAAGCTGAGAACTGAAATTTAAGATATCCGAATGGTATTTCAGTGGTGCAGTCATGCTAAAAATTATATCTAGTAGTCCAAGTGCCTAAAATACATCTTCCTCAGGGAACTTAAGCTGAGAACTGAAATTTCTGATACCTTGTACATATTTTAGAGATCCCGTCATTTTAAAAATTATATTTAGTAGTCCAGGTGCTTAAAAGACATCTTGCTCAGGGAACTTAAGTTGAGAACTGAAAACTAAAATAACTAGTTCATATTTTAGAGATCCCGTCATTTTAAAAATTATATTTAGTAGTCCAGGTGCTTAAAAAACATCTTCCTCAGGGAACTTAAGCTGAGAACTGAAAATTAAGATACCTAGTTCATATTTTAGAGATCCCGTCATTTTGAAAATTATATTTAGTAGTCCAGGTGCTTAAAAAACATCTTGCTCAGGGAACTTAAGCGGAGAACTGAAAATTCAGATACATAGTTTATATTTTAGAGATCCGGTCATTTTGAAAATTATATTTAGTATTCCAGGTGCTTAAAAAACATCTTCTTCAGGGAACTTAAGCTAAGAACTGAAAATTCAGATACCTTGTTCATATTTATGAGATCTCGTCATTTTGAAAATTATATTTAGTAGGCCAGGTGCTTAAAAAACATCATCTTCAGGGAACTTAAGCTAAGAACTGAAAATTCAGATACCTTGTTCATATTTAAGAGATCCCGTCATTTTGAAAATTATATTTAGTAGTCCAGGTGCTCAAAAAACATCTTCCTCAGGGAACTTAATCTGAGAACTGAAAATTCAGATACCTTGCTCATTTTTTACAGATCCCGTCATTTTGAAAATTATATTTAGTAGTCCAGGTGCTTAAAAAAAAATCTTCCGCAGGGAACTTAAGCTGAGAATTGAAATTTAAGATATCCGAATGGTATTTCAGTGGTCCAGTCATTCTAAAAATTATATCTAGTAGTCCAAATGCCTAAAATGCATCTTACTCAGGGAACTTAAGCTGAGAACTGAAAATTCAGATACCTATTTTATATTTTCGAGATCCAGTCATTTTAAAAATTATATTTAGTATTCCAGGTGCTTAAAAAACATCCTCTTCAGGGAACTTAAGCTGAGAACTGAAAATTCGGATACCTTGTACATTTTTTACAGATCCCGTCATTTTGAAAATTATATTTAGTAGTCCAGGTGCTTAAAAAACATCCTCTTCAGGGAACTTAAGCTGAGAACTGAAAATTCAGATACCTTGTTCATATTTAAGAGATCCCGTCATTTAGAAAATTATATTTAGTAGTCCGGGTGCTTGAAAGACGTCTAGTTCAGGGGACTTAAGCTGCGAACTGAAAATTAAAATAACTAGTTCATATTTTAGAGATCCCGTCATTTTAAAAATTATATTTAGTAGTCCAGGTGCTTAAAAAACATCTTCTTCAGGGAACTTAAGCTGAGAACTGAAAATTAAGATACCTAGTTCATATTTTAGAGATCCCGTCATTTTGAAAATTATATTTAGTAGTCCAGGTGCTTAAAATACATCTTCCTCAAGGAACATAAGCTGAGAACTGAAAATTCGGATACCTTTTCCATTTTTTACAGATCCCGTCATTTTGAAAATTATATGTAGTAGTCCAGGTGCTTATAAGACATGTTGCTCAGGGAACTTAAGCGGAGAACTGAAAATTCAGATACCTAGTTTACATTTTAGAGATCCCGTCATTTTGAGAATTATATTTAGTATTCCAGGTGCTTAAAAAACATCTTCCTCAAGGAACTTAAGCTAAGAACTGAAAATTCAGATACCTTGTTCATATTTAAGAGATCCCGTCATTTTGAAAATTATATTTAGTAGGCCAGGTGCTTAAAAAACATCATCTTCAGGGAACTTAAGCTATGAACTGAAAATTCAGATGCCTTGTTCATATTCAAGAGATCCCGTCATTTTGAAAATTATATTTAGTAGTCCAGGTGCTTAAAATACATCTTCCTCAGGGAACTTAAGCTGAGAACTGAAAACTCGGATACCTTGTTCATTTTTTACAGATCCCGTCATTTTGAAAATTATATTTAGTAGTCCAGGTGCTTAAAAAAAAATCTTCCTCAGGGAACTTAAGCTGAGAATTGAAATTTAAGATATCCGAATGGTATTTCAGTGGTCCAGTCATTCTAAAAATTATATCAAGTAGTCCAAGTGCCTAAAATACTACTTCCTCAGGGAACTTAAGCTGAGAACTGAAAATTCAGATACCTTGTTCATTTTTTACAGATCCCGTAATTTTGAAAATTATATTTAGTAGTCCAGGTGCTTAAAAGACATCTTGCTCAGGGAACTTAAGTTGAGAACTGAAAACTAAAATAACTAGTTCATATTTTAGAGATCCCGTCATTTTAAAAATTATATTTAGTAGTCCAGGTGCTTAGAAAACATCCTCTTCAGGGAACTTAAGCTGAGAACTGAAAATTAAAATACCTAGTTCATATTTTAGAGATACCGTCATTTTAAAAATTATATTTAGTAGTCCAGGTGCTTAAAATACATCTTCCTCAAGGAACTTAAGCTGAGAACTGAAAATTCGGATACCTCGTTCATTTTTTACAGATCCCGTCATTTTGAAAATTATATTTAGTAGTCCAGGTGCTTAAAAAACACCTTGCACAGGGAACTTAAGCTGAGAACTGAAAATTCAGATACCTAGTTGATATTTTAGAGATCCCGTCATTTTGAAAAATATATTTAGTAGTCCAGGTGCTTAAAATACATCTTCCTCAGGGAACTTAAGCTGAGAAATGAAAATTCGGATAAATTTTTCATATTTAAGAGATCTCGTCATTTTGAAAATTATATTTAGTAGGCCAGGTGCTTAAAAAACATCATCTTCAGGGAACTTAAGCTAAGAACTGAAAATTCAGATACCTTGTTCATATTTAAGAGATCCCGTCATTTTGAAAATTATATTTAGTAGTCCAGGTGCTTAAAAAACATCTTCCTCAGGGAACTTAAGCTGAGAACTGAAAATTCAGATACCTTGTTCATTTTTTACAGATCCCGTCATTTTGAAAATTATATTTAGTAGTCCAGGTGCTTAAAAAAAAATCTTCTTCAGGGAACTTAAGCTGAGAACTGAAATTTAAGATATCCGAATGGTATTTCAGTGCTCCAGTCATGCTAAAAATTATATCTAGTAGTCCAAATGCCTAAAATACATCTTCCTCAGGGAACTTAAGCTGAGAACTGAAAATTCGGATACCTTGTACATATTTTAGAGATCCCGTCATTTTGAAAATTATATTTAGTAGTCCAGGTGCTTAAAAGACATCTTGCTCAGGGAACTTAAGTTGAGAACTGAAAACTAAATTAACTAGTTCATATTTTAGAGATCCCGTCATTTTAAAAATTATATTTAGTAGTCCAGGTGCTTAAAAAACATCTTGCTCAGGGAACTTAAGCTGAGAACTGAAAATTAAGATACCTAGTTCATATTTTAGAGATCCCGTCATTTTGAAAATTATATTTAGTAGTCCAGGTGCTTAAAAAACATCTTGCTCAGGGAACTTAAGCGGAGAACTGAAAATTCAGATACATAATTTATATTTTAGAGATCCCGTCATTTGGAAAATTATATTTAGTAGTCCAGGTACTTAAAAAACATCTTCTTCAGGGAACTTAAGCTAAGAACTGAAAATTCAGATACCTTGTTCATATTTATGAGATCTCGTCATTTTGAAAATTATATTTAGTAGGCCAGGTGCTTAAAAAACATCATCTTCAGGGAACTTAAGCTGAGAACTGAAAATTCAGATACCTTGTTCATATTTTAGAGATCCCGTCATTTTGAAAATTATATTTAGTAGTCCAGGTACTTAAAAAACATCTTCCTCAGGGTACTTAAGCTGAGAACTAAAAATTCAGATACCTTGTTCATTTTTTACAGATCCCGTCATTTTGAAAATTATATTTAGTAGTCCAGGTGCTTAAAAAAAAATCTTCCGCAGGGAACTTAAGCTGAGAATTGAAATTTAAGATATCCGAATGGTATTTCAGTGCTCCAGTCATGCTAAAAATTATATCTAGTAGTCCAAATGCCTAAAATACATCTTCCTCAGGGAACTTAAGCTGAAAACTGAAAATTAAGATACCTAGTTCATATTTTAGAGATCCCGTCTTTTTGAAAATTAAATTTAGTAGTCCAGGTACTTAAAAAAAAATCTTCCTCAGGGAACTTAAGCCGAGAACTGAAATTTAAGATATCCGAATGGTATTTCAGTGGTCCAGACATTCTAAAAATTATATCTAGTAGTCCAAGTGCCTAAAATACATCTTCCTCAGGGAACTTAAGATGAGAACTGAAATTTAAGATATCCGAATGGTATTTCAGTGGTCCAGTCATTTTAAAAATTATATATAGTAGTCCAGGTGCTTAAAAAACATCTTCCTCAGGGAACTTAAGCTGAGAACTGAAAATTCAGATACCTTGTTCATATTTTAGAGATCCCGTCATTTTGAAAATTATATTTAGTAGTCCAGGTGCTTAAAAAACATCTTGATCAGGGAACTTAAGCTAAGAACTGAAATATAAGATATCCGAATGGTATTTCAGTGGTCCAGTCATTCTAAAAATTATATCTAGTAGTCCAAGTGCCTAAAATACATCTTCCTCAGGGAACTTAAGCTGAGAACTGTAAATTCGGATACATTGTTCATATTTTAGAGATCCAGTCATTTTGAAAATTATATTTTGTAGTCCAGGTGCTTAAAAAAAAATCTTCCGCAGGGAACTTAAGCTGAAAATTGAAATTTAAGATATCCGAATGGTATTTCAGTGCTCCAGTCATGCTAAAAATTATATCTGGTAGTCCAAATGCCTAAAATACATCTTCCTCAGGGAACTTAAGCTATGAACTGAAATATACGATCTCCGAATGGTATTTTAGTTGTCCAGTCATTTTGAAAATTATATTTAGTAGTCCAGTTGCTTAAAAAACATCTTCCTCAGGGAACTTAAGCTGAGAAATGAAAATTCGGATACCTTGTTCATATTTTAGAGATCCCGTCATTTTGAAAACTATATTTAGTAGTCCAGGTGCTTAAAAAACCTCTTCTTCAGGGAACTTAAGCTGAGAACTGAAAATTAAGATACCTAGTTCATATTTTAGAGATCCCGTCATTCTAAAAATTATATCTAGTAGTCCAAGTGCCTAAAATACATCTTCCTCAGGGAACTTAAGCTGAGAACTGAAAATAAAGATACCTAGTTCATATTTTAGAGATCCCGTCATTTTAAAAATTATATTTAGTAGTCCAGGTGCTTAAAAAACATCTTCTTCAGGGAACTTAAGCTGAGAACTGAAAATTCAGATACCTTGTAAATATTTAACAGATCCGTCATTTCGAAAATTATATTTAGTAGTCCAGGTGCTTAAAAAACATCTTCCTCAGGGAACTTAAGCTAAGAACTGAAATATACGATATCCGAATGGTATTTCAGTGGTCCAGTCATTCTAAAAATTATATATAGTAGTCCAGGTGACTAAAAAACATCTTCCTCAGGGAACTTAAGCTGAGAACTGAAAATTCGGATACCTTCTACATATTTTAGAGATCCCGTCATTTTAAAAATTATATTTAGTAGTCCAGGTGCTTAAAAAACATCTTGATCAGGGAACTTAAGGTAAGAACTGAAATATAAGATATCCGAATGGTATTTCAGTGGTCCAGTCATTCTAAAAATTATATCTAGTAGTCCAAGTGCCTAAAATACATCTTCCTCAGGGAACTTAAGCTGAGAACTGAAAATTAAGATACCTAGTTCATATTTTAGAGATCCCGTCATTTTGACAATTTTATTTAATAGTCCTGGTGCTTAAAATACATCTTCCTCAGGGAACTTAAGCTGAGAACTGAAATTTTAGATATCCGAATGGTATTTCAGTGGTCCAGTCATTTTAAAAATTATATCTAGTAGTCCAAGTGCCTAAACTACATCTTACTCAGGGAACTTAAGCTGAGAATTGAAAAATAAGATACCCAGTTCATATTTTAGAGATCCCGTCATTTTAAAAATTAAATTTAGTAGTCCAGGTGCTTAAAAAACATCCTGCTCAGGGAACTTAAGCTGAGAACTGAAAATTCAGATACCTTGTTTATATTTAAGAGATCCGGTCATTTTGAAAATTATATTTAGTAGGCCAGGTGCTTAAAAAACATCATCTTCAGGGAACTTAAGCTAAGAACTGAAAATTCAGATACCTTGTTCATATATAAGAGATCCCGTCATTTTGAAAATTATATTTATTAGTCCAGGTGCTTAAAAAACATCTTCCTCAGGGAACTTAATCTGAGAACTGAGAACTCAGATACCTTGTTCATTTTTTACAGATCCCGTCATTTTGAAAATTATATTTAGTAGTCCAGGTGCTTAAAAAAAAAATCTTCCTCAGGGAACTTAAGCTGAGAATTGAAATTTAATATATCGGAATGGTATTTCAGTGGTCCAGTCATTCTAAAAATTATATCTAGTAGTCAAAGTGCCTAAAATACATCTTACTCAGTTAACTTAAGCTGAGAACTGAAAATTCAGATACCGTGATGTTATTTAACAGATCCCGTCATTTTTAAAATTATATATAGTAGTCCAGGTGCTTAAAAGACATCTTGCTCAGGGAACTTAAGCTATGAACTGAAATATACGATATCCGAATGGTATTTCAGTGGTCCAGTCATTTTAAAAATTATATATAGTAGTCCAGGTGATTAAAAAACATCTTCCTCAGGGAACTTAAGCTGAGAACTGAAAATTCGGATACCTTCTACATATTTTAGAGATCCCGTCATTTTGAAAATTATATTTAGTAGTCCAGGTGCTTAAAAAACATCTTGATCAGGGAACTTAAGATAAGAACTGAAATATAAGATATCCGAATGGTATTTCAGTGGTCCAGTCATTCTAAAAATTATATCTAGTAGTCCAAGTGCCTAAAATACATCTTCCTCAGAGAACTTAAGCTGAGAATTGAAAAATAAGATACCCAGTTCATATTTTAGAGATCCCGTCATTTTAAAAATTATATTTATTAGTCCAGGTGCTTAAAAAACATCCTGCTCAGGGAACTTAAGCTGAGAACTGAAAATTCAGATACCTAGTTTATATTTTCGAGATCCAGTCATTTTGAAAATTATATTTAGTATTCCAGTTGCTTAAAAAACATATTCTTCTGAGAACTTAAGCTTAGAACTGAAATTTCGCACACATTGTTCATTTTTTACAGATCCCGTAATTTTTAAAACTATATTTAGTAGTCCAGGTGCTTAAAAAACATCTTCCTCAGGGAACTTAAGCTAAGAACTGAAAATTCAGATACCTTGTTCATATTTAAGAGATCCCGTCATTTTGAAAATTATATTTAGTAGTCCAGGTGCTTAAAACACATCTTCCTCTGGGAACTTAAGCTGAGAACTGAAAATTAAAATAACTAGTTTATATTTTAGAGATCCCGTCATTTTAAAAATTATATTTAGTAGTCCAAGTGCTTAAAAAACATCTTCTTCAGGGAACTTAAGCTGAGAACTGAAATTTAAGATACCTAGTTCATATTTTAGAGATCCCGTCATTTTGAAAATTATATCTAGTCTTCCAGGTGCTTAAAAATCATCTTCCTCAAGGAACATAAGCTGAGAACTGAAAATTCGGATACCTTTTCCATTTTTTACAGATCCCGTCATTTTGAAAATTATGTTTAGTAGTCCAGGTGCTTAAAAAACATCTTCCTCAGGGAACTTAAGCGGAGGAATGAAAATTCAGATACCTAGTTTACATTTTAGAGATCCCGTCATTTTGAGAATTATATTTAGTATTCCAGGTGCTTAAAAAACATCTTCCTCAGGGAACTTAAGGTAAGAACTGAAAATTCAGATACCTTGTTCATATTTAAGAGATCCCGTCATTTTGAAATTTGTATTTAGTAGGCCAGGTGCTTAAAAAACATCATCTTCAGGGAACTTAAGCTAAGAACTGAAAATTCAGATACCTTGTTCATATTTAAGAGATCCCGTTATTTTGAAAATTATATTTAGTAGTCCAGGTGCTTAAAATACATCTTCCTCAGGGAACTTAAGCTGAGAACTGAAAACTCGGATACCTTGTTCATTTTTTACAGATCCCGTCATTTTGAAAATTATATTTAGTAGTCCAGGTGCTTAAAAAAAAATCTTCCTCAGGGAACTTAAGCTGAGAATTGAAATTTAAGATATCCGAATGGTATTTCAGTGGTCCAGTCATTCTAAAAATTATACCTAATAGTCCAAGTGCCTAAAATACATCTTCCTCAGGGAACTTAAGCTGAGAACTTAAAATCCGGATACCTTGTTCATTTTTCACAGATCCCGTCATTTTGAAAATTATATTTAGTAGTCCAAGTGCCTAAAATACATCTTCCTCAGGGAACTTAAGATGAGAACTGAAAATAAAGATACCTAGTTCATATTTTAGAGATCCCGTCATTTTAAAAATTATATTTAGTAGTCCATGTGCTTAAAAAACATCTTCTTCAGGGAACTTAAGCTGAGAACTGAAAATTAAGATACCTAGTTCATATTTTAGAGATCCCGTCATTTTGAAAATTATATCTAGTAGTCCAAGTGCCTAAAATACATCTTCCTCAGGGAACTTAAGCTGAGAACTGAAAATTCGGATACCTTGTTCATTTTTTACAGATCCCGTCATTTTGAAAATTATATTTAGTAGTCCAGGTGCTTAAAAAACATCTTGCTCAGGGAACTTAAGCTGAGAACTGAAAATTCAGATACCTAGTTTATATTTCAGTGGTCCAGTCATTCTAAAAATTATATAAAGTATTCCAGGTGCTTAAAAAACATCTTCTTCAGGGAACTTAAGCTAAGAACTGAAAATTCAGATACCTTGTTCATATTTATGAGATCTCGTCATTTTGAAAATTATATTTAGTAGGCCAGGTGCTTAAAAACATCATCTTCAGGGAACTTAAGCTAAGAACTGAAAATTCAGATACCTTGTTCATATTTAAGAGATCCCGTCATTTTGAAAATTATATTTAGTAGTCCAGGCGCTTAAAATACATCTTCCTCAGGGAACTTAAGCTGAGAACTTAAAATTCGGATACCTTGTTCATTTTTTACAGATCCCGTCATTTTGAAAATTATATTTAGTAGTCCAGGTGCTTAAAAAAAAATCCTCTTCAGGGAACTTAAGCTGTGAATTGAAATTTAAGATATCCGAATGGTATTTCAGTTGTACAGTCATTCTAAAAATTATACCTAATAGTCCAAATGCCTAAAATACATCTTACTCAGGGAACTTAAGCTATGAACTGAAATATACGATATCCGAATGGTATTTCAGTTGTCCAGTCATTTTAAAAATTATATTTAGTAGTCCAGGTGCTTAAAAAACATCTTCTTCAGGGAACTTAAGCTGAGAACTGAAAATTCAGATACCTTGTTCATATTTAAGAGATCCCGTCATTTTGAAAACTATATTTAGTAGTCCAGGTGCTTAAAAAACATCTTGATCAGGGAACTTAAGCTAAGAACTGAAATATAAGATATCCGAATGGTATTTCAGTGGTCCAGTCATTCTAAAAATTATATCTAGTTGTCCAAGTGCCTAAAATACATCTTCCTCAGGGAACTTAAGCTGAGAACTGAAAAATAAGATACCTAGTTCATATTTTAGAGATCCCGTCATTTTGAAAATTATATTTAGTAGTCCAGGTGCTTAAAAAACATCCTGCTCAGGGAACTTAAGCGGAGAACTGAAAATTCAGATACATAGTTTATATTTTAGAGATCCCGTCATTTTGAAAATTATATTTTGTATTCCAGGTACTTAAAAAACATCTTCTTCAGGGAACTTAAGCTAAGAACTGAAAATTCAGATACCTTGTTCATATTTATGAGATCTCGTCATTTTGAAAATTATATTTAGTAGGCCAGGTGCTTAAAAAACATCATCTTCAGGGAACTTAAGCTAAGAACTGAAAATTCAGATACCTTGTTCATATTTAAGAGATCCCGTCATTTTGAAAATTATATTTAGTAGTCCAGGTGCTCAAAAAACATCTTCCTCAGGGAACTTAATCTGAGAACTGAAAATTCAGATACCTTGTTCATTTTTTACAGATCCCGTCATTTTGAAAATTATATTTAGTAGTCCAGGTGCTTAAAAAAATCTTCCGCAGGGAACTTAAGCTGAGAATTGAAATTTAAGATATCCGAATGGTATTTCAGTGCTCCAGTCATGCTAAAAATTATATCTAGTAGTCCAAATGCCTAAAATACATCTTACTCAGGGAACTTAAGCTATGAACTGAAATATACGATATCCGAATGGTATTTCAGTTGTCCAGTCATTTTAAAAATTATATATAGTAGTCCAGGTGATTAAAAAACATCTTGATCAGGGAACTTAAGGTAAGAACTGAAATATAAGATATCCGAATGGTATTTCAGTGGTGCAGTCATTCTAAAAATTATATCTATTAGTCCAAGTGCCTAAAATACATCTTCCTCAGGGAACTTAAGCTGAGAACTGAAAAATAAGATACCTAGTTCATATTTTAGAGATCCCGTCATTTTGAAAATTATATTTAGTAGTCCAGGTGGTTAAAAAACATCTTGCTCTGGGAACTTAAGCTGAGAACTGAAAATTCAGAATCCTAGTTTATATTTCAGTGGTCCAGTCATTCTAAAAATTATATCTAGTAGTCAAAGTGCCTAAAAAACATCTTCTTCAGGGAACTTAAGCTAAGAACTGAAAATTCAGATACCTTGTTCATATTTAAGAGATCCGGTCATTTTGAAAATTATATTTAGTAGGCCAGGTGCTTAAAAAACATCATCTTCAGGGAACTTAAGCTAAGAACTGAAAATTCCGATACCTTGTTCATATATAAGAGATCCCGTCATTTTGAAAATTATATTTATTAGTCCAGGTGCTTAAAAAACATCTTCCTCAGGGAACTTAATCTGAGAACTGAGAACTCAGATACCTTGTTCATTTTTTACAGATCCCGTCATTTTGAGAATTATATTTAGTAGTCCAGGTACTTAAAAAAAAATCTTCCTCAGGGAACTTAAGCTGAGAACTGAAATTTAATATATCAGAATGTTATTTAAGTGGTCCAGTCATTCTAAAAATTATATCTAGTAGTCCAAGTGCATAAAATACATCTTACTCAGGGAACTTAAGCTGAGAACTGAAAATTCAGATACCTTGTTCATGTTTTACAGATCCCGGCATTTTGACAATTAAATTTAGTAGTCCAGGTGCTTAAAAGACATCTTGCTCAGGGAACTTAAGCTATGAACTGAAATATACGATATCCGAATGGTATTTCAGTGGTCCAGTCATTTTAAAAATTATATATAGTAGTCCAGGTGATTAAAAAACATCTTCCTCAGGGAACTTAGGCTGAGAACTGAAAATTCGGATACCTTCTACATATTTTAGAGATCCCGTCATTTTGAAAATTATATTTAGTAGTCCAGGTGCTTAAAAAACATCTTGATCAGGGAACTTAAGATAAGAACTGAAATATAAGATATCCGAATGGTATTTCAGTGGTCCAGTCATTCTAAAAATTATATCTAGTAGTCCAAGTGCCTAAAATACATCTTCCTCAGGGAACTTAAGCTGAGAACTGAAAATTAAGATACCTAGTTCATATTTTAGAGATCCCGTCATTTTGACAATTTTATTTAATAGTCCAGGTGCTTAAAATACATCTTCCTCAGGGAACTTAAGCTGAGAACTGAAATTTTAGATATCCGAATGGTATTTCAGTGGTCCAGTTATTTTAAAAATTATATCTAGTAGTCCAAGTGCCTAAACTACATCTTACTCAGGGAACTTAAGCTGAGAATTGAAAAATAAGATACCCAGTTCATATTTTAGAAATCCCGTCATTTTAAAAATTATATTTAGTAGTCCAGGTGCTTAAAAAACATCCTGCTCAGGGAACTTAAGCTGAGAACTGAAAATTCAGATTCCTAGTTTATATTTTCGAGATCCAGTCATTTTGAAAATTACATTTAGTATTCCAGGTGCTTAAAAAACATCTTCTTCAGGGAACTTAAGCTAAGTACTGAAAATTCAGATACCTTCTTCATATTTAAGAGATCCGGTCATTTTGAAAATTATATTTAGTAGGCCAGGTGCTTAAATAACATCATCTTCAGGGAACTTAAGCTAAGAACTGAAAATTCAGATACCTTGTTCATATATAAGAGATCCCGTCATTTTGAAAATTATATTTATTAGTCCAGGTGCTTAAAATACATCTTCCTCAGGGAACTTAAGCTGAGAACTGAAAACTCGGATACCTTGTTCATTTTTTACAGATCCCGTCATTTTGAAAATTATATTTAGTAGTCCAGGTGCTTAAAAAAAAATCATCCTCAGGGACCTTAAGCTGAGAATTGAAATCTAAGATATCGGAATGGTATTTCAGTGGTCCAGTCATTCTAAAAATTATATCTAGTAGTCCAAATGCCAAAAAAAAAAATCTTACTCAGGGAACTTAAGCTGAGAACTGAAAATTAAGATACCTTGTTCATTTTTTACAGATCCCGTCATTTTGAAAATTATATTTAGTAGTCCAGGTGCTTAAAAGACATCTTGCTCAGGGAACTTAAGTTGAGAACTGAAAATTAAAATAACTAGTTCATATTTTAGAGATCCCGTCATTTTAAAAATTATATTTAGTAGTCCAGGTGCTTAAAAAACATCTTGCTCAGGGAACTTAAGCTGGGAACTGAAAATTCAGATACCTAGTTTATATTTTAGAGATCCAGTCATTTTGAAAATTATATTTAGTATTCCAGGTGCTTAAAAAACATCTTCTTCAGGGAACTTAAGCTAAGAACTGAAAATTCAGATACCTTGTTCATATTTATGAGATCCCGTCATTTTGAAAATTATATTTAGTAGGCCAGGTGCTTAAAAAACATCATCTTCAGGGAACTTAAGCTAAGAACTGAACATTCAGATACCTTGTTCATATTTAAGAGATCCCGTCATTTTGAAAATTATATTTAGTAGTCCAGGTGCTTAAAAAACATCTTCCTCAGGGAACTTAATCTGAGAACTGAAAATTCAGATACCTTGTTCATTTTTTTCAGATCCCGTCATTTTGAAAATTATATTTAGTAGTCCAGGTGCTTAAAAAAAAATCTTCCGCAGGGAACTTAAGCTGAGAATTGAAATTTAAGATATCCGAATGGTATTTCAATGCTCCAGTCATGCTAAAAATTATATCTAGTAGTCCAAATGCCTAAAATACATCTTACTCAGGGAACTTAAGCTATGAACTGAAATATACGATATCCGAATGGTATTTCAGTGGTCCAGTCATTTTGAAAATTATATTTAGTAGTCCAGGTGCCTAAAAAACATCTTCCTCAGGGAACTTAAGCTGAGAACCGAAAATTAAGATACCTTGTTCATATTTTAGAGATCCCGTCATTTTGAAAATTATATTTAGTAGTCCAGGTGCTTACAAAACATCTTGATCAGGGAACTTAAGCTAAGAACTGAAATATAAGATATCAGAATGGTATTTCAGTGGTCCAGACATTCTAAAAATTATATCTAGTAGTCCAAGTTCCTAAAATACATTTTCCTCAGGGAACTTAAGCTGAGAACTGAAAAATAAGATACCTTGTTCATATTTTAGAGATCCCGTCATTTTGAAAATTATATTTAGTAGTCCAGGTGCTTAAAAAACATCTTCTTCAGGGAACTTAAGCTGAGAACTGAAAAATAAGATACCTTGTTCATATTTAAGAGATCCCGTCGTTTAGAAAATTATATTTAGTAGTCCAGGTGCTTAAAAAACATCATCTTCAGGGAACTTAAGCTAAGAACTGAAAATTCAGATACCTTGTTCATATATAAGAGATCCCGTCATTTTGCAAATTAGATTTATTAGTCCAGGTGCTTAAAAATAATCTTCCTCAGGTAAATTAAGCTGATAACTGAAAATTCGGATACCTTGTTCATTTTTTACAGATCCCGTCATTTTGAAAATTATATTTAGTAGTCCAGGTGCTTTAAAAAAATATACCTCAGGGAACTTAAGCTGAGAATTGAAATTTAAGATATCCGAATGGTATTTCAGTGGTCCAGTCATTCTAAAAATTATATCTAGTAGTCCAAGTGCCTAAAATACATCGTCCTCAGGGAACTTAAGCTGAGAACTTAAAATTCGGATACCTTGTTCATTTTTTACAGATCCCGTCATTTTGAAAATTATATTTAGTAGTCCAGGTGCTTAAAAAACATCTTCCTCAGGGAACTTAAGCTAAGAACTGAAATATAAGATATCCGAATCGTATTTCAGTGGTCCAGTCATTTTGATAATTATATATAGTAGTCCAGGTGCTTAAAAAACATCTTCTACAGTGAACTTAAGATGATAACTGAAAATTCGGATACCTTCTACATATTTTAGAGATCCCGTCATTTTGAAAACTATATTTAGTAGTCCAGGTGCTTAAAAAACATCTTGATCAGGGAACTTAAGCTAAGAACTGAAATATAAGATATCCGAATGGTATTTCAGTGGTCCAGTCATTCTAAAAATTATATCTAGTAGTCCAAGTGCCTAAAATACATCTTCCTCAGGGAACTTAAGCTGAGAACTGAAAATTAAGATACCTAGTTCATATTTTAGAGATCCCGTCATTTTGAAAATTATATTTAATAGTCCAGGTGCTTAATATACATCTTCCTCAGGGAACTTAAGCTGAGAACTGAAATTTTAGATATCCGAATGGTATTTCAGTGGTCCAGTTATTTTAAAAATTATATCTAGTAGTCCAAGTGCCTAAACTACATCTTACTCAGGGAACTTAAGCTGAGAATTGAAAAATAAGATACCCAGTTCATATTTTAGAGAACCCGTCATTTTGAAAATTATATCTAGTAGTCCAGGTGCTTAAAAAACATCTTGCTCAGGGAACTTAACCTGAGAACTGAAAATTCAGATTCCTAGTTTATATTTTCGAGATCCAGTCATTTTGAAAATTACATTTAGTATTCCAGGTGCTTAAAAAACATCTTCTTCAGGGAACTTAAGCTAAGTACTGAAAATTCAGATACCTTCTTCATATTTAAGAGATCCGGTCATTTCGAAAATTATATTTAGTAGGCCAGGTGCTTAAAAAACATCATCTTCAGGGAACTTAAGCTAAGAACTGAAAATTCAGATACCTTGTTCATATATAAGAGATCCCGTCATTTTGAAAATTATATTTATTAGTCCAGGTACTTAAAAAACATCTTCCTCAGGGTACTTAAGCTGAGAAATAAAAATTCAGATACCTTGTTCATTTTTTACAGATCCCGTCATTTTGAAAATTATATTTAGTAGTCCAGGTGCTTAAAAAACATCTTGATCAGGGAACTTAAGATAAGAACTGAAATATAAGATATCCGAATGGTATTTCAGTGGTCCAGTCATTATAAAAATTATATCTAGTAGTCCAAGTGCCAAAAAAAAAATCTTCTTCAGGGAACTTAAGCTGAGAACAGAAAATTCGGATACCTTGTTCATTTTTTACAGATCCCGTCATTTTGAAAATTATATTTAGTAGTCCAGGTGCTTAAAAAACATCTTGCTCAGGGAACTTAAGCTGAGAACTGAAAATTAAAATACCTAGTTCATATTTTAGAGATCCCGTCTTTTTAAAAATTATATTTAGTAGTCCAGGTGCTTAAAAAACATCTTGCTCAGGGAACTTAAGCTGAGTACTGAAAATTCAGATACCTAGTTTATATTTAAGAGATCCCGTCATTTTGAGAATTATATTTAGTTGTCCAGGTGCTTAAAAAACATCTTCTTCAGGGAACTTAAGCTAAGAACTGAAAATTCAGATACCTTGTTCATATTTATGAGATCCCGTCATTTTGAAAATTATATTTAGTAGGCCAGGTGCTTAAAAAACATCATCTTCAGGGAACTTAAGCTGAGAACTTAAATTTAAGATACCTAGTTCATTTTTTAGAGATCCCGTCATTTTAAAAATTAAATTTAGTAGTCCAGGTGCTTAAAAAACATCTTCCTCAGGGAACTTAATCTGAGAACTAAAAATTCAGATACCTTGTTCATTTTTTTCAGATCCCGTCATTTTGAAAATTATAGTTAGTAGTCCAGGTGCTTAAAAAAAAATCTCTTGCAGGGAACTTAAGCTGAGAATTGAAATTTAAGATATCCGAATTGTATTTCAATGCTCCAGTCATGCTAAAAATTATATCTAGTAGTCCAAATGCCTAAAATACATCTTACTCAGGGAACTTAAGCTATGAACTGAAATATACGATATCCGAATGATATTTCAGTGGTCCAGTCATTCTAAAAATTATATCTAGTAGTCCAAGTGCCTAAAATACATCTTCCTCAGGGAACTTAAGCTGAGAACTGAAAATTCGGATACCTTGTTCATATTTTAGAGATCCCGTCATTTTAAAAATTATATTTAGTAGTCCAGGTTCTTAAAAAACATCCTCCTCAGGGAACTTAAGCTGAGAACTGAAAATTCGGATACCTTGTTCATTTTTTACAGATCCCGTCATTTTGAAAATTATATTTAGTAGTCCAGGTGCTTAAAAAAAAATCTTCTTCAGGGAACTTAAGCTGTGAATTGAAATTTAAGATATTCGAATGGTATTTCAGTGCTCCAGTCATTCTAAAAATTATATCTAGTAGTCCAAGTGCCTAAAATACATCTTCCTCAGGGAACTTAAGCTGAGAACTGAAAATTCGGATACCTTGTTCATATTTTAGAGATCCCGTCATTTTGAAAACTATATTTAGTAGTCCAGGTACTTAAGAAACCTCTTCTTCAGGGAACTTAAGCTGCGAACTGAAAATTCGGATACCTTCTACATATTTTAGAGATCCCGTCATTTTGAAAATTATATTTAGTAGTCCAGGTGCTTAAAAAACATCTTGATCAGGGAACTTAAGCTAAGAACTGAAATATAAGATATCCGAATGGTATTTCAGTGGTACAGTCATTCTAAAAATTATATCTAGTAGTCCAAGTGCCTAAAATACATCTTTCTCAGGGAACTTAAGCTGAGAACTGAAATTTAAGATACCTAGTTCATATTTTAGAGATCCCGTCATTTTAAAAATTATATTTAGTATTCCAGGTGCTTAAAATACAACTTCCTCAAGGAACTTAAGCTGAGAACTGAAAATTCAGATACCTTGTTCATTTTTTACAGATCCCGTCATTTTGAAAATTATATTTAGTAGTCCAGGTGCTTAAAAGACATCTTGCTCAGGGAACTTAAGTTGAGAACTGAAAATTAAAATAACTAGTTCATATTTTAGAGATCCCGACATTTTGAAAATTATATTTAGTAGTCCAGGTGCTTAAAAAAAAATCTTCTTCAGGGAACTTAAGCTGAGAGCTGAAATTTAAGATATCCGAATGGTATTTCAGTGGTCCAGTCATTTTGAAAATTATATCTTGTAGTCCAAATGCCTAAAATGCATCTTACTCAGGGAACTTAAGCTGAGAACTGAAAATTCAGATACCTTGTTCATTTTTTACAGATCCCGTCATTTTGAAAATTATATTTAGTAGTCCAGGTGCTTAAAAAACATCTTTCTCAGGGAACTTAAGCTGAGAACTGAAAATTCAGATACCTAGTTTATATTTTAGAGATCCAGTCATTTTGAAAATTATATTTAGTATTTCTGGTGCTTAAAAAACATCTTCTTCAGGGAACTTAAGCTGAGAACTGAAAATTCAGATACCTAGTTCATATTTAAGAGATCCCGTCATTTTGATAATTATATTTAGTAGGCCAGGTGCTTAAAAAACATCATCTTGAGGGAACTTATGCTAAGAACTGAAAATTCAGATACCTTGTTCATATTTAAGAGATCCCGTCATTTTGAAAATTATATTTAGTACTCCAGGTGCTTAAAAAACATCTTCCTCAGGGAACTTAAGCTGAGAACTGAAAATTCAGATACCTTGTTCATTTTTTACAGATCCCGTCATTTTGAAAATTATATTTAGTAGTCCAGGAGCATAAAAGACATCTTGCTCAGGGAACTTAAGTTGAGAACTGAAAATTAAAATAACTAGTTCATATTTTAGAGATCCCGTCATTTTAAAAATTATATTTAGTTGTCCAGGTGCTTAAAAAACATCTTCTTCAGGGAACCTAAGCTGAGAACTGAAAATTCAGATACCTTGTTCATATTTTAGAGATCCCGTCATTTTGAAAATTATATTTAGTAGTCCAGCTGCTTAAAATACATCTTCCTCAAGGAACATAAGCTGAGAACTGAAAATTCGGATACCTTGTCCATTTTTACAGATCCCGTCATTTTTAAAATTATATTTAGTAGTCCAGGTGCTTAAAAAACATCTTGCTCAGGGAACTTAAGCTGAGAACTGAAAATTCAAATACCTAGTTTATATTTTAGAGATCCAGTCATTTTGAAAATTATATTTAGTTGTCCAGGTGCTTAAAAAACATCTTCTTCAGGGAACTTAAGCTAAGAACTGAAAATTCAGATACCTTGTTCATATTTATGAGATCCCGTCATTTTGAAAATTATATTTAGTAGGCCAGGTGCTTAAAAAACATCATCTTCAGGGAACTTAAGCTAAGAACTGAAAATTCAGATACCTTGTTCATATTTTAGAGATCCCGTCATTTTGAAAATTATATTTAGTAGTCCAGGTGCTTAGAATACATCTTCCTCAGTGAACTTAAGCTGAGAACTGAAAATTCAGATACCTTGTTCATTTTTTACAGATCCCGTCATTTTGAAAATTATATTTAGTAGTCCAGGTGCTTAAAAAAAAATCTTCCTCAGGGAACTTAAGCTGAGAATTGAAAATTAAGATATCCGAATCGAATTTCAGTGGACCAGTCAAACTAAAAATTATATCTAGTAGTCCACGTGCCTAAAATGCATCTTACTCAGGGAACTTAAGCTGAGAACTGAAAATTAAAATGCCTAGTTCATATTTTAGAGATCCCGTCATTTTAAAAATTATATTTAGTAGTCGAGGTGCTTAAAAAACATCTTCCTCAGGGAACTTAAGCGGAGAACTGAAGTATCAGAAATCCGAATGGTATTTCAGTGCTCCAGTCATGCTAAAAATTATATCTAGTAGTCCAAGTGCCTGAAATACATCTTCCTCAGGGAACTTAAGCTGAGAACTGTAAATTAAAATACCTAGTTCA
Source organism: Diplolepis rosae (assembly GCA_030998225.1). Classification (NCBI taxonomy): domain Eukaryota; kingdom Metazoa; phylum Arthropoda; class Insecta; order Hymenoptera; family Diplolepididae; genus Diplolepis; species Diplolepis rosae. Next base: position 1,368,648 of record JAPYXD010000158.1, on the reverse strand, counting down.
TCTTTTAGAGATCCCGTCATTTTGAAAATTATATTTCGTAGTCAAGGTGCTTAAAAAACATCTTCTTCAGGGAACTTAAGCTGAGAACTGAAAATTCAGATACCTTGTTCATATTTAAGAGATCCCGTCATTTTGAGAATTATATCTAGTTGTCCAAGTGCCTAAAATACATCTTCCTCAGGGATCTTAAGCTGAGAAATGGAAATAAAGATACCTATTTCATATTTTAGAGATCCCGTCATTTTGAAAATTATATTTAGTAGTCCAGGTGCTAAAAATACATCTTCCTCAGTGAACTTAAGCTGAGAACTGAAAATTCAGATACCTTGTTCATTTTTTACAGATCCCGTCATTTTGAACATTATATTTTGTAGTCCAGGTGCTTAAAAGACATCTTGCTCAGGGAACTTAAGTTGAGAACTGAAAATTAAAATAACTAGTTCATATTTTAGAGATCCCGTCATTTTAAAAATTATATTTAGGAGTCCAGGTCCTTAAAAAACATCCTCTTCAGGGAACTTAATCAGATAAATGAAAATTAAGATACCTAGTTCATATTTAAGAGAACCCGTCATTTTGAAAATTATATTTAGTACTCCAGGTGCTTAAAATACATCTTCCTCAAGGAACATAAGCTGAGAACTGAAAATTCGGATACCTTGTTCATTTTTTACAGATCCCGTCATTTTGAAAATTATATTTAGTAGTCCAGGTGCTTAAAAAACATCTTGCTCAGGGAACTTAAGCTGAGAACTGAAAATTCAGATACCTAGTTTATATTTCAGTGGTCCAGTCATTCTAAAAATTATATTTTGTATTCCAGGTTCTTAAAAAAGATCTTCCTCAGGGTACTTAAGCTGAGAACTAAAAATTCAGATACCTTGTTCATATTTAAGAGATCCCGTCATTTTGAAAATTATATTTAGTAGGCCAGGTGCTTAAAAACATCATCTTCAGGGAACTTAAGCTAAGAACTGAAAATTCAGATACCTTGTCCATTTTTACAGATCCCGTCATTTTGAAAATTATATTTAGTAGTCCAAGTGCTTAAAAAAAAATCCTTTTCAGGGAACTTAAGCTGTGAATTGAAATTTAAGATATCCGAATGGTATTTCAGTTGTACAGTCATTCTAAAAATTATACCTAATAGTCCAAGTGCCTAAAATACATTTTCCTCAGGGAACTTAAGCTGAGAACTGAAAATTCGGATACCTTGTTCATTTTTTACAGATCCCGTCATTTTGAAAATTATATTTAGTAGTCCAGGTGCTTAAAAAAAATATACCTCAGGGAACTTAAGCTGAGAACTGAAAATTAAAATACCTAGTTCATATTTTAGAGATCCCGTCATTTTGAAAATTATATTTAGTAGTCCAGGTGCTTAAAAAATATCTTCTTCAGGGAACTTAAGCTGAGAACTGAAAATTAAGATACCTAGTCCATTTTTTACAGATCCCTTCATTTTGAAAATTATATTTAGTAGTCCAGGTGCTTAAAAAACATCTTGCTCAGGGAACTTAAGCTGAGAACTGAAAATTCAGATACCTGGTTTATATTTTAGAGATCCAGTCATTTTGAAAATTATATTTAGTATTCCAGGTGCTTAAAAAACATCTTCTTCAGGGAACTTAAGCTAAGAACTGAAAATTCAGATACCTTGTTCATATTTATGAGATCCCGTCATTTTGAAAATTATATTTAGTAGGCCAGGTGCTTAAAAACATCATCTTCAGGGAACTTAAGCTAAGAACTGAAAATTCAGATACCTTGTTCATATTTAAGAGATCCCTTCATTTTGAAAATTATATTTAGTAGTCCAGGTGCTTAAAAAACATCTTCCTCAGGGAACTTAATCTGGGAACTGAAAATTCAGATACCTTGTTCATTTTTTACAGATCCCGTCATTTTGAAAATTATATTTAGTAGTCCAGGTGCTTAAAAAAAATCTTCCGCAGGGAACTTAAGCTGAGAATTGAAATTTAAGATATCCGAATGGTATTTCAGTGCTCCAGTCATGCTAAAAATTATATCTAGTAGTCCAAATGCCTAAAATACATCTTACTCAGGGAACTTAAGCTGACAACTGAAAATTAAAATGCCTAGTTCATATTTTAGAGATCCCGTCATTTTAAAAATTATATTTAGTAGTCCAGGTGCTTAAAAAACATCTTCCTCAGTGAACTTAAGCTGAGAACTGAAATTCAAGATATCCGAATGGTATTTCAGTGGTCCAGTCATTCTGAAAATTATATCTAGTAGTCCAAGTGCCTAAAATACATCTTCCTCAGGGAACTTAAGCTGAGAACTGAAAATTAAAATACCTAGTTCATATTTTAGAGATCCCGTCATTTTGAAAATTATATTTAGTAGTCCAGGTGCTTAAAAAACATCTTCTTCAGGGAACTTAAGCTGAGAACTGAAAATTCAGATACCTTGTTCATATTTAAGAGATCCCGTCATTTTGATAATTATATTTAGTAGTCCAGGTGCTTAAAAAACATCTTCTTCAGGGAACTTAAGCTGAGAACTGAAAATTCAGATACCTTGTTCATATTTTAGAGATCCCGTCATTTTGAAAATTATATTTAGTAGTCTCGGTGCCTAAAAAACATCTTCCTCAGGGAACTTAATTTGAGAACTGAAATATAAGATATCCGAATCGTATTTCAGTGGTCCAGTCATTCTAAAAATTATATCTAGTAGTCGAAGTGCCTAAAATACATCTTCCTCAGGGAACTTAAGCTGAGAACTGAAAATTAAGATACCTTGTACATATTTTAGAGATCCCGTCATTTTTAAAATTATATTTAGTAGTCAAGGTGCTTGAAAAACATCTTCCTCAGGGAACTTAATTTGAGAACTGAAAATTCAGATACCTTGTACATATTTTAGAGATCCCGTCATTTTGAAAATTATATTTTGTAGTCCAGGTGCTTAAAAAACATCTTGATCAGGGAACTTAAGCTAAGAACTGAAATATAAGATATCCGAATGGTATTTCAGTGGTCCAGTCATTCTAAAAATTATATCTAGTAGTCCAAGTGCCTAAAACTCATCTTCCTCAGGGAACTTAAGCTGAGAACTGAAAATTCGGATTGCTTGTTGATTTTTTACACATCCCGTCATTTTGAAAATTATATTTAGTAGTCCAGGTTCTTAAAAAACATCTTCTTCAGGGAACTTAAGCTGAGAACTGAAAATTCGGATACCTTGTTCATTTTTTACAGATCCCGTCATTTTGAAAATTATATTTAGTAGTCCAGGTGCTTAAAAAAAAATCTTCTTCAGGGAACTTAAGCTGAGAGCTGAAATTTAAGATATCCGAATGGTATTTCAGTGGTCCAGTCATTCCAAAAATTATATCTAGTAGTCCAAGTGCCTAAAATACATTTTCCTCAGGGAACTTAAGCTAAGAACTGAAATATAAGATATCCGAATGGTATTTCAGTGGTCCAGTCATTCTAAAAATTATATCTAGTTGTCCAAGTGCCTAAAATACATCTTCCTCAGGGAACTTAAGCTGAGAAATGAAAATTCGGATACCTTGTTCATATTTTAGAGATCCCGTCATTTTGAAAACTATATTTAGTAGTCCAGGTACTTAAAAAACACCTTGCTCAGGGAACTTAAGCTGAGAACTTAAAATTCGGATACCTTGTTCATTTTTTACAGATCCCGTCATTTTGAAAATTATATTTAGTAGTCCAGGTGCTTAAAAAAAAATCTTCTTCAGGGAACTTAAGCTGTGAATTGAAATTTAAGATATCCGAATGGTATTTCAGTGTTCCAGTCATTCTAAAAATTATAACTATTTTTCCAAGTGCCTAAAATACATCTTCCTCAGGGAACTTAAGCTGAGAAATGAAAATTCGGATACCTTGTTCATATTTTAGAGATCCCGTCATTTTGAAAATTATATTTAGTTGTCCAGGTTCTTAAAAAACACCTTCCTCAGGGAACTTAATCTGAGAACTGAAAATTCGGATACCTTCTACATATTTTAGAGATCCCGTCATTTTGAAAACTATATTTAGTAGTCCAGGTGCTTAAAAAACATTTTGATCAGGGAACTTAAGCTAAGAACTGAAATATAAGATATCCGAATGGTATTTCAGTGGTACAGTCATTCTAAAAATTATATCTAGTAGTCCAAGTGCCTAAAATACATCTTCCTCAGGGAACTTAAGCTGAGAACTGAAAATTAAGATACCTAGTTCATATTTTAGAGATCCCGTCATTTTGAAAATTATATTTAGTATTCCAGGTGCTTAAAATACATCTTCCTCACTTAACTTAAGCTGAGAACTGAAAATTCGGATACCTTGTTCATTTTTTACAGATCCCGTCATTTTGAAAATTATATTTAGTAGTCCAGTTGCTTAAAATACATCTTCCTCAGGGAATTTAAGCTGAGAACTGAATATTCAAATACCTTGTTCATATTTTAGAGATCTCGTCATTTTAAAAATTATATAGTAGTCCAGGTGCTTAAAAAAAAATCTTCCTCAGGGAACTTAAGCTGAGAATTGAAAATTAAGATATCGGAATGGTATTTCAGTGGTCCAGTCATTCTAAAAATTATATCTTGTAGTCCAAATGCCTAAAATGCATCTTCCTCAGGGAACTTAAGCTGAGAACTAAAAATTCAGATACCTTGTTCATTTTTTACAGATCCCGTCATTTTGAAAATTATATTTAGTAGTCCAGGTGCTTAAAAAACATCTTGCTCAGGGAACTTAAGCTGAGAACTGAAAATTAAGATACCTAGTTCATATTTTAGAGATCCAGTCATTTTGAAAATTATATTTAGTAGTCCAGGTGCTTAAAAAACATCTTCTTCAGGGAACATAAGCTTAGAACTGAAAATTCAGATACCTTGTTCATATTTAAGAGATCCCGTCATTTTGAAAATTATATTTAGTAGGCCAGGTGCTTAAAAAACATCATCTTGAGGGAACTTAAGCTGAGAACTAAAAATTCAGATACCTTGTTCATATTTAAGAGATCCCGTCATTTTGAAAATTATATTTAGTAGTCCAGGTGCTTAAAAAACATCTTCCTCAGGGAACTTAAGCTGAGAAATGAAAATTCGGATACCTTGTTCATTTTTTACAGATCCCGTCATTTTGAAAATTATATTTAGTAGTCCAGGGCCTAAAAAACATCTTCCTCAGGGAACTTAAGTTGAGAACTGAAAATTAAAATACCTAGTTCATATTTTAGAGATCCCGTCATTTTGAAAATTATATTTAGTAGTCCAGGTGCTTAAAAAACATCTTCTTCAGGGAACCTAAGCTGAGATCTGAAAATTCAGATACCTAGTTTATATTTTAGAGATCCCGTCATTTTAAAAATTATATTTAGTAGTCCAGGTGCTTAAAATACATCTTCCTCAGGGAACTTAAGCTGAGAACTGAAAATTCGGATACCTTGTTCATTTTTACAGATCCCGTCATTTTGAAAATTATATTTAGTAGTCCAGGTGCTTAAAAAACATCTTGCTCAGGGAACTTAAGCTGAGAACTGAAAATTCAGATACCTAGTTTATATTTCAGTGGTCCAGTCATTCTAAAAATTATATTTAGTAGTCCAGGTGCTTAAAAAACATCTTCTTCAGGGAACTTAAGCTAAGAACTGAAAATTCAGATACCTTGTTCATATTTAAGAGATCCCGTCATTTTGAGAATTATATTTAGTAGTCCAGGTGCTTAGAATACATCTTCCTCAGTGAACTTAAGCTGAGAACTGAAAATTCAGATACCTAGTTCATATTTTAGAGATCCCGTCATTTTGAAAATTATATTTAGTAGTCCAGGTGCTTAAAATACATCTTCCTCAGTGAACTTAAGCTGAGAACTGAAAATTCAGATACCTTGTTCATTTTTTACAGATCCCGTAATTTTGAAAATTATATTTAGTAGTCCAGGTGCTTAAAAAAAAATCTTCCTCAGGGAACTTAAGCTGAGAATTGAAACTTAAGATATCCGAATGGCATTTCAGTGGTCCAGTCATTCTAAAAATTATATCTAGTAGTCCAAGTGCCTAAAATGCATCTTACTCAGGGAACTTAAGCTGAGAACTGAAAATTAAAATGCCTAGTTCATATTTTAGAGATCCCGTCATTTTAAAAATTATATTTAGTAGTCGAGGTGCTTAAAAAACATCTTCCTCAGGGAACTTAAGCGGAGAACTGAAGTATCAGAAATCCGAATGGTATTTCAGTGCTCCAGTCATGCTAAAAATTATATCTAGTAGTCCAAGTGCCTGAAATACATCTTCCTCAGGGAACTTAAGCTGAGAACTGTAAATTAAAATACCTAGTTCATCTTTTAGAGATCCCGTCATTTTGAAAATTATATTTCGTAGTCAAGGTGCTTAAAAAACATCTTCTTCAGGGAACTTAAGCTGAGAACTGAAAATTCAGATACCTTGTTCATATTTAAGAGATCCCGTCATTTTGAGAATTATATCTAGTTGTCCAAGTGCCTAAAATACATCTTCCTCAGGGATCTTAAGCTGAGAAATGGAAATAAAGATACCTATTTCATATTTTAGAGTTCCCGTCTTTTTGAATATTATATATAGTAGTCCAGGTGCTAGAAATACATCTTCCTCAGGGAACTTAAGCTGAGAACTGAAAATTCAGATACCTTGTTCATTTTTTACAGATCCCGTCATTTTGAAAATTATATTTAGTAGTCCAGGTGCTTAAAAGACATCTTGCTCAGGGAACTTAAGTTGAGAACTGAAAATTAAAATACCTAGTTCATATTTTAGAGATCCCGTCATTTTAAAAATTATATTTAGTAGTCCAGGTGCTTAGAAAACATCCTCTTCAGGGAACTTAAGCTGAGAACTGAAAATTAAAATACCTAGTTCATATTTTAGAGATCCCGTCATTTTGAAAATTATATTTAGTAGTCCATGTGCTTAAAATACATCTTCCTCAAGGAACTTAAGCTGAGAACTGAAAATAAAGATACCTAGTTCATATTTTACAGATCCCGTCATTTTGAAAATTATATTTAGTAGTCCAGGTGCTTAAAAAACATCTTGCTCAGGGAACTTAAGCTGAGAACTGAAAATTCAGATACCTAGTTTATATTTCAGTGGTCCAGTCATTCTAAAAATTATATCTAGTAGTCCAGGAGGTTGAAAAAAATCTTCTTCAGGGAACTTAAGCTAAGAACTGAAAATTCAGATACCTTGTTCATATTTAAGAGATCCCGTCATTTTGAAAATTATATTTAGTAGGCCAGGTGCTTAAAAAACATCATCTTCAGGGAACTTAAGCTAAGAACTGAAAATTCAGATACCTTGTCCATTTTTACAGATCCCGTCATTTTGAAAATTATATTTAGTAGTCCAAGTGCTTAAAAAAAAATCCTTTTCAGGGAACTTAAGCTGTGAATTGAAATTTAAGATATCCGAATGGTATTTCAGTTGTACAGTCATTCTAAAAATTATATCTAGTAGTCCAAGTGCCTAAAATACATCGTACTCAGGGAACTTAAGCTGAGAACTTAAAATTCGGATACCTTGTTCATTTTTTACAGATCCCGTCATTTTGAAAATTATATTTAGTAGTCCAAGTGCTTAAAAGACATCTTGCTCAGGGAACTTAAGTTGAGAACTGAAAATTAAAATAACTAGTTCATATTTTAGAGATCCCGTCATTTTAAAAATTATATTTAGTAGTCCAGGTGCTTAAAAAATATCTTCTTCAGGGAACTTAAGCTGAGAACTGAAAATTAAGATACCTAGTCCATTTTTTACAGATCCCTTCATTTTGAAAATTATATTTAGTAGTCCAGGTGCTTAAAAAACATCTTTCTCAGGGAACTTGAGCTGAGAACTGAACATTCAGATACCTGGTTTATATTTTAGAGATCCAGTCATTTTGAAAATTATATTTAGTATTCCAGGTGCTTAAAAAACATCTTCTTCAGGGAACTTAAGCTAAGAACTGAAAATTCAGATACCTTGTTCATATTTATGAGATCCCGTCATTTTGAAAATTATATTTAGTAGGCCAGGTGCTTAAAAAACATCATCTTCAGGGAACTTAAGCTAAGAACTGAAAATTCAGATACCTTGTTCATATTTAAGAGATCCCGTCATTTTGAAAATTATATTTAGTAGTCCAGGTGCTTAAAAAACATCTTCCTCAGGGAACTTAATCTGGGAACTGAAAATTCGGATACCTTGTTCATTTTTTACAGATCCCGTCATTTAGAAAATTATATTTAGTAGTCCAGGTGCTTAAAAAAAAATCTTCCTCAGGGAACTTAAGCTGAGAAATGAAATTTAAGATATCCGAATGGTATTTCAGTGTTCCAGTCATGCTAAAAATTATATCTAGTAGTCCAAATGCCTAAAATACATCTTACTCAGGGAACTTAAGCTGACAACTGAAAATTAAAATGCCTAGTTCATATTTTAGAGATCCCGTCATTTTAAAAATTATATTTAGTAGTCCAGGTGCTTAAAAAACATCTTCCTCAGTGAACTTAAGCGGAGAACTGAAGTATAAGAAATCCGAATGGTATTTCAGTGCTCCAGTCATTCTAAAAATTATATCTAGTAGTCCAAGTGCCTAAAATACATTTTCCTCAGGGAACTTAAGCTGAGAACTGAAAAATAAGATACCTAGTTCATATTTTAGAGATCCCGTCATTTTGAAAATTATATTTAGTAGTCCAGGTGCTTAAAAAACATCTTCTTCAGGGAACTTAAGCTGAGAACTGAAAATTCAGATACCTTGTTCATATTTAAGAGATCCCGTCATTTTGATAATTATATCTAGTTGTCCAAGTGCCTAAAATACATCTTCCTCAGGGACCTTAAGCTGAGAAATGAAAATTAAGATACCTAGTTGATATTTTAGAGATCCCGTCATTTTGAAAAATATATTTAGTAGTCCAGGTGCTTAAAATACATCTTCCTCAGGGAACTTAAGCTGAGAACTGAAAATTCAGATACCTTGTTCATTTTTTACAGATCCCGTCATTTTGAAAATTATATTTAGTAGTCCAGGTGCTTAAAAAAAAATCTTCCTCAGGGAACTTAAGCTGAGAACTGAAAATTCGGATACCTAGTTCATATTTTAGAGATCCCGTCATTTTGAAAATTATATCTAGTTGTCCAAGTGCCTAAAATACATCTTCCTCAGGCATCTTAAGCTGAGAAATGGAAATAAAGATACCTAGTTCATATTTTAGAGATCCCGTCATTTTGAAAATTATATTTAGTAGTCCAGGTGCTTAAAATACATCTTCCTCAGTGAACTTAAGCTGAGAACTGAAAATTCAGATACCTTGTTCATTTTTTACAGATCCCGTCATTTTGAAAATTATATTTAGTAGTCCAGGTGCTTAAAAAAAATCTTCTTCAGGGAACTTAAGCTGAGAACTGAAAATTAAAATAGCTAGTTCATATTTTAGAGATCCCGTCATTTTGAAAATTATATTTAGTAGTCCAGGTGCTTAAAAAACATCTTCCTCAGGGAACTTAAGCTGAGAACTGAAAATTAAGATACCTAGTTCATATTTTAGAGATCCCGTCATTTTGAAAATTATATTTAGTAGTCCAGGTGCTTAAAAAAAATCTTCTTCAGGGAACTTAAGCTGAGAACTGAAAATTCAGATACCTTGTTCATATTTAAGAGATCCCGTCATTTTGAAAATTATATTTAGTAGTCCAGGTGCTTAAAAAACATCTTCCTCAGGGTACTTAAGCTGAGAACTGAAAATTCAGATACCTTGTTCATTTTTTACAGATCCCGTCATTTTGAAAATTATATTTAGTAGTCCAGGTGCTTAAAAAAAAATCTTCTTCAGGGAACTTAAGCTGAGAACTGAAATTTAAGATATCCGAATGGTATTTCAGTGGTCCAGTCATTCTAAAAATTATATCTAGTAGTCTAAGTGCCTAAAATACATTCTCCTCAGGGAACTTAACCTGAGAACTGAAAATTCAGATACCTTGTTCATTTTTTACAGATCCCGTCATTTTGAAAATTATATTTAGTAGTCCAGGTGCTTAAAAAACATCTTCTTCAGGGAACTTAAGCTGAGAACTGAAAATTAAAATACCTAGTTCATATTTTAGAGATCCCGTCATTTTAAAAATTATATTTAGTAGTCCAGGTGCTTAAAAAACATCCTCTTCAGGGAACTTAAGCTGAGAACTGAAAATTAAGATACCTAGTTCATATTTTAGAGATCCCGTCATTTCAAAAATTATATTTAGTAGTCCAGGTGCTTAAAAAACATACTCTTCAGGGAACTTAAGCTTAGAACTGAAAATTCAGATACCTTGTTCATATTTAAGAGATCCCGTCATTTTGAAAATTATATTTAGTAGTCGAGGTGCTTAAAAAACATCGTCCTCAGGGAACTTAAGCTGAGAACTGAAAATTCGGATACCTTGTTCATTTTTTACAGATCCCGTCATTTTGAAAATTATATTTAGTAGTCCAGGTGCTTAAAAAAAAATCTTCTTCAGGGAACTTAAGCTGAGAGCTGAAATTTAAGATATCCGAATGGTATTTCAGTGGTCCAGTCATTCTAAAAATTATATCTAGTAGTCCAAGTGCCTAAAATACATTTTCCTCAGGGAACTTAACCTGAGAACTGAAAATTCAGATACCTTGTTCATTTTTTACAGATCCCGTCATTTTGAAAATTATATTTAGTAGTCCAGGTGCTTAAAAAACATCGTCCTCAGGGAACTTAAGCTGAGAACTGAAAATTATGATACCTATTTCATATTTTAGAGATCCCGTCATTTTGAAAATTATATTTAGTAGTTCAGGTGCTTAAAAAACATCTTCTTCAGGGAACTTAAGCTGAGAACTGAAAATTCAGATACCTTGTTCATATTTAAGAGATCCCGTCATTTTGATAATTATATTTCGCAGTCCAGGAGCCTAAAAAACATCTTCCTCAGGGAACTTAAGCTGAGAAAAGAAAATTAAGATACCTAGTTCATATTTTAGAGATCCCGTCATTTTGAAAATTATATTTAGTAGTCCAGGTGCTTAAAATACATCTTCCTCAGTGAACTTAAGCTGAGAACTGAAAATTCAGATACCTTGTTCATTTTTTACAGATCCCGTCATTTTGAAAATTATATTTAGTAGTCCAGGTGCTTAAAAAAAAATCTTCCTCAGGGAACTTAAGCTGAGAACTGAAAAACAAGATACCTTGTTCATATTTAAGAGATCCCGTCATTTTGAGAATTATATCTAGTTGTCCAAGTGCCTAAAATACATCTTCCTCAGGCATCTTAAGCTGAGAAATGGAAATAAAGATACCTAGTTCATATTTTAGAGATCCCGTCATTTTCAAAATTATATTTAGTAGTCCAAGTGGCAAAAATACATCTTCCTCAGGGAACTTAAGCTGAGAACTGAAAAAAACGATACCTAGTTCATATTTTAGAGATCCCGTCATTTTGAAAATTATATTTAGTAGTCAAGGTGCTTAAAAAACATCTTCTTCAGGGAACTTAAGCTGAGAACTGAAAATTCAGATACCTTGTTCATATTTAAGAGATCCCGTCATTTTGATAATTATATTTAGTTGTCCAAGTGCCTAAAATACATCTTCCTCAGGGAACTTAAGTTGAGAAATGAAAATTAAAATAGCTAGTTTATATTTTAGAGATCCCGTCATTTTGAAAATTATATTTAGTAGTCCAGGTGCTTAAAATACATCTTCCTCAGTGAACTTAAGCTGAGAACTGAAAATTCAGATACCTTGTTCATTTTTTACAGATCCCGTCATTTTGAAAATTATATTTAGTAGTCCAGGTGCTTAAAAAAAAATCTTCCTCAGGGAACTTAAGCTGAGAACTGAAAATTCAGATACCTTGTTCATATTTAAGAGATCCCGTCATTTTGAGAATTATATCTAGTTGTCCAAGTGCCTAAAATACATCTTCCTCAGGCATCTTAAGCTGAGAAATGGAAATAAGATACCTAGTTCATATTTTAGAGATCCCGTCATTTTGAAAATTATATTTAGTAGTCCAGGTGCTTAAAAAACATCTTCCTCAGGGAACTTAAGCTGAGAACTGAAAATTCAGATACCTTGTTCATTTTTTACAGATCCCGTCATTTTGAAAATTATATTTAGTAGTCCAGGTGCTTAAAAAACATCTTGCTCAGGGAACTTAAGCTGAGAACTGAAAATTAAAATAGCTAGTTGATATTTTAGAGATCCCGTCATTTTGAAAATTATATTTAGTAGTCCAGGTGCTTAAAAAACATCTTCCTCAGGGAACTTAAGCTGAGAACTGAAAATTAAGATACCTAGTTCATATTTTAGAGATCCCGTCATTTTGAAAATTATATTTAGTAGTCCAGGTGCTTAAAAAAAATCTTCTTCAGGGAACTTAAGCTGAGAACTGAAAATTCAGATACCTTGTTCATATTTAAGAGATCCCGTCATTTTGAAAATTATATTTAGTAGTCCAGGTGCTTAAAAAACATCTTCCTCAGGGAACTTAAGCTGAGAACTGAAAATTCGGATACCTTGTTCATTTTTTACAGATCCCGTCATTTTGAAAATTATATTTAGTAGTCCAGGTGCTTAAAAAAAAATCTTCCTCAGGGAACTTAAGCTGAGAACTGAAATTTAAGATATCCGAATGGTATTTCAGTGGTCCAGTCATTCTAAAAATTATATCTAGTAGTCTAAGTGCCTAAAATACATTCTCCTCAGGGAACTTAACCTGAGAACTGAAAATTCAGATACCTTGTTCATTTTTTACAGATCCCGTCATTTTGAAAATTATATTTAGTAGTCCAGGTGCTTAAAAAACATCTTCCTCAGGGAACTTAAGCTGAGAACTGAAAATTAAAATACCTAGTTCATATTTTAGAGATCCCGTCATTTTGAAAATTATATTTAGTAGTCCAGGTGCTTAAAAAACATCTTCTTCAGGGAACTTAAGCTGAGAACTGAAAATTAAGATACCTAGTTCATATTTTAGAGATCCCGTCATTTCAAAAATTATATTTAGTAGTCCAGGTGCTTAAAAAACATACTCTTCAGGGAACTTAAGCTTAGAACTGAAAATTCAGATACATTGTTCATATTTAAGAGATCCCGTCATTTTGAAAATTATATTTAGTAGTCCAGGTGCTTAAAAAACATCTTCCTCAGGGAACTTAAGCTGAGAACTGAAAACTCGGATACCTTGTTCATTTTTTACAGATCCCGTCATTTTGAAAATTATATTTAGTAGTCCAGGTGCTTAAAAAAAAATCTTCTTCAGGGAACTTAAGCTGAGAGCTGAAATTTAAGATATCCGAATGGTATTTCAGTGGTCCAGTCATTCTAAAAATTATATCTAGTAGTCTAAGTGCCTAAAATACATTCTCCTCAGGGAACTTAACCTGAGAACTGAAAATTCAGATACCTTGTTCATTTTTTACAGATCCCGTCATTTTGAAAATTATATTTAGTAGTCCAGGTGCTTAAAAAACATCTTGCACAGGGAACTTAAGTTGAGAACTGAAAATTAAAATAGCTATTTCATATTTTAGAGATCCCGTCATTTTAAAAATTATATTTAGTAGTTCAGGTGCTTAAAAAACATCTTCTTCAGGGAACTTAAGCTGAGAACTGAAAATTCAGATACCTTGTTCATATTTAAGAGATCCCGTCATTTTGATAATTATATTTAGTAGTCTCGGTGCCTAAAAAACATCTTCCTCAGGGAACTTAAGCTGAGAAATGAAAATTAAGATACCTATTACATATTTTAGAGATCCCGTCATTTTGAAAATTATATTTAGTAGTCCAGGTGCTTAAAATACATCTTCCTCAGTGAACTTAAGCTGAGAACTGAAAATTCAGATACCTTGTTCATTTTTTACAGATCCCGTCATTTTGAAAATTATATTTAGTAGTCCAGGTGCTTAAAAAAAAATCTTCCTCAGGGAACTTAAGCTGAGAACTGAAAATTAAGATACCTAGTTCATATTGTAGAGATCCCGTCATTTTGAGAATTATATCTAGTTGTCCAAGTGCCTAAAATACATCTTCCTCAGGCATCTTAAGCTGAGAAATGGAAATAAAGATACCTAGTTCATATTTTAGAGATCCTGTCATTTTGAAAATTATATTTAGTAGTCCAGGTGCTAAAAATACATCTTCCTCAGTGAACTTAAGCTCAGAACTGAAAATTCAGATACCTTGTTCATTTTTTACAGATCCCGTCATTTTGAAAATTATATTTAGTAGTCCAGGTGCTTAAAAAACATCTTGCTCATGGAACTTAAGCTGAGAACTGAAAATTCAGATACCTAGTTTATATTTTAGAGATCCCGTCATTTTGAAAATTATATTTAGTATTCCAGGTGCTTAAAAAACATCTTCTTCAGGGAACTTAAGCTAAGAACTGAAAATTCAGATACCTTGTTCATATTTAAGAGATCCCGTCATTTTGAAAATTATATTTAGTAGGCCAGGTGCTTAAAAAACATCATCTTCAGGGAATTTAAGATAAGAACTGAAAATTCAGATACCTTGTTCATATTTAAGAGATCCCGTCATAAAGAAAATTATATTTAGTAGTCCAGGTGCTTAAAAAACATCTTCCTCAGGGAACTTAATATGAGAACTGAAAACTCAGATACCTTGTTCATTTTTTACAGATCCCGTCATTTTGAAAATTATATTTAGTAGTCCAGGTGCTTAAAAAAAAATCTTCTTCAGGGAACTTAAGCTGAGAACTGAAATTTAAGATATCCGAATGGTATTTCAGTGGTCCAGTCATTCTAAAAATTATATCTAGTAGTCTAAGTGCCTAAAATACATTCTCCTCAGGGAACTTAACCTGAGAACTGAAAATTCAGATACCTTGTTCATTTTTTACAGATCCCGTCATTTTGAAAATTATATTTAGTAGTCCAGGTGCTTAAAAAACATCTTGCTCAGGGAACTTAAGTTGAGAACTGAAAATTAAAATACCTAGTTCATATTTTAGAGATCCCGTCATTTTGAAAATTATATTTAGTAGTCCAGGTGCTTAAAAAACATCTTCTTCAGGGAACTTAAGCTGAGAACTGAAAATTAAGATACCTAGTTCATATTTTAGAGATCCCGTCATTTTGAAAATTATATTTAGTAGTCAAGATGCTTAAAATACATCTTCCTCAGGGAACTTAAGCTGAGAACTTAAAATCCGGATACCTTGTCCATTTTTTACAGATCCCTTCATTTTGAAAATTATATTTAGTAGTCCAGGTGCTTAAAAAACATCTTGCTCAGGGAACTTAAGCTGAGAACTGAAAATTCAGATACCTAGTTTATATTTTAGAGATCCCGTCATTTTGAAAATTATATTTAGTAGTCCAGGTGCTTAAAAAACATCATCATCAGGGAACTTAAGCTGAGAACTGAAAATTCAGATACCTTGTTCATATTTCATAGATCCCGTCATTTTGAAAATTATATTTAGTAGTACAGGTGCTTAAAAAACATCTTCCTCAGGGAACTTAATATGGGAACTGAAAATTCAGATACCTTGTTCATTTTTTACAGATCCCGTCATTTTGAAAATTATATTTAGTAGTCCAGGTGCTTAAAAAAAATCTTCCGCAGGGAACTTAAGCTGAGAATTGAAATTTAAGATATCCGAATGGTATTTCAGTGCTCCAGTCATGCTAAAAATTATATCTAGTAGTCCAAATGCCTAAAATACATCTTACTCAGGGAACTTAAGCTGACAACTGAAAATTAAAATGCCTAGTTCATATTTTAGAGATCCCGTCATTTTAAAAATTATATTTAGTAGTCCAGGTGATTAAAAAACATCCTCGTCAGGGAACTTAATCTGACAACTGAAAATTCAGATACCTTGCTCATATTTATGAGATCCCGTCATTTTGAAAATTATATCTAGTTGTCCAAATGCCTAAAATACATCTTCCTCAGGGAACTTAAGCTGAGAACTGAAATTTAAGATACCTAGTTTATATTTTAGAGATCCCGTCATTTTGAAAATTATATTTAGTAGTCCAGGTGCTTAAAAGCCATCTTCGTCAGGGAACTTAAGCTGAGAACTGAAAACTCAGATACCTTGTTCATATTTTACAGAACCCGTCATTTTGAAAATTATATTAAGTAGTCCAGGTGGTTAAAAAAAAATCTTCCTAAGGTAACTTAATCTGAGAATTGAAACTTAAGATATCCGAATGTTATTTCAGTGCTCAAGTCATTATTAAAATTATAACTATTAGTCCACGTGCATAAAATACATAGTCCTCAGGGAACTTAAGCTGAGAACTGAAAATTAAAATGCCTAGTTCATATTTTAGAGATCCCGTCATTTTAAAAATTATATTTAGTATTCCAGGTGCTTAAAAACATCTTCTTCAGGGAACTTAAGCTAAGAACTGAAAATTCAGATACCTTGCTCATATTTATGAGATCCCGTCATTTTGAAAATTATATTTAGTAGGCCAGGTGCTTAAAAAAATCATCTTCAGGGAACTTAAGCTAAGAACTGAAAATTAAGATACCTTGTTCATATTTAAGAGATCCCGTCATTTTGAAAATTATATTTAGTAGTCCATGTGCTTAAAAAACATCTTCATAACGGAACATAAGCTGTGAACTGAAAATTCGGATACCTTGTTCATTTTTTACAGATCCCGTCATTTTGAAAATTATATTTAGTAGTCCAGGTGCTTAAAAAAAAATCTTCTTCAGGGAACTTAAGCTGAGAATTGAAATTTAAGATATCCGAATGGTATTTCAGTGGTCCAGTCATTCTAACAATTATATCTAGTAGTCCAAATGCCTAAAATACATCTGACTCAGGGAACTTAAGCTGAGAACTGAAAATTCAGATACCTTGTTCATTTTTTACAGATCCCGTCATTTAGAAAATTATATTTAGTAGTCCAGGTGCTTAAAAAACATCTTGCTCAGGGAACTTAAGTTGAGAACTGAAAATTAAAATAACCAGTTCATATTTTAGTGATCCCGTCATTTTAAAAATTATATTTAGTAGTCCAGGTGCTTAAAAAACATTTTCTTCAGGGAACTTAAGCTGAGAACTGAAAATTAAGATACCTAGTTCATATTTTAGAGATCCCGTCATTTTGAAAATTATATTTAGTAGTCCAGGTGCTTAAAATACATCTTCCTCAGGGAACTTAAGCTGAGAACTGAAAATTCGGATACCTTGTCCATTTTTTACAGATCCCGTTATTTCGAAAATTATATTTAGTAGTCCAGGTGCTTAAAAAACATCTTGTTCAGGGAACTTAAGCTGAGAACTGAGAATTCAGATACCTAGTTTATATTTTAGAGATCCAGTCATTTTGAAAATTATATTTAGTATTCCAGGTGCTTAAAAAACATCTTCTTCAGGGAACTTAAGCTGAGAACTGAAAATTAAGATACCTAGTTCATATTTTAGAGATCCCGTCATTTTGAAAATTATATTTAGTAGTCCACGTGCTTAAAATACATCTTCCTCAAGGAACTTAAGCTAAGAACTGAAAACTCATATACCTTGTTCATATTTAAGAGATCCCGTCATTTTGAAAATTATATTTAGTAGTCCAGGTGCTTAAAAAACATCTTCCTCAGGGAACTTAAGCTGAGAACTGAAAATTTGGATACCTTGTTCATTTTTTACAGATCCCGTCATTTTGAAAATTATATTTAGTAGTCCAGGTGCTTAAAAAAAAATCTTCCGCAGGGAACTTAATCTGAGAACTGAAATTTAAGATATCCGAATGGTATTTCAGTGCTCCAGTCATGCTAAAAATTATATCTAGTAGTCCAAATGCCTAAAATACATCTTACTCAGGGAACTTAAGCTGACAACTGAGAATTAAAATGCCTAGTTCATATTTTAGAGATCCCGTCATTTTAAAAATTATATTTAGTAGTCCAGGTGCTTAAAAAACATCTTCCTCAGGGAACTTAAGCGGAGAACTGAAGTATAAGAAATCCGAATGGTATTTCAGTGGTCCAGTCATTCTAAAAATTATATCTAGTAGTCCAAGTGCCTAAAATACATCTTCCTCAGGGAACTTAAGCTGAGAACTGAAAATTAAAATACCTAGTTCATATTTTAGAGATCCCGTCATTTTGAAAATTATATTTAGTAGTCCAGGTGCTTAAAAAACATCTTCTTCAGGGAACTTAAGCTGAGAACTGAAAATTCAGATACCTTGTTCATATTTAAGAGATCCCGTCATTTTGATAATTATATCTAGTAGTCCAAGTGCCTAAAATACATCTTCCTCAGGGAACTTAAGCTGAGAACTGAAAATAAAGATACCTAGTTCATATTTTAGAGATCCCGTCATTTTGAAAATTATATTTAGTAGTCCAGGTGCTTAAAATACATCTTCCTCATTGAACTTAAGCTGAGAACTGAAAATTCAGATACCTTGTTCATTTTTTACAGATCCCGTCATTTTGAAAATTATATTTTGTAGTCCAGGTGCTTAAAAAACATCTTGATCAGGGAACTTAAGCTAAGAACTGAAATATAAGATATCCGAATGGTATTTCAGTGGTCCAGTCATTCTAAAAATTATATCTAGTAGTCCAAGTGCCTAAAATACATCTTCCTCAGGGAACTTAAGCTGAGAACTGAAAATTAAGATACCTAGTTCATATTTTAGAGATCCCGTCATTTTGACAATTTTATTTAATAGTCCAGGTGCTTAAAATACATCTTCCTCAGGGTACTTAAGCTGAGAACTGAAATTTTAGATATCCGAATGGTTTTTCAGTGGTCCAGTCATTCTAAAAATTATATCTAGTAGTCCAAGTGCCTAAAATACATCTTATTCAGAGAACTTAAGCTGAGAATTGAAAAATAAGATACCCAGTTCATACTTTAGAGATCCCGTCATTTTAAAAATTATAATTAGTAGTCCAGGTGCTTAAAAAACATCTTCCTCAGGGAACTTAATCTGAGAACTGAAAATTCAGATACCTTGTAAATATTTAAGAGATCCCGTCATTTCGAAAATTATATTTAGTAGTCCAGGTGCTTAAAAAACATCTTCCTCAGGGAACTTATGCTAAGAACTGAAATTTGAGATACGTTGTTCATATTTAAGTGATCCCGTCATTTTGAAAATTATATTTAGTAGGCCAGGTGCTTAAAAAACATGATTTTCAGGGAACTTAAGCTAAGAACTGAAAATTCAGATACCTTGTTTATATTTTAGAGATCCAGTCATTTTGAAAATTATATTTATTATTCCAGGTGCTTAAAAAACATCTTCCTCAGGGAACTTAAGCTGAGAACTGAAAATTCGGATACCTTGTACATATTTTAGAGATCCCGTCATTTTGAAAATTATATTTAGTAGTCCAGGCGCTTAAAAAACATCTTGATCAGGGAACTTATGCTAAGAACTGAAATATACGATATCCGAATGGTATTTCAGTGGTCCAGTCATTCTAAAAATTATATCTAGTAGACCAAGTGCCTAAAATACATCTTCCTCACGGAACTTAAGCTGAGAACTGAAAATTAAGATACCTAGTTCATATTTTAGAGATCCCGTCATTTTGACAATTTTATTTAATAGTCCAGGTGCTTAAAATACATCTTCCTCAGGGTACTTAAGCTGAGAACTGAAATTTTAGATATCCGAATGGTATTTCAGTGGTCCAGTCATTTTAAAAATTATATCTAGTAGTCCAAGTGCCTAAAATACATCTTACTCATGGAACTTAAGCTGAGAAATGAAAAATAAGATACCTAGTTCATATTTTAGAGATCCCGTCATTTTCAAAATTATATTTAGTAGTCCAGGTGCTTAAAAAACATCTTCCTCAGGGAACTTAATCTGAGAACTGAAAATTCAGATACCTTGTAAATATTTAACAGATCCGTCATTTCGAAAATTATATTTAGTAGTCCAGGTGCTTAAAAAACATCTTCCTCAGGGAACTTAAGCTGAGAACTGAAAATTCAGATACCTTGTTCATATTTAAGAGATCCCGTCATTTTGATAATTATATTTAGTAGTCCAGGTGCTTAAAAAACATCTTCTTCAGGGAACTTAAGCTGAGAACTGAAAATTCAGATACCTTGTTCATTTTTTACAGATCCCGTCATTTTGAAAATTATATGTAGTAGTCCAGGTGCTTAAAAAAAAATCCTCTTCAGGGAACTTAAGCTGTGAATTGAAATTTAAGATATCCGAATGGTATTTCAGTGGTACAGTCATTCTGAAAATTATATTTAGTAGTCCAAATGCCATAAAATACATCTTCCTCTGGGAACTTAAGCTGAGAACTGAAAATTCGGATACCTTGTTCATTTTTTACAGATCCCGTCAGTTTGAAAATTATATTTAGTAGTCGAGGTGCTTAAAAAAAATCTTCCTCAGGGAACTTAAGCTGAGAACTGACATTTAAGATACCTAGTTCATATTTTAGAGATCCCGTCATTTTAAAAATTATATTTAGTAGTCCAGGTGCTTAAAAAACATCTTGATCAGGGAACTTAAGCTAAGAACTGAAATATAAGATATCCGAATGGTATTTCAGTGGTCCAGTCATTCTAAAAATTATATCTAGTAGTCCAAGTGCCTAAAATACATCTTCCTCAGGGAACTTAAGCTGAGAACTGAAAATTAAGATACCTAGTTCATATTTTAGAGATACCGTCATTTTGACAATTTTATTTAATAGTCCAGGTGCTTAAAATACATCTTCCTCAGGGAACTTAAGCTGAGAACTGAAAATTAAGATATCCCAATGGCATTTCAGTGGTCCAGTCATTCTAAAAATTATATCTAGTAGTCCAAGTGCCTAAAATACATCTTATTCAGAGAACTTAAGCTGAGAATTGAAAAATAAGATACCTAGTTCATATTTTAGAGATCCCGTCATTTTGAAAATTATATTTAGTAGTCCAGGTGCTTAAAATACATCTTCCTCAGGGAACTTAAGCTGAGAACTGAAAATTCAGATACCTTGTAAATATTTAACAGATCCGTCATTTCGAAAATTATATTTAGTAGTCCAGGTGCTTAAAAAAAATCTTCCTCAGGGAACTTAAGCTGAGAACTGAAAATTCAGATACCTTGTTCATATTTAAGAGATCCCGTCATTTTGAAAATTATATTTAGTAGTCCAGGTGCTTAAAAAACATCTTCTTCAGGGAACTTAAGCTGAGAACTGAAAATTCAGATACCTTGTTCATATTTAAGAGATCCCGTCATTTTGATAATTATATTTAGTAGTCCAGGTGCTTAAAAAACATCTTCCTCAGGGAACTTAAGCTGAGAACTGAAAATTCGGATACCTTGTTCATTTTTTACAGATCCCGTCATTTTGAAAATTATATTTAGTAGTCCAGGTGCTTAAAAAAAAATCTTCTTCAGGGTACTTAAGCTGAGAACTGAAAATTAAGATACCTAGTTCATATTTTAGAGATCCCGTCATTTTGAAAATTATATTTAGTAGTCCAGGTGCTTAAAAAACATCTTGATCAGGGAACTTAAGCTAAGAACTGAAATATAAGATATCCGAATGGTATTTCAGTGGTCCAGTCATTCTAAAAATTATATCTAGTAGTCCAAGTGCCTAAAATACATCTTCCTCAGGGAACTTAAGCTGAGAACTGAAAATTAAGATACCTAGTTCATATTTTAGAGATCCCGTCATTTTGACAATTTTATTTAATAGTCCAGGTGCTTAAAATACATCTTCCTCAGGGAACTTAAGATGAAAATTGAAAATTGAGATATCCGAATGGTATTTCAGTGGTCCAGTCATTCTAAAAATTATATCTAGTAGTCCAAGTGCCTAAAATACATCTTCCTCAGGGAAATTAAGCTGAGAACTGAAAATAAAGATACCTAGTTCATATTTTAGAGATCCCGTCATTTTCAAAATTATATTTAGCAGTCCAGGTGCTTAAAAAACATCTTCCTCAGGGAACTTAATCTGAGAACTGAAAATTCAGATACCTTGTAAATATTTAACAGATCCGTCATTTCGAAAATTATATTTAGTAGTCCAGGTGCTTAAAAAACATCTTCCTCAGGGAACTTAAGCTAAGAACTGAAAATTCAGATACCTTGTTCATAATTAATAGATCCCGTCATTTTGAAAATTATATTTAGTAGTCCAGGTGCTTAAAAAACATCATCTTCAGGGAACTTAAGCTGAGAACTGAAAATTCAGATTCCTTGTTCATATTTAAGAGATCCCTTCATTTTCAAAATTATATTTAGTAGTCCAGGTGCTTAAAAAACATATTCCTCAGGGAACTTAATCTGAGAACTGATAATTCAGATACCTAGTTTATATTTTAGAGATCCCGTCATTTTGAAAATTATATTTAGTAGTCCATTTGCTTAAAAAACATCCTCTTCAGGGAACTTAAGCTGAGAACTGAAAATTCAGATACCTAGTTTATATTTCAGTGGTCCAGTCATTTTGAAAATTGTATTTAGTATTCCAGGTGCTTAAAAAACATCTTCTTCATGTAACTTAAGCTTAGAACTGAAAATTCAGATACCTTGTTCATATTTAAGAGATCCCGTCATTTTGAAAATTATATTTAGTAGTCCAGGTGCTTAAAAAAATCATCTTCAGGGAACTTAAGCTAAGAACTGAAAATTCAGAGACCTTGTTCATTTTTAAGAGATCCCGTCATTTTGAAAATTATATTTAGTAGACCATTTGCTTAAAATACATCGTCCTCATGGAACTTAATCTGAGAACTGAAAATTCAGATACCTTGTTCATTTTTTACAGATCCCGTCATTTTGAAAATTATACTTAGTAGTCCAGGTGCTTAAAAAACATCTTTCTCAGGGAACTTAATCTGAGAACTGAAAATTCAGATACCTTGTTCATTTTTTACAGATCCCTTCATTTTGAAAATTATATCTAGCAGTCCAAATGCCTAAAATACATCTTACTCAGGGAACTTAAGCTGAGAACTGAAAATTCAGATACCTTGTTCATATTTTACAGATCCCGTCATTTTGAAAATTATATTTAGTAGTCCAGGTGCTTAAAAAACATCTTCTTCAGGGAACTTAAGCTGAGAACTGTAAATTCAGATATCCGAATGGTATTTCAGTGGTCCAGTCATTCTAAAAATTATATCTAGTAGTCCAAGTGCCTAAAATACATCTTCCTCAGGGAACTTAAGCTGAGAACTGAAAATTAAGATAACGAGTTCATATTTTAGAGATCCCGTCATTTTGACAATTTTATTTAATAGTCCAGGTGCTTAAAATACATCTTCCTCAGGGTACTTAAGCTGAGAACTGAAATTTTAGATATCCGAATCGTATTTCAGTGGTCCAGTCATTTTAAAAATTATATCTAGTAGTCCAAGTGCCTAAAATACATCTTACTCATGGAACTTAAGCTGAGAAATGAAAAATAAGATACCTAGTTCATATTTTAGAGATCCCGTCATTTTAAAAATTATATTTAGTAGTCCAGGTGCTTAAAAAACATCTTCTTCAGGGAACTTAAGCTGAGAACTGAAAATTCAGATACCTTGTAGATATTTAACACATCCGTCATTTCGAAAATTATATTTAGTAGACCAGGTGCTTAAAAAACATCTTCTTCAGGGAACTTAAGCTGAGAACTGAAAATTCAGATACCTTGTTCATATTTAAGAGATCCCGTCATTTTGATAATTATATTTAGTAGTCCAGGCGCTTAAAAAACATCTTCTTCAGGGAACTTAAGCTGAGAACTGAAAATTCGGATACCTTGTTCATTTTTTACAGATCCCGTCATTTTGAAAATTATATGTAGTAGTCCAGGTGCTTAAAAAAAAATCCTCTTCAGGGAACTTAAGCTGTGAATTGAAATTTAAGATATCCGAATGGTATTTCAGTTGTACAGTCATTCTAAAAATTATACCTAGTAGTCCAAGTGCCTAAAATACATCTTACTCAGGGAACTTAACCTGAGAACTGAAAATTCAGATACCTTGTTCATTTTTTACAGATCCCGTCATTTTGAAAATTATATTTAGTAGTCCAGGTGCTTAAAAAACATCTTCTTCAGGGAACTTAAGCTGAGAACTGAAAATTAAGATACCTAGTTCATATTTTAGAGATCCCGTCATTTTGAAAATTATATTTAGTAGTCCAGGTGCTTAAAAAACATCTTGATCAGGGAACTTAAGCTAAGAACTGAAATATAAGATATCCGAATGGTATTTCAGTGGTCCAGTCATTCTAAAAATTATATCTAGTAGTCCAAGTGCCTAAAATACATCTTCCTCAGGGAACTTAAGCTGAGAACTGAAAATTAAGATACCTATTTCATATTTTAGAGATCCCGTCATTTTAAAAATTTTATTTAATAGTCCAGGTGCTTAAAATACATCTTTCTCAGGGAACTTAAGATGAGAACTGAAATTTAAGATATCCGAATGGTATTTCAGTGGTCCAGTCATTTTAAAAATTATATCTAGTAGTCCAAGTGCCTAAAATACATCTTCCTCAGGGAACTTAAGCTGAGAACTGAAAATTAAGATACCTAGTTCATATTTTAGAGATCCCGTCATTCTCAAAATTATATTTAGTAGTCCAGGTGCTTAAAAAACATCTTCCTCAGGGAACTTAATCTGAGAACTGAAAATTCAGATACCTTGTAAATATTTAACAGATCCGTCATTTCGAAAATTATATTTAGTAGTCCAGGTGCTTAAAAAACATCTTCCTCAGGGAACTTAAGCTAAGAACTGAAAATTCATATACCTTGTTCATATTTAAGAGATCCCGTCATTTTGAAAATTATATTTAGTAGTCCAGGTGCTTAAAAAACATCTTCTTCAGGGAACTTAAGCTGAGAACTGAAAATTCAGATACCTTGTTCATATTTAAGAGATCCCGTCATTTTGAAAATTATATTTAGTAGTCCAGGTGCTTAAAATACATCTTCCTCAGGGAACTTAAGCTGAGAACTGAA
The DNA here is from genome assembly GCA_030998225.1 of Diplolepis rosae. NCBI lineage: Eukaryota > Metazoa > Arthropoda > Insecta > Hymenoptera > Diplolepididae > Diplolepis > Diplolepis rosae. The sequence goes on along the minus strand of JAPYXD010000158.1, from coordinate 1,343,686 downwards.
AATTCAGATACCTTGTTCATTTTTTACAGATCCCGTCATTTTGAAAATTATATTTAGTAGTCCAGGTGCTTAAAAAAAAATCTTCTTCAGGGACCTTAAGCTGAGAATTGAAATTTAAGATATCCGAATGGTATTTCAGTGGTCCAGTCATTCTAACAATTATATCTAGTAGTCCAAATGCCGAAAAAACATCTTGCTCAGGGAACTTAAGTTGAGAACTGAAAATTAAAATAACTAGTTCATATTTTAGAGATCCCGTCATTTTAAATATTATATTTAGTAGTCCAGGTGCTTAAAAAACATCTTGCTCAGGGAACTTAAGCTGAGAACTGAAAATTCAAATACCTAGTTTATATTTTAGAGATCCCGTCATTTTAAAAATTATATTTAGTAGTCCAGGTGCTTAAAAAACAACCTCTTCAGGGAACTTAAGCTGAGAACTGAAAATTAAAATACCTAGTTCATATTTTAGAGATCCCGTCATTTTGAAAATTATACTTAATAGTCCAGGTTCTTAAAATACATATCCTCAAGGAACTTAAGCTGAGAACTGATAATTCGGATACCTTGTCCATTTTTTACAGATCCCGTCATTTTGAAAATTATATTTAGTAGGCCAGGTGCTTAAAAAACATCTTCTTCAGGGAACTTAAGCTGAGAACTGAAAATTCAGATACCTAGTTTATATTTTAGAGATCCAGTCATTTTGAAAATTGTATTTAGTATTCCAGGTGCTTAAAAAACATCTTCTTCAGGTAACTTAAGCTAAGAACTGAAAATTCAGATACCTTGTTCATATTTCAGAGATCCCGTCATTTTGAAAATTATATTTAGTAGTCCAGGTGCTTAAAAAAAATCTTCTTCAGGGAACTTAAGCTAAGAACTGAAAATTCAGATACCTTGTTCATATTTTAGAGATCCCGTCATTTTGAAAATTATATTTAGTAGTCCATGTGCTTAAAAAACATCTTCCTCAGGGAACTTAATCTGAGAACTGAAAATTCAGATACCTTGTTCATTTTTTACAGATCCCGTCATTTCGAAAATTATATTTAGTAGTCCAGGTGCTTAAAAAACATCTTCCTCAGGGAACTTAATCTGAGAACTGAAAATTCAGATACCTTGTTCATTTTTTACAGATCCCTTCATTTTGAAAATTATATCTAGCAGTCCAAATGCCTAAAATACATCTTACTCAGGGAACTTAAGCTGAGAACTGAAAATTCAGATACCTTTTTCATTTTTCACAGATCCCGTCATTTTGAAAATTATATTTTGTAGTCCAGGTGCTTAAAAAACATCTTGCTCAGGGAACTTAAGTTGAGAACTGAAAATTAAAATAACTAGTTCATATTTTAGAGATCCCGTCATTTTAAAAATTATATCTAGTAGTCCAAGTGCCTAAAATACATCTTACTCAGGGAACAAAAGCTGAGAATTGAAAAATAAAATACCTAGATCATGTTTTAGAGATCCCGTCATTTTAAAAATTATATTTAGTAGTCCAGGTGCTTAAAAAACATCTTCTTCAGGGAACTTAAGCTGAGAACTGAAAATTCAGATACCTAGTTTATATTTTAGAGATCCCGTCATTTTGAAAATTATATTTAGTAGTCCAGGTGCTTAAAAAACCTCTTCTTCAGGGAACTTAAGCTAAGAACTGAAAATTTAGATACCTTGTTCATATTTATGAGATCCCGTCATTTTGAAAATTATATTTAGTAGGCCAGGTGCTTAAAAAACATCATCTTCAGGGAACTTAAGCTAAGAACTGAAAATTCAGATACCTTGTTCATATTTAAGAGATCCCGTCATTTTGAAAATTATATTTAGTAGTCCAGATGCTTAAAAAACATCTTCCTCAGGGTACATAATCTGAGAACTGAAAATTCAGATACCTTGTTCATTTTTTACAGATCCCGTCATTTTGTAAATTATATTTAGTAGTCCAGGTGCTTAAAAAAAAATCTTCCGCAGGGAACTTAAGCTGAGAATTGAAATTTAAGATATCCGAATCGTATTTCAGTGGTCCAGTCAGTCTAAAAATTATATCTTGTAGTCCAAATGCCTAAAAGACATCTTACTCAGGGAACTTAAGCTGAGAACTGAAAATTAAAATGCCTAGTTCATATTTTAGAGATCCCGTCATTTTAAAAATTATATTTAGTAGTCCAGGTGCTTAAAAAACATCTTCCTCAGGGAACTTAAGCGGAGAACTGAAGTATAAAAATCCGAATGGTATTTCAGTGGTCCAGTCATTCTAAAAATTATACCTAATAGTCCAAGTGCCTAAAATACATTTTCCTCAGGGAGCTTAAGCTGAGAACTGAAAATTCAGATACCTTGTTCATATTTAAGAGATCCCGTCATTTTGATAATTATATTTAGTAGTCCAGGTGCTTAAAAAACATCTTCTTCAGGGAACTTAAGCTGAGAACTGAAAATTCAGATACCTTGTTCATATTTAAGAGATCCCGTCATTTTGATAATTATATTTAGTAGTCCAGGTGCTTAAAAAACATCTTCTTCAGGGAACTTAAGCTGAGAACTGAAAATTCAGATACCTTGTTCATATTTAAGAGATCCCGTCATTTTGATAATTATATTTAGTAGTCCAGGTGCTTAAAAAACATCTTCTTCAGGGAACTTAAGCTGAGAACTGAAAATTCAGATACCTTGTTCATATTTAAGAGATCCCGTCATTTTGATAATTATATCTAGTTGTCCAAGTGCCTAAAATACATCTTCCTCAGGGAACTTAAGCTGAGAAATGGAAATAAAGTTACCTAGTTCATATTTTAGAGATCCCGTCATTTTGAAAATTATATTTAGTAGTCCAGGTGCTTAAAATACATCTTCCTCAGTGAACTTAAGCTGAGAACTGAAAATTCGGATACCTTGTTCATTTTTTACAGATCCCGTCATTTTGAAAATTATATTTAGTAGTCCAAGTGCTTAAAAAAAAATCCTTTTCAGGGAACTTAAGCTGTGAATTGAAATATAAGATATCCGAATGGTATTTCAGTGGTCCAGTCATTCTAAAAATTATATCTAGTAGTCCAAGTGCTTAAAAAACATCTTCTTCAGGGAACTTAAACTGAGAACTGTAAATTCGGATACATTGTTCATATTTTAGAGATGCCGTCATTTTGAAAACTATATTTAGTAGTCCAAGTGCCTAAAATACACCTTCCTCAGGGAACTTAAGCTGAGAAATGGAAATAAAGATACCTAGTTCATATTTTAGAGATCCCGTCATTTTAAAAATTATATTTAGTAGTCCAGGTGCTTAAAAAACATCTTCTTCAGGGAACTTAAGCTGAGGACTGAAAATTCGGATACCTAGTTTATATTTTAGAGATCACGTCATTTTGAAAATTATATTTAGTAGTCCAGGTGCTTAAAATACATCTTGATCAGGGAACTTAAGCTAAGAACTGAAACATAAGATATCCGAATGGAATTTCAGTGGTCCAGTCATTCTAAAAATTATACCTAATAGTCCAAGTGCCTAAAATACATCTTCCTCAGGGAACTTAAGCCGAGAACTGAAAATTAAGATACCTAGTTCATATTTTAGAGATCCCGTCATTTTTACAATTTTATTTAATAGTCCATGTGCTTAAAATACATCTTTCTCAGGGAACTTAAGCTGAGAACTGAAATTTCAGATATCCGAATGGTATTTCAGTGGACCAGTCATTCTAAAAATTATATCTAGTAGTCCAAGTGCCTAAAACTCATCTTACTCAGGGAACTTAAGCTGAGAATTGAAATTTAAGATATCCGAATTTTATTTCAGTGGTCCAGTCATTCTAAAAATTATATATAGTAGTCCAAGTGCCTAAAATACATCTTCCTCAGGGAACTTAAGCTGAGAACTTAAAATCCGGATACCTTGTTCATTTTTCACAGATCCCGTCATTTTGAAAATTATATTTAGTAGTCCAAGTGCCTAAAATACATCTTCCTCAGTTAACTTAAGCTGAGAACTGAAAAATAAGATACCCAGTTCATATTTTAGAGATCCCGTCATTTTGAAAATTATATTTAGTAGTCCAGGTGCTTAAAATACAACTTCCTCAAGGAACTTAAGCTGAGAACTGAAAATTAAAATGCCTAGTTCATATTTTAGAGATCCCGTCATTTTAAAAATTATATTTAGTAGTCCAGGTGCTTAAAAAACATCTTCCTCAGGGAACTTAAGCGGAGAACTGAAGTATGAGAAATCCGAATGGCATTTCAGTGCTCCAGTCATTCTAAAAATTATATCTAGTAGTCCAAGTGCCTAAAATACATCTTCCTCAGGGAACTTAAGCTGAGAAATGAAAATTAAGATACCTAGTTCATAGTTTAGAGATCCCGTCATTTTGAAAATTATATTTAGTAGTCCAGTTGCTTAAAATACATCTTCCTCAGGGAACTTAAGCTGAGAATTGAAAATTCGGATACCTTGCTCATTTTTTACAGATCCCGTCATTTTGTAAATTATATTTAGTAGTCCAGGTGCTTAAAAAAAAATCTTCCGCAGGGAACTTAAGCTGAGAATTGAAAAATAAGATATCCGAATGGTATTTCAGTGTTCCAGTCATTCTAAAAATTATACCTACTAGTCCACGTGCCTAAAATACATCTTCCTCAGGGAACTTAAGCTGAGAACTTAAAATCCGGATACCTTGTTCATTTTTCACAGATCCCGTCATTTTGAAAATTATATTTAGTAGTCCAAGTGCCTAAAATACATCTTCCTCAGTTAACTTAAGCTGAGAATTGAAAAATAAGATACCCAGTTCATATTTAAGAGATCCCGTCATTTAGAAAATTATATTTAGTAGTCCAGGTGCTTAAAATACATCTTCCTCAAGGAACTTAAGCTGAGAACTGAAAATTAAGATACCTAGTTCATATTTTAGAGATCCCGTCATTTTAAAAATTATATTTAGTAGTCCAGGTGCTTAAAAAACATCTTCCTCAGGGAACTTAAGCGGAGAACTGAAGTATGAGAAATCCGAATGGCATTTCAGTGCTCCCGTCATTCTAAAAATTATATCTAGTAGTCCAAGTGCCTAAAATACATCTTCCTCAGGGAACTTAAGCTGAGAACTGAAAATTAAGATACCTATTTCATATTTTAGAGATCCCGTCATTTTGAAAATTATATTTAGTAGTCCAGGTGCTTAAAAAACATCTTCTTCAGGGAACTTAAGCTGAGAACTGAAAATTCAGATACCTTGTTCATATTTAAGAGATCCCGTCATTTTGATAATTATATTTAGTAGTCCAGGTGCCTAAAAAACATCTTCCTCAGGGAACTTAATTTGAGAACTGAAAATTCAGATACCTTGTTCATTTTTTACAGATCCCGTCATTTTGAAAATTATATTTAGTAGTCCAGGTGCTTAAAAAACATCTTCTTCAGGGAACTTAAGCTGAGAACTGAAAATTCAGATACCTTGTTCATATTTAAGAGATCCCGTCATTTTGATAATTATATATAGTAGCCCAAGTGCCTAAAATACATCTTCCTCAGGGAACTTAAGCTGAGAACTTAAAATCCGGATACCTTGTTCATTTTTCACAGATCCCGTCATTTTGAAAATTATATTTAGTAGTCCAAGTGCCTAAAATACATCTTCCTCACGGAACTTAAGCTGAGAATTGAAAAATAAGATACCCAGTTCATATTTTAGAGATCCCGTCATTTTGAAAATTATATTTAGTAGTCCAGGTGCTTAAAATACAACTTCCTCAAGGAACTTAAGCTGAGAACTGAAAATTAAAATGCCTAGTTCATATTTTAGAGATCCCGTCATTTTAAAAATTATATTTAGTAGTCCAGGTGCTTAAAAAACATCTTCCTCAGGGAACTTAAGCGGAGAACTGAAGTATGAGAAATCCGAATGGCATTTCAGTGCTCCAGTCATGCTAAAAATTATATCTAGTAGTCCAAGTGCCTAAAATACATCTTCCTCAGGGAACTTAAGCTGAGAAATGAAAATAAAGATACCTAGTTCATATTTTAGAGATCCCGTCATTTTGAAAATTATATTTAGTAGTCCAGGTGCTTAAAAAACATCTTCTTCAGGGAACTTAAGCTGAGAACTGAAAATTCAGATACCTTGTTCATATTTAAGAGATCCCGTCATTTTGATAATTATACCTAATAGTCCAAGTGCCTAAAATACATCTTCCTCAGGGAACTTAAGCTGAGAACTTAAAATCCGGATACCTTGTTCATTTTTCACAGATCCCGTCATTTTGAAAATTATATTTAGTAGTCCAAGTGCCTAAAATACATCTTCCTCAGTTAACTTAAGCTGAGAACTGAAAATTAAGATACCTAGTTCATATTTTAGAGATCACGTCATTTTGAAAATTATATCTAGTAGTCCAGGTGCTTAAAATACAACTTCCTCAAGGAACTTAAGCTGAGAACTGAAAATTAAAATGCCTAGTTCATATTTTAGAGATCCCGTCATTTTAAAAATTATATTTAGTAGTCCAGGTGCTTAAAAAACATCTTCCTCAGGGAACTTAAGCGGAGAACTGAAGTATGAGAAATCCGAATGGCATTTCAGTGCTCCAGTCATGCTAAAAATTATATCTAGTAGTCCAAGTGCCTAAAATACATCTTCCTCAGGGAACTTAAGCTGAGAAATGGAAATAAAGATACCTAGTTCATATTTTAGAGATCCCGTCATTTTGAAAATTATATTTAGTAGTCCAGGTGCTTAAAATACATCTTGCTCAGGGAACTTAAGCTGAGAAATGGAAATAAAGATACCTTGTTCATATTTATGAGATCCCGTCATTTTGAAAATTTTTTTTATAGGCCAGGTGCTTAAAAAACATCATCTTCAGGGAACTTAAGCTAAGAACTGAAAATTCAGATACCTTGTTCATATTTAAGAGATCCCGTCATTTTTGAAAATTATATTTAGTAGGCCAGGTGCTTAAAAAACATTTTCCTCAGGGAACTTAATCTGAGAATTGAAATTTAAGATATCCGAATGGTATTTCAGTGGTCCAGTCATTCTAAAAATTATATCTAGAAGTCCAAATGCCTAAAATACATCTTACTCAGGGAACTTAAGCTGAGAACTGAAAATTAAAATGCCTAGTTCATATTTTAGAGATCCCGTCATTTTAAAAATTATATTTAGTAGTCCAGGTGCTTAAAAAACATCTTCCTCAGGGAACTTAAGCGGAGAACTGAAGTATGAGAAATCCGAATGGCATTTCAGTGCTCCAGTCATGCTAAAAATTATATCTAGTCGTCCAAGGGCCTAAAATACATCTTCCTCAGGGAACTTAAGCTGAGAACTGAAAATTAAAATACCTAGTTCATATTTTAGAGATCCCGGCATTTTGAAAATTGTATTTAGTAGTTCAGGTGCTTAAAAAAAAATCTTCCTCAGGGAACTTAAGATGAGAACTGAAATTTAAGATACCCGAATGGTATTTTAGTGGTCCAGTCATTCTGAAAATTATATGTAGTAGTCCACGTGCCTAAAATACATCTTCCTCAGGGAACTTCAGCTGAGAACTGAAAATTAAAATACCTAGTTCATATTTTAGAGATCCCGTCATTTTAAAAATTATATTTAGTAGGCCAGGTGCTTAAAAAATATCATCTTCAGGGAACTTAAGCTGATAACTGAAAATTCAGATACCTTGTTCATATTTAAGAGATCCCGTCATTTTGAAAATTATATTTAGTAGTCCAGGTGCTTAAAAAACATCTTGATCAGGGAACTTAAGCTAAGAACTGAAATATAAGATATCCGAATGGTATTTCAGTGGTCCAGTCATTCTAAAAATTATATCTAGTAGTCCAAGTGCCTAAAATACATCTTCCTCAGGGAACTTAAGCTGAGAACTGAAAATTAAGATACCTAGTTCATATTTTAGAGATCCCGTCATTTTGAAAATTATATTTAGTAGTCCAGGTGCTTAAAATACATCTTCCTCAGGGAACTTAAGCTGAGAACTGAAAATTCAGATACCTAGTTTATATTTCAGTGGTCCAGTCATTCTAAAAATTATATCTAGTAGTCCAAGTGCCTAAAATACATTCTCCTCAGGGAACTTAAGCTGAGAACTGAAAATTAAGATACCTATTTCATATTTTAGAGATCCCGTCATTTTAAAAATTATATTTAGTAGTTCAGGTGCTTAAAAAACATCTTCTTCAGGGAACTTAAGCTGAGAACTGAAAATTCAGATACCTTGTTCATATTTAAGAGATCCCGTCATTTTGATAATTATATTTAGTAGTCCAGGTGCTTAAAAAACATCTTCCTCAGGGAACTTAAGCTGAGAACTGAAAATTCGGATACCTTGTTCATTTTTTACAGATCCCGTCATTTTGAAAATTATATTTAGTAGTCCAGGTGCTTAAAAAAAAATCTTCTTCAGGGAACTTAAGCTGTGAACTAAAATTTAAGATATCCGAATGGTATTTCAGTGGTCCAGTCATTCTAAAAATTATATCTAGTAGTCCAAGTGCCTAAAATACATCTTCCTCAGGGAACTTAAGCTGAGAACTTAAAATCCGGATACCTTGTTCATTTTTCACAGATCCCGTCATTTTGAAAATTATATTTAGTAGTCCAAGTGCCTAAAATACATCTTCCTCAGTTAACTTAAGCTGAGAACTGAAAATTAAGATACCTAGTTCATATTTTAGAGATCCCGTCATTTTGAAAATTATATTTAGTAGTCCAGGTGCTTAAAATACATCTTCCTCAAGGAACTTAAGCTGAGAACTGAAAATTAAGATACCTAGTTCATATTTTAGAGATCCCGTCATTTTAAAAATTATATTTAGTAGTCCAGGTGCTTAAAAAACATCCTCATCAGGGAACTTAAGCGGAGAACTGAAGTATGAGAAATCCGAATGGCATTTCAGTGCTCCAGTCATTCTAAAAATTATATCTAGTAGTCCAAGTGCCTAAAATACATCTTCCTCAGGGAACTTAAGCTGAGAACTTAAAATTACGATACCTAGTTCATATTTTAGAGATCCCGTCATTTTGAAAATTATATTTAGTAGTCCAGGTGCTTAAAAAACATCTTCTTCAGGGAACTTAAGCTGAGAACTGAAAATTAAGATACCTAGTTCATATTTTAGAGATCCCGTCATTTTAAAAATTATATTTAGTAGTCCAGGTGCTTAAAATACATCTTGCTCAGGGAACTTAAGCTGAGAAATGGAAATAAAGATACCTTGTTCATATTTATGAGATCCCGTCATTTTGAAAATTTTTTTTATAGGCCAGGTGCTTAAAAAACATCATCTTCAGGGAACTTAAGCTAAGAACTGAAAATTCAGATACCTTGTTCATATTTTAGAGATCCCGTCATTTTGAAAATTGTATTTAGTAGCCCAGGTGCTTAAAAAACATCTTCCTCAGGGATCTTAAGCTGAGAACTGAAATTTAAGATATCCGAATGGTATTTCAGTGGTCCAGTCATTCTGAAAATTATATCTAGAAGTCCAAATGCCTAAAATACATCTTACTCAGGGAACTTAAGCTGAGAACTGAAAATTAAAATGCCTAGTTCATATTTTAGAGATCCCGTCATTTTAAAAATTATATTTAGTAGTCCAGGTGCTTAAAAAACATCTTCCTCAGGGAACTTAAGCGGAGAACTGAAGTATGAGAAATCCGAATGGCATTTCAGTGCTCCAGTCATGCTAAAAATTATATCTAGTATTCCAAGAGCCTAAAATACATCTTCCTCAGGGAACTTAAGCTGAGAAATGAAAATAAAGATACCTAGTTCATATTTTAGAGATCCCGTCATTTTGAAAATTATATTTAGTAGTCCAGGTGCTTAAAAAACATCATCTTCAGGGAACTTAACCTAAGAACTGAAAATTCAGATACCTTGTTCATATTTAAGAGATCCCGTCATTTAGAAGATTATATTTAGTAGGCCAGGTGCTTAAAAAACATTTTCCTCAGGGAACTTAATCTGAGAATTGAAATTTAAGATATCCGAATGGTATTTCAGTGGTCCAGTCATTCTAAAAATTATATCTAGAAGTCCAAATGCCTAAAATACATCTTACTCAGGGAACTTAAGCTGAGAACTGAAAATTAAAATGCCTAGTTCATATTTTAGAGATCCCGTCATTTTAAAAATTATATTTAGTAGTCCAGGTGCTTAAAAACATCTTCCTCAGGGAACTTAAGCGGAGAACTGAAGTATGAGAAATCCGAATGGCATTTCAGTGCTCCAGTCATGCTAAAAATTATATCTAGTATTCCAAGTGCCTAAAATACATCTTCCTCAGGGAACTTAAGTTGAGAAATGAAAATTAAAATAGCTAGTTTATATTTTAGAGATCCCGTCATTTTGAAAATTATATTTAGTAGTCCAGGTGCTTAGAATACATCTTCCTCAGTGAACTTAAGCTGAGAACTGAAAATTCAGATACCTTGTTCATTTTTTACAGATCCCGTCATTTTGAAAATTATATTTAGAAGTCCAGGTGCTTAAAAAAAAATCTTCCTCAGGGAACTTAAGCTGAGAATTGAAATTTAAGATATCCGAATGGTATTTCAGTGGTCCAGTCATTCTAAAAATTATATCTAGAAGTCCAAATGCCTAAAATACATCTTACTCAGGGAACTTAAGCTGAGAACTGAAAATTAAAATGCCTAGTTCATATTTTAGAGATCCCGTCATTTTAAAAATTATATTTAATAGTCCAGGTGCTTAAAAAACATCTTCCTCAGGGAACTTAAGCGGAGAACTGAAGTATGAGAAATCCGAATGGCATTTCAGTGCTCCAGTCATGCTAAAAATTATATCTAGTAGTCCAAGTGCCTAAAATACATCTTCCTCAGGGAACTTAAGCTGAGAAATGGAAATAAAGATACCTTGTTCATTCTTTACAGATCCCGTCATTTTGAAAATTATATTTAGTAGTCCAGGTGCTTAAAAAAAAATCTCCCGCAGGGAACTTAAGCTGAGAATTGAAATTTAAGATATCCGAATGGTATTTCAGTGGTCCAGTCATTCTAAAAATTATATCTAGAAGTCCAAATGCCTAAAATACATCTTACTCAGGGAACTTAAGCTGAGAACTGAAAATTAAAATGCCTAGTTCATATTTTAGAGATCCCGTCATTTCAAAAATTATATTTAGTAGTCCAGGTGCTTAAAAAACATCTTCCTCAGGGAAATTAAGCGGAGAACTGAAGTATGAGAAATCCGAATGGCATTTCAGTGCTCCAGTCATGCTAAAAATTATATCTAGTAGTCCAAGTGCCTAAAATACATCTTCCTCAGGGAACTTAAGCTGAGAAATGAAAATTCAGATACCTAGTTCATATTTTAGAGATCCCGTCATTTTGAAAATTATATTTAGTAGTCCAGGTGCTTAAAATACATCTTCCTCAGTGAACTTAAGCTGAGAACTGAAAATTCAGATACCTTGTTCATTTTTTACAGATCCCGTCATTTTGAAAATTATATTTAGTAGTCCAGGTGCTTAAAAAAAAATCTTCCTCAGGGACATTAAGATGAGAATTGAAATTTAAGATATCCGAATGGTTTTTCAGTGGTCCAGTCATTCTAAAAATTATATCTAGTAGTCCAAGTGCCTAAAAAACATCTTCTTCAGGGAACTTAAGCTGAGAACTGAAAATTCAGATTCCTTGTTCATATTTTAGAGATCCCGTCATTTTGAGAATTATATCTAGTTGTCCAAGTGCCTAAAATACATCTTCCTCAAGGAACTTAAGATGAGAACTGAAAATTAAGATACCTAGTTCATATTTTAGAGATCCCGTCATTTTAAAAATTATATTTAGTAGTCCAGGTGCTTAAAAAACATCCTCTTCAGGGAACTTAAGCTGAGAACTGAAAATTCAGATTCCTTGTTCATATTTTAGAGATCCCGTCATTTTAAAAATTATATTTAGTAGTCCAGGTGCTTAAAAACATCTTCCTCAGGGAACTTAAGCTAAGAACTGAAATATACGATATCCGAATGGTATTTCAGTGGTCCAGTCATTTTCAAAATTATATTTAGCAGTCCAGGTGCTTAAAAAACATCTTCCTCAGGGAACTTAATCTGAGAACTGAAAATTCAGATACCTTGTAAATATTTAACAGATCCGTCATTTCGAAAATTATATTTAGTAGTCCAGGTGCTTAAAAAACATCTTGCTCAGGGAACTTAAGCTGAGAACTGAAATATAAGATATCCGAATGGTATTTCAGTGGTCCAGTCATTCTAAAAATTATATCTAGTAGACCAAGTGCCTAAAATACATATTCCTCAGGGAACTTAAGCTGAGAACTGAAAATTAAGATACCTAGTTCATATTTTAGAGATCCCGTCATTTTGAAAATTATATTTAATAGTCCAGTTGCTTAAAATACATCTTTCTCAGGGAACTTAAGCTGAGAACTGAAATTTTAGATATCCGAATGGTATTTCAGTGGTCCAGTCATTTTAAAAATTATATCTAGTAGTCCAAGTGCCTAAAATACATCTTACTCAGGGATCTTAAGCTGAGAATTGTAAAATAAGATACCCAGTTCATATTTTAGAGATCCCGTCATTTTGAAAATTATATTTAGTAGTCCAGGTGCTTAAAATACATCTTCCTCAGGGAACTTAAGCTGAGAACTGAAAATTCAGATACCTTGTAAATATTTAACAGATCCGTCATTTCGAAAATTATATTTAGTAGTCCAGGTGCTTAAAAAACATCTTCCTCAGGGAACTTAAGCTAAGAACTGAAAATTAAGATAGCTAGTTTATATTTAAGAGATCCCGTCATTTTGAAAATTATATTTAGTAGTCCAGGTGCTTAAAAAACATACTCTTCAGGGAACTTAAGCTGACAACTGAAATTTCGGATACCTTGTTCATTTTTTACAGATCCCGTCATTTTGAAAATTATATTTAGTAGTCCAGGTGCTTAAAAAAAATCTTCCTCAGGGAACTTAAGCTGAGAACTGAAATTTAAGATATCCGAATGGTATTTCAGTGGTCCAGTCATTCTAAAAATTATATCTAGTAGTCCAAGTGCCTAAAATACATCTTCCTCAGGGAACTTAAGCTGAGAACTGAAAATTAAGATACCTTGTTCATATTTAAGAGATATCGTCATTTTGAAAATTATATTTAGTAGTCCAGGTGCTTAAAATACATCTTCCTCAGGGAACTTAAGCTGAGAACTGAAAATTCGGATACCTTGTTCATTTTTTACAGATCCCGTCATTTTGAAAATTATATTTAGTAGTCCAGGTGCTTAAAAAAAAATCTTCTTCAGGGAACTTAAGCTGAGAACTGAAATTTGAGATATCCGAATGGTATTTCAGTGGTCCAGTCATTCTAAAAATTATACCTAATTGTCCAAGTGCCTAAAATACATCTTCCTCAGGGAACTTAAGCTGAGAACTGAAAATTCAGATACCTTGTTCATTTTTTACAGATCCCGTCATTTTGAAAATTATATTTAGTAGTCCAGGTGCTTAAAAAACATATTGCTCAGGGAACTTAAGCTGAGAACTGAAAAATAAGATACCTAGTTCATATTTTAGAGATCCCGTCATTTTGAAAATTATATTTAGTAGTCCAGGTGCTTAAAAAACATCTTCTTCATGGAAATTAAGCTGAGAACTGAAAAATAAGATACCTAGTTCATATTTTAGAGATCCCGTCATTTTGAAAACTATATTTAGTAGTCCAAGTGCCTAAAATACATCTTTCTCAGGGAACTTAAGCTGAGAACAGAAAAGTCGGATACCTTGTCCATTTTTTACAGATCCCGTCATTTTGAAAATTATATTTAGTAGTCCAGGTGCTTAAAAAACATCTTGCTCAGGGAACTTAAGCTGAGAATTGAAATTTAAGATACCTAGTTTATATTTTAGAGATCCCGTCATTTTGAAAATTATATTTAGTTGTCCAGGTGCTTAAAAAACATCTTCTTCAGGGAACTTAAGCTAAGAACTGAAAATTCAGATACCTTGTTCATATTTAAGAGATCCCGTCATTTTGAAAATTATATTTAGTAGGCCAGGTGCTTAAAAAACATCCTCTTCAGGGAACTTAAGCTGAGAACTGAAAATTCAGATACCTTGTTCATATTTAAGAGATCCCGTCATTTTGAAAATTATATTTAGTAGTCCAGGTGCTTAAAAAACATCTTGCTCAGGCAACTTAAGCTGAGAACTGAAATTTAAGATATACGAATCGTATTTCAATACGCCAGTCATGCTAAAAATTATATCTAGTAGTCCAAGTGCGTAAAATACATCTTACTCAGGGAACTTAAGCTGAGAACTGAAAATTAAAATGCCTAGTTCATATTTTAGAGATCCCGTCGTTTTAAAAATTATATTTAATAGTCCACGTGCTTAAAAAACATCTTCCTCAGGGAACTTAAGCGGAGAACTGAAGTATAAGAAATCCGAATGGCATTTCAGTGGTCTAGTCATTCTGAAAATTATATCTAGTAGTCCAAGTGCCTAAAATACATCTTCCTCAGGGAACTTAAGCTGAGAACTGAAAATTAAAATACCTAGTTCATATTTTAGAGATCCCGTCATTTTGAAAATTATATTTAGTAGTCCAGGTGCTTAAAAAACATCTTCTTCAGGGAACTTAAGCTGAGAACTGAAAATTCAGATACCTTGTTCATATTTAAGAGATCCCGTCATTTTGATAATTATAATGTTTAGTCCACGTGCCTAAAATACATCTTCCTCAGTGAACTTAAGCTGAGAACTGAAAATTCAGATACCTAGTTCATATTTTAGAGATCCCGTCATTTTGAAAATTATATTTAGTAGTCCAGGTGCTTAAAATACATCTTCCTCAGTGAACTTAAGCTGAGAACTGAAAATTCAGATACCTTGTTCATTTTTTACAGATCCCGTCATTTTGAAAATTATATTTAGTAGTCCAGGTGCTTAAAAAAAAATCTTCCTCAGGGAACTTAAGCTGAGAATTGAAATTTAAGATATCCGAATGGTATTTCAGTGGTCCAGTCATTCTAAAAATTATATCTAGTAGTCCAAGTGCCTAAAATACTTCTTCCTCAGGGAACTTAAGCTGAGAACTGAAAATCAAAATAGCTAGTTTATATTTTAGAGATCCCGTCATTTTGAAAATTATATTTAGTAGTCCAGGTGCTTAAAAAACATCTTCCTCAGGGAACTTAAGCTGAGAACTAAAAATTAAAATACCTAGTTCATATTTTAGAGATCCCGTCATTTTAAAAATTATATTTAGTAGTCCAGGTGCTTAAAAAACATCTTCTTCAGGGAACTTAAGCTGAGAACTGAAAATTCAGATACCTTGTAAATATTTAACAGATCCGTCATTTCGAAAATTATATTTAGTAGTCCAGGTGCTTAAAAAAAATCTTCCTCAGGGAACTTAAGCTAAGAACTGAAATATACGATATCCGAATGGTATTTCAGTGGTCCAGTCATTTTGAAAATTATATTTAGTAGTCCAGGTGCTTAAAAAACATCTTCAGGAAACTTAAGCTGAGAACTGAAAATTCAGATACCTTGTACATATTTTAGAGATCCCGTCATTTTGAAAATTATATTTTGTAGTCCAGGTGCTTAAAAAACATCTTGATCAGGGAACTTAAGCTAAGAACTGAAATATAAGATATCCGAATGGTATTTCAGTGGTCCAGTCATTCTAAAAATTATATCTAGTAGTCCAAGTGCCTAAAATACATCTTCCTCAGGGAACTTAAGCTGAGAACTGAAAATTAAGATACCTAGTTCATATTTTAGAGATCCCGTCATTTTGAAAATTATATTTAGTAGTCCAGGTGCTTAAAATACATCTTCCTCAGGGAACTTAAGCTGAGAACTGAAATTTAAGATATCCGAATGGTATTTCAGTGGTCCAGTCATTTTAAAAATTATATTTAGTAGTCCAGGTGCTTAAAAAAAAATCTTCCTCAGGGAACTTAAGCTGAGAATTGAAACTTAAGATATCCGAATGGCATTTCAGTGGTCCAGTCATTCTAAAAATTATATCTAGTAGTCCAAGTGCCTAAAATACATCTTCCTCAGGGAACTTAAATTCAGATACCTTGTTCATATTTTAGAGATCCCGTCATTTTGAAAATTATATTTAGTAGTCCAGGTGCTTAAAATACATCTTCCTCAGGGAACTTAAGCTGAGAACTGAAAATTCAGATACCTTGTTCATTTTTTACAGATCCCGTCATTTTGAAAATTATATTTAGTAGTCCAGGTGCTTAAAAAAAATCTTCCTCAGGGAACTTAAGCTGAGAACTGAAATTTAAGATATCCGAATGGTATTTCAGTGGTCCAGTCATTCTAAAAATTATATCTAGTAGTCCAAGTGCATAAAAAACATCTTCATCAGGGAACTTAAACTGAGAACTGTAAATTCGGATACATTGTTCATATTTCAGAGATGCCGTCATTTTGAAAATTATATTTAGATGTCCAAGTGCCTAAAATACATCTTCCTCAGGGAACTTAAGGTGAGAAATGGAAATAAAGATACCTAGTTCATATTTTAGAGATCTCGTCATTTCAAAAATTATATTTAGTAGTCCAGGTGCTTAAAAAACATCTTTATCAGGGAACTTAAGCTGAGAACTGAAAAATAAGATATCCAAATGGTATTTCAGTGGTCCAGTCATTCTATAAATTATATCTAGTAGTCCAAGTGCCTGAAATACATGTACCTCAGGGAACTTAAGCTGAGAACTGAAAATTAAGATACCTAGTTCATATTTTAGAGATCCCGTCATTTTGACAATTTTATTTAATAGTCCAGGTGCTTAAAATACATCTTTCTCAGGGAACTTAATCTGAGAACTGAAATTTTAGATATCTGAATGGTATTTCAGTGGTCCAGTCATTTTAAAATTATATCTATTAGTCCAAGTGCCTAAAAAACATCTTCCGCAGGGAACTTAAGATTAGAACTGAAAAAAAAGATAACAAGTTCTTATTTTAGAGATCCCGTCATTTTAAAAATTCTATTTAGTAGTCCAGGTGCTTAAAAAACATCTTCTTCAGGGAACTTAAGCTGAGAACTGAAAATTCAGATACCTTGTAGATATTTAACAGATCCGTCATTTCGAAAATTATATTTAGTAGTCCAGGTGCTTAAAAAACATCTTCCTCAGGGAACTTAAGCTAAGAACTGAAAATTCAGATACCTTGTTCATATTTAAGAGATCCCGTCATTTTGAAAATTATATTTAGTAGGCCAGGTGCTTAAAAAACATCTTCTTCAGGGAACTTAAGCTGAGAACTGAAAATTCAGATACCTTTTTCATATTTAAGAGATCCCGTCATTTTGAAAATTATATTTAGTAGTCCAGGTACTTAAAAAACATCTTCCTCAGGGAACTTAAGCTGAGAACTGAAAATTCAGATACCTTGTTCATTTTTTACAGATCCCGTCATTTTGAAAACTATATTTAGTAGTCCAGGTGCTTAAAAAACATCTTCCTCAGGGAACTTAAGCTGAGAATTGAAATTTAAGATATCCGAATGGTATTTCAGTGGTCCAGTCATTCTAAAAATTATATCTAGTAGTCCAAGTGCCTAAAATACATCTACCTCAGGGAACTTAAGCTGAGAACTGAAAATCAAAATGCCTTGTTCATATTTAAGAGATCCCGTCATTTTGAGAATTATATTTAGTAGTCCAGGTGCTTAAAAGACATCTTCGTCCGGGAACTTAATCGGCGCACCGAAAATTAAGATACCTTGTTCATTTTTTAAATATCCCGTCATTTTGAAAATTTTATTCACGAGGCCAGGTGCTTAAAAAAAAATCTTCCTCAGGGAACTTAAGCTGAGAACTGAAAATTAAGATATCCGAATAGTATTTCAGTGGTCCAGTCATTCTAAAAATTATATCTAGTAGTCCAAGTGCCTAAAATACATCTTCCTCAGGGAACTTAAGCTGAGAACTGAAATTTAAGATACCTTGTTCATTTTTTACAGATCCCGTCATTTTGAAAATTATATTTAGTAGTCCAGGTGCTTAAAAAACATCTTGCTCAGGGAACTTAAGCTGAGAACTGAAAATTCAAATACCTAGTTTATATTTTAGAGATCCCGTCATTTTAAAAATTATATTTAGTAGTCCAGGTGCTTAAAAAACATCTTCTTCATGGAAATTAAGCTGAGAACTGAAAAATAAGATACCTAGTTCATATTTTAGAGATCCCGTCATTTTGAAAACTATATTTAGTAGTCCAAGTGCCTAAAATACATTTTCCTCAGGGAACTTAAACTGAGAACTTAAAATCCGGATACCTTGTTCATTTTTTACAGATCCCGTCATTTTGAAAATTATATTTAGTATTCCAGGTGCTTAAAAAACATCTTGCTCAGGGAACTTAAGCTGAGGACTGAAAATTCAGATACCTAGTTTATATTTTAGAGATCCAGTCATTTTGAAAATTATATTTAGTAGGCCAGGTGCTTAAAAAACATCTTCTTCAGGGAACTTAAGCTAAGAACTGAAAATTCAGATACCTTGTACGTATTTTAGAGATCCCGTCATTTTGAAAATTATATTTAGTAGTCAAGGTGCTTAAAAAACATCTTGATCAGGGAACTTAAGCTAAGAACTGAAATATAAGATATCCGAATGGTATTTCAGTGGTCCAGTCATTCTAAAAATTATATCTAGTAGTCCAAGTGCCTAAAATACATCTTCCTCAGGGAACTTAAGCTGAGAACTGAAAATTAAGATACCTAGTTCATATTTTAGAGATCACGTCATTTTGAAAATTATATTTAGTAGTCCAGGTGCTTAAAATACATCTTCCTCAGGGAACTTAAGCTGAGAACTGAAAATTCGGATACCTTGTTCATTTTTTACAGATCCCGTCATTTGGAAATTATATTTAGTAGTCCAAGTGCCTAAAATACATCTTCCTCAGGGAACTTAAGTTGAGAACAGAAAATTAAAATAACTAGTTCATATTTTAGAGATCCCGTCATTTTAAAAATTATATTTAGTAGTCCAGGTGCTTAAAAAACATCTTCTTTAGGGAACTTAAGCTGAGAAATGAAAATTCAGATACCTATTTCATATTTTAGAGATCCAGTCGTTTTAAAAATTATATTTAATAGTCCAGGTGCTTAAAAAACATCTTGAGCAGGGAACTTAAGCTAAGAACTGAAATATAAGATATCCGAATGGTATTTCAGTGGTCCAGTCATTTTAAAAATTATATCTAGTAGTCCAAGTGCCTAAAGTACATCTTACTCAGGGAACTTAAGCTGAGAATTGAAAAATAAGATACCCTGTTCATATTTTACAGATTCCGTCATTTTGAAAATTATATTTAGTAGTCCAGGTGCTTAAGAAACATCTTGATCAGGGAACTTAAGCTAAGAACTGAAATATAAGGTATCCGAATGGTATTTCAGTGGTCCAGTCATTTTAAAAATTATATCTAGTAGTCCAAGTGCCTAAAGTACATCTTACTCAGGGAACTTAAGCTGAGAATTGAAAAAATAAGATACCCAGTTCATATTTTACAGATCCCGTCATTTTGAAAATTATATTTAGTAGCCCAGGTGCTTAAAAAACATCTTCTTCAGGGAACTTAAGCTGAGAACTGAAAGTTCAGATACCTTGTTCATATTTAAGAGATCCCGTCATTTAGAAAATTATATTTAGTAGTCCAGGTGCTTAAAAAAAAATCTTCGTCAGGGAACTTAAGCTGAGAACTGAAATTTAAGATATCCGAGTGGTATATCAGTGGTCCAGTCATTCTAAAAATTATATCTATTAGTCCAAGTGCCTAAAATACATCTTCCTCAGGGAACTTAAGATGAGAACTGAAAATTAAAATAACTAGTTCATATTTTAGAGATCCCGTCATTTTGAAAACGATATTTAGTAGTCCAGGTGCTTAAAAAACATCTTCTTCAGGGAACTTAAGATGAGAACTGAAAATTCAGATACCTTGTTCATATTTAAGAGATCCCGTCATTTTGATAATTATATTTAGCAGTCCAGGAGCCTAAAAAACATCTTCCTCAGGGAACTTAAGCTGAGAAATGAAAATTCAGATAATTTGTACATATTTTACAGATCCCGTCATTTTCAAAATTATATTTAGCAGTCCAGGTGCTTAAGTAAAATCTTCTTCGGGGAACTTAAGGTGAGAACTGAAAATTGAGTTACCTTGTTTATATTTTAGAGATCTTGTCATTTTGAAAATTATATCTAGTAGTCCAGGTGCTTAAAAAAAATCTTACTCAGGGAACTTAAGCTGAGAACTGAAATTAAATATATCCTAATGGTATTTCAGTGGTCCAGTCATTTAAAAAATTATATATAGTAGTCCAAGTGCCTAAAATACATCTTACTCAGGGAACTTAAGCTGAGAATTGAAAAATTAAATACCTAGTTCATATTTTAGAGATCCCGTCATTTTGAAAATTATATTTAGTCGTCCAGGTGCTTAAAAAACATCTTCCTCAGGGAACTTAAGCTGAAAACTGAAAATTAAGATATCCGAATGGTATGTCAGTGGTCTAGTCATTCTAAAAATTATATCTAGTAGTCCAAGTGCCTAAAATACAGCTTCCTCAGGGAAATTAAGATGAGAAATGAAATTTATGATATCCGAATTGTATTTCAGTGGTCCAGTCATTTTAAAAATTATATCTAGTAGTCCAAGTGCCTAAAATACATCTTACTCAGGGAACTTAAGTTGAGAACTGAAAACTAAATTAACTAGTTCATATTTTAGAGATCCCGTCATTTTGAAAACGATATTTAGTAGTCCAGGTGCTTAAGAAACATCTTCTTCAGGGAACTTAAAATGAGAACTGAAAATTCAGATACCTTGCTCATATTTAAGAGATCCCGTCATTTTGAAAATTATATTTAGTAGTCCAGGTGCTTAAAAAACATCTTCCTCAGGGAACTTAAGCTGAGAAATGAAAATTCAGATACCTTGTACATATTTTAGAGATCCCGTCATTTTCAAAATTATATTTAGCAGTCCAGGTGCTTAAGTAAAATCTTCTTCGGGGAACTTAAGGTGAGAACTGAAAATTAAGTTACCTCGTTTATATTTTAGAGATCCCGTCATTTTTCAAATTATATTTAGTAGTCCAGGTGCATAATAAAAAATCTTCCTCAGGGAAATTAAGCTGAGAACTGAAATTTAAGATATCCGAATGGTATTTCAGTGGTTCAGTCATTCTAAAAATTATATCTAGTAGTCCAAGTGCCTAAAATACATCTTAATCAGTGAACTTAAGGTGAGAAATGAAAAATGAGATACCTAGTACATATTTTGGAGATCCCGTCATTTCAAAAATTATATTTAGTAGTCCAGGTGCTTAAAAAACATCTTCTTCAGGGAACTTAAGCTGAGAACTGTAAATTCAGATATCCGAATGGTATTTCAGTGGACCAGTCATTCTAAAAATTATATCTAGTAGTCCAAGTGCCTAAAATACATTTTCCTCAGGGAACTTAAGCTGAGAACTGAAAAATAAGATACCCAGTTCATATTTTAGAGATCCCGTCATTTTGAAAATTATATTTAGTAGTCCAGGTGCTTAAAAAACATCTTGCTCAGGGAACTTAAGCTGAGAACTGAAAATTCAGATACCTAGTTTATATTTCAGTGGTCCAGTCATTCTAAAAATTATATCTAGTAGTCAAAGTGCCTAAAATACATCTTCCTCAGGGAACTTAAGCTGAGAACTGAAAAATAAGATACCCAGTTCATATATAAGAGATGCCGTCATTTTTAAAAATTATATTTAGTAGTCCAGTTGCTTAAAAAACATCTTCTTCAGGGAACTTAAGCTGAGAACTGAAATTTAAGATATCCGAATGGTATTTCAGTGGTCCAGTCATTCTAAAAATTATATCTATTAGTCCAAGTGCCTAAAATACATCTTCCTCAGGGAACTTAAGCTGAAAACTGAAATTTAAGATATCCGAATGGTATTTCAGTGTTCCAGTCATTTTAAAAATTATTTCGAGTAGTCCAAGTGCCTAAAATACATCTTGCTCAGGGAACTTAAGCTGAGAACTGAAAAATAAGATACCTAGTTCATATTTTAGAGATCCCGTCATTTTGAAAATTATATTTAGTAGTCCAGGTGCTTAAAAAACATCGTGCTCAGGGATCTTAAGCGGAGAACTGAAAATTCAGATTCCTTGTTCATATTTTAGAGATCCCGTCATTTTCTAAATTATATTTAGCAGTCCAGGTGCTTAAAAAACATCTTCCTCAGGGAACTTAATCTGAGAACTGAAGTATAAGATATCCGAATGGCATTTCAGTGGTCCAGTCATTCTAAAAATTATATATATTAGTCAAAGTTCATAAAATACATCTTCCTCAGGGAACTTAAGCTGAGAACTGAAAATTCAGATACCTAGTTTATATTTCAGTGGTCCAGTCATTCTAAAAATTATATCTAGTAGTCCAAGTGCCTAAAATACATCGTCCTCAGGGAACTTAAGCTGAGAACTGAAAATTAAAATAACTAGTTCATATTTTAGAGATCCCGTCATTTTGAAAACGATATTTAGTAGTCCAGGTGCTTAAAAAACATCTTCTTCAGGGAACTTAAGCTGTGAACTGAAATTCAAGATATCCGAATAGTATATCGGTGGTCCAGTCATTCTAAAAATTATATCTATTAGTCCAAGTGG
Organism: Diplolepis rosae; assembly: GCA_030998225.1. NCBI lineage: Eukaryota > Metazoa > Arthropoda > Insecta > Hymenoptera > Diplolepididae > Diplolepis > Diplolepis rosae. Next base: position 1,320,984 of record JAPYXD010000158.1, on the reverse strand, counting down.
CTAAAATACGTCTTCCTCAGGGAACTCAAGCTGAGATCTGAAATTTAAGATATCCGCATGGTATTTCAGTGGTCCAGTCATTTTAAAAATTATTTCTAGTAGTCCAAGTGCCTAAAATACATCTTACTCAGGGAACTTAAGCTGAGAACTGAAAAATAAGATACCTAGTTCATATTTTAGAGATCCCGTCATTTTGAAAATTATATTTAGTAGTCCAGGTGCTTAAAAAACATCTTGCTCAGGGAACTTAAGCTGAGAACTGAAAATTCAGATACCTAGTTTATATTTTAGAGATCCCTTCATTTTGAAAATTATATTTAGTAGTCCAGGTGCTTAAAAAAAAATCTTCCTCAGGGAACTTAAGCTGAGAACTGAAAAAAAAGATAACAGTTTGATATTTAAGTGTTCCAGTCATTATAAAAATTATATATAGTAGTCCATGTGCATAAAATACATCTTCCTCAGGGAACTTAAGCTGAGAACTGAAATTTAAGATATCCGAATTGTATTTCAGTGGTCCAGTCATTCTAAAAATTATATCTAGTATTCCAAGTGCCTAAAATACATCTTACTCAGGGAACTTAAGTTGAGAACTGAAAACTAAATTAACTAGTTCATATTTTAGAGATCCCGTCATTTTGAAAACGATATTTAGTAGTCCAGGTGCTTAATAAACATCTTCTTCATGGAACTTAAGCTGTGAACTGAAATTTAAGATATCCGAATAGTATATCAGTGGTCCAGTCATTCTAAAAATTATATCTATTAGTCCAAGTGGCTAAAATACGTCTTCCTCAGGGAACTCAAGCTGAGATCTGAAGTTTAAGATATCCGCATGGTATTTCAGTGGTCCAGTCATTTTAAAAATTATTTCTAGTAGTCCAAGTGCCTAAAATACATCTTACTCAGGGAACTTAAGCTGAGAATTGAAAAATAAGATACCCAGTTCATATTTTAGAGATCCCGTCATTTTAAAAATTATATTTAGTAGTCCAGGTGCTTAAAAAACATCTTATTCAGGTAACTTACGCTGAGAACTGAAATGTAAGATATCCGAATTGTATTTCAGTGGTCCAGTCATTCTAAAAATTATATCTATTAGTCCAAGTGGCTAAAATACGTCTTCCTCAGGGAACTCAAGCTGAGATCTGAAATTTAAGATATCCGCATGGTATTTCAGTGGTCCAGTCATTTTAAAAATTATTTCTAGTAGTCCAAGTGCCTAAAATACATCTTACTCAGGGAACTTAAGCTGAGAATTGAAAAATAAGATACCCAGTTCATATTTTAGAGATCCCGTCATTTTGAAAAATTATATTTAGTAGTCCAGGTTCTTAAAAAACATCTTCTTCAGGGAACTTAAGTTGAGAACTGAAAATTAAAATAACTAGTTCATATTTTAGAGATCCTGTCATTTTGAAAACGATATTTAGTAGTCCAGGTGCTTAAAAAACATCTTCTTCAGGGAACTTAAGCTGTGAACTGGAAATTTAAGATATCCGAATGGTATATCAGTGGTCCAGTCATTCTAAAAATTATATCTATTAGTCCAAGTGGCTAAAATACGTTTTCCTCAGGGAACTCAAGCTGAGAACTGAAATTTAAGATATCCGCATGGTATTTCAGTGGTCCAGTCATTTTAAAAATTATTTCTGGTAGTCCAAGTGCCTAAAATACATCTTACTCAGGGAACTGAAGCTGAGAATTGAAAAATAAGATACCCAGTTCATATTTTAGAGATCCCGTCATTTTAAAAATTATATTTAGTAGTCCAAGTGCCTAAAATACATCTTACTCAGGGAACTTAAGCTGAGAATTAAAAAATAAGATACCCAGTTCATATTTTAGAGATCCCGTCATTTTGAAAACGATATTTAGTAGTCCAGGTGCTTAAAAACATCTTCTTCAGGGAACTTAAGCTGTGAACTGAAATTTAAGATATCCGAATGGTATTTCAGTGGTCCAGTCATTTGACAAATTATATATAGTAGTCCAAGTGCCTAAAATACATCTTACTCAGGGAACATAAGCTGAGAATTGAAAAATAAGATACCCAGTTCATATTTTAGAGATCCCGTCATTTTGAAAATTATATTTAGTAGTCCAGGTGCTTAAAATACATCTTCCTCAGGGAACTTAATCAGAGAACTGAAAATTCAGATACCTTGTACATGTTTTAGAGATCCTGCAATTTGAAAAATATATTTAGTAGTCTAGGTACTTAAAAAACATCTTCATCAGGGAACTTAAGCTAAGAACTGAAATATATGATATCCGAATGGTATTTCAGTGGTCCAGTCATTCTAAAAATTATATCTAGTAGTCCAAGTGCCTAAAAAACATCTTACTCAGGGAACTTAAGCTGAGAATTGAAAAATGAGATACCCAGTTCATATTTTAAAGATCCCGTCATTTTAAAAATTATATTTAGTAGTCCAGGTGCTTAAAAAAAATCTTCTTCAGGGAACTTAAGCTGAGAACTGAAAATTCAGATACGTTGTTCATATTTTAGAGATCCGGTCATTTTAAAAATTATATTTAGTAGTCCAGGTGCTTAAAAAAATCTTCTTCAGGGAAATTAAGGTGAGAACTGAAAATTAAGTTACCTAGTTTATATTTTAGAGATCGCGTCATTTTGAAAATTATATTTAGTAGTCCAGATGCTTAAAATACATCTTCCTCAGGGAACTTAAGCTGAGAATTAAAAAATAAGATACCCAGTTCATATTTTAGAGATCCCGTCATTTTGAAAACGATATTTAGTAGTCCAGGTGCTTAAAAACATCTTCTTCAGGGAACTTAAGCTGTGAACTGAAATTTAAGATATCCGAATGGTATTTCAGTGGTCCAGTCATTTTACAAATTATATATAGTAGTCCAAGTGCCTAAAATACATCTTACTCAGGGAACTTAAGCTGAGAATTGAAAAATAAGATACCCAGTTCATATTTTAGAGATCACGTCATTTTTAAAATTATATTTAGTAGTCCAGGTGCTTAAAATACATCTTCCTCAGGGAACTTAATCAGAGAACTGAAAATTCAGATACCTTGTACATGTTTTAGAGATCCCGCAATTTGAAAATTATATTTAGTAGTCTAGGTACTTAAAAAACATCTTCATCAGGGAACTTAAGCTAAGAACTGAAATATATGATATCCGAATGGTATTTCAGTGGTCCAGTCATTCTAAAAATTATATCTAGTAGTCCAAGTGCCTAAAAAACATCTTACTCAGGGAACTTAAGCTGAGAATTGAAAAATGAGATACCCAGTTCATTTTTTACAGATCCCGTCATTTTTAAAATTATATTTAGTAGTCCAGGTGCTTAAAAAAAATCTTCTTCAGGGAACTTAAGCTGAGAACTGAAAATTCAGATACGTTGTTCATATTTTAGAGATCCGGTCATTTTAAAAATTATATTTAGTAGTCCAGGTGCTTAAAAAAATCTTCTTCAGGGAAATTAAGGTGAGAACTGAAAATTACGTTACCTAGTTTATATTTTAGAGATCGCGTCATTTTGAAAATTATATTTACTAGTCCAGGTGCTTAAAACACATCTTCCTCAGGGAACTTAAGCTGAGAACTGAAAATTAAAATAGCTAGTTTATATTTTAGAGATCCCGTCATTTTTCAAATTATATTTAGTAGTCCAGGTGCTTAAAAAAAAATCTTCCTCAGGAAACTTAAGCTGAGAACTGAAATTTAAGATATCCGAATGATATTTCAGTGGTCCAGTCATTTTACAAATTATATATAGTAGTCCAAGTGCCTAAAATACATCTTACTCAGGAACTTAAGCTGAGAATTGAAAAATAAGATACCCAGTTCATATTTTAGAGATCCCGTCATTTTGAAAATTATATTTAGTAGTCCAGGTGCTTAAAATACATCTTCCTCAGGGAACTTAATTAGAGAACTGAAAATTCAGATACCTTGTACATGTTTTAGAGATCCCGCAATTTGAAAATTATATTTAGTAGTCTAGGTACTTAAAAAACATCTTCATCAGGGAACTTAAGCTAAGAACTGAAATATATGATATCCGAATGGTATTTCAGTGGTCCAGTCATTCTAAAAATTATATCTAGTAGTCCAAGTGCCTAAAAAACATCTTACTCAGGGAACTTAAGCTGAGAATTGAAAAATGAGATACCCAGTTCATATTTTAAAGATCCCGTCATTTTAAAAATTATATTAAGTAGTCCAGGTGCTTAAAAAAATCTTCTTCAGGGAACTTAAGATGAGAAATTAAAATTCAGATACGTTGTTCATATTTTAGAGATCCGGTCATTTTAAAAATTATATTTAGTAGTCCAGGTGCTTAAAAAAAATCTTCTTCAGGGAAATGAAGGTGAGAACTGAAAATTAAGTTACCTAGTTTATATTTTAGAGATCGCGTCATTTTGAAAATTATATTTAGTAGTCTAGGTGCTTAAAATACTTCTTCCTCAGGGAACTTAAGCTGAGAAGTGAAAATTAAAATAGCTAGTTTATATTTTAGAGATCCCGTCATTTTGAAAATAATATTTAGTAGTCCATGTGCTTAAAAAAAAATCTTCCTCAGGGAACTTAAGCTGGGAACTGAAATTTATGATATCCGAATGGTATTTCAGTGGTCCAGTCATCCTAAAAATTATATCTAGTAGTCCAAGTGCCTAAAATACATCTACCTCAGTGAACTTAAGCTGAGAACTGAAAATTAAAATACCTAGTTCATATTTTAGAGATCCCGTCATTTTGAAAATTATATTTAGTAGTCTAGGTGCTTAAAATACTTCTTCCTCAGGGAACTTAAGCTGAGAATTGAAAATTAAAATAGCTAGTTTATATTTTAGAGATCCCGTCATTTTGAAAATAATATTTAGTAGTCCATGTGCTTAAAAAAAAAATCTTCCTCAGGGAACTTAAGCTGGGAACTGAAATTTATGATATCCGAATGGTATTTCAGTGGTCCAGTCATCCTAAAAATTATATCTATTGGTCCAAGTGTCTAAAATACATCTTCCTCAGGGAACTTAAGCTAAGAACTGAAAATTAAAATAGCTAGTTTATATTTTAGAGATCCCGTCATTTTGAAAATAATATTTACTAGTCCAGGTGCTTAAAAACATCTTCCTCAGGGAACTTAAGCTAAGAACTGGAATATAAGATATCCGAATGCTATTTCAGTGATCCAGTCATTCTAAAAATTATACCTAATAGTCCAAGTGCCTAAAATACATCTTCCTCAGTGATATTAAACTTAGAACTGAAAATTAAAATACCTAGTTCATATTTTAGAGATCCCGTCATTTTTAAAATTATATTTAGTAGTCCAGGTGCTTAAAAAAAAATCTTCCTCAGGGAACTTAATCTGGGAACTGAAATTTATGATATCCGAATGGTATTTCAGTGGTCCAGTCATTCTAAAAATTATATCTATTGGTCCAAGTGTCTAAAATACATCTTCCTCAGGGAACTTAAGCTAAGAACTGAAAATTAAAATAGCTAGTTTATATTTTAGAGATCCCGTCATTTTGAAAATTATATTTACTAGTCCAGGTGCTTAAAAAACATCTTCTTCAGGGAACTTAAGCTGAAAACTGAAATTTAAGATATCCGAATCGTATTTCAGTGGTCCAGTCATTCTAAAAATTATATCTATTAGTCCAAGTGCCTAAAATACATCTTCCTCAGGGAAATTAAGATGAGAACTGAAATTTAAGATATCCGAATTGTATTTCAGTGGTCCAGTCATCCTAAAAATTATATCTAGTAGTCCAAGTGCCGAAAATACATCTTCCTCAGGGAACTTAAGTTGAGAACTGAAAACTAAATTAACTAGTTCATATTTTAGAGATCCCGTCATTTTGAAAACGATATTTAGTAGTCCAGGTGCTTAAGAAACATCTTCTTCAGGGAACTTAAAATGAGAACTGAAAATTCAGATACCTTGCTCATATTTAAGAGATCCCGTCATTTTGATAATTATATTTAGTAGTCTCGGTGCCTAAAAAACATCTTCCTCAGGGAACTTAAGATGAGAAATGAAAATTCAGATACCTTGTACATATATTAGAGATCCCGTCATTTTCAAAATTATATTTAGCAGTCCAGGTGCTTAAGTAAAATCTTCTTCGGGGAACTTAAGGTAAGAACTGAAAATTAAGTTACCTCGTTTATATTTTAGAGATCGCGTCATTTTGAAAATTATATTTAGTAGTCCAGGTGCTTAAAAAAAAAATCTTCCTCAGGGAACTTAAGATGAGAACTGAAATTTAAGATATCCGAATGGTATATCAGTGGTCCAGTCATTCTAAAAATTATATATAGTAGTCCAAGTGCCTAAAATACATCTTACTCAGGGAACTTAAGCTGAGAATTGAAAAATGAGATACCCAGTTCATATTTTAGAGATCCCGTCATTTTAAAAATTATATTTAGTAGTCCAGGTGCTTAAAAAACATCTTCTTCAGGGAACTTTAGCTGAGAACTGAAAATTCAGATATCCGAATGGTATTTCAGTGGTCCAGTCATTCTAAAAATTATATCTAGTAGTCCAAGTGCCTAAAATACATCTTCCTCAGGGAACTTAAGCTGAGAACTGAAAAATAAGATACCTAGTTCATATTTTAGAGATCCCGTCATTTTGAAAATTATATTTAGTAGTCCAGGTGCTTAAAAAACATCTTGCTCAGGGAACTTAAGCTGAGAACTGAAAATTCAGATACCTAGTTTATATTTTAGAGGTCCAGTCATTCTAAAAATTATATCTAGTAGTCCAAGTGCCTAAAATACATCTTCCTCAGGGAACTTAAGCTGAGAATTGAAAAATAAGATACCCAGTTCATATTTAAGAGATGCCGTCATTTCAAAAATTATATTTAGTAGTCCAGTTGCTTAAAAAATATCTTCTTCAGGGAACTTAAGCTGAGAACTGAAATTTAAGATATCTGAATGGTATTTCAGTGGTCCAGTCATTCTAAAAATTATATCTATTAGTCCAAGTGCCTAAAATACATATTCCTCAGGGAACTCAAGCTGAGAACTGAAATTTAAGATATCCGCATGGTATTTCAGTGTTCCAGTCATTTTAAAAATTATTTCGAGTAGTCCAAGTGCCTAAAAAACATCTTGCTCAGGGAACTTAAGCTGAGAACTGAAAAATAAGATACCTAGTTCATATTTTAGAGATCCCGTCATTTTGAAAATTATATTTAGTAGTCCAGGTGCTTAAAAAACATCTTGCTCAGGGAACTTAAGCGGAGAACTGAAAATTCAGATTCCTTGCTAATATTTTAGAGATCCCGTCATTTTAAAAATTATATTTAGCAGTCCAGGTGCTTAAAAAACATCTTCCTCAGGGAACTTAAGCTGAGAACTGAAATATAAGATATCCGTATGGTATATCAGTGGTCCAGTCATTATAAAAATTATATCTATTAGAACAAGTTAATAATATACATATTCCTCAGGTAACTTAAGCTGAGAACTGATAATTAAGATATCCCAATTGTATTTCAGTGGTCCAGTCATTCTAAAAATTATATCTAGTAGTCCAAGTGCCTAAAATACATCGTCCTCAGGGAACTTAAGTTGAGAACTGAAAATTAAAATAACTAGTTCATATTTTAGAGATCCCGTCATTTTGAAAACGATATTTAGTAGTCCAGGTGCTTAAAAAACATCTTCTTCAGGGAACTTAAGCTGTGAACTGCAATTCAAGATATCCGAATAGTATATCAGTGGTCCAGTCATTCTAAAAATTATATCTATTAGTCCAAGTGGCTAAAATACGTCTTCCTCAGGGAACTCAAGCTGAGATCTGAAATTTAAGATATCCGCATGGTATTTCAGTGGTCCAGTCATTTTAAAAATTATTTCTAGTAGTCCAAGTGCCTAAAATACATCTTACTCAGGGAACTTAAGCTGAGAATTGAAAAATAAGATACCCAGTTCATATTTTAGAGAAGCCGTCATTTTGAAAATTATATTTAGTAGTCCAGGTGCTTAAAAAACATCTTGCTCAGGGAACTTAAGCTGAGAACTGAAAATTCAGATACCAAGTTTATATTTTAGAGATCCCATCATTTAGAAAATTATATTGAGTAGTCCAGGTGCTTAAAAAAAAATCTTCCTCAGGGAACTTAAGCTGAGAACTGAAATTTAAGATATCCGAATGGTATATCAGTGGTCCAGTCATTCTAAAAATTATATCTAGTAGTCAAAGTGCCTAAAATACATCTTCCTCAGGGAACTTAAGCTGAGAACTGAAAATTCAGATACCTAGTTTATATTTCAGTGGTCCAGTCATTCTAAAAATTATATCTAGTAGTCCAAGTGCCTAAAATACATCGTCCTCAGGGAACTTAAGTTGAGAACTGAAAATTAAAATAACTAGTTCATATTTTAGAGATCCCGTCATTTTGAAAACGATATTTAGTAGTCCAGGTGCTTAAAAAACATCTTCTTCAGGGAACTTAAGCTGTGAACTGAAATTTAAGATATCCGAATAGTATATCAGTGGTCCAGTCATTCTAAAAATTATATCTATTAGTCCAAGTGGCTAAAATACGTCTTCCTCAGGGAACTCAAGCTGAGATCTGAAATTTAAGATATCCGCATGGTATTTCAGTGGTCCAGTCATTTTAAAAATTATTTCTAGTAGTCCAAGTGCCTAAAATACATCTTACTCAGGGAACTTAAGCTGAGAATTGAAAAATAAGATACCCAGTTCATATTTTAGAGATCCCGTCATTTTAAAAATTATATTTAGTAGTCCAGGTGCTTAAAAAACATCTTATTCAGGTAACTTACGCTGAGAACTGAAATTTAAGATATCCGAATTGTATTTCAGTGGTCCAGTCATTCTAAAAATTATATCTATTAGTCCAAGTGGCTAAAATACGTCTTCCTCAGGGAACTCAAGCTGAGATCTGAAATTTAAGATATCCGCATGGTATTTCAGTGGTCCAGTCATTTTAAAAATTATTTCTAGTAGTCCAAGTGCCTAAAATACATCTTACTCAGGGAACTTAAGCTGAGAATTGAAAAATAAGATACCCAGTTCATATTTTAGAGATCCCGTCATTTTGAAAATTATATTTAGTAGTCCAGGTGCTTAAAAAACATCTTCTTCAGGAAACTTAAGCTGTGAACTGAAATTTAAGATATCCGAATAGTATATCAGTGGTCCAGTCATTCTAAAAATTATATCTATTAGTCCAAGTGGCTAAAATACGTCTTCCTCAGGGAACTCAAGCTGAGATCTGAAATTTAAGATATCCGCATGGTATTTCAGTGGTCCAGTCATTTTAAAAATTATTTCTAGTAGTCCAAGTGCCTAAAATACATCTTACTCAGGGAACTTAAGCTGAGAATTGAAATTTAAGATACCTAGTTCATATTTTAGAGATCCCGTCATTTTAAAAATTATATTTAGTAGTCCAGGTGCTTAAAAAACATCTTCTTCAGGGAACTTAAGCTGAAAACTGAAATTTAAGATATCCGAATCGTATTTCAGTTGTCCAGTCATTCTAAAAATTATATCTATTAGTCCAAGTGGCTAAAATACGTCTTCCTCAGGGAACTCAAGCTGAGATCTGAAATTTAAGATATCCGCATGGTATTTCAGTGGTCCAGTCATTTTAAAAATTATTTCTAGTAGTCCAAGTGCCTAAAATACATCTTACTCAGGGAACTTAAGCTGAGAATTGAAAAATAAGATACCTAGTTTATATTTTAGAGATACCGTCATTTTGAAAATTATATTTATTAGAACAGGTTCTTAAAAAACATCTTCTTCAGTGAACTTAAGCTGATAACTGAAATTTCAGAAAGCTTGTTCATATTTAAGAGATCCCGTCATTTAGAAAATTATATTTAGTAGTCCAGGTGCTTAAAAAAAAAATCTTCCTCAGGGAACTTGTGTGAGAACTGAAAATTAAGTTACCTCGTTTATATTTTAGAGATCCCGTCATTTTGCAAATTATTTTTAGTAGTCCAGGTGCCTAAAAAAAAATCTTCTTCAGGGAACTTAAGCTGAAAACTGAAATTTAAGATATCCGAATCGTATTTCAGTGGTCCAGTCATTCTAAAAATTATATCTAGTTGTCCAAATGCCTAAAATACATCTTCCTCAGGGAACTTAAGCTGAGAACTGAAAATTAAAATAACTAGTTCATATTTTAGAGATCCCGTCATTTTGAAAACGATATTTAGTAGTCCAGGTGCTTAAAAAACATCTTCTTCAGGGAACTTAAGCTATGAACTGAAATTTAAGATATCCGAATGGTATATCAGTGGTCCAGTCATTCTAAAAATTATATCTATTAGTCCAAGTGGCTAAAAAACATCTTACTCAGGGAACTTAAGCTGAGAATTGAAAAATGAGATACCCAGTTCATATTTTAAAGATCCCGTCATTTTAAAAATTATATTAAGTAGTCCAGGTGCTTAAAAAAAATCTTCTTCAGGGAACTTAAGCTGAGAACTGAAAATTCAGATACGTTGTTCATATTTTAGAGATCCGGTCATTTTAAAAATTATATTAAGTAGTCCAGGTGCTTAAAAAAAATCTTCTTCAGGGAACTTAAGCTGAGAACTGAAAATTCAGATACGTTGTTCATATTTTAGAGATCCGGTCATTTTAAAAATTATATTTAGTAGTCCAGGTGCTTAAAAAAAAATCTTCTTCAGGGAAATGAAGGTGAGAACTGAAAATTAAAATACCTTGTTCATATTTTAGAGATCCCGTCATTTTGAAAATTATATTTAGTAGTCCAGGTGCTTAAAAAACCTCTTCTTCAGGGAACTTAAGCTGTGAACTGAAATTTAAGATATCCGAATGGTATTTCAGTGGTCCAGTCATTCTAAAAATTATATCTAGTAGTCCAATTGCCTAAAAAACATCTTACTCAGGGAACTTAAGCTGAGAACTGAAAAATGAGATACCCAGTTCATATTTTAAAGATCCCGTCATTTTAAAAATTATATTAAGTAGTCCAGGTGCTTAAAAAAAATCTTCTTCAGGGAACTTAAGCTGAGAACTGAAAATTCAGATACGTTGTTCATATTTTAGAGATCCGGTCATTTTAAAAATTATATTTAGTAGTCCAGGTGCTTAAAAAAATCTTCTTCAGGGAAATGAAGGTGAGAACTGAAAATTAAGTTACCTAGTTTATATTTTAGAGATCGCGTCATTTTGAAAATTATATTTAGTAGTCAAGGTGCTAAAAAAAATCATCCTCAGGGAACTTCTGCTGAGAACTGGAATTTAAGATATCTGAATGGCATTTCAGTGGTCCAGTCATACTAAAAATTATATCTAGTAGTCCAAGTGCCTAAAATACATCTACCTCAGTGAACTTAAGCTGAGAACTGAAAATTAAAATACCTAGTTCATATTTTAGAGATCCCGTCATTTTGAAAATTATATTTAGTAGTCTAGGTGCTTAAAATACTTCTTCCTCAGGGAACTTAAGCTGAGAACTGAAAATTAAAATAGCTAGTTTATATTTTAGAGATCCCGTCATTTTGAAAATAATATTTAGTAGTCCATGTGCTTAAAAAAAAAATCTTCCTCAGGGAACTTAAGCTGGGAACTGACATTTATGATATCCGAATGGTATTTCAGTGGTCCAGTCATCCTAAAAATTATATCTATTGGTCCAAGTGTCTAAAATACATCTTCCTCAGGGAACTTAAGCTAAGAACTGAAAATTAAAATAGCTAGTTTATATTTTAGAGATCCCGTCATTTTGAAAATAATATTTACTAGTCCAGGTGCTTAAAAAACATCTTCCTCAGGGAACTTAAGCTAAGAACTGGAATATAAGATATCCGAATGCTATTTCAGTGATCCAGTCATTCTAAAAATTATATCTATTAGTCCAAGTGCCTAAGATACATCTTCCTCAGGGAACTTAAACTGAGAACTGAAAATTAAAATACCTAGTTCATATTTTAGAGATCCCGTCATTTTTAAAATTATATTTAGTAGTCCATGTGCTTAAAAAAAAAATCTTCCTCAGGGAACTTAAGCTGGGAACTGAAATTTATGATATCCGAATGGTATTTCAGTGGTCCAGTCATTCTAAAAATTATATCTATTGGTCCAAGTGTCTAAAATACATCTTCCTCAGGGAACTTAAGCTAAGAACTGAAATTTAAAATAGCTAGTTTATATTTTAGAGATCCCGTCATTTTGAAAATAATATTTACTAGTCCAGGTGCTAAAAAAACATCTTCTTCAGGGAACTTAAGCTGAGAACTGAAATTTAAGATATCCGAATCGTATATCAGTGGTCCAGTCATTCTAAAAATTATATCTATTAGTCCAAGTGCCTAAAATACATCTTCCTCAGGGAAATCAAGATGAGAACTGAAATTTAAGATATCCGAATTGTATTTCAGTGGTCCAGTCATCCTAAAAATTATATCTAGTAGTCCAAGTGCCGAAAATACATCTTACTCAGGGAACTTAAGATGAGAACTGAAAATTAAATACCTAGTTCATATTTTAGAGATCCCGTCATTTTGAAAACGATATTTAGTAGTCCAGGTGCTTAAAAAACATCTTCCTCAGGGAACATAAGCTGAGAACTGAAAATTCAGATACCTTGCTCATATTTAAGAGATCCCGTCATTTTGATAATTATATTTAGTAGTCTCGGTGCCTAAAAAACATCTTCCTCAGGGAACTTAAGCTGAGAAATGAAAATTCAGATACCTTGTACATATATTAGAGATCCCGTCATTTTCAAAATTATATTTAGCAGTCCAGGTGCTTAAGTAAAATCTTCTTCGGGGAACTTAAGCTGAGAACTGAAAAATAAGATACCTAGTTTATATTTTAGAGATCCCGTTATTTTGAACATTATATTTAGTAGTCCAGGTGCTTAAAAAAAAATCTTCCTCAGGGAACTTAAGCTGAGAACTGAAATTTAAGATATCCGAATGGTATATCAGTGGTCCAGTCATTCTAAAAATTATATATAGTAGTCCAAGTGCCTAAAATACATCTTACTCAGGGAACTTAAGCTGAGAATTGAAAAATGAGATACATAGATCATATTTTAGAGATCCCGTCATTTTGAGAATTATATTTAGTAGTCCAGGTGCTTAAAAAACATCTTCTTCAGGGAACTTAAGCTGAGAACTGAAAATTCAGATATCCGAATGGTATTTCAGTGGTCCAGTCATTCTAAAAATTATATCTAGTAGTCCAAGTGCCTAAAATACATTTTCCTCAGGGAACTTAAGCTGAGAACTGAAAAATAAGATACCTAGTTCATATTTTAGAGATCCCGTCATTTTGAAAATTATATTTAGTAGTCCAGGTGCTTAAAAAACATCTTGCTCAGGGAACTTAAGCTGAGAACTGAAAATTCAGATACCTAGTTTATATTTTAGAGATCCCGTCATTTTGAAAATTATATTTAGTAGTCAAAGTGCCTAAAATACATCTTCCTCAGGGAACTTAAGCTGAGAATTGAAAAATAAGATACCCAGTTCATATTTAAGAGATGCCGTCATTTCAAAAATTATATTTAGTAGTCCAGTTGCTTAAAAAACATCTTCTTCAGGGAACTTAAGCTGAGAACTGAAATTTAAGATATCCGAATGGTATATCAGTGGTCCAGTCATTCTAAAAATTATATCTATTAGTCCAAGTGGCTAAAATACATCTTCCTCAGGGAACTCAAGCTGAGAACTGAAATTTAAGATATCCGCATGGTATTTCAGTGTTCCAGTCATTTTAAAAATTATTTCGAGTAGTCCAAGTGCCTAAAATACATCTTACTCAGGGAACTTAAGCTGAGAACTGAAAAATAAGATACATAGTTCATATTTTAGAGATCCCGTCATTTTGAAAATTATATTTAGTAGTCCAGGTGCTTAAAAAACATCTTGCTCAGGGAACTTAAGCTGAGAACTGAAAATTCAGATACCAATTTTATATTTTAGAGATCCCATCATTTATAAAATTATATTTAGTAGTCCAGTTGCTTAAAAAAAAATCTTCCTCAGGGAACTTAAGCTGAGAACTTAAATTTAAGATATCCGAATGGTATATCAGTGGTCCAGTCATTCTAAAAATTATATCTATTAGTCGAAGTGCATAAAATACATCTTCCTCAGGGAACTCAAGCTGAGAACTGAAATTTAAGATATCCGAATCGTATTTCAGTGGTCCAGTCATTCTAAAAATTATATCTAGTAGTCCAAGTGCCTAAAATACATCTTACTCAGGTAACTTTAGTTGAGAACTGAAAACTAAATTAACTAGTTCATATTTTAGAGATCCCGTCATTTTGAAAACGATATTTAGTAGTCCAGGTGCTTAAGAAACATCTTCTTCAGGGAACTTAAGCTGTGAACTGAAATTTAAGATATCCGAATAGTATATCAGTGGTCCAGTCATTCTAAAAATTATATCTATTAGTCCAAGTGGCTAAAATACGTCTTCCTCAGGGAACTCAAGCTGAGATCTGAAATTTAAGATATCCGCATGGTATTTCAGTGGTCCAGTCATTCTAAAAATTATATTTAGTAGTCCAGGTGCTTAAAAAACATCTTCCTCAGGGAACTTAAGCTGAGAATTGAAATTTAAGATACCTAGTTCATATTTTAGAGATCCCGTCATTTTAAAAATTATATTTAGTAGTCCAGGTGCTTAAAAAACATCTTCTTCAGGGAACTTAAGCTGAGAACTGTAAATTCAGATATCCGAATGGTATTTCAGTGGTCCAGTCATTCTAAAAATTATATCTAGTAGTCCAAGTGCCTAAAACACATCTTCCTCAGGGAACTTAAGCTGAGAACTGAAAAATAAGATACCTAGTTCATATTTTAGAGATCCCGTCATTTTGAAAATTATATTTAGTAGTCCAGGTGCTTAAAAAACATCTTGCTCAGGGAACTTAAGCTGAGAACTGAAAATTCAGATACCTAGTTTATATTTCAGTGGTCCAGTCATTCTAAAAATTATATCTAGTAGTCCAAGTGCCTAAAATACATCTTCCTCAGGGAACTTAAGCTGAGAACTGAAAATTCAGATACCTAGTTTATATTTTAGAGATCCCGTCATTTTGAAAATTATATTTAGTAGTCCAGGTGCTTAAAAAAAAATCTTCCTCAGGGAACTTAAGCTGAGAACTGAAATTTAAGATATCCGAATGGTATTTCAGTGGTCCAATCATTCTAAAAATTATATCTATTAGTCCAAGTGGCTAAAATACGTCTTCCTCAGGGAACTCAAGCTGAGATCTGAAATTTAAGATATCCGCATGGTATTTCAGTGGTCCAGTCATTTTAAAAATTATATCTAGTAGTCGAAGTGCCTAAAATACAATTTCCTCAGGGAACTTAAGCTGAGAACTGCAAAATAAGATACCTAGTTCATATTTTAGAGATCCCGTCATTTTGAAAATTATATTTAGTAGCCCAGTTGCTTAAAAAACATCTTCTTCAGGGAACTTAAGCTGTGAACTGAAATTTAAGATATCCGAATGGTATTTCAGTGGTCCAGTCATTCTAAAAATTATATCTATTAGTCCAAGTGGCTAAAATACGTCTTCCTCAGGGAACTCAAGCTGAGATCTGAAATTTAAGATATCCGCATGGTATTTCAGTGGTCCAGTCATTTTAAAAATTATTTCTAGTAGTCCAAGTGCCTAAAATACATCTTACTCAGGGAACTTAAGCTGAGAATTGAAAAATAAGATACCCAGTTCATATTTTAGAGATCCCGTCATTTTAAAAATTATATTTAGTAGTCCAGGTGCTTAAAAACCATCTTATTCAGGTAACTTAAGCAGAGAACTGAAATTTAGGATAACCGATTTGTATTTCAGTGGTCCCGTCATTGTCAAAATTATATCTAGTAGTCCAAGTGGCTAAAATACGTCTTCCTCAGGGAACTCAAGCTGAGATCTGAAATTTAAGATATCCGCATGGTATTTCAGTGGTCCAGTCATTTTAAAAATTATTTCTAGTAGTCCAAGTGCCTAAAATACATCTTACTCAGGGAACTTAAGCTGAGAATTGAAAAATAAGATACCCAGTTCATATTTTAGTGATCCCTTCATTTTGAAAATTATATTTAGTAGTCCAGGTTCTTAAAAAACATCTTCTTCAGGGAACTTAAGCTGAGAACTGAAAATTCAGATACCTAGTTTATATTTTAGAGATCCCGTCATTTAGAAAATTATAATTAGTAGTCCAGGTGCTTAAAAAAAAATCTTCCTCAGGGAACTTGTGTGAGAACTGAAAATTAAGTTACCTCGTTTATATTTTAGAGATCCCGTCATTTTGAAAATTATTTTTAGTAGTCCAGGTGCTGAAAAAAAAATCTTACTCAGGGAACTTAAGCTGAAAACTGAAATTTAAGATATCCGAATCGTATTTCAGTGGTCCAGTCATTCTAAAAATTATATCTAGTTGTCCAAATGCCTAAAATACATCGTCCTCAGGGAACTTAAGTTGAGAACTGAAAATTAAAATAACTAGTTCATATTTTAGAGATCCCGTCATTTTGAAAACGATATTTAGTAGTCCAGGTGCTTAAAAAACATCTTCTTCAGGGAACTTAAGCTATGAACTGAAATTTAAGATATCCGAATGGTATATCAGTGGTCCAGTCATTCTAAAAATTATATCTATTAGTCCAAGTGGCTAAAATACGTCTTCCTCAGGGAACTCAAGCTGAGAACTGAAATTTAAGATATCCGCATGGTATTTCAGTGGTCCAGTCATTTTAAAAATTATTTCTAGTAGTCCAAGTGCCTAAAATACATCTTACTCAGGGAACTGAAGCTGAGAATTGAAAAATAAGATACCCAGTTCATATTTTAGAGATCCCGTCATTTTAAAAATTATATTTAGTAGTCCAAGTGCCTAAAATACATCTTACTCAGGGAACTTAAGCTGAGAATTAAAAAATAAGATACCCAGTTCATATTTTAGAGATCCCGTCATTTTGAAAACGATATTTAGTAGTCCAGGTGCTTAAAAAAAATCTTCTTCAGGGAACTTAAGCTGTGAACTGAAATTTAAGATATCCGAATGGTATTTCAGTGGTCCAGTCATTTTACAAATTATATATAGTAGTCCAAGTGCCTAAAATACATCTTATTCAGGGAAATTAAGCTGAGAATTGTAAAATAAGATACCCAGTTCATATTTTAGAGATCCCGTCATTTTGAAAATTATATTTAGTAGTCCAGGTGCTTAAAATACATCTTCCTCAGGGAACTTAAGCGGAGAACTGAAAATTCAGATACCTTGTACATGTTTTAGAGATCCCGCAATTTGAAAATTATATTTAGTAGTCTAGGTACTTAAAAAACATCTTCATCAGGGAACTTAAGCTAAGAACTGAAATATATGATATCCGAATGGTATTTCAGTGGTCCAGTCATTCTAAAAATTATATCTAGTAGTCCAAGTGCCTAAAAAACATCTTACTCAGGGAACTTAAGCTGAGAATTGAAAAATGAGATACCCAGTTCATATTTTAAAGATCCCGTCATTTTAAAAATTATATTTAGTAGTCCAGGTGCTTAAAAAAAAGCTTCTTCAGGGAACTTAAGCTGAGAACTGAAAATTCAGATACCTTGTTCATATTTTAGAGATCCCGTCATTTTCAAAATTATATTTAGAAGTCCAGGTGCTTAAAAAAAATATTCTTCGGGGACATTAAGGTGAGAACTGAAAATTAAGTTACCTAGTTTATATTTTAGAGATCGCGTCATTTGGAAATTATATTTAGTAGTCCAGGTGCTTAAAATACATCTACCTCAGGGAACTTAAGCTGAGAACTGAAAATAAAGATACCTATTTCATATTTTAGAGATCCCGTCATTTTGAAAATTATATTTAGTAGTCCAGGTGCTTAAAAAAAATCTTCTTCAGGGAACTTAAGCTGTGAACTGAAATTTAAGATATCCGAATGGTATTTCAGTGGTCCAGTCATTCTAAAAATTATATATAGTAGTCCAAGTGACTAAAATAATTCTTATTCAGGGAAATTAAGCTGAGAATTGTAAAATAAGATACCCAGTTCATATTTTAGAGATCCCGTCATTTTGAAAATTATATTTAGTAGTCCAGGTGCTTAAAATACATCTTCCTCAGGGAACTTAATCTGAGAACTGAAAATTCACATACCTTGTACATGTTTTAGAGATCCCGCAATTTGAAAATTATATTTAGTAGTCTAGGTACTTAAAAAACATCTTCATCAGGGAACTTAAGCTAAGAACTGAAATATATGATATCCGAATGGTATTTCAGTGGTCCAGTCATTCTAAAAATTATATCTAGTAGTCCAAGTGCCTAAAAAACATCTTACTCAGGGAACTTAAGCTGAGAATTGAAAAATGAGATACCCAGTTCATATTTTAAAGATCCCGTCATTTTAAAAATTATATTTTGTAGTCCTGGTGCTTAAAAAAAATCTTCTTCAGGGAACTTAAGCTGAGAACTGAAAATTCAGATACGTTGTTCATATTTTAGAGATCCGGTCATTTTAAAAATTATATTTAGTAGTCCAGGTGCTTAAAAAAAATCTTCTTCAGGGAAATTAAGGTGAGAACTGAAAATTAAGTTACCTAGTTTATATTTTAGAGATCGCGTCATTTTGAAAATTATATCTAGTAGTCCAAGTGCCTAAAACACATCTTCCTCTGGGAACTTAAGCTGAGAACTGAAAATTAAAATAGCTAGTTTATATTTTAGAGATCCCGTAATTTTTCAAATTATATTTAGTAGTCCAGGTGCTTAAAAAAAAATCTTCCTCAGGGAACTTAATCTGAGAACTGAAATTTAAGATATCCGAATGGTATTTCAGTGGTCCAGTCATTTTACAAATTATATATAGTAGTCCAAGTGCCTAAAATACATCTTACTCAGGAACTTAAGCTGAGAATTGAAAAATAAGATACCCAGTTCATATTTTAGAGATCCCGTCATTTTGAAAATTATATTTAGTAGTCCAGGTGCTTAAAATACATCTTCCTCAGGGAACTTAATCAGAGAACTGAAAATTCAGATACCTTGTACATGTTTTAGAGATCCCGCAATTTGAAAATTATATTTAGTAGTCTAGGTACTTAAAAAACATCTTCATCAGGGAACTTAAGCTAAGAACTGAAATATATGATATCCGAATGGTATTTCAGTGGTCCAGTCATTCTAAAAATTATATCTAGTAGTCCAAGTGCCTAAAAAACATCTTACTGAGGGAACTTAAGCTGAGAATTGAAAAATGAGATACCCAGTTCATATTTTAAAGATCCCGTCATTTTAAAAATTATATTAAGTAGTCCAGGTGCTTAAAAAATCTTCTTCAGGGAACTTAAGCTGAGAACTGAAAATTCAGATACGTTGTTCATATTTTAGAGATCCGGTCATTTTAAAAATTATATTTAGTAGTCCAGGTGCTTAAAAAAAATCTTCTTCAGGGAAATTAAGGTGAGAACTGAAAATTAAGTTACCTAGTTTATATTTTAGAGATCGCGTCATTTTGAAAATTATATTTAGTAGTCCAGGTGCTAAAAAAAAATCATCCTCAGGGAACTTCTGCTGAGAACTGGAATTTAAGATATCTGAATGGTATTTCAGTGGTCCAGTCATACTAAAAATTATATCTAGTAGTCCAAGTGCCTAAAATACATCTACCTCAGTGAACTTAAGCTGAGAACTGAAAATTAAAATACCTAGTTCATATTTTAGAGATCCCGTCATTTTGAAAATTATATTTAGTAGTCTAGGTGCTTAAAATACTTCTTCCTCAGGGAACTTAAGCTGAGAACTGAAAATTAAAATAGCTAGTTTATATTTTAGAGATCCCGTCATTTTGAAAATTATATTTAGTAGTCCAGGTGCTTAAAAAAAAAATCTTCCTCAGGGAACTTAAGCTGCGAACTGAAATTTAAGATATCCGAATGGTATTTCAGTGGTCCAGTCATTCTAAAAATTATATCTAGTAGTCCAAGTGCCTAAAACACATCTTCCTCTGGGAACTTAAGCTGAGAACTGAAAATTAAAATAGCTAGTTTATATTTTAGAGATCCCGTCATTTTAAAAATTATATTTAGTAGTCCAGGTGCTTAAAAAACATCTTCCTCAGGGAACTTAAGCTAAGAACTGGAATATAAGATATCCGAATGTTATTTCAGTGGTCCAGTCATTCTAAAAATTATATCTAGTAGTCCAAGTGCCTAAAATACATCTTCCTCAGGGAACTTAAGCTGAGAACTGAAAATTAAAATACCTAGTTCATATTTTAGAGATCCCGTCATTTTGAAAATTATATTTAGTTGTCCAGGTGCTTAGAAAACATCCTCTTCAGGGAACTTAAGCTGAGAACTGAAAATTAAAATAGCTAGTTTATATTTTAGAGATCCCGTCATTTTTCAAATTATATTTAGTAGTCCAGGTGCTTAAAAAAAAATCTTCCTCAGGAAACTTAAGCTGAGAACTGAAATTTAAGATATCCGAATGGTATTTCAGTGGTTCAGTCATTCTAAAAATTATATCTAGTAGTCCAAGTGTCTAAAATACATCTTCCTCAGGGAACTTAAGCTGAGAACTGAAAATTAAAATAGCTAGTTTATATTTTGGAGATACCGTCATTTTGAAAATAATATTAATAGTCCAGGTGCTTAAAAACATCTTCCTCAGGGAACTTAAGCTAAGAACTGGAATATAAGATATCCGAATGTTATTTCAGTTTTCCAGTCATTCTAAAAATTATATCTAGTAGTCCAAGTGCCTAAAATACATCTTCCTCAGGGAACTTAAGCTGAGAACTGAAAATTAAAATACCTAGTTCATATTTTAGAGATCCCGTCATTTTGAAAATTATATTTAGTAGTCCAGGTGCTTAAAAAACATCTTCTTCAGGGAACTTAAGCTGAGAACTGAAAATTAAAATAGCTAGTTTATATTTTAGAGATCCCGTCATTTTGAAAATTATATTTAGTAGTCCAGGTGCTTAAAAAACATCTTCCTCAGGGAACTTAAGCTAAAAACTGAAATATAAGATATCCTAATTTTATTTCATTGGTCCATTCATTCTAAAAATTATATCTATTAGTCCAAGTGCCTAAAATACATCTTCCTCAGTGAACTTAAGCTGAGAACTGAAAATTAAAATAGCTAGTTCATATTTTAGAGATCCCGTCATTTTGAAAATTATATTTAGTAGCCCAGGTGCTTAAAAAACATCTTCTTCAGGGAACTTAAGCTGAGAACTGAAAGTTCAGATACCTTGTTCATATTTAAGAGATCCCGTCATTTTGAAATTATATTTAGTTATCCAGGTGCTTAAAAGAAAATCTTCCTCAGGGAACTTAAGCTGGGAACTAAAATTTATGATATCCGTATGGTATTTCAGTGGTCCAGTCATTCTAAAAATTATATCAGTAGTCCAAGTGCCTAAAATACATAATCCTCAGCGAACATAAGCAGATAAATGAAATATAAGATAACTAGTTAATATTTTAGAGATACCGTCATTTTAAAAATTATATTTAGTAGTCCAGGTGCTTAAAAAACATCTTCTTCAGGGAACTTAAGCTAAGAACTGAAATATAAGATATCCGAATGCTATTTCAGTGATCCAGTCATTCTAAAAATTATATCTATTAGTCCAAGTGCCTAAAAAACATCTTCCTCAGGGAACTTAAGCTGAGAACTGAAAATTAAAATACCTAGTTCATATTTTAGAGATCCCGTCATTTTGAAAATAATATTTACTAGTCCAGGTGCTTAAAAAACATCTTCATCAGGGAACTTAAGCTGAGAACTGAAATATAAGATATCCGAATGCTATTTCAGTGATCCAGTCATTCTAAAAATTATATCTATTAGTCCAAGTGCCTAAAAAACATCTTCCTCAGGGAACTTAAACTGAGAACTGAAAATTAAAATACCTAGTTCATATTTTAGAGATCCCGTCATTTTGAAAATAATATTTACTAGTCCAGGTGCTTAAAAAACATCTTCATCAGGGAACTTAAGCTGAGAACTGAAATATAAGATATCCGAATGCTATTTCAGTGATCCAGTCATTCTAAAAATTATATCTATTAGTCCAAGTGCCTAAAAAACATCTTCCTCAGGGAACTTAAGCTGAGAACTGAAAATAAAAATACCTAGTTAATATTTTAGAGATCCCGTCATTTTGAAAATAATATTTACTTGTCCAGGTGCTTAAAAAACATCTTCATCAGGGAACTTAAGCTGAGAACTGAAATATAAGATATCCGAATGCTATTTCAGTGATCCAGTCATTCTAAAAATTATATCTAGTAGTGCAAGTGCCTAAAATACATCTTCCTCAGGGAACTTAAACTGAGAACTGAAAATTAAAATACCTAGTTCATATTTTAGAGATCCCGTCATTTTGAAAATTATATTTAGTAGTCCAGGTGCTTAAAATACATCTTCCTCAGGGAACTTAAGCTGAGAACTGAAAATTAAAATAGCTAGTTTATATTTTAGAGATCCCGTCATTTTCAAAACTATATTTAGTAGTCCAGGTGCTTAAAAAAAAATCTTCGTCAGGGAACTTAAGATGAGAACTGAAATTTATGATATCCGAATGGTATTTCAGTGGTCCAGTCATTCTAAAAATTATATCTATTGGTCCAAGTGTCTAAAATACATCTTCCTCAGGGAACTTAAGCTGAGAACTGAAAATTAAAATAGCTAGTTTATATTTTAGAGATCCCGTCATTTTGAAAATTATATTTAGTAGTCCAGGTGCTTAAAAAACATCTTCCTCAGGGAACTTAAGCTAAGAACTGAAATATAAGATATCCGAATCGTATTTCTGTGGTCCAGTCATTCTAAAAATTATATCTAGTAGTTGAAGTGCCTAAAATACATTTTCCTCAGGGAACTTAAGCTGAGAACTGAAAATTAAAATACCTAGTTCATATTTTAGAGATCCCGTCATTTTGAAAATTATATTTAGTAGTTCAGGTGCTTAAAAAACATCTTCTTCAGGAAACTTAAGCTGAGAACTGAAAGTTCAGATACCTTGTTCATATTTAAGAGATCCCGTCATTTAAACAATTATATTTAGTTATCCAGGTGCTTAAAAAAAAATCTTCGTCAGGGAACTTAAGATGAGAACTGAAATTTAAGATATCCGAATGGTATTTCAGTGGTCTAGTCATTCTAAAAATTATATCTATTAGTCCAAGTGCCTAAAATACATCTTCCTCAGGGATCTTAAGCTGAGAATTGAAAAATAAGATACCCAGTTCATATTTTAGAGATACCGTCATTTTAAAAATTATATTTAGTAGTCCAGGTGCTTAAAAAACATCTTCTTCAGGAAACTTAAGCTGAGAACTGAAAATTCAGATACCTAGTTTATATCTTAGACATCCCGTCATTTTTGAAAATTATATTTAGTAGTCCAGGTGCCAAAAATACATCTTCGTCAGGGAACTTAAGATGAGAACTGAAATTTAAGATATCCGAATGGTATTTCAGTGGTCTAGTCATTCTGAAAATTATATCTAGTAGTCCAAGTGCCTAAAATACATCTTCCTCAGGGAACTTAAGCTGAGAACTGAAAATTCAGATACCTTGTACATATTTTAGAGATCCCGTCATTTTGAAAATTATATTTAGTCGTCCAGGTGCTTAAAAACATCTTCCTCAGGGAACTTAAACTGAGAACTGAAAATTCAGATACCTTGCTAATATTTTAGAGATCCCGTCATTTTGAAAATTATATTTAGTAGTCCAGGTGCTTAAAAAAATACGACTTGAGGGAACTTAAGCAGAGAACTGAAAGTTACGATATCGGAATGTTATTTCAGTGGACCAGTCATTCTAAAAATCATATCTAGTAGTACAAGTTCCTAAAATACATCTTCCTCAGGGAACTTAAGCTACAAACTGTCAAGTAAGATATCCGAATTCTAGGTCATTGGTCTAGTCATTCTAAAAATTATATCTAGTAGTCCAAGTGCCTAAAATACATCTTCCTCAGGGATCTTAAGTTGAGAAGTGAAAATTAAAATAACTAGTTCATATTTTAGAGATCCCGTCATTTTGAAATTGATATTTAGTAGTCCAGGTGCTTAAAAAACATCTTCCTCAGGGAACTTAAGTTGAGAACTGAAAACTAAATTAACTAGTTCATATTTTAGAGATCCCGTCATTTTGAAAACGATATTTAGTAGTCCAGGTGCTTAAGAAACATCTTCTTCAGGGAACTTAAGATGAGAACTGAAAATTCAGATACCTTGCTCATATTTAAGAGATCCCGTCATTTTAAAAATTATATTTAGTAGTCCAGGTGCTTAAAAAAAAATCTTCCTCAGGGAACTTAAGATGATAACTAAAATATAAGATATCCGAATGGTATTTAAGTGGTCAAGTCATTCTAAAAATTATATCTAGTAGTAAAAGTGCCTAAAATACATCTTCCTCAGGGAACTTAAGCCGAGAACTGAAATTTAAGATATCCGAATGGTATTTCAGTGGTCCAGTCATTTTAAAAATTATATCTAGTAGTCCAAGTGCCTAAAATACATCTTCCTCAGGAAACTTAAGCTGAGAACTGAAATTTATGATATCCGAAGGTATTTCAGTGGTCCAGGCATTCTAAAAAAATTATATCTAGTAGTCCAAGTGCCTAAACTACATCTTACTCAGGGAACTTAAGCTGAGAATTGAATAATAAGATACCCAGTTCATATTTTAGAGATCCCGTCATTTTGAAAATTATATTTAGTAGTCCAGGTGCTTAAAAAACATCTTCTTCAGGGAACTTAAGCTGAGAACTGTAAATTCAGATATCCGAATGGTATTTCAGTGGACCAGTCATTCTAAAAATTATATCTAGTAGTCCAAGTGCCTAAAACACATCTTCCTCTGGGAACTTAAGCTGAGAACTGAAAATTAAAATAGCTAGTTTATATTTTAGAGATCCCGTCATTTTGAAAATAATATTTACTAGTCCAGGTGCTTAAAAAACATCTTCATCAGGGAACTTAAGCTGAGAACTGAAATATAAGATATCCGAATGCTATTTCAGTGATCCAGTCATTCTAAAAATTATATCTATTAGTCCAAGTGCCTAAAAAACATCTTCCTCAGGGAACTTAAACTGAGAACTGAAAATTAAAATACCTAGTTCATATTTTAGAGATCCCGTCATTTTGAAAATAATATTTACTAGTCCAGGTGCTTAAAAAACATCTTCATCAGGGAACTTAAGCTGAGAACTGAAATATAAGATATCCGAATGCTATTTCAGTGATCCAGTCATTCTAAAAATTATATCTATTAGTCCAAGTGCCTAAAAAACATCTTCCTCAGGGAACTTAATCTGAGAACTGAAAATTAAGATACCTAGTTCATATTTTAGAGATCCCGTCATTTTGAAAATAATATTTACTAGTCCAGGTGCTTAAAAAACATCTTCATCAGGGAACTTAAGCTGAGAACTGAAATATAAGATATCCGAATGCTATTTCAGTGATTCAGTCATTCTAAAAATTATATCTATTAGTCCAAGTGCCTAAAAAACATCTTCCTCAGGGAACTTAAACTGAGAACTGAAAATTAAAATACCTAGTTCATATTTTAGAGATCCCGTCATTTTTGAAAATAATATTTACTAGTCCAGGTGCTTAAAAACATCTTCATCAGGGAATTTAAGCTGAGAACTGAAAATTAAGATATCCGAATGATATTTCAGTGGTCCAGTCATTCTAAAAATTATATCTACTAGTCCAAGTGCCTAAAATACATCTTCCTCAGGGAACTTAAACTTAGAACTGAAAATTAAGATACCTAGTTCATATTTTAGAGATCCCGTCATTTTGAAAATTATATTTAGTAGTCCAGGTGCTTAAAAAACATCTTCCTCTGGGAACTTAAGCTGAGAACTGAAAATTAAAATAGCTAGTTTATATTTTAGAGATCCCGTAATTTTTCAAATTATATTTAGTAGTCCAGGTGCTTAAAAAAAAAATCTTCCTCAGGGAACTTAAGCTGAGAACTGAAATTTATGATATCCGAATGGTATTTCAGTGGTCCAGTCATTCTAAAAATTATATCTATTGGTCCAAGTGTCTAAAATACATCTTCCTCAGGGAAATTAAGCCGAGAACTGAAAATTAAAATAGCTAGTTTATATTTTAGAGATCCCGTCATTTTGAAAATTATATTTAGTAGTCCAGGTGCTTAAAAAACATCTTCCTCAGGGAACTTAAGCTAAGAACTGAAATATAAGATATCCGAATCGTATTTCAGTGGTCCAGTCATTCTAAAAATTATATCTAGTAGTTGAAGTGCCTAAAATACATTTTCCTCAGGGAACTTAAGCTGAGAACTGAAAATTAAAATACCTAGTTCATATTTTAGAGATCCCGTCATTTTGAAAATTATATTTAGTAGTCCAGGTGCTTAAAAAACATCTTCTTCAGGAAACTTAAGCTGAGAACTGAAAGTTCAGATACCTTGTTCATATTTAAGAGATCCCGTCATTTAAACAATTATATTTAGTTATCCAGGTGCTTAAAAAAAAATCTTCGTCAGGGAACTTAAGATGAGAACTGAAATTTAAGATATCCGAATGGTATTTCAGTGGTCCAGTCATTCTAAAAATTATATCTATTAGTCCAAGTGCCTAAAATACATCTTCCTCAGGGATCTTAAGCTGAGAATTGAAAAATAAGATACCCAGTTCATATTTTAGAGATACCGTCATTTTA
The DNA here is from genome assembly GCA_030998225.1 of Diplolepis rosae. Classification (NCBI taxonomy): domain Eukaryota; kingdom Metazoa; phylum Arthropoda; class Insecta; order Hymenoptera; family Diplolepididae; genus Diplolepis; species Diplolepis rosae. The sequence continues at coordinate 1,294,249 of JAPYXD010000158.1, read as the reverse complement.
AAAATTATATTTAGTAGTCCAGGTGCTTAAAAAACATCTTCTTCAGGGAACTTAAGCTGATAACTGAAAGTTCAGATACCTAGTTTATATCTTAGACATCCCGTCATTTTAAATATCATATTTAGTAGTCCAGGTGCCTAAAATACATCTTCCTCAGGGAACTTAAGCTGAGAACTGAAATTTAAGATATCCGAATGGTATTTCAGTGGTCTAGTCATTCTAAAAATTATATCTAGTAGTCCAAGTGCCTAAAATACATCTTCCTCAGGGAACTTAAGCTGAGAACTGAAAATTCAGATACCTTGTACATATTTTAGAGATCCAGTCATTTTGAAAATTATATTTTGTAGTCCAGGTGCTTAAAAAACATCTTCCTCAGGGAACTTAAACTGAGAACTGAAAATTCAGATACCTTGCTCATATTTAAGAGATCCCGTCATTTTGAAAATTATATTTAGTAGTCCAGGTGCTTAAAAAAAAATCGTCCTCAGGGAACTTAAGATGAGAACTGAAATTTAAGATATCCGAATGGTATTTCAGTGGACCAGTCATTCTAAAAATCATATCTAGTAGTACAAGTGCCTAAAATACATCTTCCTCAGGGAACTTAAGCTGAAAACTGAAAATTAAGATATCCGAATTCTATTTCAGTGGTCCAGTCATTCTAAAAATTATATCTAGTAGTCCAAGTGCCTAAAATACATCTTCCTCAGGGATCTTAAGTTGAGAAGTGAAAATTAAAATAACTAGTTCATATTTTAGAGATCCCGTCATTTTGAAATTGATATTTAGTAGTCCAGGTGCTTAAAAAACATCTTCCTCAGGGAACTTAAGTTGAGAACTGAAAACTAAATTAACTAGTTCATATTTTAGAGATCCCGTCATTTTGAAAACGATATTTAGTAGTCCAGGTGCTTAAAAAACATCTTCTTCAGGGAACATAAGCTGAGAACTGAAAAATCAGATACCTTGCTCATATTTAAGAGATCCCGTCATTTTGAAAATTATATTTAGTAGTCCAGGTGCTTAAAAAAAAATCTTCCTCAGGGAACTTAAGATGAGAATTGAAATTTAAGATATCCGAATGGTATTTCAGTGGTCCAGTCATTCTAAAAATTATATCTAGTAGTCCAAGTGCCTAAAATACATCTTCCTCAGGGAACTTAAGCCGAGAACTGAAATTTAAGATATCCGAATGGTATTTCAGTGGTCCAGTCATTTTAAAAATTATATCTAGTAGTCCAAGTGCCTAAAATACATCTTCCTCAGGGAACTTAAGCTGAGAACTGAAATTTAAGATATCCGAAGGTATTTCAGTGGTCCAGGCATTCTAAAAAAATTATATCTAGTAGTCCAAGTGCCTAAACTACATCTTACTCAGGGAACTTAAGCTGAGAACTGACATTTAAGATACCTAGTTCATATTTCAGAGATCCCGTCATTTTAAAAATTATATTTAGTAGTCCAGGTGCTTAAAAAACATCTTCTTCAGGGAACTTAAGCTGAAAACTGAAATTTAAGATATCCGAATCGTATTTCAGTGGTCCAGTCATTCTAAAAATTATATCTAGTTGTCCAAATGCCTAAAATACATCTTCCTCAGGGAACTTAAGCTGAGAACTGAAATTTAAGATATCCGAATGGTATTTCAGTGGTCCAGTCATTTTAAAAAATTATATCTAGTAGTCCAAGTGCCTAAAATACATCTTACTCAGGGAACTTAAGCTGAGAATTGAATAATAAGATACCCAGTTCATATCTTAGAGATCCCGTCATTTTAAAAATTATATTTAGTAGTCCAGTTACTTAAAAAACATCTTCCTCAGGGAATTTAAGCTGAGAACTGAAATTTAAGATATCCGAATGGTATTTGAGTGGTCCAGTCATTTTAAAAATTATATCTAGTAGTCCAAGTGCCTAAAATACATCTTCCTCAGGGAACTTAAGCTGAAAACTGAAAATTAAGATACCTAGTTCATATTTTAGAGATCCCGTCATTTTGAAAATTATATTTAGTAGTCCAGGTGCTTAAAAAACATCTTCCTCAGGGAACTTAAGCTGAGAACTGAAAATTAAAATACCTAGTTTATATTTTAGAGATCCCGTCATTTTGAAAATTATATTTAGTAGTCCAGGTGCTTAAAAAAACATCTTCCTCAGGGATCTTAAGCTGAGAACTGAAATTTAAGATATCCGAATGGTATTTCAGTGGTCCAGTCATTCCAAAAATTATATCTATTGGTCCAAGTGTCTAAAATACATCTTCCTCAGGGAACTTAAGCTGAGAACTGAAAATTAAAATAGCTAGTTTATATTTTAGAGATCCCGTCATTTTGAAAATTATATTTAGTAGTCCACGTGCTTAAAAAACATCTTCCTCAGGGAACTTACGCTAAGAACTGAAATATAAGATATCCGAATCGTATTTCAGTGGTCCAGTCATTCTAAAAATTATATCTAGTAGTGGAAGTGCCTAAAATACATCTTCCTCAGGGAACTTAAGCTGAGAACTGAAAATTAAAATACCTAGTTCATATTTTAGAGATCCCGTCATTTTGAAAATTATATTTAGTAGTCCAGGTGCTTAAAAAACATCTTCCTCAGGGAACTTAAGCTAAGAACTGAAATATAAGATATCCGAATCGTATTTCAGTGGTCCAGTCATTCTAAAAATTATATCTAGTAGTTGAAGTGCCTAAAATACATTTTCCTCAGGGAACTTAAGCTGAGAACTGAAAAATAAGATACCTATTTCATATTTTAGAGATCCCGTCATTTTGAAAATTATATTTAGTAGTTCAGGTGCTTAAAAAACATCTTCTTCAGGAAACTTAAGCTGAGAACTGAAAGTTCAGATACCTTGTTCATATTTAAGAGATCCCGTCATTTAAACAATTATATTTAGTTATCCAGGTGCTTAAAAAAAAATCTTCGTCAGGGAACTTAAGCTGAGAACTAAAAATTTAACATATCCGAATGGTATTTCAATGGTCCAGTCATTCTAAAAATTATATCTATTAGTCCAAGTGCCTAAAATACATCTTCCTCAGGGATCTTAAGCTGAGAATTGAAAAATAAGATACCCAGTTCATATTTTAGAGATACCGTCATTTTAAAAATTATATTTAGTAGTCCAGGTGCTTAAAAAACATCTTCTTCAGGGAACTTAAGCTAAGAACTGAAATATAAGATATCCGAATGTTATTTTAGTGTTACAGTAATTCTAAAAATTATACCTTATTGTCCTAGTGCCTAAACTACATTCTACTCATGGAACTTAAGCTGAGAACTGAAAATTAAAATAGCTAGTTTATATTTTAGAGATCCCTTCATTTTGAAAATTATATTTACTAGTCCAGGTGCTTAAAAAACATCTTCATCAGGGAACTTAAGCTGAGAACTGAAATATAAGATATCCGAATGCTATTTCAGTGATCCAGTCATTCTAAAAATTATATCTATTAGTCCAAGTGCCTAAAAAACATCTTCCTCAGGGAACTTAAACTGAGAACTGAAAATTAAAATACCTAGTTCATATTTTAGAGATCCCGTCATTTTGAAAATAATATTTACTAGTCCAGGTGCTTAAAAAACATCTTCATCAGGGAACTTAAGCTGAGAACTGAAATATAAGATATCCGAATGCTATTTCAGTGATCCAGTCATTCTAAAAATTATATCTATTAGTCCAAGTGCCTAAAAAACATCTTCCTCAGGGAACTTAAACTGAGAACTGAAAATTAAAATACCTAGTTCATATTTTAGAGATCCCGTCATTTTGAAAATAATATTTACTAGTCCAGGTGCTTAAAAAACATCTTCATCAGGGAACTTAAGCTGAGAACTGAAAATTAAGATATCCGAATGATATTTAAGTGGTCGAGTCATTCTAAAAATTATATCTACTAGTCCAAGTGCCTAAAATACATCTTCCTCAGGGAACTTAAACTTAGAACTGAAAATTAAGATACCTAGTTCATATTTTAGAGATCCCGTCATTTTGAAAATTATATTTAGTAGTCCAGGTGCTTAAAATATCTCTTCCTCAGTGAACTTTAGCAGAGAACTGTAAATTACGATAGCTAGTTTATATTTTAGAGATCCCTTCATTTTGAAAATTATATTTAGTAGTCCAGGTGCTTAAAAAAAAAATCTTCCTCAGGGAACTTAAGCTGGGAACTGAAATTTATGATATCCGAATGGTATTTCAGTGGTCCAGTCATTCTAAAAATTATATCTATTGGTCCAAGTGTCTAAAATACATCTTCCTCAGGGAACTTAAGCTGAGAACTGAAAATTAAAATAGCTAGTTTATATTTTAGAGACCCCGTCATTTTGAAAATTATATTTAGTAGTCCAGGTGCTTAAAAAACATCTTCCTCAGGGAACTTAAGCTAAGAACTGAAATATAAGATATCCGAATGGTATTTCAGTGGTCCAGTCATTCTAAAAATTATATCTAGTAGTTGAAGTGCCTAAAATACATCTTCCTCAGGGAACTTAAGCTGAGAACTGAAAATTAAAATACCTAGTTCATATTTTAGAGATCCCGTCATTTTTAAAATTATATTTAGTAGTTCAGGTGCTTAAAAAACATCTTCTTCAGGAAACTTAAGCTGAGAACTGAAAGTTCAGATACCTTGTTCATATTTAAGAGATCCCGTCATTTAAACAATTATATTTAGTTATCCAGGTGCTTAAAAAAAAATCTTCGTCAGGGAACTTAAGCTAAGAACTGAAATTTTTAATATCCGAATGGTATTTCAGTGGTCCAGTCATTCTAAAAATTATATCTATTAGTCCAAGTGCCTAAAATACATCTTCCTCAGGGATCTTAAGCTGAGAATTGAAAAATAAGATACCCAGTTCATATTTTAGAGATACCGTCATTTTAAAAATTATATTTAGTAGTCCAGGTGCTTAAAAAACATCTTCTTCAGGGAACTTAAGCTGAGAACTGAAATTTAAGATACCTAGTTCATATTTTAGAGATCCCGTCATTTTAAATATCATATTTAGTAGTCCAGGTGCCTAAAATACATCTTCCTCAGGGAACTTAAGCTGAGAACTGAAATTTAAGATATCCGAATGGTATTTCAGTGGTCGAGTCATTCTAAAAATTATATCTTGTAGTCCAGGTGCTTAAAAAACATCTTGCTCAGGGAACTTAAGCTGAGAACTGAAAATTAAAATACCTGGTTCATATTTTAGAGATCCCGTATTTTAAAAATTATATTTAGTAGTCCAGGTGCTTAAGAAACATCTTCTTCAGGGAACTTAAAATGAGAACTGAAAATTCAGATACCTTGCTCATATTTAAGAGATCCCGTCATTTTGAAAATTATATTTAGTAGTCCAGGTGCTTAAAAAACATCTTGATCAGGGAACTTAAGCTGAGAACTGAAATTTAAGATATCCGTATGGTATTTCAGTGGACCAGTCATTCTAAAAATCATATCTAGTAGTCCAAGTGCCTAAAATACATCTTCCTCAGGGAACTTAAGCTGAAACCTGAAATTTAAGATATCTGAATGGTATTTCAGTGGTCCAGTCATTCTGAAAATTATATCTAGTAGTGCAACTGCCTAAAATACATCTTCCTCAGGGAACTTAAGCTGAAAACTGAAAATTAAGATACCTAGTTCATATTTTAGAGATCCCGTCATTTTGAAAATTATATTTAGTAGTCCAAGTGCCTAAAATACATCTTACTCAGTGAACTTAAGCTGAGAATTGAAATTTAAGATACCTAGTTCATATTTTAGAGATCCCGTCATTTTAAAAATTATATTTAGTAGTCCAGTTGCTTAAAAAACATCTTCTTCAGGGAACTTAAGCTGAGAACTGAAATTTAAGATATCCGAATGGTATTTCAGTGGTCCAGTCATTCTAAAAATTATATCTAGTAGTCCAAGTGCCTAAAATACATCTTCCTCAGGGAACTTAAGATGAGAACTGAAATTTAAGATATCCGAATGGTATTTCAGTGTTCCACTATTTATATCACTTCATTCGAGTTGTCCTAGTGTCTAAAATACATCTTGCTCAGGGAACTTAAGCTGAGAACTGAAAAATAAGATACCTAGTTCATATTTTAGAGATCCCGTCATTTTGAAAATTATATTTAGTAGTCCAGGTGCTTAAAAAACATCTTGCTCAGGGAACTTAAGCGGAGAACTGAAAATTCAGATTCCTTGTTCATATTTTAGAGATCCCGTCATTTTCTAAATTATATTTAGCAGTCCAGGTGCTTAAAAAAAAATCTTCTTCAGGGAACTTAAGCTGAGAACTGAAGTATAAGATATCCGAATGGCATTTCAGTGGTCCAGTCATTCTAAAAATTATATCTATTAGTCCAAGTGCATAAAATACATCTTCCTCAGGGAACTCAAGCTGAGAACTGAAATTTAAGATATCCGAATTGTATTTCAGTGGACCAGCCATTCTAAAAATCATATCTAGTAGTAGAAGTGCCTAAAATAAATCTTCCTCAGGGAACTTAAGTAGAGAACTGAAAATTAAATTAACTAGTTCATATTTTAGAGATCCCGTCATTTTGAAAACGATATTTAGTAGTCCAGGTGCTTAAAAAACATCTTCTTCAGGGAACTTAAGCTGTGAACTGAAATTCAAGATATCCGAATAGTATATCAGTGGTCCAGTCATTCTAAAAATTATATCTATTAGTCCAAGTGGCTAAAATACGTCTTCCTCAGGGAACTCAAGCTGAGATCTGAAATTTAAGATATCTAAATGGTATTTCAGTGGTCCAGTCATTTTAAAAATTATTTCTAGTAGTCCAAGTGCCTAAAATACATCTTACTCAGGGAACTTAAGCTGAGAACTGAAAAATAAGATACCTAGTTCATATTTTAGAGATCCCGTCATTTTGAAAATTATATTTAGTAGTCCAGGTGCTTAAAAAACATCTTGCTCAGGGAACTTAAGCTGAGAACTGAAAATTCAGATACCAAGTTTATATTTTAGAGATCCCATCATTTAGAAAATTATATTTAGTAGTCCAGGTGCTTAAAAAAAAATCTTCCTCAGGGAACTTAAGCTGAGAACTGAAATTTAAGATATCCGAATGGTATATCAGTGGTCCAGTCATTCTAAAAATTATATCTATTAGTCCAAGTGCATAAAATACATCTTCCTCAGGGAACTCAAGCTGAGAACTGAAATTTAAGATATCCGAATTGTATTTCAGTGGTCCAGTCATTCTAAAAATTATATCTAGTAGTCCAAGTGCCTAAAATACATCGTCCTCAGGGAACTTAAGTTGAGAACTGAAAATTAAAATAACTAGTTCATATTTTAGAGATCCCGTCATTTTGAAAACGATATTTAGTAGTCCAGGTGCTTAAAAGACATCTTCTTCAGGGAACTTAAGCTGTGAACTGAAATTTAAGATATCCGAATAGTATATCAGTGGTCCAGTCATTCTAAAAATTATATCTATTAGTCCAAGTGGCTAAAATACGTCTTCCTCAGGGAACTCAAGCTGAGATCTGAAATTTAAGATATCCGCATGGTATTTCAGTGGTCCAGTCATTTTAAAAATTATTTCTAGTAGTCCAAGTGCCTAAAATACATCTTACTCAGGGAACTTAAGCTGAGAATTGAAAAATAAGATACCCAGTTCATATTTTAGAGATCCCGTCATTTTAAAAATTATATTTAGTAGTCCAGGTGCTTAAAAAACATCTTATTCAGGTAACTTACGCTGAGAACTGAAATTTAAGATATCCGAGTTGTATTTCAGTGGTCCAGTCATTCTAAAAATTATATCTATTAGTCCAAGTGGCTAAAATACGTCTTCCTCAGGGAACTCAAGCTGAGATCTGAAATTTAAGATATCCGCATGGTATTTCAGTGGTCCAGTCATTTTAAAAATTATTTCTAGTAGTCCAAGTGCCTAAAATACATCTTACTCAGGGAACTTAAGCTGAGAATTGAAAAATAAGATACCCAGTTCATATTTTAGAGATCCCGTCATTTTGAAAATTATATTTAGTAGTCCAGGTTCTTAAAAAACATCTTCTTCAGGGAACTTAAGCGGAGAACTGAAAATTCAGATACCTTGTTTATATTTAAGAGATCCCGTCATTTAGAAAATTATAATTAGTAGTCCAGGTGCTTAAAAAAAAATCTTCCTCAGGGAACTTGTGTGAGAACTGAAAATTAAGTTACCTCGTTTATATTTTAGAGATCCCGTCATTTTTCAAAGTATATTTAGTAGTCGAGGTGCTGCAAAAAAAATCTTCCTCAGGGACCTTAAGCTGAAAACTGAAATTTAAGATATCCGAATCGTATTTCAGTGGTCCAGTCATTCTAAAAATTATATCTAGTTGTCCAAGAGCCTAAAATACATCGTCCTCAGGGAACTTAAGTTGAGAACTGAAAATTAAGATACCTAGTTCATATTTTAGAGATCCCGTCATTTTGAAAACTATATTTAGTAGTCCAGGTGCTTAAAAAACCTCTTCTTCAGGGAACTTAAGCTGTGAACTGAAATTTAAGATATCCGAATGGTATTTCAGTGGTCCAGTCATTCTAAAAATTATATCTAGTATTAAAAGTGCCTAATATACATCTTCCTCAGGGAACTCAAGCTGAGAACTGAAATTTAAGATATCCGAATGGTATTTCAGTGGTCCAGTCATTTTAAAAATTATTTCTAGTAGTCCAAGTGCCTAAAATACATCTTACTCAGGGAACTGAAGCTGAGAATTGAAAAATAAGATACCTAGTACATATTTTAGAGATACCGTCATTTTAAAAATTATATTTAGTAGTCCAAGTGCCTAAAATAAATCTTACTAAGTGAAATTAAGCTGAGAACTGAAAAATAAGATACCTATTTCATATTTTAGAGATCCCGTCATTTTGAAAATTATATTTAGTAGTTCAGGTGCTTAAAAAACATCTTCTTCAGGGAACTTAAGCTGTGAACTGAAATTTAAGATATCCGAATGGTATTTCAGTGGTCCAGTCATTCTAAAAATTATATATAGTAGTCCAAGTGCCTAAAATACATCTTACTCAGGGAACTTAAGCTGAGAATTGAAAAATAAGATACCCAGTTCATATTTTAGAGATCCCGTCATTTTGAAAATTATATTTAGTAGTCCAGGTGCTTAAAATACATCTTCCTCAGGGAACTTAATCAGAGAACTGAAAATTCAGATACCTTGTACATGTTTTAGAGATCCCGCAATTTGAAAATTATATTTAGTAGTCTCGGTGCCTAAAAAACATCTTCATCAGGGAACTTAATTTGAGAACTGAAATATAAGATATCCGAATCGTATTTCAGTGGTCCAGTCATTCTAAAAATTATATCTAGTAGTCGAAGTGCCTAAAAAACATCTTACTCAGGGAACTTAAGCTGAGAATTGAAAAATGAGATACCCAGTTCATATTTTAAAGATCCCGTCATTTTAAAAATTATATTTAGTAGTCCAGGTGCTTAAAAAAATCTTCTTCAGGGAACTTAAGCTGAGAACTGAAAATTCAGATACGTTGTTCATATTTTAGAGATCCGGTCATTTTAAAAATTATATTTAGTAGTCCAGGTGCTTAAAAAAAATCTTCTTCAGGGAAATTAAGGTGAGAACTGAAAATTAAGTTACCTAGTTTATATTTTAGAGATCGCGTCATTTGGAAATTATATTTAGTAGTCCAGGTGCTTAAAATACTTCTTCCTCTGGGAACTTAAGCTCAGAACTGAAAATTAAAATAGCTAGTTTATATTTTAGAGATCCCGTCATTTTTCAAATTATATTTAGTAGTCCAGGTGCTTAAAAAAAAAACTTCCTCAGGGAACTTAAGCTGAGAACTGAAATTTAAGATATCTGAATGGTATTTCAGTGGTCCAGTCATTTTACAAATTATATATAGTAGTCCAAGTGCCTAAAATACATCTTACTCAGGAACTTAAGCTGAGAATTGTAAAATAAGATACCCAGTTCATATTTTAGAGATCCCGTCATTTTGAAAATTATATTTAGTAGTCCAGGTGCTTAAAATACATCTTCCTCAGGGAACTTAAGCGGAGAACTGAAAATTCAGATACCTAGTTTATATTTTAGAGATCCCGCAATTTGAAAATTATATTTAGTAGTCTAGGTACTTAAAAAACATCTTCATCAGGGAACTTAAGCTAAGAACTGAAATATATGATATCCGAATGGTATTTCAGTGGTCCAGTCATTCTAAAAATTATATCTAGTAGTCCAAGTGCCTAAAAAACATCTTACTCAGGGAACTTAAGCTGAGAATTGAAAAATGAGATACCCAGTTCATATTTTAAAGATCCCTTCATTTTAAAAATTATATTAAGTAGTCCAGGTGCTTAAAAAAATCTTCTTCAGGGAACTTAAGCTGAGAACTGAAAATTCAGATACGTTGTTCATATTTTAGAGATCCGGTCATTTTAAAAATTATATTTAGTAGTCCAGGTGCTAAAAAAAAATCATCCTCAGGGAACTTCTGCTGACAACTGGAATTTAAGATATCTGAATAGTATTTCAGTGGTCCAGTCATACTAAAAATTATATCTAGTAGTCCAAGTGCCTAAAATACATCTACCTCAGTGAACTTAAGCTGAGAACTGAAAATTAAAATACCTAGTTCATATTTTAGAGATCCCGTCATTTTGAAAATTATATTTAGTAGTCTAGGTGCTTAAAATACTTCTTCCTCAGGGAACTTAAGCTGAGAACTGAAAATTAAAATAGCTAGTTTATATTTTAGAGATCCCGTCATTTTGAAAATAATATTTAGTAGTCCATGTGCTTAAAAAAAAAATCTTCCTCAGGGAACTTAAGCTGGGAACTGAAATTTATGATATCCGAATGGTATTTCAGTGGTCCAGTCATTCTAAAAATTATATCTATTGGTCCAAGTGCCTAAAATACATTCTCCTCAGGGAACTTAAGCTGAGAACTGAAAATTAAAATAGCTAGTTTATATTTTAGAGATCCCGTCATTTTGAAAATTATATTTAGTAGTCCACGTGCTTAAAAAACATCTTCCTCAGGGAACTTACGCTAAGAACTGAAATATAAGATATCCGAATCGTATTTCAGTGGTCCAGTCATTCTAAAAATTATATCTATTAGTCCAAGTGCCTAAAATACATCTTCCTCAGGGAACTTAAGCTGAAAACTGAAATTTAAGATACCTATTACATATTTTAGAGATCCTGTCATTTTAAAAATTATAATTAGTAGCCCAGGTGCTTAAAAAACATCTTCTTCAGGGAACTTAAGCTGACAACTGAAAGTTCAGACACCTTGTTCATATTTAAGAGATCCCGTCATTTAGAAAATTATATTTAGTAGTCCAGGTGCTTAGAAGAAAATCTTCCTCAGGGAACTTAAGCTGGGAACTAAAATTTATGATATCCGAATGGTATTTCAGTGGTCCAGTCATTCTAAAAATTATATCTATTAGTCCAAGTGCCTAAAATACATCTTCCTCAGGGATCTTAAGCTGAGAATTGAAAAATAAGATACCCAGTTCATATTTTAGAGATACCGTCATTTTAAAAATTATATTTAGTAGTCCAGGTGCTTAAAAAACATCTTCTTCAGGGAACTTAAGCTAAGAACTGAAATATAAGATATCCGAATGCTATTTCAGTGATCCAGTCATTCTAAAAATTATATCTATTAGTCCAAGTGCCTAAAAAACATCTTCCTCAGGGAACTTAAACTGAGAACTGAAAATTAAAATACCTAGTTCATATTTTAGAGATCCCGTCATTTTGAAAATAATATTTACTAGTCCAGGTGCTTAAAAAACATCTTCATCAGGGAACTTAAGCTGAGAACTGAAATATAAGATATCCGAATGCTATTTCAGTGATCCAGTCATTCTAAAAATTATATCTATTAGTCCAAGTGCCTAAAAACTTCTTCCTCAGGGACCTTAAACTGAGAACTGAAAATTAAAATACCTAGTTCATATTTTAGAGATCCCGTCATTTTGAAAATAATATTTACTAGTCCAGGTGCTTAAAAAACATCTTCATCAGGGAACTTAAGCTGAGAACTGAAATATAAGATATCCGAATGCTATTTCAGTGATCCAGTCATTCTAAAAATTATATCTATTAGTCCAAGTGCCTAAAAACATCTTCCTCAGGGAACTTAAACTGAGAACTGAAAATTAAAATACCTAGTTCATATTTTAGAGATCCCGTCATTTTGAAAATAATATTTACTAGTCCAGGTGCTTAAAAAACATCTTCATCAGGGAACTTAAGCTGAGAACTGAAATATAAGATATCCGAATGGTATTTCAGTGGGCCAGTCATTCTGAAAATTATATCTAGTAGTGCAACTGCCTAAAATACATCTTCCTCAGGGAAATTAAACTGAGAACTGAAAATTAAAATACCTAGTTCAGATTTTAGAGATCCCGTCATTTTGAAAAATTATATTTAGTAGTCCAGGTGCTGAAAAACCATCTTCCTCAGGGAACTTAAGCTGAGACCTGAAAATTAAAATAGCTAGTTTATATTTTAGAGATCCCGTCATTTTTGAAAATAATATTTAGTAGTCCAGGTGCTTAAAAAAAAAATCTTCGTCAGGGAACTTAAGCTGAGAACAGAAATTTAAGATATCCGAATGGTATTTCAGTGGTCTTGTCAGTCTGAAAATTATATCTATTAGTCAAAGTGACTAAAATACATCTTCCTCAGGGAACTTAAGCTGAGAACTGAAAATTAAAATAGCTAGTTTATATTTAAGAGATCCCGTCATTTTGAAAATTATATTTTGTAGTCCAGGTGCTTAAAAAACATCTTCCTCAGGGAACTTAAGCTAAGAACTGAAATATAAGATATCCGAATCGTATTTCAGTGGTCCAGTCATTCTAAAAATTATATCTCATAGTCCAAGTGCCTAAAATACATCTACCTCAGGGAACTTAAACTGAGAACTGAAAATTAAAATACCTTGTTCATATTTTAGAGATCCCGTCATTTTGAAAATTATATTTAGTAGTCGAGGTGCTTAAAAAACATCTTCTTCAGGGAACTTAAGCTGAGAACTGAAAGTTCAGATACCTTGTTCATATTTAAGAGATCCCGTCATTTAGAAAATTATATTTAGTAGTCCAGGTGCTTAAAAAAAAAATCTTCGTCAGGGAACTTCAGCTGGGAACTGAAATTTATGATATCCGAATGGTATTTCAGTGGTCCAGTCATTCTAAAAATTATATCTATTGGTCCAAGTGTCTAAAATACATCTTCCTCAGGGAACTTAAGCTGAGAACTGAAAATTAAAATAGCTAGTTTATATTTTGGAGATACCGTCATTTTGAAAATAATATTTAGTAGTCCAGGTGCTTAAAAAACATCTTCCTCAGGGAACTTAAGCTAAGAACTGGAATATAAGATATCCGAATGTTATTTCAGTGGTCCAGTCATTCTAAAAATTATATCTAGTAGTGCAAGTGCCTAAAATACATCTTCTTCAGGGAACTTAAGCTGAGAACTGAAAATTAAAATACCTAGTTCATATTTTAGAGATCCCGTCATTTTGAAAATTATATTTAGTTGTCCAGGTGCTTAGAAAACATCCTCTTCAGGGAACTTAAGCTGAGAACTGAAAATTAAAATAGCTAGTTTATATTTTAGAGATCCCGTCATTTTTCAAATTATATTTAGTAGTCCAGGTGCTTAAAAAAAAAATCTTCCTCAGGGAACTTAAGCTGAGAACTGAAATTTAAGATATCCGAATGTTATTTCAGTGGTGCAGTTTTTCTTATATTTTTACCTATTTGTCCATTTGAATAAAATACATTCTCCTCAGGGAACTTAAGCTGAGAACTGAAAATTAAAATAGCTGGTTTATATTTTGGAGATACCGTCATTTTGAAAATAATATTTAGTAGTCCAGGTGCTTAAAAAACATCTTCCTCAGGGAACTTAAGCTAAGAACTGGAATATAAGATATCCGAATGCTATTTCAGTGATCCAGTCATTCTAAAAATTATATCTAGAAGTCCAAGTGCCTAAAATACATCTTCCTCAGGGAACTTAAGCTGAGAACTGAAAATTAAAATACCTAGTTCATATTTTAGAGATCCCGTCATTTTGAAAATTATATTTAGTAGTCCAGGTGCTTAAAAAAAATCTTCTTCAGGGAACTTAAGCTGAGAACTGAAAATTAAAATAGCTAGTTGATATTTTAGAGATCCCGTCATTTTGAAAATTATATTTAGTAGTCCAGGTGCTTACAAAACATCTTCCTCAGGGAACTTAAGCTGAGAACTGAAAATTAAGATACCTAGTTCATATTTTACAGATCCCGTCATTTTTCAAATTATATTTAGTAGTCCAGGTGCTTAAAAAAAAAATCTTCCTCAGGGAACTTAAGCTGGGAACTGAAATTTATGATATCCGAATGGTATTTCAGTGGTCCAGTCATTCTAAAAATTATATCTATTGGTCCAAGTGTCTAAAATACATCTTCCTCAGGGAACTTAAGCTGAGAACTGAAAATTAAAATAGCTAGTTGATATTTTAGAGATCCCGTCATTTTGAAAATAATATTTACTAGTCCAGGTGCTTAAAAAACATCTTCCTCAGGGAACTTAAGCTAAGAACTGAAATATAAGATATCCGAATGCTATTTCAGTGATCCAGTCATTCTAAAAATTATATCTATTAGTGCAAGTGCCTAAAATACATCTTCCTCAGGGAACTTAAGCTGAGAACTGAAAATTAAAATACCTAGTTCATATTTTAGAGATCCCGTCATTTTGAAAATTATATTTAGTAGTCCAGGTGCTTAAAAAACATCTTCCTCAGGGAACTTAAGCTAAGAACTGAAATATAAGATATCCGAATCGTATTTCAGTGGTCCAGTCATTCTAAAAATTATATCTAGTAGTTGAAGTGCCTAAAATACATCTTCCTCAGGGAACTTAAACTGAGAACTGAAAAATAAGATACCTATTTCATATTTTAGAGATCCCGTCATTTTGAAAATTATATTTAGTAGTTCAGGTGCTTAAAAAACATCTTCTTCAGGAAACTTAAGCTGAGAACTGAAAGTTCAGATACCTTGTTCATATTTAAGAGATCCCGTCATTTAAACAATTATATTTAGTTGTCCAGGTGCTTAAAAAGAAATCTTCGTCAGGGAACTTAAGATGAGAACTGAAATTTAAGATATCCGAATGGTATTTCAGTGGTCCAGTCATTCTAAAAATTATATCTATTAGTCCAAGTGCCTAAAATACATCTTCCTCAGGGACCTTAAGCTGAGAAAAGAAAAATAAGATACAAAGATCATATTTAAGAGATCCCGTCATTTTAAAAATTATATTTAGTAGTCCAGGTGCTTAAAAAACATCTTCTTCAGGGAACTTAAGCTGAGAACTGAAATATAAGATATCCGAATGCTATTTCAGTGATCCAGTCATTCTAAAAATTATATCTATTAGCCCAAGTGCCTAAAAAACATCTTCCTCAGGGAACTTAAACTGAGAACTGAAAATTAAAATACCTAGTTCATATTTTAGAGATCCCGTCATTTTGAAAATAATATTTACTAGTCCAGGTGCTTAAAAAACATCTTCATCAGGGAACTTAAGCTGAGAACTGAAATATAAGATATCCGAATGCTATTTCAGTGATCCAGTCATTCTAAAAATTATATCTATTAGTCCAAGTGCCTAAAAACATCTTCCTCAGGGAACTTAAACTGAGAACTGAAAATTAAAATACCTAGTTCATATTTTAGAGATCCCGTCATTTTGAAAATAATATTTACTAGTCCAGGTGCTTAAAAAACATCTTCATCAGGGAACTTAAGCTGAGAACTGAAATATAAGATATCCGAATGCTATTTCAGTGATCCAGTCATTCTAAAAATTATATCTATTAGTCCAAGTGCCTAAAAAACATCTTCCTCAGGGAACTTAAACTGAGAACTGAAAATTAAAATACCTAGTTCATATTTTAGAGATCCCGTCATATTGAAAATTATATCTAGTATTCAAGGTGCCTAAAAAACATCTTCATCAGGGAAAATAAGATGAGAACTGAAATATAAGATATCCGAATGCTATTTCAGTGATCCAGTCATTCTAAAAATTATATCTATTAGTCCAAGTGCCTAAAATACATCTTCCTCAGGGAACTTAAACTGAGAACTGAAAAATTAAAATACCTAGTTCATATTTTAGAGATCCCGTCATTTTAGAAAAATTATATTTAGTAGTCCAGGTGCTTAAAATACATCTTCCTCAGGGAACTTAAGCTGAGAACTGAAAATTAAAATAGCTAGTTTATATTTTAGAGATCCCGTCATTTGAAAATAATATTTAGTAGTCCAGGTGCTTAAAAAAAATCTTCCTCAGGGAACTTAAGCTGGGAACTGAAATTTATGATATCCGAATGGTATTTCAGTGGTCCAGTCATTCTAAAAATTATATCTATTGGTCCAAGTGTCTAAAATACATCTTCCTCAGGGAACTTAAGCTGAGAACTGAAAATTAAAATAGCTAGTTTATATTTTAGAGATCCCGTCATTTTGAAAATTATATTTAGTAGTCCAGGTGCTTAAAAAACATCTTCCTCAGGGAACTTAAGCTAAGAACTGAAATATAAGATATCCGAATGGTATTTCAGTGGTCCAGTCATTCTAAAAATTATATCTAGTAGTCGAAGTGCCTAAAATACATCTTCCTCAGGGAACTTAAACTGAGAACTGAAAATTAAAATACCTAGTTCATATTTTAGAGATTCCGTCATTTTGAAAATTATATTTAGTTGTCTAGGTGCTTAAAAAACATCTTCTTCAGGGAACTTAAGCTGAGAACTGAAAGTTCAGATACCTTGTTCATATTTAAGAGATCCCGTCATTTAGAAAATTATATTTAGTAGTCCAGGTGCTTAAAAAAAAATCTTCGTCAGGGAACTTAAGCTGAGAACTGAAATTTTTAATATCCGAATGGTATTTCAGTGGTCCAGTCATTCTAAAAATTATATCTATTAGTCCAAGTGCCTAAAATACATCTTCCTCAGGGATCTTAAGCTGAGAATTGAAAAATAAGATACCCAGTTCATATTTTAGAGATCCCGTCATTTTGAAAATTATATTTAGTAGTCCAGGTGCTTAAAATACATCTTCCTCAGGGAACTTAATCAGAGAACTAAAAATTCAGATACCTTGTACATGTTTTAGAGATCCCGCAATTTGAAAATTATATTTAGTAGTCTAGGTACTTAAAAAACATCTTCATCAGGGAACTTAAGCTAAGAACTGAAATATATGATATCCGAATGGTATTTCAGTGGTCCAGTCATTCTAAAAATTATATCTAGTAGTCCAAGTGCCTAAAAAACATCTTACTCAGGGAACTTAAGCTGAGAATTGAAAAATGAGATACCCAGTTCATATTTTAAAGATCCCGTCATTTTAAAAATTATATTTAGTAGTCCAGGTGCTTAAAAAAATCTTCTTCAGGGAACTTAAGCTGAGAACTGAAAATTCAGATACGTTGTTCATATTTTAGAGATCCGGTCATTTTAAAAATTATATTTAGTAGTCCAGGTGCTTAAAAAAAATCTTCTTCAGGGAAATTAAGGTGAGAACTGAAAATTAAGTTACCTAGTTTATATTTTAGAGATCGCGTCATTTGGAAATTATATTTAGTAGTCCAGGTGCTTAAAATACTTCTTCCTCAGGGAAATTAAACTGATAACTGAAAATTAAAATAGCTAGTTTATATTTTAGAGATCCCGTCATTTTGTAAATTATATTTAGTAGTCCAGGTGCTTAAAAAAAAATCTTCCTCAGGGAACTTAAGCTGAGAACTGAAATATAAGATATCCGTATGGTATTTCAGTGGTCCAGTCATTCTAAAAATTATATCTAAAATACATTTTCCTCAGGGAACTTAAACTGAGAACTGAAAAATAAGATACCTAGTTTATATTTTAGAGATCCCGTCATTTTGAAAATTATATTTAGTAGTACAGGTACTTAAAAAACATCTTCATCAGGGATCTTAAGCTGAGAACTGAAATTTAAGATATCCGAATGCTATTTCAGTGATCCAGTCATTTTAAAAATTATATTTATTAGTCCAAGTGCCTAAAATACATCTTCCTCAGGGAACTTAATCTGAGAACTGAAAATTAAAATACCTAGTTCATTTTTTACAGATCCCGTCATTTTGAAAATTATATTTAGTAGTCCAGGTGCTTAAAATACATCTTCCTCAGGGAACTTAAGCTGAGAACTGAAAATTAAAATAGCTAGTTCATATTTTAGAGATCCCGTCATTTTGAAAATTGTATTTAGTAGTTGAGGTGCTTAAAAAAAAAATATTCCTCTGGGAAGATAAGATGAGAACTGAAATTTATGATATCCGAATGGTATTTCAGTGGTCCAGTCATTCTAAAAATTATATCTATTGGTCCAAGTGTCTAAAATACATCTTCCTCAGGGAACTTAAGCTGAGAACTGAAAATTAAAATAGCTAGTTTATATTTAAGAGATACCGTCATTTTGAAAATAATATTTAGTAGTCCAGGTGCTTAAAAAACATCTTCCTCAGGGAACTTAAGCTGAGAACTGAAATATAAGATATCCGAATGGTATTTCAGTGGTCCAGTCATTCTAAAAATTATATCTAGTAGTCCAAGTGCCTAAAATACATCTTCCTCAGGGAACTTAAACTGAGAACTGAAAATTAAAATACCTAGTTCATATTTTAGAGATCCCGTCATTTTGAAAATTATATTTAGTAGTCCAGGTGCTTAAAATACATCTTCCTCAGGGAACTTAAGCTGAGAACTGAAAATTAAAATAGCTAGTTTATATTTTAGAGATCCCGTCATTTTGAAAATTATATTTAGTAGTCCAGGTGCTTAAAAAAAAAATCTTCCTCAGGGAACTTAAGCTGGGAACTGAAATTTATGATATCCGAATGGTATTTCAGTGGTCCAGTCATTCTAAAAATTATATCTATTGGTCCAAGTGCCTAAAATACATCTTATTCAGGGAAATTAAGCTGAGAATTGTAAAATAAGATACCCAGTTCATATTTTAGAGATCCCGTCATTTTGAAAATTATATTTAGTAGTCCAGGTGCTTAAAATACATCTTCCTCAGGGAACTTAAGCGGAGAACTGAAAATTCAGATACCTTGTACATGTTTTAGAGATCCCGCAATTTGAAAATTATATTTAGTAGTCTAGGTACTTAAAAAACATCTTCATCAGGGAACTTAAGCTAAGAACTGAAATATATGATATCCGAATGGTATTTCAGTGGTCCAGTCATTCTAAAAATTATATCTAGTAGTCCAAGTGCCTAAAAAACATCTTACTCAGGGAACTTAAGCTGAGAATTGAAAAATGAGATACCCAGTTCATATTTTAAATATCCCGTCATTTTAAAAATTATATTTAGTAGTCCAGGTGCTTAAAAAAATCTTCTTCAGGGAACTTAAGCTGAGAACTGAAAATTCAGATACGTTGTTCATATTTTAGAGATCCGGTCATTTTAAAAATTATATTTAGTAGTCCAGGTGCTTAAAAAAAATCTTCTTCAGGGAAATTAAGGTGAGAACTGAAAATTAAGTTACCTAGTTTATATTTTAGAGATCGCGTCATTTGGAAATTATATTTAGTAGTCCAGGTGCTTAAAATACTTCTTCCTCTGTGATCTTAAGCTGATAACTGAAAATTAAAATAGCTTTTTTATATTTTAGATATCCCGTGATTTTTAAATTTATATTTAGTAGTCCAGGTTCTTAAAAAAATTCTTACTCAGGTATCTTAAGCTGAGAATTGAAATTTAAGATATCTGAATGGTATTTCAGTGGTCCAGTCATTTTACAAATTATATATAGTAGTCCAAGTGCCTAAAATACATCTTACTCAGGAACTTAAGCTGAGAATTGAAAAATAAGATACCCAGTTCATATTTTAGAGATCCCGTCATTTTGAAAATTATATTTAGTAGTCCAGGTGCTTAAAATACATCTTCCTCAGGGAACTTAATCAGAGAACTGAAAATTCAGATACCTTGTACATGTTTTAGAGATCCCGCAATTTGAAAATTATATTTAGTAGTCTAGGTACTTAAAAAACATCTTCATCAGGGAACTTAAGCTAAGAACTGAAATATATGATATCCGAATGGTATTTCAGTGGTCCAGTCATTCTAAAAATTATATCTATTGGTCCAAGTGTCTAAAATACATCTTCCTCAGGGAACTTAAGCTAAGAACTGAAAATTAAAATAGCTAGTTTATATTTTAGAGATCCCGTCATTTTGAAAATAATATTTACTAGTCCAGGTGCTTAAAAAACATCTTCCTCAGGGAACTTAAGCTAAGAACTGGAATATAAGATATCCGAATGGTATTTCAGAGGTCCAGTAATTCTTATAATTATAGCTATTAGTCCATGTGCCTAAAAAACATCTTCCTCAGGGAACTTAAGCTGAGAACTGAAAATTAAAATAGCTAGTTTATATTTTAGAGATCCCGTCATTTTGAAAATTATATTTAGTAGTCCAGGTACTTAAAAAACATCTTCCTCAGGGATCTTAAGCTGAGAATTGAAAAATGACATACCCAGTTCATATTTTAAAGATCCCTTCATTTTAAAAATTATATTAAGTAGTCCAGGTGCTTAAAAAAAATCTTCTTCAGGGAACTTAAGCTGAGAACTGAAAATTCAGATACGTTGTTCATATTTTAGAGATCCGGTCATTTTAAAAATTATATTTAGTAGTCCAGGTTCTTAAAAAACATCTTACTCAGGGAAATTAAGCCGAGAACTGAAAATTAAGTTACCTAGTTTATATTTTAGAGATCGCGTCATTTTGAAAATTATATTTAGTAGTCCAGGTGCTAAAAAAAATCGTCCTCCGGGAACTTCTGCTGAGAACTGGAATTTAAGATATCTGAATAGTATTTCAGTGGTCCAGTCATACTAAAAATTATATCTAGTAGTCCAAGTGCCTAAAATACATCTACCTCAGTGAACTTAAGCTGAGAACTGAAAATTAAAATACCTAGTTCATATTTTAGAGATCCCGTCATTTTGAAAATTATATTTAGTAGTCTAGGTGCTTAAAATACTTCTTCCTCAGGGAACTTAAGCTGAGAACTGAAAATTAAAATAGCTAGTTTATATTTTAGAGATCCCGTCATTTTGAAAATAATATTTAGTAGTCCATGTGCTTAAAAAAAAAATCTTCCTCAGGGAACTTAAGCTGGGAACTGAAATTTATGATATCCGAATGGTATTTCAGTGGTCCAGTCATTCTAAAAATTATATCTATTGGTCCAAGTGTCTAAAATACATCTTCCTCAGGGAACTTAAGCTAAGAACTGAAAATTAAAATAGCTAGTTTATATTTTAGAGATCCCGTCATTTGAAAATAATATTTACTAGTCCAGGTGCTTAAAAAACATCTTCCTCAGGGACCTTAAGCTAAGAACTGGAATATAAGATATCCGAATGCTATTTCAGTGATCCAGTCATTCTAAAAATTATATCTATTAGTCCAGGTGCTTAAAAAACATCTTCCTCAGGGAACTTAAGCTGAGAACTGAAAATTAAAATAGCTAGTTTATATTTTAGAGATCCCGTCATTTTGAAAATTATATTTTGTAGTCCAGGTACTTAAAATACATCTTCCTCAGGGAACTTAAGCTGAGAACTGAAAATTAAAATAGCTAGTTGATATTTTAGAGATCCCGTCATTTTGAAAATTATATTTAGTAGTCCAGGTGCTTAAAAAACATCTTCCTCAGGGAACTTAAGCTAAGAACTGAAATATAAGATATCCGAATGCTATTTCAGTGATCCAGTCATTCTAAAAATTATATCTATTAGTGCAACTGCCTAAAATACATCTTCCTCAGGGAACTTAAGCTGAGAACTGAAAATTAAAATACCTAGTTCATATTTTAGAGATCCCGTCATTTTGAAAATTATATTTAGTAGTCCAGGTGCTTAAAAAACATCTTCCTCAGGGAACTTAAGCTAAGAACTGAAATATAAGATATCCGAATCGTATTTCAGTGGTCCAGTCATTCTAAAAATTATATCTAGTAGTTGAAGTGCCTAAAATACATTTTCCTCAGGGAACTTAAGCTGAGAACTGAAAATTAAGATACCTATTACATATTTTAGAGATCCCGTCATTTTGAAAATTATATTTAGTAGTTCAGGTGCTTAAAAAACATCTTCTTCAGGAAACTTAAGCTGAGAACTGAAAGTTCAGATACCTTGTTCATATTTAAGAGATCCCGTCATTTAGACAATTATATTTAGTTGTCCAGGTGCTTAAAAAAAAATCTTCGTCAGGGAACTTAAGCTGAGAACAGAAATTTAAGATATCCGAATGGTATTTCAGTGGTCCAGTCATTCTAAAAATTATATCTATTAGTCCAAGTGCCTAAAATACATCTTCCTCAGGGATCTTAAGCTGAGAATTGAAAAATAAGATACCCAGTTCATATTTTAGAGATACCGTCATTTTAAAAATTATATTTAGTAGTCCAGGTGCTTAAAAAACATCTTCTTCAGGGAACTTAAGCTAAGAACTGAAATATAAGATATCCGAATGCTATTTCAGTGATCCAGTCATTCTAAAAATTATATCTATTAGTCCAAGTGCCTAAAAAACATCTTCCTCAGGGAACTTAAACTGAGAACTGAAAATTAAAATACCTAGTTCATATTTTAGAGATCCCGTCATTTTGAAAATAATATTTACTAGTCCAGGTGCTTAAAAAACATCTTCATCAGGGAACTTAAGCTGAGAACTGAAATATAAGATATCCGAATGCTATTTCAGTGATCCAGTCATTCTAAAAATTATATCTATTAGTCCAAGTGCCTAAAAACATCTTCCTCAGGGAACTTAAACTGAGAACTGAAAATTAAAATACCTAGTTCATATTTTAGAGATCCCGTCATTTTGAAAATAATATTTACTAGTCCAGGTGCTTAAAAAACATCTTCATCAGGGAACTTAAGCTGAGAACTGAAATATAAGATATCCGAATGCTATTTCAGTGATCCAGTCATTCTAAAAATTATATCTATTAGTCCAAGTGCCTAAAAAACATCTTCCTCAGGGAACTTAAACTGAGAACTGAAAATTAAAATACCTAGTTCATATTTTAGAGATCCCGTCATTTTGAAAAATAATATTTACTAGTCCAGGTGCTTAAAAAACATCTTCATCAGGGAACTTAAGCTGAGAACTGAAATATAAGATATCCGAATGCTATTTCAGTGGTCCAGTCATTCTAAAAATTATATCTAGTAGTGCAAGTGCCTAAAATACATCTTCCTCAGGGAACTTAAACTGAGAACTGAAAATTAAAATACCTAGTTCATATTTTAGAGATCCCGTCATTTTGAAAATTATATTTAGTAGTCCAGGTGCTTAAAATACATCTTCCTCAGGGAACTTAAGCTGAGACCTGAAAATTAAAATAGCTAGTTTATATTTTAGAGATCCCGTCATTTTGAAAATAATATTTAGTAGTCCAGGTGCTTAAAAAAAAAATCTTCCTCAGGGAACTTAAGCTGGGAACTGAAATTTATGATATCCGAATGGTATTTCAGTGGTCCAGTCATTCTAAAAATTATATCTATTGGTCCAAGTGTCTAAAATACATCTTCCTCAGGGAACTTAAGCTGAGAACTGAAAATTAAAATAGCTAGTTTATATTTAAGAGATACCGTCATTTTGAAAATAATATTTATTAGTCCAGGTGCTTAAAAAACATCTTCCTCAGGGAACTTAAGATAAGAACTTAAATATAATATATCCGAATTTTATTTCAGTTTTGCAGTCATTATAAAAATTATATCTATTAGTCCAATTTACTAAAATAAATCTTCCTCCTGTAACTTAATCTGAGAACTGAAAATTAATATACCTAGTTCATATTTTAGAGATCCCGTCATTTTGAAAAAGATATTTAGTACACCAGGGGCTAAAGAAACAACATCATAAGGGAACTTAAAATGAGAACTGAAAATTCAGAGACCTTGCTCAGATTTAAGAGATCCCGTCAGTGTGAAAATTGTATTTAGTATTCCAGGTGCTTAAAAAAAAATCTTCCTCAGGGAACTTAAGCTGGGAACTGAAATTTATGATATCCGAATGGTATTTCAGTGGTCCAGTCATTCTAAAAATTATATCTATTGGTCCAAGTGTCTAAAATACATCTTCCTCAGGGAACTTAAGCTGAGAACTGAAAATTAAAATAGCTAGTTTATATTTTGGAGATACCGTCATTTTGAAAATAATATTTAGTAGTCCAGGTGCTTAAAAAACATCTTCCTCAGGGAACTTAAGCTAAGAACTGGAATATAAGATATCCGAATGCTATTTCAGTGATCCAGTCATTCTAAAAATTATATCTATGAGTCCAAGTGCCTAAAATACATCTTCCTCAGGTAACTTAAGCTGAGAACTGAAAATTAAAATACCTAGTTCATATTTTAGAGATCCCGTCATTTTGAAAATTATATTTAGTAGTCCAGGTGCTTAAAAAACATCTTCTTCAGGGAACTTAAGCTGAGAACTGAAAATTAAAATACCTAGTTCATATTTTAGAGATCCCGTCATTTTGAAAATTATATTTAGTAGTCCAGGTGCTTAAAAAAAATCTTCTTCAGGGAACTTAAGCTGAGAACTGAAATTTAAGATATCCGAATGTTATTTCAGTGGTCCAGTCATTCTAAAAATTATATCTATTGGTCCAAGTGTCTAAAATACATCTTCCTCAGGGAACTTAAGCTGAGAACTGAAAATTAAAATAGCTAGTTTATATTTTGGAGATACCGTCATTTCGAAAATTATATATAGTAGTCCAGGTGCTTAAAAAACATCTTCCTCAGGGAACTTAAGCTGAGAACTGAAAATTAAGATATCCGAATGATATTTCAGTGGTCCAGTCATTCTAAAAATTATATCTACTAGTCCAAGTGCCTAAAATACATCTTCCTCAGGGAACTTAAACTTAGAACTGAAAATTAAGATACCTAGTTCATATTTTAGAGATCCCGTCATTTTAAAAATTTTATTTAGTAGTCCAGGTGCTTAAAAAACATCCTCTTCAGGGAACTTAAGCTGAGAACTGAAAATTAAAATAGCTAGTTTATATTTTAGAGATCCCGTCATTTTTCAAATTATATTTAGTAGTCCAAGTGCCTAAAATACATCTACCTCAGGGAACTTAAGCTGAGAACTGAAAATAAAGATACCTAGTTCATATTTTACAGATCCCGTCATTTTGAAACTAATATTTAGTAGACCAGGTGCTTAAAAAAAAATCTTCCTCAGGGAACTTAAGCTGGGAACTGAAATTTATGATATCCGAATGGTATTTCAGTGGTCCAGTCATTCTAAAAATTATATCTATTGGTCCAAGTGTCTAAAATACATCTTCCTCAGGGAACTTAAGCTGAGAACTGAAAATTAAAATAGCTAGTTTATATTTTAGAGACCCCGTCATTTTGAAAATTATATTTAGTAGTCCAGGTGCTTAAAAAACATCTTCCTCAGGGAACTTAAGCTAAGAACTGAAATATAAGATATCCAAATGCTATTTCAGTGATCCAGTCATTCTAAAAATTATATCTATTAGTGCAAGTGCCTAAAATACATCTTCCTCAAGGAACTTAAACTGAGAACTGAAAATTAAAATACCTAGTTCATATTTTAGAGATCCCGTCATTTTGAAAATTATATTTAGTAGTCCAGAGTGCTTAAAAAACATCTTCCTCAGGGAACTTAAGCTAAGAACTGAAATATAAGATATCCGAATGTTATTTCAGTGATCCAGTCATTCTAAAAATTATATCTATTAGTCCAAGTGCCTAAAATACATCTTCCTCAGGGAACTTAAACTGAGAACTGAAAATTAAAATACCTATTACATATTTTAGATATCCCGTCATTTTAAAAATTATAATTAGTAGCCCAGGTGCTTAAAAAACATCTTCTTCAGGGAACTTAAGCTGAGAACTGAAAGTTCAGATACCTTGTTCATATTTAAGAGATCCCGTCATTTAGAAAATTATATTTAGTATTCCAGGTGCTTAAAAGAAAATCTTCCTCAGGGAACTTAAGCTGGGAACTAAAATTTATGATATCCGAATGGTATTTCAGTGGTCCAGTCATTCTAAAAATTATATCTATTAGTCCAAGTGCCTAAAATACATCTTCCTCAGGGATCTTAAGCTGAGAATTGAAAAATAAGATACCCAGTTCATATTTTAGAGATACCGTCATTTTAAAAATTATATTTAGTAGTCCAGGTGCTTAAAAAACATCTTCTTCAGGGAACTTAAGCTAAGAACTGAAATATAAGATATCCGAATGCTATTTCAGTGATCCAGTCATTCTAAAAATTATATCTATTAGTCCAAGTGCCTAAAAAACATCTTCCTCAGGGAACTTAAACTGAGAACTGAAAATTAAAATACCTAGTTCATATTTTAGAGATCCCGTCATTTTGAAAAATAATATTTACTAGTCCAGGTGCTTAAAAAACATCTTCATCAGGGAACTTAAGCTGAGAACTGAAATATAAGATATCCGAATGCTATTTCAGTGATCCAGTCATTCTAAAAATTATATCTATTAGTCCAAGTGCCTAAAAAACATCTTCCTCAGGGAACTTAAACTGAGAACTGAAAATTAAAATACCTAGTTCATATTTTAGAGATCCCGTCATTTTGAAAATAATATTTACTAGTCCAGGTGCTTAAAAAACATCTTCATCAGGGAACTTAAGCTGAGAACTGAAATATAAGATATCCGAATGCTATTTCAGTGATCCAGTCATTCTAAAAATTATATCTATTAGTCCAAGTGCCTAAAAAACATCTTCCTCAGGGAACTTAAACTGAGAACTGAAAATTAAAATACCTAGTTCATATTTTAGAGATCCCGTCATTTTGAAAATAATATTTACTAGTCCAGGTGCTTAAAAAACATCTTCATCAGGGAACTTAAGCTGAGAACTGAAATATAAGATATCCGAATGCTATTTCAGTGGTCCAGTCATTCTAAAAATTATATCTAGTAGTGCAAGTGCCTAAAATACATCTTCCTCAGGGAACTTAAACTGAGAACTGAAAATTAAAATACCTAGTTCATATTTTAGAGATCCCGTCATTTTGAAAATTATATTTAGTAGTCCAGGTGCTTAAAAAAAATCTTCCTCAGGGAACTTAAGCTGAGAACTGAAAATTAAAATAGCTAGTTGATATTTTAGAGATCCCGTCATTTTGAAAATTATATTTAGTAGTCGAGGTGCTTAAAAAAAAAATCTTCCTCAGGGAACTTAAGCTGGGAACTGAAATTTATGATATCCGAATGGTATTTCAGTGGTCCAGTCATTCTAAAAATTATATCTATTGGTCCAAGTGTCTAAAATACATCTTCCTCAGGGAACTTAAGCTGAGAACTGAAAATTAAAATAGCTAGTTTATATTTAAGAGATACCGTCATTTTGAAAATAATATTTAGTAGTCCAGGTGCTTAAAAAACATCTTCCTCAGGGAACTTAAGCTAAGAACTGAAATATAAGATATCCGAATGGAATTACAGTGTTCAAGTCAATCTAAAAATTATATCTATTAGTCCAAGTGCCTAAAATACATCTTCCTCAGGGAACTTAATCTGAGAACTGAAAATTAAAATACCTAGTTCATATTTTAGAGATTCCGTCATTTTGAAAATTATATTTAGTTGTCTAGGTGCTTAAAAACATCTTCTTCAGGGAACTTAAGCTGAGAACTGAAAATTCAGATACCTTGTTCATATTTAAGAGATCCCGTCATTTAGAAAATTATATTTAGTATTCCAGGTGCTTAAAAAAAATCTTCCTCAGGGAACTTAAGCTGGGAACTGAAATTTTTAATATCCGAATGGTATTTCAGTGGTCCAGTCATTCTAAAAATTATATCTATTAGTCCAAGTGCCTAAAATACATCTTCCTCAGGGATCTTAAGCTGAGAATTGAAAAATAAGATACCCAGTTCATATTTTAGAGATACCGTCATTTTAAAAATTATATTTAGTAGTCCAGGTGCTTAAAAAACATCTTCTTCAGGGAACTTAAGCTGAGAACTGAAAATTCAGATACCTAGTTTATATTTTAGACATCACGTCATTTTGCAAATTATATTTAGTAGTCCAGGTGCCTAAAATACATCTTCCTCAGGGAACTTAAGCTGAGAACTGAAATTTAAGATATCCGAATGGTATTTCAGTGGTCGAGTCATTCTAAAAATTATATCTAGTAGTCCAAGTGCCTAAAATACATTTTCCTCAGGGAACTTAAGCTGCGAACTGTAAATTCAGATACCTTGTTCATATTTTAGAGATCCCGTCATTTTGAAAATTATATTTAGTAGTCCAGGTGCTTAAAATACATCTTCCTCAGGGAACTTAAACTGAGAACTGAAAATTCAGATACCTTGCTCATATTTAAGAGATCCCGTCATTTTGAAAATTATATTTAGTAGTCCAGGTGCTTAAAAAAAAATCGTCCACAGGGAACTTAAGCTGAGAACTGAAATTTAAGATATCCGAATGGTATTTCAGTGGACCAGTCATTCTAAAAATCATATCTAGTAGTTCAAGTTCCTAAAATACATCTTCCTCAGGGAACTTAAGATGAAAATTGAAAATTGAGATATCCGAATGGTATTTCAGTGGTCCAGTCATTCTAAAAATTATATCTAGTAGTCCAAGTGCCTAAAATACATCTTCCTCAGGGACCTTAAGCTGAGAAGTGAAAATTAAAATAACTAGTTCATATTTTAGAGATCCCGTCATTTTGAAATTGATATTTAGTAGTCCAGGTGCTTAGAAAACATCATCTTCAGGGAACTTAAGCTGAGAACTGAAATTTAAAATAACTAGATCATATTTTAGAGATCCCGTCATTTTGAAAACTATATTTAGTAGTCCAAGTGCTTAAAAAACATCTTCTTCAGGGAACTTAAGCTGAGAACTGAAATTTAAGATATCCGAATGGTATTTCAGTGGTCCAGTCATTTTAAAAAATTATATCTAGTAGTACAAGTGCCTAAAATACATCTTACTCAGGGAACTTAAGCTGAGAACTGCAAAATAAGATACCTAGTTCATATTTTAGAGATCCCGTCATTTTGAAAATTATATTTAGTAGTCCAGGTGCTTAAAAAACATCTTCTTCAGGGAACTTAAGCTGAGAACTGAAATTTAAGATATCCGAATGGTATTTCAGTGGTCCAGTCATTCTAAAAATTATATCTAGTAGTCCAAGTGCCTAAAATACATCTTCCTCAGGGAACTTAAGCTGAGAACTGAAATTTAAGATATCCGAATGGTATTTCAGTGGTCCAGTCATTTTAAAAATTATATCTAGTAGTCCAAGTGCCTAAAATACATCTTCCTCAGGGAACTTAAGCTGAGAACTGAAATTTAAGATATCCGAATGGTATTTCAGTGGTCCAGTCATTCTAAAAATTATATCTAGTAGTCCAAGTGCCTAAAATACATCTTCCTCAGGGAACTTAAGATGAGAATTGAATAATAAGATACCCAGTTCATATTTTAGAGATCCCGTCATTTTGAAAACTATATTTAGTAGTCCAGGTGCTTAAAAAAAAATCTTCCTCAGGGAACTTAAGATGAGAACTGAAATTTAAGATATCCGAATGGTATTTCAGTGGTCTAGTCATTCTAAAAATTATATCTAGTAGTCCAAGTGCCTAAAATACATCTTCCTCAGGGAACTTAAGCCGAGAACTGAAATTTAAGATATCCGAATGGTATTTCAGTGGTCCAGTCATTTTAAAAATTATATCTAGTAGTCCAAGTGCCTAAAATACATCTTCCTCAGGGAACTTAAGCCGAGAACTGAAATTTAAGATATCCGAATGGTATTTCAGTGGTCCAGTCATTTAAAAAATTATATCTAGTAGTCCAAGTGCCTAAAATACATCTTCCTCAGGGAACTTAAGCTGAGAACTGAAATTTAAGATATCCGAATGGTATTTCAGTGGTCCAGTCATTTTAAAAAATTATATCTAGTAGTCCAAGTGCCTAAACTACATCTTACTCAGGGAACTTAAGCTGAGAATTGAATAATAAGATACCCAGTTCATATTTCAGAGATCCCGTCATTTTGAAAATTATATTTAGTAGTCCAGGTGCTTAAAAAAAAATCTTCCTCAGGGAACTTAAGATGAGAACTGAAATTTAAGATATCCGAATGGTATTTCAGTGGTCAAGTCATTCTAAAAATTATATCTAGTAGTCCAAGTGCCTAAAATACATCTTCCTCAGGGAACTTAAGCTGAGAACTGAAATTTAAGATATCCGAATGGTATTTCAGTGGTCCAGTCATTCTAAAAATTATATCTAGTAGTCCAAGTGCCTAAAATACATCTTCCTCAGGGACCTTAAGCTGAGAACTGAAATTTAAGATATCCGAATGGTATTTCAGTGGTCCAGTCATTCTAAAAAAATTATATCTAGTAGTCCAAGTGCCTAAACTACATCTTACTCAGGGAACTTAAGCTGAGAATTGAATAATAAGATACCCAGTTCATTTTTTACAGATCCCGTCATTTTGAAAATTATATTTAGTAGTCCAGGTGCTTAAAAAACATCTTCTTCAGGGAACTTAAGCTGAGAACTGAAATTTAAGATATCCGAATGGTATTTCAGTGGTCCAGTCATTCTAAAAATTATATCTAGTAGTCCAAGTGCCTAAAATACATCTTCCTCAGGGAACTTAAGCTGAGAACTGAAATTTAAGATATCCGAATGGTATTTCAGTGGTCCAGTCATTTTAAAAAATTATATCTAGTAGTCCAAGTGCCTAAAATACATCTTACTCAGGGAACTTAAGCTGAGAATTGAATAATAAGATACCCAGTTCATATCTTAGAGATCCCGTCATTTTAAAAATTATATTTAGTAGTCCAGTTACTTAAAAAACATCTTCCTCAGGGAATTTAAGCTGAGAACTGAAATTTAAGATATCCGAATGGTATTTGAGTGGTCCAGTCATTTTAAAAATTATATCTAGTAGTCCAAGTGCCTAAAATACATCTTCCTCAGGGAACTTAAGCTGAAAACTGAAAATTAAGATACCTAGTTCATATTTTAGAGATCCCGTCATTTTGAAAATTATATTTAGTCGTCCAGGTGCTTAAAAACATCTTTTTCAGGGAACTTAAGCTGAGAACTGAAATTTAAGATATCCGTATGGTATTTCAGTGGACCAGTCATTCTAAAAATCATATCTAGTAGTACAAGTGCCTAAAATACATCTTCCTCAGGGAACTTAAGCTGAAACCTGAAATTTAAGATATCTGAATGGTATTTCAGTGGTCCAGTCATTCTGAAAATTATATCTAGTAGTGCAACTGCCTAAAATACATCTTCCTCAGGGAACTTAAGCTGAAAACTGAAAATTAAGATACCTAGTTCATATTTTAGAGATCCCGTCATTTTGAAAATTATATTTAGTAGTCCAGGTGCTTAAAAAACATCTTCTTCAGGGACTTAAGCTGAGAACTGAAATTTAAGATATCCGTATGGTATTTCAGTGGACCAGTCATTGTAAAAATCATATCTAGTATTACAAGTTCCTAAAATACATCTTCCTCAGGGAACTTAAGCTGAAAACTGAAAATTAAGATATCCGAATGGTATTTCAGTGGTCTAGTCATTCTAAAAATTATATCTAGTAGTCCAAGTGCCTAAAATACATCTTCCTCAGGGAACTTAAGCCGAGAACTGAAAATTCAGATACCTTGTACATATTTTAGAGATCCCGTCATTTTGAAAATTATATTTAGGAGTACACGTGCTTAAAAACATCTTGATCAAGGAACTTAATCTAAGAACTGAAATATAAGATATCCGAATGGTATTTCAGTGGTCCAGGCCGTCTTAAAATTATATCTAGTAGTCCAAGTGCCTAAAATACATCTTCCTCAGGGAACTTAAGCTGAGAACTGAAATTTCAGATACCTAGTTTATATCTTAGAGATCCCGTAATTTTGAAAATTATATTTAGTAGTCCAGGTACTTAAAAAAAAATCTTCCTCAGGGGACTTAATCTGAGAACTGAAAATTCAGATACCTTGTACATATTTTAGAGATCCCGTAATTTTGAAAATTATATTTAGTAGTCCAGGTGCCTAAAATACATCTTACTCGGGGAACTTAAGCTGAGAATTGAATAATAAGATACCCAGTTCATATCTTAAAGATCCCGTCAATTTGAAAATTATATCTAGTATTCCAAGTGCCTAAAATACATCTTCCTCAGGGAACTTAAGCTGAGAACTGAAATTTAAGATATCCGAATGGTATTTCAGTGGTCCAGTCATTCTAAAAATTATATCTAGTAGTCCAAGTGCCTAAAATACATCTTCCTCAGGAAACTTAAGCTGAGAACTGAAATTTAAGATACCTAGTTTATATTTTAGAGATCCCGTCATTTTGAAAATTATATTTAGTAGTCCAGGTGCTTAAAAAACATCTTCCTCAGGGAACTTAATCTGAGAACTGAAAATTCAGATACGTTGCTCATATTTAAGAGATCCCGTCATTTTGAAAATTATATTTAGTAGTCCAGGTGCTTAAAAAAAAATCTTCCTCAGGGAACTTAAGATGAGAACTGAAATTTAAGATATCCGAATGGTATTTCAGTGGTCCAGTCATTCTAAAAATTATATCTAGTAGTCCAAGTGCCTAAAATACATCTTCCTCAGGGAACTTAAGCTGAAAACTGAAATTTAAGATATCCGAATGGTATTTCAGTGGTCCAGTCATTCTAAAAATTATATCTAGTAGTCCAAGTGCCTAAAATACATCTTCCTCAGGGAACTTAAGCCGAGAACTGAAAAACAAAATACCTAGTTCATATTTTAGATATCCCGTCATTTTGAAAATTATATTTAGTAGTCCAGGTGCTTAAAATACATCTTCCTCAGGGAACTTAAGCTGACAACTGAAAATTCAGATACCTAGTTTATATCTTAGAGATCCCGTCATTTTGAAAATTATATTTAGTAGTCCAGGTACTTTAAAAAAAATCTTCCTCAGGGAACTTAATCTGAGAACTGAAAATTCAGATACCTTGTACATATTTTAGAGATCCCGTCATTTTGAAAATTATATTTAGTAGTCCAGGTGCTTAAAAAACATCTTGATCAGGGAACTTAAGCTAAGAACTGAAATATAAGATATCCGAATGGTATTTCAGTGGTCCAGGCATTCTAAAAATTATATCTATTATTCCAAGTGCCTAAAATACATCTTCCTCAGGGAACTTAAGCTGAGAACTGAAATTTAAGATATCCGAATGGTATTTCAGTGGTCCAGTCATTTTAAAAAATTATATCTAGTAGTCCAAGTGCCTAAAATACATCTTACTCAGGGAACTTAAGCTGAGAATTGAATAATAAGATACCCAGTTCATATCTTAGAGATCCCGTCATTTTAAAAATTATATTTAGTAGTCCAGTTACTTAAAAAACATCTTCCTCAGGGAACTTAAGCTGAGAACTGAAATTTAACATATCCGAATGGTATTTGAGTGGTCCAGTTTATTTTAAAAATTATATCTAGTAGCGCAACTGCCTAAAATACATCTTCCTCAGGGAACTTAAGCTGAAAACTGAATATTAAGATATCTAGTTCATATTTTAGAGATCCCGTCATTTTGAAAATTATATTTAGTCGTCCAGGTGCTTAAAAAACATCTTCTTCAGGGAACTTAAGCTGAGAACTGAAATTTAAGATATCCGTATGGTATTTCAGTGGACCAGTCATTCTAAAAATCATATCTAGTAGTACAAGTGCCTAAAATACATCTTCCTCAGGGAACTTAAGCTGAAAACTGAAAATTAAGATATCCGAATGGTATTTCAGTGGTCCAGTCATTCTAAAAATTATATCTAGTAGTCCAAGTGCCTACAATACATCTTCCTCAGGGAACTTAAGCCGAGAACTGAAAAACAAAATACCTAGATCATATTTTAGAGATCCCGTCATTTTGAAAAATATATTTAGTAGTCCAGGTGCTTAAAAAACATCTTGATCAGGGAACTTAAGCTAAGAACTGAAAATTCAGATACCTAGATCATATTTTAGAGATCCCGTCATTTTGAAAAATATATTTAGTAGTCCAGGTACTTAAAAAAAAATCTTCCTCAGGGAACTTAATCTGAGAACCGAAAATTCAGATACCTTGTACGTATTTTAGAGATCCCGTCATTTTGAAAATTATATTTAGTAGTCCAGGTGCTTAAAAAACATCTTGATCAGGGAACTTAAGCTAAGAACTGAAATATAAGATATCCGAATTGTATTTCAGTGGTCCAGTCATTCTAAAAATTATATCTAGTAGTCCAAGTGCCTAAAATACATCTTCCTCAGGGAACTTAAGTTGAGAACTGAAAACTAAATTAACTTGTTCATATTTTAGAGATCCCGTCATTTTGAAAATTATATTTAGTAGTCCAGGTGCTTAAAAAACATCTTCTTCAGGGAACTTAAGCTGACAACTGAAAATTCAGATACCTAGTTTATATTTTAGAGATCCCGTCATTTTGAAAATTAAATTTAGTAGTCCAGGTACTTAAAAAAAAATCTTCCTCAGGGAACTTAATCTGAGAACTGAAAATTCAGATACCTTGTACATATTTTAGAGATCCCGTCATTTTGAAAATTATATTTAGTAGTCCAGGTGCTTAAAAAACATCTTGATCAGGGAACTTAAGCTAAGAACTGAAATATAAGATATCCGAATGGTATTTCAGTGGTCCAGGCATTCTAAAAATTATATCTAGTAGTCCAAGTGCCTAAAATACATCTTCCTCAGGGAACTTAAGCTGAGAACTGAAATTTAAGATATCCGAATGGTATTTGAGTGGTCCAGTCATTTTAAAAATTATATCTAGTAGTCCAAGTGCCTAAAATACATCTTGCTCAGGGAACTTAAGCTGAGAATTGAATAATAAGATACCCAGTTCATATCTTAGAGATCCCGTCATTTTAAAAATTATATTTAGTAGTCCAGTTACTTAAAAAACATCTTCCTCAGGGACCTTAAGCTAAGAACTGAAATATAAGATATCCGAATGGTATTTCAGTGGTCCAGGCATTCTAAAAATTATATCTAGTAGTCCAAGTGCCTAAAATACATCTTCCTCAGGGAACTTAAGATGAGAACTGAAATTTAAGATATCCGAATGGTATTTCAGTGGTCCAGTCATTTTAAAAAATTATATCTAGTAGTCCAAGTGCATAAAATACATCTTACTCAGGGAACTTAAGCTGAGAATTGAATAATAAGATACCCAGTTCATATCTTAGAGATCCCGTCATTTTAAAAATTATATTTAGTAGTCCAGTTACTTAAAAAACATCTTCCTCAGGGAACTTAAGCTGAGAACTGAAATTTAAGATATCCGAATAGTATTTGAGTGGTCCAGTCATTTTAAAAATTATATCTAGTAGTCCAAGTGCCTAAAATACATCTTCCTCAGGGAACTTAAGCTGAAAACTGAAAATTAAGATACCTAGTTCATATTTTAGAGATCCCGTCATTTTGAAAATTATATTTAGTAGTCCAGGTGCTTAAAAAACATCTTGATCAGGGAACTTAAGCTAAGAACTGAAATATAAGATATCCGAATGGTATTTCAGTGGTCCAGGCATTCTAAAAATTATATCTAGTAGTCCAAGTGCCTAAAATACATCTTCCTCAGGGAACTTAAGCTGAGAACTGAAATTTAAGATATCCGAATGGTATTTCAGTGGTCCAGTCATTTTAAAAAATTATATCTAGTAGTACAAGTGCCTAAAATACATCTTACTCAGGGAACTTAAGCTGAGAATTGAATAAATAGATACCCAGTTCATATCTTAGAGATCCCGTCATTTTAAAAATTATATTTAGTAGTCCAGTTACTTAAAAAACATCTTCCTCAGGGAATTTAAGCTGAGAACTGAAATTTAAGATATCCGAATGGTATTTGAGTGGTCCAGTCATTTTAAAAATTATATCTAGTAGTCCAAGTGCCTAAAATACATCTTCCTCAGGGAACTTAAGCTGAAAACTGAAAATTAAGATACCTAGTTCATATTTTAGAGATCCCGTCATTTTGAAAATTATATTTAGTAGTCCAGGTGCTTAAAAAACATCTTCTTCAGGGAACTTAAGCTGAGAACTGTAAATTCAGATATCCGAATGGTATTTCAGTGGACCAGTCATTCTAAAAATTATATCTAGTAGTCCAAGTGCCTAAAATACATCTTGCTCAGGGAACTTAAGCTGAGAATTGAATAATAAGATACCCAGTTCATATTTTAGAGATCCCGTCTTTTTGAAAATTAAATTTAGTAGTCCAGGTACTTAAAAAAAAATCTTCCTCAGGGAACTTAAGCCGAGAACTGAAATTTAAGATATCCGAATGGTATTTCAGTGGTCCAGTCATTTTAAAAATTATATCTATTGGTCCAAGTGTCTAAAATACATCTTCCTCAGGGAACTTAAGCTGAGAACTGAAAATTAAAATAGCTAGTTTATATTTTGGAGATACCGTCATTTTGAAAATAATATTTAGTAGTCCAGGTGCTTAAAAAACATCTTCCTCAGGGAAGTTAAGCTAAGAACTGGAATATAAGATATCCGAATGCTATTTCAGTGATCCAGTCATTCTGAAAATTATATCTAGTAGTGCAACTGCCTAAAATACATCTTCCTCAGGGAAATTAAACTGAGAACTGAAAATTAAAATACCTAGTTCATATTTTAGAGATCCCGTCATTTTGAAAATTATATTTAGTAGTCCAGGTGCTTAAAAAACATCTTCTTCAGGGAACTTAAGCTGAGAACTGAAAATTAAAATACCTAGTTCATATTTTAGAGATCCCGTCATTTTGAAAATTATATTTAGTAGTCCAGGTGCTTAAAAAACATCTTCCTCAGGGAACTTAAGCTGAGAACTGAAAATTAGGATAACTAGTTTATATTTTACAGATCCCGTCATTTTGAAAATAATATTTAGTAGACCAGGTGATTAAAAAAAAAATCTTCCTCAGGGAACTTAAGCTGGGAACTGAAATTTATGATATCCGAATGGTATTTCAGTGGTCCAGTCATTCTAAAAATTATATCTATTGGTCCAAGTGTCTAAAATACATCTTCCTCAGGGAACTTAAGCTAAGAACTGAAAATTAAAATAGCTAGTTTATATTTTAGAGATCCCGTCATTTTGAAAATAATATTTACTAGTCCAGGTGCTTAAAAAACATCTTCCTCAGGGAACTTAAGCTGAGAACTGGAATTTAAGATATCTGAATGGTATTTCAGTGGTCCAGTCATTTTACAAATTATATATAGTAGTCCAAGTGCCTAAAATACATCTTACTCAGGAACTTAAGCTGAGAATTGAAAAATAAGATACCCAGTTCATATTTTAGAGATCCCGTCATTTTGAAAATTATATTTAGTAGTCCAGGTGCTTAAAATACATCTTCCTCAGGGAACTTAATCAGAGAACTGAAAATTCAGATACCTTGTACATGTTTTAGAGATCCCGCAATTTGAAAATTATATTTAGTAGTCTAGGTACTTAAAAAACATCTTCATCAGGGAACTTAAGCTAAGAACTGAAATATATGATATCCGAATGGTATTTCAGTGGTCCAGTCATTCTAAAAATTATATCTAGTAGTCCAAGTGCCTAAAAAACATCTTACTCAGGGAACTTAAGCTGAGAATTGAAAAATGAGATACCCAGTTCATATTTTAAAGATCCCTTCATTTTAAAAATTATATTAAGTAGTCCAGGTGCTTAAAAAAAATCTTCTTCAGGGAACTTAAGCTGAGAACTGAAAATTCAGATACGTTGTTCATATTTTAGAGATCCGGTCATTTTAAAAATTATATTTAGTAGTCCAGGTGCTTAAAAAAATCTTCTTCAGGGAAATTAAGGTGAGAACTGAAAATTAAGTTACCTAGTTTATATTTTAGAGATCGCGTCATTTTGAAAATTATATTTAGTAGTCCAGGTGCTAAAAAAAAATCATCCTCAGGGAACTTCTGCTGAGAACTGGAATTTAAGATATCTGAATAGTATTTCAGTGGTCCAGTCATACTAAAAATTATATCTAGTAGTCCAAGTGCCTAAAATACATCTACCTCAGTGAACTTAAGCTGAGAACTGAAAATTAAAATACCTAGTTCATATTTTAGAGATCCCGTCATTTTGAAAATTATATTTAGTAGTCTAGGTGCTTAAAATACTTCTTCCTCAGGGAACTTAAGCTGAGAACTGAAAATTAAAATAGCTAGTTTATATTTTAGAGATCCCGTCATTTTGAAAATAATATTTAGTAGTCCATGTGCTTAAAAAAAAAAATCTTCCTCAGGGAACTTAAGCTGGGAACTGAAATTTATGATATCCGAATGGTATTTCAGTGGTCCAGTCATTCTAAAAATTATATCTATTGGTCCAAGTGTCTAAAATACATCTTCCTCAGGGAACTTAAGCTAAGAACTGAAAATTAAAATAGCTAGTTTATATTTTAGAGATCCCGTCATTTTAAAAATAATATTTACTAGTCCAGGTGCTTAAAAACATCTTCCTCAGGGAACTTAAGCTAAGAACTGGAATATAAGATATCCGAATGCTATTTCAGTGATCCAGTCATTCTAAAAATTATATCTATTAGTCCAGGTGCTTAGAAAACATCCTCTTCAGGGAACTTAAGATGAGAACTGAAAATTAAAATAGCTAGTTTATATTTTAGAGATCCCGTCATTTTGAAAATTATATTTAGTAGTCCAGGTGCTTAAAAAACATCTTCCTCAGGGAACTTAAGCTGAGAACTGAAAATTAAAATAGCTAGTTTATATTTTAGAGATCCCGTCATTTTGAAAATTATATTTAGTAGTCCAGGTGCTTAAAAAACATCTTCCTCAGGGAACTTAAGCTAAGAACTGAAATATAAGATATCCGAATGGTATTTCAGTGGTCCAGTCATTCTAAAAATTATATCTAGTAGTTGAAGTGCCTAAAATACATCTTCCTCAGGGAACTTAAGCTGAGAACTGAAAATTAAAATACCTAGTTCATATTTTAGAGATCCCGTCATTTTGAAAATTATATTTAGTAGTCCAGGTGCTTAAAAAACATCTTCCTCAGGGAACTTAAGCTAAGAACTGAAATATAAGATATCCGAATCGTATTTCAGTGGTCCAGTCATTCTAAAAATTATATCTAGTAGTTGAAGTGCCTAAAATACATCTTCCTCAGGGAACTTAAACTGAGAACTGAAAATTAAAATACCTAGTTCATATTTTAGAGATCCCGTCATTTTGAAAATTATATTTAGTAGTTCAGGTGCTTAAAAAACATCTTCTTCAGGAAACTTAAGCTGAGAACTGAAAGTTCAGATACCTTGTTCATATTTAAGAGATCCCGTCATTTAGACAATTATATTTAGTTGTCCAGGTGCTTAAAAAAAAATCTTCGTCAGGGAACTTAAGCTGGGAACTAAAATTTATGATATCCGAATGGTATTTCAGTGGTCCAGTCATTCTAAAAATTATATCTATTAGTCCAAGTGCCTAAAATACATCTTCCTCAGGGATCTTAAGCTGAGAATTGAAAAATAAGATACCCAGTTCATATTTTAGAGATACCGTCATTTTAAAAATTATATTTAGTAGTCCAGGTGCTTAAAAAACATCTTCTTCAGGGAACTTAAGCTAAGAACTGAAATATAAGATATCCGAATGCTATTTCAGTGATCCAGTCATTCTAAAAATTATATCTATTAGTCCAAGTGCCTAAAAAACATCTTCCTCAGGGAACTTAAACGGAGTACTGAAAATTAAAATACCTAGTTCATATTTTAGAGATCCCGTCATTTTGAAAATAATATTTACTAGTCCAGGTGCTTAAAAAACATCTTCATCAGGGAACTTAAGCTGAGAACTGAAATATAAGATATCCGAATGCTATTTCAGTGATCCAGTCATTCTAAAAATTATATCTATTAGTCCAAGTGCCTAAAAAACATCTTCCTCAGGGAACTTAAACTGAGAACTGAAAATTAAAATACCTAGTTCATATTTTAGAGATCCCGTCATTTTGAAAATAATATTTACTAGTCCAGGTGCTTAAAAAACATCTTCATCAGGGAACTTAAGCTGAGAACTGAAATATAAGATATCCGAATGCTATTTCAGTGATCCAGTCATTCTAAAAATTATATCTATTAGTCCAAGTGCCTAAAAAACATCTTCCTCAGGGAACTTAAACTGAGAACTGAAAATTAAAATACCTAGTTCATATTTTAGAGATCCCGTCATTTTGAAAATAATATTTACTAGTCCAGGTGCTTAAAAAACATCTTCATCAGGGAACTTAAGCTGAGAACTGAAATATAAGATATCCGAATGCTATTTCAGTGATCCAGTCATTCTAAAAATTATATCTAGTAGTGCAAGTGCCTAAAATACATCTTCCTCAGGGAACTTAAACTGAGAACTGAAAATTAAAATACCTAGTTCATATTTTAGAGATCCCGTCATTTTGAAAATTATATTTAGTAGTCCAGGTGCTTAAAATACATCTTCCTCAGGGAACTTAAGCTGAGACCTGAAAATTAAAATAGCTAGTTTATATTTTAGAGATCCCGTCATTTTGAAAATAATATTTAGTAGTCCAGGTGCTTAAAAAAAAATCTTCCTCAGGGAACTTAAGCTGGGAACTGAAATTTATGATATCCGAATGGTATTTCAGTGGTCCAGTCATTCTAAAAATTATATCTATTGGTCCAAGTGTCTAAAATACATCTTCCTCAGGGAACTTAAGCTGAGAACTGAAAATTAAAATAGCTAGTTTATATTTAAGAGATACCGTCATTTTGAAATTTATATTTTGTAGTCCAGGTGCTTAAAAAACATCTTCCTCAGGGAACTTAAGCTAAGAACTGAAATATAAGATATCCGAATCGTATTTCAGTGGTCCAGTCATTCTAAAAATTATATCTCATAGTCCAAGTGCCTAAAATACATCTACCTCAGGGAACTTAAACTGAGAACTGAAAATAAAGATACCTAGTTCATATTTTAGAGATCCCGTCATTTTGAAAATTATATTTAGTAGTCCAGGTGCTTAAAAACATCTTCTTCAGGGAACTTAAGCTGAGAACTGAAAATTCAGATACCTTGTTCATATTTAAGAGATCCCGTCATTTAGAAAATTATATTTAGTATTCCAGGTGCTTAAAAAAAAATCTTCCTCTGGGAACTTAAGCTTAGAACTGAAATTTAAGATATCCGAATAGTATTTCAGTGGTACAGTCATTCTAAAAATTATATCTATTAGTCCAAGTGTCTAAAATACATCTTCCTCAGGGAACTTAAGCTGAGAACTGAAAATTAAAATAGCTAGTTTATATTTTGGAGATACCGTCATTTTGAAAATAATATTTAGTAGTCCAGGTGCTTAAAATACATCTTCCTCAGGGAACTTAAGCTAAGAACTGGAATATAAGATATCCGAATGTTATTTCAGTGGTCCAGTCATTCTAAAAATTATATCTAGTAGTGCAAGTGCCTAAAATACATCTTCCTCAGGGAACTTAAGCTGAGAACTGAAAATTAAAATACCTAGTTCATATTTTAGAGATCCCGTCATTTTAAAAATTATATTTAGTAGTCCATTTTCTTAAAAAACATCCTCTTCAGGGAACTTAAGCTGAGAACTGAAAATTAAAATAGCTAGTTTATATTTTAGAGATCCCGTCATTTTTCAAATTATATTTAGTAGTCCAGGTGCTTAAAAAAAAATCTTCCTCAGGGAACTTAAGCTGAGAACTGAAATTTAAGATATCCGAATGGTATTTCAGTGGTCCAGTCATTCTAAAAATTATATCTAGTAGTCCAAGTGCCTAAAACACATCTTCCTCTGGGAACTTAAGCTGAGAACTGAAAATTAAAATAGCTAGTTTATATTTTGGAGATCCCGTCATTTTGAAAATTATATTTAGTAGTCCAGGTACTTAAAAAACATCTTCCTCAGGGAACTTAAGCTAAGAACTGAAAATTAAGATATCCGAATAATATTTCAGTGGTCCAGTCATTTTAAAAATTATATCTAGTAGTCCAAGTGCCTAAAATACATCTTCCTCAGGGAACTTAAGCTGAGAACTGAAAATTAAAATACCTAGTTCATATTTTAGAGATCCCGTCATTTTGAAAATTATATTTAGTTGTCCAGGTGCTTAGAAAACATCCTCTTCAGGGAACTTAAGCTGAGAACTGAAAATTAAAATAGCTAGTTTATATTTTAGAGATCCCGTCATTTTGAAAACTATATTTAGTAGTCCAGGTGCTTAAAAAACATCTTCCTCAGGGAACTTAAGCTGAGAACTGAAAATTAAAATACCTAGTTCATATTTTACAGATCCCGTCATTTTGAAAATAATATTTAGTAGTCCAGGTGCTTAAAAAAAAAATCTTCCTCAGGGAACTTAAGCTGAGAACTGAAATTTAAGATATCCGAATGGTATTTCAGTGGTCCAGTCATTCTAAAAATTATACCTAATAGTCCAAGTGCCTAAAATACATTCTCCTCAGGGAACTTAAGCTGAGAACTGAAAATTAAAATAGCTAGTTTATATTTTAGAGATCCCGTCATTTTGAAAATTATATTTA
This sequence comes from Diplolepis rosae, assembly GCA_030998225.1. Lineage (NCBI taxonomy): Eukaryota > Metazoa > Arthropoda > Insecta > Hymenoptera > Diplolepididae > Diplolepis > Diplolepis rosae. Next base: position 1,251,469 of record JAPYXD010000158.1, on the reverse strand, counting down.
GTAGTCCAGGTGCTTAAAAAACATCTTCCTCAGGGAACTTAAGCTAAGAACTGAAATATAAGATATCAGAATGGTATTTCAGTGGTCCAGTCATTCTGAAAATTATATCTAGTAGTGGAAGTGCCTAAAATACATCTTCCTCAGGGAACTTAAGCTGAGAACTGAAAATTAAAATACCTAGTTCATATTTTAGAGATCCCGTCATTTTGAAAATTATATTTAGTAGTCCAGGTGCTTAAAAAACATCTTCCTCAGGGAACTTAAGCTAAGAACTGAAATATAAGATATCCGAATCGTATTTCTGTGGTCCAGTCATTCTAAAAATTATATCTAGTAGTTGAAGTGCCTAAAATACATCTTCCTCAGGGAACTTAAACTGAGAACTGAAAAATAAGATACCTATTTCATATTTTAGAGATCCCGTCATTTTGAAAATTATATTTAGTAGTTCAGGTGCTTAAAAAACATCTTCTTCAGGAAACTTAAGCTGAGAACTGAAAGTTCAGATACCTTGTTCATATTTAAGAGATCCCGTCATTTAGACAATTATATTTAGTTGTCCAGGTGCTTAAAAAAAAATCTTCGTCAGGGAACTTAAGATGAGAACTGCAATTTAAGATATCCGAATGGTATTTCAGTGGTCTAGTCTTTCTGAAAATTATATCTAGTAGTCCAAGTGCCTAAAATACATCTTCCTCAGGGATCTTAAGCTGAGAATTGAAAAATAAGATACCCAGTTCATATTTTAGAGATACCGTCATTTTAAAAATTATATTTAGTAGTCCAGGTGCTTAAAAAACATCTTCTTCAGGGAACTTAAGCTAAGAACTGAAATATAAGATATCCGAATGCTATTTCAGTGATCCAGTCATTCTAAAAATTATATCTATTAGTCCAAGTGCCTAAAAAACATCTTCCTCATGGAACTTAAACTGAGAACTGAAAATTAAAATACCTAGTTCATATTTTAGAGATCCCGTCATTTTGAAAATAATATTTACTAGTCCAGGTGCTTAAAAACATCTTCATCAGGGAACTTAAGCTGAGAACTGAAATATAAGATATCCGAATGCTATTTCAGTGATCCAGTCATTCTAAAAATTATATCTATTAGTCCAAGTGCCTAAAAAACATCTTCCTCAGGGAACTTAAACTGAGAACTGAAAATTAAAATACCTAGTTCATATTTTAGAGATCCCGTCATTTTGAAAATAATATTTACTAGTCCAGGTGCTTAAAAAACATCTTCATCAGGGAACTTAAGCTGAGAACTGAAATATAAGATATCCGAATGCTATTTCAGTGATCCAGTCATTCTAAAAATTATATCTATTAGTCCAAGTGCCTAAAAAACATCTTCCTCAGGGAACTTAAACTGAGAACTGAAAATTAAAATACCTAGTTCATCTTTTAGAGATCCCGTCATTTTGAAAATAAAAAATAATACCAGTTGATTAAAAAAAAAATTCAACAGGGAACTAAAGATGAGAAATAAAATATAAGATATCCGAATGTTATTTCAGTGGTCCAGTCATTCTAAAAATTATATCTAGTAGTGCAAGTGCCTAAAATACATCTTCCTCAGGGAACTTAAACTGAGAACTGAAAATTAAAATACCTAGTTCATATTTTAGAGATCCCGTCATTTTGAAAATTATATATAGTAGTCCATGTGCTTAAAATACATCTTCCTCAGGGAACTTAAGCTGAGAACTGAAAATTAAAATAGCTAGTTTATATTTTAGAGATCCCGTCATTTTGAAAATAATATTTAGTAGTCCAGGTGCTTAAAAAAAAAATCTTCCTCAGGGAACTTAAGCTGGGAACTGAAATTTATGATATCCGAATGGTATTTCAGTGGTCCAGTCATTCTAAAAATTATATCTATTGGTCCAAGTGTCTAAAATACATCTTGCTCAGGGAACTTAAGCTGAGAACTGAAAATTAAAATAGCTAGTTTATATTTAAGAGATACCGTCATTTTGAAAATAATATTTAGTAGTCCAGGTGCTTAAAAAACATCTTCCTCAGGGAACTTAAGCTAAGAACTGAAATATAAGATATCCGAATCGTATTTCTGTGGTCCAGTCATTCTAAAAATTATATCTAGTAGTCCAAGTGCCTAAAATACATTTTCCTCAGGGAACTTAAACTGAGAACTGAAAATTAAAATACCTAGTTCATATTTTAGAGATTCCGTCATTTTGAAAATTATATTTAGTTGTCTAGGTGCTTAAAAAACATCTTCTTCAGGAAACTTAAGCTGAGAACTGAAAGTTCAGATACCTTGTTCATATTTAAGAGATCCCGTCATTTAAACAATTATATTTAGTTATCCAGGTGCTTAAAAAAAAATCTTCGTCAGGGAACTTAAGATGAGAACTGAAATTTTTAATATCCGAATGGTATTTCAGTGGTCCAGTCATTCTAAAAATTATATCTATTAGTCCAAGTGCCTAAAATACATCTTCCTCAGGGATCTTAAGCTGAGAATTGAAAAATAAGATACCCAGTTCATATTTTAGAGATACCGTCATTTTAAAAATTATATTTAGTAGTCCAGGAGCTTAAAAAACATCCTCTTCAGGGAACTTAAGCTGAGAACTGAAAATTCAGATACCTAGTTTATATTTTAGAGATCCCGTCATTTTAAAAATTATATTTAGTAGTCCAGGTGCTTAAAATACATCTTCCTCAGGGAACTTAAGCTGAGAACTGAAATTTAAGATATCCGAATGGTATTTCAGTGGTGCAGTCATTCTAAAAATCATATCTAGTAGTACAAGTGCCTAAAATACATCTTCCTCAGGTAACTTAAGCTGAGAATTGAAAAATAAGATACCCAGTTCATATTTTAGAGATACCGTCATTTTGAAAATTATATTTAGTTGTCTAGGTGCTTAAAAAACATCTTCTTCAGGGAACTTAAGCTGAGAACTGAAAATTCAGATACCTTGTTCATTTTTACAGATCCCGTCAGTTTGAAAATTATATTTAGTAGTCCAGGTGCTTAAAAAAAAATCTTCCTCAGGGAACTTAATCTGAGAACTGAAAATTAAGATACCTAGTTCATATTTTAGAGATCCCGTCATTTTGAAAATTATATTTAGTCGTCCAGGTGCTTAAAAAACACCTTCTTCAGGGAACTTAAGCTGAGAACTGAAATTTAAGATACCTTGCTCATATTTAAGAGATCCCGTCATTTTGAAAATTATATTTAGTAGTCCAGGTGCTTAAAAAAAAATCGTCCTCAGGGAACTTAAGCTGAAACCTGAAATTTAAGATATCTGAATGGTATTTCAGTGGACCAGTCATTCTAAAAATCATATCTAGTAGTACAAGTGCCTAAAATACATCTTCCTCAGGGAACTTAAGATGAAAATTGAAAATTGAGATATCCGAATGTTATTTCAGTGGTCCAGTCATTCTAAAAATTATATCTAGTAGTGCAAGTGCCTAAAATACATCTTCCTCAGGGAACTTAAACTGAGAACTGAAAATTAAAATACCTAGTTCATATTTTAGAGATTCCGTCATTTTGAAAATTATATTTAGTTGTCCAGGTGATTAGAAAACATCCTCTTCAGGGAACTTAAGCTGAGAACTGAAAATTAAAATACCTTGCTCATATTTAAGAGATCCCGTCATTTTGAAAATTATACTTAGTAGTCCAGGTGCTTAAAAAAAAATCGTCCTCAGGGAACTTAAGATGAGAACTGAAATTTAAGATATCCGAATGGTATTTCAGTGGACCAGTCATTCTAAAAATTATATCTAGTAGTCCAAGTGCCTAAAATACATCTTCCTCAGGGAACTTAAGGTGAGAACTGAAAATTAAAATACCTAGTTCATATTTTAGAGATTCCGTCATTTTGAAAATTATATTTAGTCGTCCAGGTGCTTAAAAAACATCTTCTTCAGGGAACCTAAGCTGAGAACTGAAAATTCAGATACCTTGTTCATATTTAAGAGATCCCGTCATTTAGAAAATTATATTTAGTAATCCAGGTGCTAAAAAAAAATCTTCCTCAGGGAACTTAAGCTGAGAACTGAAATTTTTAATATCCGAATGTTATTTCAGTGGTCCAGTCATTCTAAAAATTATATCTATTAGTCCAAGTGCCTAAAATACATCTTCCTCAGGGATCTTAAGCTGAGAATTGAAAAATAAGATACCCAGTTCATATTTTAGAGATACCGTCATTTTAAAAATTATATTTAGTAGTCCAGGTGCTTAAAAAACATCTTCTTCAGGGAACTTAAGCTGAGAACTGAAAATTCAGATACCTAGTTTATATCTTAGACATCCCGTCATTTTGAAAATTATATTTTGTATTCCAGGTGCTTAAAAAAAAATCTTCCTCAGGGAACTTAAGCTGGGAACTGAAATTTTTAATATCCGAATGTTATTTCAGTGGTCCAGTCATTCTAAAAATTATATCTATTAGTCCAAGTGCCTAAAATACATCTTCCTCAGGGATCTTAAGCTGAGAATTGAAAAATAAGATACCCAGTTCATATTTTAGAGATACCGTCATTTTGAAAATTATATTTAGTTGTCTAGGTGCTTAAAAAACATCTTCTTCAGGAAACTTAAGCTGAGAACTGAAAGTTCAGATACCTTGTTCATATTTAAGAGATCCCGTCATTTAAACAATTATATTTAGTTATCCAGGTGCTTAAAAAAAAATCTTCCTCAGGGAACTTAAGCCGAGAACTGAAAATTCAGATACCTTGTACATATTTTAGAGATCCCGTCATTTTGAAAATTATATTTAGTCGTCCAGGTGCTTAAAAACATCTTCCTCAGGGAACTTAAACTGAGAACTGAAAATTCAGATACCTTGCTCATATTTAAGAGATCCCGTCATTTTGAAAATTATATTTAGTAGTCCAGGTGCTTAAAAAAAAATCGTCCTCAGGGAACTTAAGATGAGAACTGAAATTTAAGATATCCGAATGGTATTTCAGTGGACCAGTCATTCTAAAAATTAAATCTAGTAGACCAAGTGCCTAAAATACATCTTCCTCAGGGAACTTAATCTGAGAACTGAAAATTCAGATACCTCGATTCTATTTCAGTGGTCCAGTCATTCTAAAAATTATATCTAGTAGTCCACGTGCCTAAAATACATCTTCCTCAGGGATCTTAAGTTGAGAAGTGAAAATTAAAATAACTAGTTCATATTTTAGAGATCCCTTCATTTTGAAAATTATATTTATTAGTACAGTTGCTTAAAAAAAATATACATCACGGAACTTAAGCTGAGAATTGAAAATTAAAATAACTATTTCATATTTTAGAGATCCCGTCATTTTGAAAACTATATTTAGTAGTCCAAGTGCTTAAAAAACATCTTCTTCAGGGAACTTAAGCTGAGAACTGAAATTTAAGATATCCGAATGGTATTTCAGTGGTCCAGTCATTCAAAAAAATTATATCTAGTAGTCCAAGTGCCTAAAATACATCTTGCTCAGGGAACTTAAGCTGAGAACTGAAAATTAAGATACCTAGTTCATATTTTAGAGATCCCGTCATTTTGAAAATTATATTTAGTAGTCCAGGTGCTTAAAAAACATCTTCTTCAGGGAACTTAAGCTGAGAACTGAAATTTAAGATATCCGAATGGTATTTCAGTGGTCCAGTCATTCTAAAAATTATATCTAGTAGTCCAAGTGCCTAAAATACATCTTCCTCAGGGAACTTAAGCTGAGAACTGAAATTTAAGATATCCGAATGGTATTTCAGTGGTCCAGTCATTTTAAAAATTATATCTAGTAGTCCAAGTGCCTAAAATACATCTTCCTCAGGGAACTTAAGCTGAGAACTGAAATTTAAGATATCCGAATGGTATTTCAGTGGTCCAGTCATTTTAAAAAATTATATCTAGTAGTCCAAGTGCCTAAAATACATCTTACTCAGGGAACTTAAGCCGAGAAATGAAAAATAAGATACCTAGTTCATATTTTAGAGATCCCGTCATTTTGAAAATTATATTTAGTAGTCCAGGTGCTTAAAAAAAAATCTTCCTCAGGGAAATTAAGCTGAGAACTGAAATTTAAGATATCCGAATGGTATTTCAGTGGTCCAGTCATTCTAAAAATTATATCTAGTAGTCCAAGTGCCTAAAATACATCTTCCTCAGGGAACTTAAGCTGAGAACTGAAATTTAAGATATCCGAATGGTATTTCAGTGGTCCAGTCATTTTAAAAATTATATCTAGTAGTCCAAGTGCCTAAAATACATCTTCCTCAGGGAACTTAAGATGAGAACTGAAATTTAAGATATCCGAATGGTATTTCAGTGGTCCAGTCATTTTAAAAAATTATATCTAGTAGTCCAAGTGCCTAAAATACATCTTACTCAGGGAACTTAAGCTGAGAATTGAATAATAAGATACCCAGTTCATATCTTAGAGATCCCGTCATTTTAAAAATTATATTTAGTAGTCCAGTTACTTAAAAAACATCTTCCTCAGGGAATTTAAGCTGAGAACTGAAATTTAAGATATCCGAATGGTATTTGAGTGGTCCAGTCATTTTAAAAATTATATCTAGTAGTCCAAGTGCCTAAAATACATCTTCCTCAGGGAACTTAAGCTGAAAACTGAAAATTAAGATACCTAGTTCATATTTTAGAGATCCCGTCATTTTGAAAATTATATTTAGTCGTCCAGGTGCTTAAAAAACATCTTTTTCAGGGAACTTAAGCTGAGAACTGAAATTTAAGATATCCGTATGGTATTTCAGTGGACCAGTCATTCTAAAAATCATATCTAGTAGTACAAGTGCCTAAAATACATCTTCCTCAGGGAACTTAAGCTGAAACCTGAAATTTAAGATATCTGAATGGTATTTCAGTGGTCCAGTCATTCTGAAAATTATATCTAGTAGTGCAACTGCCTAAAATACATCTTCATCATGGAACTTAAGCTGAAAACTGAAAATTAAGATACCTAGTTCATATTTTAGAGATCCCGTCATTTTGAAAATTATATTTAGTAGTCCAGGTGCTTAAAAAACATCTTCTTCAGGGAACTTAAGCTGAGAACTGTAAATTCAGATATCCGAATGGTATTTCAGTGGACCAGTCATTCTAAAAATTATATCTAGTAGTCCAAGTGCCTAAAATACATCTTCCTCAGGGAACTTAAGCTGAGAACTGAAAAATAAGATACCTAGTATATATTTTAGAGATCCCGTCATTTTGAAAATTATATTCAGTAGTCCACCGACGTATTAAACATCATGAGCAGGGACCTGAAGCTAAGAACTGAAATATAAGATATCCGAATGGTATTTCAGTGGTCCAGTCATTCTAAAAATTATATCTAGTAGTCCAAGTGCCTAAAATACATCTTCCTCAGGGAACTTAAGCTGAGAACTGAAAATTAAGATACCTAGTTCATATTTTAGAGATCCCGTCATTTTGAAAATTATATTTAGTAGTCCAGGTGCTTAAAAAACATCTTCCTCAGGGAACTTAATCTGAGAACTGAAAATTCAGATACGTTGCTCATATTTAAGAGATCCCGTCATTTTGAAAATTATATTTAGTAGTCCAGGTGCTTAAAAAAAAATCTTCCTCAGGGAACTTAAGATGAGAACTGAAATTTAAGATATCCGAATGGTATTTCAGTGGACCAGTCATTCTAAAAATCATATCTAGTAGTTCAAGTTCCTAAAATACATCTTCCTCAGGGAACTTAAGCTGAAAACTGAAAATTAAGATATCCGAATGGTATTTCAGTGGTCCAGTCATTCTAAAAATTATATCTAGTAGTCCAAGTGCCTAAAATACATCTTCCTCAGGGAACTTAAGCCGAGAACTGAAAAACAAAATACCTAGTTCATATTTTAGATATCCCGTCATTTTGAAAATTATATTTAGTAGTCCAGGTGCTTAAAATACATCTTCCTCAGGGAACTTAAGCTGACAACTGAAAATTCAGATACCTAGTTTATATCTTAGAGATCCCGTCATTTTGAAAATTATATTTAGTAGTCCAGGTACTTTAAAAAAAATCTTCCTCAGGGAACTTAATCTGAGAACTGAAAATTCAGATACCTTGTACATATTTTAGAGATCCCGTCATTTTGAAAATTATATTTTGTAGTCCAGGTGCTTAAAAAACATCTTGATCAGGGAACTTAAGCTAAGAACTGAAATATAAGATATCCGAATGGTATTTCAGTGGTCCAGGCATTCTAAAAATTATATCTAGTAGTCCAAGTGCCTAAAATACATCTTCCTCAGGGAACTTAAGCTGAGAATTGAATAATAAGATACCCAGTTCATATTTTAGATATCCCGTCATTTTAAAAATTATAATTAGTAGCCCAGGTGCTTAAAAAACATCTTCTTCAGGGAACTTAAGCTGAGAACTGAAAGTTCAGATACCTTGTTCATATTTAAGAGATCCCGTCATTTAGAAAATTATATTTAGTAGTCCAGGTGCTTAAAAAAAAATCTTCGTCAGGGAACTTAAGCCGAGAACTGAAAATTCAGATACCTTGTACATATTTTAGAGATCCCGTCATTTTGAAAATTATATTTAGTCGTCCAGGTGCTTAAAAAACATCTTCCTCAGGGAACTTAAAATGAGAACTGAAAATTCAGATACCTTGCTCATATTTAAGAGATCCCGTCATTTTGAAAATTATATTTAGTAGTCCAGGTGCTTAAAAAAAAATCGTCCACAGGGAACTTAAGCTGAGAACTGAAATTTAAGATATCCGTATGGTATTTCAGTGGACCAGTCATTCTAAAAATCATATCTAGTAGTTCAAGTTCCTAAAATACATCTTCCTCAGGGAACTTAAGATGAAAATTGAAAATTGAGATATCCGAATGTTATTTCAGTGGTCCAGTCATTCTAAAAATTATATCTAGTAGTGCAAGTGCCTAAAATACATCTTCCTCAGGGAACTTAAACTGAGAACTGAAAATTAAAATACCTAGTTCATATTTTAGAGATCCCGTCATTTTGAAAATTATATTTAGTAGTCCAGGTGCTTAAAAAACATCTTCTTCAGGGAACTTAAAATGAGAACTGAAAATTCAGATACCTTGCTCATATTTAAGAGATCCCGTCATTTTGAAAATTATATTTAGTAGTCCAGGTGCTTAAAAAAAAATCTTCCTCAGGGAACTTAAGATGAGAACTGAAATTTAAGATATCCGAATGGTATTTCAGTGGACCAGTCATTCTAAAAATCATATCTAGTAGTACAAGTGCCTAAAATACATCTTCCTCAGGGAACTTAAACTGAGAACTGAAAATTAAAATACCTAGTTCATATTTTAGAGATTCCGTCATTTTGAAAATTATATTTAGTTGTCTAGGTGCTTAAAAAACATCTTCTTCAGGGAACTTAAGCTGAGAACTGAAAATTCAGATACCTTGTTCATATTTAAGAGATCCCGTCATTTAGAAAATTATATTTAGTATTCCAGGTGCTTAAAAAAAATCTTCCTCCAGGGAACTTAAGCTGGGAACTGAAATTTTTAATATCCGAATGGTATTTCAGTGGTCCAGTCATTCTAAAAATTATATCTATTAGTCCAAGTGCCTAAAATACATCTTCCTCAGGGATCTTAAGCTGAGAATTGAAAAATAAGATACCCAGTTCATATTTTAGAGATACCGTCATTTTAAAAATTATATTTAGTAGTCCAGGTGCTTAAAAAACATCTTCTTCAGGGAACTTAAGCTGAGAACTGAAAATTCAGATACCTAGTTTATATCTTAGACATCCCGTCATTTTGAAAATTATATTTAGTATTCCAGGTGCTTAAAAAAAAATCTTCCTCAGGGAACTTAAGCTGGGAACTGAAATTTTTAATATCCGAATGGTATTTCAGTGGTCCAGTCATTCTAAAAATTATATCTATTAGTCCAAGTGCCTAAAATACATCTTCCTCAGGGATCTTAAGCTGAGAATTGAAAAATAAGATACCCAGTTCATATTTTAGAGATACCGTCATTTTGAAAATTATATTTAGTTGTCTAGGTGCTTAAAAAACATCTTCTTCAGGGAACTTAAGCTGAGAACTGAAAATTCAGATACCTTGTTCATATTTAAGAGATCCCGTCATTTAGAAAATTATATTTAGTATTCCAGGTGCTTAAAAAAAAATCTTCCTCAGGGAACTTAAGCCGAGAACTGAAAATTCAGATACCTTGTACATATTTTAGAGATCCCGTCATTTTGAAAATTATATTTAGTCGTCCAGGTGCTTAAAAAACATCTTCCTCAGGGAACTTAAACTGAGAACTGAAAATTCAGATACCTTGCTCATATTTAAGAGATCCCGTCATTTTGAAAATTATATTTAGTAGTCCAGGTGCTTAAAAAAAAATCGTCCTCAGGGAACTTAAGATGAGAACTGAAATTTAAGATATCCGAATGGTATTTCAGTGGACCAGTCATTCTAAAAATCATATCTAGTAGTACAAGTGCCTAAAATACATCTTCCTCAGGGAACTTAAGCTGAAAACTGAAAATTAAGATATCCGAATTCTATTTCAGTGGTCCAGTCATTCTAAAAATTATATCTAGTAGTCCAAGTGCCTAAAATACATCTTCCTCAGGGATCTTAAGTTGAGAAGTGAAAATTAAAATAACTAGTTCATATTTTAGAGATCCCGTCATTTTGAAATTGATATTTAGTAGTCCAGGTGCTTAAAAAACATCTTCCTCAGGGAACTTAAGCTGAGAATTGAAATTTAAGATACCTAGTTCATATTTTAGAGATCCCGTCATTTTAAAAATTATATTTAGTAGTCCAAGTGCTTAAAAAACATCTTCTTCAGGGAACTTAAGCTGAAAACTGAAATTTAAGATATCCGAATGGTATTTCAGTGGTCCAGTCATTCTAAAAAAATTATATCTAGTAGTCCAAGTGCCTAAACTACATCTTACTCAGGGAACTTAAGCTGAGAATTGAATAATAAGATACCCAGTTCATATTTTAGAGATCCCGTCATTTTGAAAATTATATTTAGTAGTTCAGGTGCTTAAAAAACATCTTCTTCAGGGAACTTAAGCTGAGATCTGAAATATAAGATAACCGAATGTTATATCAGTGGTCTAGTCATTCTAAAAATTATATCTAGTAGTCCAAGTGCCTAAAATACAGCTTCCTCAGGGAACTTAAGCCGAGAACTGAAATTTAAGATATCCGAATGGTATTTCAGTGGTCCAGTCATTTTAAAAATTATATCTAGTAGTCCAAGTGCCTAAAATACATCTTCCTCAGGGAACTTAAGCTGAGAACTGAAATTTAACATATCCGAATGGTATTTCAGTGGTCAAGTCATTCTAAAAATTATATCTAGTAGTCCAAGTGCCTAAAATACATCTTCCTCAGGGAACTTAAGCTGAGAACTAAAATTTAAGATATCCGAATGGTATTTCAGTGGTCAAGTCATTCTAAAAATTATATCTAGTAGTCCAAGTGCCTAAAATACATCTTCCTCAGGGAACTTAAGCCGAGAACTGAAATTTAAGATATCCGAATGGTATTTCAGTGGTCCAGTCATTCTAAAAATTATATCTAGTAGTCCAAGTGCCTAAAATACATCTTCCTCAGGGAACTTAAGCTGAGAACTGAAATTTAAGATATCCGAATGGTATTTCAGTGGTCCAGTCATTTAAAAAAATTATATCTAGTAGTACAAGTGCCTAAAATACATCTTACTCAGGGAACTTAAGCTGAGAATTGAATAATAAGATACCCAGTTCATATTTTAGAGATCCCGTCATTTTGAAAATTAAATTTAGTAGTCCAGGTACTTAAAAAAAAATCTTCCTCAGGGAACTTAAGATGAGAACTGAAAATTAAGATATCCGAATGGTATTTCAGTGGTCCAGTCATTTTGAAAAATTATATCTAGTAGTCCAAGTGCCTAAAATACATCTTCCTCAGGGAACTTAAGCTGAGAACTGAAATTTAAGATATCCGAATGGTATTTCAGTGGTCCAGGCATTCTAAAAATTATATCTAGTAGTCCAAGTGCCTAAAATACATCTTCCTCATGGAACTTAAGCTGAGAACTGAAATTTAAGATATCCGAATGGTATTTCAGTGGTCCAGTCATTTTAAAAAATTATATCTAGTAGTACAAGTGCCTAAAATACATCTTACTCAGGGAACTTAAGCTGAGAATTGAATAATAAGATACCCAGTTCATATCTTAGAGATCCCGTCATTTTGAAAATTATATTTAGTAGTCCAGTTACTTAAAAAACATCTTCCTCAGGGAATTTAAGCTGAGAACTGAAATTTAAGATATCCGAATGGTATTTGAGTGGTCCAGTCATTTTAAAAATTATATCTAGTAGTCCAAGTGCCTAAAATACATCTTCCTCAGGGAACTTAAGCTGAAAACTGAAAATTAAGATACCTAGATCATATTTTAGAGATCCCGTCTTTTTGAAAATTATATTTAGTCGTCCAGGTGCTTAAAAAACATCTTTTTCAGGGAACTTAAGCTGAGAACTGAAATTTAAGATATCCGTATGGTATTTCAGTGGACCAGTCATTCTAAAAATCATATCTAGTAGTACAAGTGCCTAAAATACATCTTCCTCAGGGAACTTAAGCTGAAACCTGAAATTTAAGATATCTGAATGGTATTTCAGTGGTCCAGTCATTCTGAAAATTATATCTAGTAGTGCAACTGCCTAAAATACATCTTCCTCAGGGAACTTAAGCTGAAAACTTAAAATTAAGATACCTAGTTCATATTTTAGAGATCCCGTCTTTTTGAAAATTAAATTTAGTAGTCCAGGTACTTAAAAAAAAATCTTCCTCAGGGAACTTAAGCCGAGAACTGAAATTTAAGATATCCGTATGGTATTTCAGTGGACCAGTCATTGTAAAAATCATATCTAGTATTACAAGTTCCTAAAATACATCTTCCTCAGGAAACTTAAGCTGAAAACTGAAAATTAAGATATCCGAATGGTATTTCAGTGGTCTAGTCATTCTAAAAATTATATCTAGTAGTCCAAGTGCCTAAAATACATCTTCCTCAGGGAACTTAAGCCGAGAACTGAAAATTCAGATACCATTTACATATTTTAGATATCCCGTCATTTTGAAAATTATATTTAGTAGTCCAGGTGCTTAAAAAACATCTTGATCAGGGAACTTAAGCTAAGAACTGAAATATAAGATATCCGAATGGTATTTCAGTGGTCCAGGCATTCTAAAAATTATATCTAGTAGTCAAAGTGCCTAAAATACATCTTCCTCAGGGAACTTAAGCTGAGAACTGAAAATTCAGATACCTAGTTTATATTTCAGTGGTCCAGTCATTCTAAAAATTATATCTAGTAGTCCAAGTGCTTAAAAAAAAATCTTCCTCAGGGAACTTAAGCTGAGAACTGAAATTTAAGATACCTAGTTCATATTTTAGAGATCCCGTCATTTTAAAAATTATATTTAGTAGTCCAGGTGCCTAAAATACATCTTACTCGGGGAACTTAAGCTGAAAATTGAATAATAAGATACCCAGTTCATATCTTAGAGATCCCGTCATTTTAAAAATTATAATTAGTATTCCAAGTGCCTAAAATACATCTTCCTCAGGGAGCTTAAGCTGAGAACTGAAATTTAAGATATCCGAATGGTATTTCTGTGGTCTAGTCATTCTAAAAATTATATCTAGTAGTCCAAGTGCCTAAAATACATTTTCCTCAGGGAACTTAAGCTGCGAACTGTAAATTCAGATACCTTGTTCATATTTTAGAGATCCCGTCATTTTGAAAACTATATTTAGTAGTCCAGGTGCTTAAAAAACATCTTGATCATGGAACTTAAGCTAAGAACTGAAATATAAGATATCCGAATGGTATTTCAGTGGTCCAGTCATTCTAAAAATTATATCTAGTAGTCCAAGTGCCTAAAATACATCTTCCTCAGGGAACTTAAGCTGAGAACTGAAAATTAAGATACCTAGTTCATATTTTAGAGATCCCGTCATTTTGAAAATTATATTTAGTCGTCCAGGTGCTTAAAAAACATCTTCCTCAGGGAACTTAAGCTGAGAACTGAAAATTCAGATACCTTGCTCATATTTAAGAGATCCCGTCATTTTGAAAATTATATTTAGTAGTCCAGGTGCTTAAAAAAAAATCTTCCTCAGGGAACTTAAGATGAGAACTGAAATTTAAGATATCCGTATGGTATTTCAGTGGACCAGTCATTCTAAAAATCATATCTAGTAGTTCAAGTTCCTAAAATACATCTTCCTCAGGGAACTTAAGCTGAAAACTGAAAATTAAGATATCCGAATGGTATTTCAGTGGTCCAGTCATTCTAAAAATTATATCTAGTAGTCCAAGTGCCTAAAATACATCTTCCTCAGGGAACTTAAGCCGAGAACTGAAAATTAAGATACGTAGTTCATAATATAGAGATCCCGTCATTTTGAAAATTATATTTAGTGGTCCAAGTGCCTAAAATACATCTTCCTCAGGGAACTTAAGCTGAGAACTGAAATTTAAGATATCCGAATGGTATTTCAGTGGTCCAGTCATTTTAAAAATTATATCTAGTAGTCCAAGTGCCTAAAATACATCTTCCTCAGGGAACTTAAGCTGAAAACTGAAAATTAAGATATCCGAATGGTATTTCAGTGGTCCAGTCATTCTAAAAATTATATCTAGTAGTCCAAGTGCCTAAAATACATCTTCCTCAGGGAACTTAAGCCGAGAACTGAAATTTAAGATATCCGAATGGTATTTCAGTGGTCCAGGCATTCTAAAAATTATATCTAGTAGTCCAAGTGCCTAAAATACATCTTCCTCAGGGAACTTAAGCTGAGAACTGAAATTTAAGATATCCGAATGGTATTTCAGTGGTCCAGTCATTTTAAAAAATTATATCTAGTAGTCCAAGTGCCTAAAATACATCTTACTCAGGGAACTTAAGCTGAGAATTGAATAATAAGATACCCAGTTCATATCTTAGAGATCCCGTCATTTAGAAACTTATATTTAGTAGTCAGGTGCTTAAAAAAAAATCATTATCAGGGAACTTAAGCTGAGAACTGAAATTTAAGATATCCGAATGGTATTTCAGTGGTCCAGTCATTCTAAAAATTATATCTAGTAGTCCAAGTGCCTAAAATACATCTTCCTCAGGGAACTTAAGCTGAGAACTGAAATTTAAGATATCCGAATGGTATTTCAGTGGTCCAGTCATTCTAAAAATTATATCTAGTAGTCCAAGTGCCTAAAATACATCTTCCTCAGGGAACGTAAGCAGAGAACTGAAATTTAAGATATCCGAATGGTATTTCAGTGGTCCAGTCATTTTAAAAAATTATATCTAGTAGTCCAAGTGCCTAAAATACATCTTACTCAGGGAACTTAAGCTGAGAATTGAATAATAAGATACCCAGTTCATATTTTAGAGATCCCGTCTTTTTGAAAATTATATTTAGTCGTCCAGTTACTTAAAAAACATCTTCCTCAGGGAATTTAAGCTGAGAACTGAAATTTAAGATATCCGAATGGTATTTGAGTGGTCCAGTCATTTTAAAAATTATATCTAGTAGTCCAAGTGCCTAAAATACATCTTCCTCAGGGAACTTAAGCTGAAAACTGAAAATTAAGATACCTAGTTCATATTTTAGAGATCCCGTCTTTTTGAAAATTATATTTAGTCGTCCAGGTGCTTAAAAACATCTTTTTCAGGGAACTTAAGCTGAGAACTGAAATTTAAGATATCCGTATGGTATTTCAGTGGACCAGTCATTCTAAAAATCATATCTAGTAGTCCAAGTGCCTAAAATACATCTTCCTCAGGGAACTTAAGCTGAAACCTGAAATTTAAGATATCTGAATGGTATTTCAGTGGTCCAGTCATTCTGAAAATTATATCTAGTAGTGCAACTGCCTAAAATACATCTTCATCATGGAACTTAAGCTGAAAACTGAAAATTAAGATACCTAGTTCATATTTTAGAGATCCCGTCATTTTGAAAATTATATTTAGTCGTCCAGTTACTTAAAAAACATCTTCCTCAGGTAATTTAAGCTGAGAACTGAAATTTAAGATATCCGTATGGTATTTCAGTGGACCAGTCATTGTAAAAATCATATCTAGTAGTACAAGTTCCTAAAATACATCTTCCTCAGGGAACTTAAGCTGAAAACTGAAAATTAAGATATCCGAATGGTATGTCAGTGGTCTAGTCATTCTAAAAATTATATCTAGTAGTCCAAGTGCCTAAAATACAGCTTCCTCAGGGAACTTAAGCCGAGAACTGAAAATTCAGATACCTTGTACATATTTTAGAGATCCCGTCATTTTGAAAATTATATTTAGGAGTACACGTGCTTAAAAAACATCTTGATCAAGGAACTTAAGCTAAGAACTGAAATATAAGATATCCGAATGGTATTTCAGTGGTCCAGTCATTCTAAAAATTATATCTAGTAGTCCAAGTGCCTAAAATACATCTTCCTCAGGGAACTTAAGCTGAGAACTGAAAATTCAGATACCTAGTTTATATCTTAGAGATCCCGTAATTTTGAAAATTATATTTAGTAGTCCAGGTACTTAAAAAAAAAATCTTCCTCAGGGGACTTAATCTGAGAACTGAAAATTCAGATACCTTGTACATATTTTAGAGATCCCGTAATTTTGAAAATTATATTTAGTAGTCCAGGTGCCTAAAATACATCTTACTCGGGGAACTTAAGCTGAAAATTGAATAATAAGATACCTAGTTCATATTTTAGAGATCCCGTCATTTTAAAAATTATATTTAGTAGTCCAGGTGCTTAAAAAACATCCTCTTCAGGGAGCTTAAGCTGAGAACTGAAATTTAAGATATCCGAATGGTATTTCTGTGGTCTAGTCATTCTAAAAATTATATCTAGTAGTCCAAGTGCCTAAAATACATTTTCCTCAGGGAACTTAAGCTGCGAACTGTAAATTCAGATACCTTGTTCATATTTTAGAGATCCCGTCATTTTGAAAACTATATTTAGTAGTCCAGGTGCTTAAAAAACATCTTCTTCAGGGAACTTAAGCTAAGAACTGAAATATAAGATATCCGAATGGTATTTCAGTGGTCCAGGCATTCTAAAAATTATATCTAGTAGTCCAAGTGCCTAAAATACATCTTCCTCAGGGAACTTAAGCTGAAAACTGAAAATTAAGATACCTAGTTCATATTTTAGAGATCCCGTCATTTTGAAAATTATATTTAGTCGTCCAGGTGCTTAAAAAACATCTTCCTCAGGGAACTTAATCTGAGAACTGAAAATTCAGATACGTTGCTCATATTTAAGAGATCCCGTCATTTTGAAAATTATATTTAGTAGTCCAGGTGCTTAAAAAAAAATCTTCCTCAGGGAACTTAAGATGAGAACTGAAATTTAAGATATCCGTATGGTATTTCAGTGGACCAGTCATTCTAAAAATCATATCTAGTAGTTCAAGTTCCTAAAATACATCTTCCTCAGGGAACTTAAGCTGAAAACTGAAAATTAAGATATCCGAATGGTATTTCAGTGGTCCAGTCATTCTAAAAATTATATCTAGTAGTCCAAGTGCCTAAAATACATCTTCCTCAGGGAACTTAAGCCGAGAACTGAAAAACAAAATACCTAGTTCATATTTTAGATATCCCGTCATTTTGAAAATTATATTTAGTAGTCCAGGTGCTTAAAATACATCTTCCTCAGGGAACTTAAGCTGACAACTGAAAATTCAGATACCTAGTTTATATCTTAGAGATCCCGTCATTTTGAAAATTATATTTAGTAGTCCAGGTACTTTAAAAAAAATCTTCCTCAGGGAACTTAATCTGAGAACTGAAAATTCAGATACCTTGTACATATTTTAGAGATCCCGTCATTTTGAAAATTATATTTAGTAGTCCAGGTGCTTAAAAAACATCTTGATCAGGGAACTTAAGCTAAGAACTGAAATATAAGATATCCGAATGGTATTTCAGTGGTCCAGGCATTCTAAAAATTATATCTAGTAGTCCAAGTGCCTAAAATACATCTTCCTCAGGGAACTTAAGCTGAGAACTGAAATTTAAGATATCCGAATGGTATTTCAGTGGTCCAGTCATTTTAAAAAATTATATCTAGTAGTCCAAGTGCCTAAAATACATCTTACTCAGGGAACTTAAGCTGAGAATTGAATAATAAGATACCCAGTTCATATCTTAGAGATCCCGTCATTTTAAAAATTATATTTAGTAGTCCAGTTACTTAAAAAACATCTTCCTCAGGGAACTTAAGCTGAGAACTGAAATTTAAGATATCCGAATGGTATTTGAGTGGTCCAGTCATTTTAAAAATTATATCTAGTAGCGCAACTGCCTAAAATACATCTTCCTCAGGGAACTTAAGCTGAAAACTGAATATTAAGATATCTAGTTCATATTTTAGAGATCCAGTCATTTTGAAAATTATATTTAGTCGTCCAGGTGCTTAAAATTCATCTTCTTCAGGGAACTTAAGCTGAGAACTGAAATTTAAGATATCCGTATGGTATTTCAGTGGACAAGTCATTCTGAAAATCATATCTAGTAGTACAAGTGCCTAAAATACATCTTCCTCAGGGAACTTAAGCTGAAAACTGAAAATTAAGATATCCGAATGGTATTTCAGTGGTCCAGTCATTCTAAAAATTATATCTAGTAGTCCAAGTGCCTAAAATACTTCTTCCTCAGGGAACTTAAGCTGAGAACTGAAAAACAAAATACCTAGATCATATTTTAGAGATCCCGTCATTTTGAAAAATATATTTAGTGGTCCAGGTGCTTAAAAAACATCTTCCTCAGGGAACTTAAGCTTACAACTGAAAATTCAGATAACTAGTTTATATTTTAGAGATCCCGTCATTTTGAAAATTATATTTAGTAGTCCAGGTACTTAAAAAAAAATCTTCCTCAGGGAACTTAATCTGAGAACCGAAAATTCAGATACCTTGTACGTATTTTAGAGAACCCGTCATTTTGAAAATTATATGTAGTGGTCCAGGTGCATCAAGAACTTCTTTAGGGAACTTAAGCTCAGAACTGAAATATAAGATATCCGAATGGTATTTCAGTGGTCCAGTCATTTTAAAAATTATATCTAGTAGTCCAAGTGCCTAAAATACATCTTACTCAGGGAACTTAAGTAGAGAACTGAAAATTAAATTAACTAGTTCATATTTTAGAGATCCCGTCATTTTGAAAATTATATTTAGTAGTCCAGGTGCTTAAAAAACATCTTCTTCAGGGAACTTAATCTGACAACTGAAAATTCAGATACCTAGTTTATATTTTAGAGATCCCGTCATTTTGAAAATTAAATTTAGTAGTCCAGGTACTTAAAAAAATCTTCCTCAGGGAACTTAATCTGAGAACTGAAAATTCAGATACCTTGTACATATTTTAGAGATCCCGTCATTTTGAAAATTATATTTAGTAGTCCAGGTACTTAAAAAACATCATGATCAGGGAACTTAAGCTAAGAACTGAAATATAAGATATCCGAATGGTATTTCAGTGGTCCAGGCATTCTAAAAATTATATCTAGTAGTCCAAGTGCCTAAAATACATCTTCCTCAGGGAACTTAAGCTGAGAACTGAAATTTAAGATATCCGAATGGTATTTCAGTGGTCCAGTCATTTTAAAAATTATATCTAGTAGTCCAAGTGCCTAAAATACATCTTACTCAGGGAACTTAAGCTGATAATTGAATAATAAGATACCAAGTTCATATCTTAGAGATCCCGTCCTTTTAAAAATTATATTTAGTAGTCCAGTTACTTAAAAAACATCTTCCTCAAGGAACTTAAGCTAAGAACTGAAATATAAGATATCCGAATGGTATTTCAGTGGTCCAGGCATTCTAAAAATTATATCTAGTAGTCCAAGTGCCTAAAATACATCTTCCTCAGGGAACTTAAGCTGAGAACTGAAATTTAAGATATCCGAATGGTATTTCAGTGGTCCAGTCATAAAGAAAATTATATCTAGTATTCAAAGTGCATAAAATACATCTTACTCAGGGAACTTAAGCTGAGAATTGAATAATAAGATACCCAGTTCATATCTTAGAGATCCCGTCATTTTAAAAATTATATTTAGTAGTCCAGTTACTTAAAAAACATCTTCCTCAGGGAATTTAAGCTGAGAACTGAAATTTAAGATATCCGAATGGTATTTGAGTGGTCCAGTCATTTTAAAAATTATATCTAGTAGTCCAAGTGCCTAAAATACATCGTCCTCAGGGAACTTAATCTGAGAACTGAAAATTCAGATACCTTGTACATATTTTAGAGATCCCGTCATTTTGAAAATTATATTTAGTAGTCCAGGTGCTTAAAAAACATCTTGATCAGGGAACTTAAGCTAAGAACTGAAATATAAGATATCCGAATGGTATTTCAGTGGTCCAGGCATTCTAAAAATTATATCTAGTAGTCCAAGTGCCTAAAATACATCTTCCTCAGGGAACTTAAGATGAGAACTGAAATTTAAGATATCCGAATGGTATTTCAGTGGTCCAGTCATTTTAAAAAATTATATCTAGTAGTCCAAGTGCCTAAAATACATCTTACTCAGGGAACTTAAGCTGAGAATTGAATAATAAGATACCCAGTTCATATCTTAGAGATCCCGTCATTTTAAAAATTATATTTAGTAGTCCAGGTACTTAAAAAACATCTTCCTCAGGGAACTTAAGCTGAGAACTGAAATTTAACATATCCGAATGGTATTTGAGTGGTCCAGTCATTTTAAAAATTATATCTAGTAGCGCAACTGCCTAAAATACATCTTCCTCAGGGAACTTAAGCTGAAAACTGAATATTAAGATACCTAGTTCATATTTTAGAGATCCCGTCATTTTGAAAATTATATTTAGTCGTCCAGGTGCTTAAAAAACATCTTCTTCAGGGAACTTAAGCTGAGAACTGAAATTTAAGATATCCGTATGGTATTTCAGTGGACCAGTCATTCTAAAAATCATATCTAGTAGTTCAAGTGCCTAAAATACATCTTCCTCAGGGAACTTAAGCTGAAAACTGAAAATTAAGATATCCGAATGGTATTTCAGTGGTCCAGTCATTCTAAAAATTATATCTAGTAGTCCAAGTGCCTAAAATACATCTTCCTCAGGGAACTTAAGCCGAGAACTGAAAAACAAAATACCTAGATCATATTTTAGAGATCCCGTCATTTTGAAAATTATATTTAGTAGTCCAGGTGCTTAAAAAACATCTTCTTCAGGGAACTTAAGCTGACAACTGAAAATTCAGATACCTAGTTTATATTTTAGAGATCCCGTCATTTTGAAAATTAAATTTAGTAGTCCAGGTACTTAAAAAAAAATCTTCCTCAGGGAACTTAATCTGAGAACCGAAAATTCAGATACCTTGTACGTATTTTAGAGAGCCCGTCAGTTTGACAAGTATTTTTAGTAGTCGATGTGCTTTAAAAACATCGTGATAAGGGAACTTAAGCTCAGAACTGAAATATAAGATATCCGAATGGTATTTCAGTGGTCCAGACATTCTAAAAATTATATCTAGTAGTCCAAGTGCCTAATATACATCTTACTCAGGGAACTTAAGTAGAGAACTGAAAATTAAATTAACTTGTTCATATTTTAGAGATCTCGTCATTTTGAAAATTATATTTAGTAGTCCAGGTGCTTAAAAAACATCTTCTTCAGGGAACTTAATCTGACAACTGAAAATTCAGATACCTAGTTTATATTTTAGAGATCCCGTCATTTTGAAAATTAAATTTAGTAGTCCAGGTACTTAAAAAAAAAATCTTCCTCAGGGAACTTAATCTGAGAACTGAAAATTCAGATACCTTGTACATATTTTAGAGATCCCGTCATTTTGAAAATTATATTTAGTATTCCAGGTGCTTAAAAAACATCTTGATCAGGGAACTTAAGCTAAGAACTGAAATATAAGATATCCGAATGGTATTTCAGTGGTCCAGGCATTCTAAAAATTATATCTAGTAGTCCAAGTGCCTAAAATACATCTTCCTCAGGGAACTTAAGCTGAGAACTGAAATTTAAGATATCCGAATGGTATTTCAGTGGTCCAGTCATTTTAAAAAATTATATCTAGTAGTACAAGTGCCTAAAATACATCTTACTCAGGGAACTTAAGCTGAGAATTGAATAAATAGATACCCAGTTCATATCTTAGAGATCCCGTCATTTTAAAAATTATATTTAGTAGTCCAGTTACTTAAAAAACATCTTCCTCAGGGAATTTAAGCTAAGAACTGAAATATAAGATATCCGAATGGTATTTCAGTGGTCCAGGCATTCTAAAAATTATATCTAGTAGTCCAAGTGCCTAAAATACATCTTCCTCAGGGAACTTAAGCTGAGAACTGAAATTTAAGATATCCGAATGGTATTTCAGTGGTCCAGTCATTTTAAAAATTATATCGAGTAGTACAACTTCATAAAATACATCTTACTCAGGGAACTTAAGCTGAGAATTGAATAAATAGATACCCAGTTCATATCTTAGAGATCCCGTCATTTTAAAAATTATATTTAGTAGTCCAGTTACTTAAAAAAAATCTTCCTCAGGGAACTTAAGCTGAGAACTGAAATTTAAGATATCCGAATAGTATTTGAGTGGTCCAGTCATTTTAAAAATTATATCTAGTAGTCCAAGTGCCTAAAATACATCTTCCTCAGGGAACTTAAGCTGAAAACTGAAAATTAAGATACCTAGTTCATATTTTAGAGATCCCGTCTTTTTGAAAATTATATTTAGTCGTCCAGGTACTTAAAAAACATCTTGATCAAGGAACTTAAGCTAGGAACTGAAATATAAGATATCCGAATGGTATTTCAGTGGTCCAGTCATTCTAAAAATTATATCTAGTAGTCCAAGTGCCTAAAAAAAATCTTGCTCAGGGAACTTAAGCTGAGAACTGAAATTTAAGATATCCGAATGGTATTTCAGTGGTCCAGTCATTTTAAAAAATTATATCTAGTAGTCCAAGTGCCTAAAATACGTCTTACTCAGGGAACATAAGCTGAGAATTGAATAATAAGATACCCAGTTCATATCTTAGAGATCCCGTCATTTTAAAAATTATATTTAGTAGTCCAGTTACTTAAAAAAAATCTTCCTCAGGGAACTTAAGCTGAGAACTGAAATTTAAGATATCCGAATAGTATTTGAGTGGTCCAGTCATTTTAAAAATTATATCTAGTAGTCAAAGTGCCTAAAATACATCTTCCTCAGGGAACTTAAGCTGAAAACTGAAAATTAAGATACCTAGTTCATATTTTAGAGATCCCGTCATTTTGAAAATTATATTTAGTAGTCCAGGTGCTTAAAAAACATCTTCTTCAGGGAACTTAAGCTGAGAACTGTAAATTCAGATATCCGAATGGTATTTCAGTGGACCAGTCATTCTAAAAATTATATCTAGTAGTCCAAGTGCCTAAAATACATCTTGCTCAGGGAACTTAAGCTGAGAATTGAATAATAAGATACCCAGTTCATATCTTAGAGATCCCGTCATTTTGAAAATTATATTTAGTAGTCCAGGTGCTTAAAAAAAAAATCTTCCTCAGGGAACTTAAGCTGGGAACTGAAATTAATGATATCCGAATGGTATTTCAGTGGTCCAGTCATTCTAAAAATTATATCTATTGGTCCAAGTGTCTAAAATACATCTTCCTCAGGGAACTTAAGCTGAGAACTGAAAATTAAAATAGCTAGTTCATATTTTGGAGATCCCGTCATTTTGAAAATTATATCTAGTAGTCCAGGTGCATAAAAAACATCTTCCTCAGGGAACTTAAGCTAAGAACTGGAATATAAGATATCCGAATGCTATTTCAGTGATCCAGTCATTCTAAAAATTATATCTAGTAGTCCAAGTGCCTAAAATACATCTTCCTCAGGGAACTTAAGCTGAGAACTGAAAATTAAAATACCTAGTTCATATTTTAGAGATCCCGTCATTTTGAAAATTATATTTAGTAGTCCAGGTGCTTAAAAAACATCCTCTTCAGGGAACTTAAGCTGAGAACTGAAAATTAAAATAGCTAGTTTATATTTTAGAGATCCCGTCCTTTTGAAAATTATATTTAGTAGTCCACGTGACTAAAATACATCTACCTCAGGGAACTTAAGCTGAGAACTGAAAATAAAGATACCTAGTTCATATTTTACAGATCCCGTCATTTTGAAAATAATATTTAGTAGTCCAGGTGCTTAAAAAAAAAATCTTCCTCAGGGAACTTAAGCTGGGAACTGAAATTTATGATATCCGAATGGTATTTCAGTGGTCCAGTCATTCTAAAAATTATATCTATTGGTCCAAGTGTCTAAAATACATCTTCCTCAGGGAACTTAAGCTAAGAACTGAAAATTAAAATAGCTAGTTTATATTTTAGAGATCCCGTCATTTTGAAAATAATATTTACTAGTCCAGGTGCTTAAAAAACATCTTCCTCAGGGAACTTAAGCTAAGAACTGAAATATAAGATATCCGAATGGTACTTCAATGATCCAGTCATTCTAAAAATTATATCTAGTAGTTGAAGTGCCTAAAATACATCTTCCTCAGGGAACTTAAGCTGAGAACTGAAAATTAAAATACCTAGTTCATATTTTAGAGATCCCGTCATTTTGAAAATTATATTTAGTAGTCCAGGTGCTTAAAAAACATCTTCCTCAGGGAACTTAAGCTAAGAACTGAAATATAAGATATCCGAATCGTATTTCTGTGGTCCAGTCATTCTAAAAATTATATCTAGTAGTTCAAGTGCCTAAAATACATCTTCCTCAGGGAACTTAAGCTGAGAACTGAAAATTAATATACCTAGTTCATATTTTAGAGATCCCGTCATTTTGAAAATTATATTTAGTAGTTCAGGTGCTTAAAAAACATCTTCTTCAGGAAACTTAAGCTGAGAACTGAAAGTTCAGATACCTTGTTCATATTTAAGAGATCCCGTCATTTAAACAATTATATTTAGTTATCCAGGTGCTTAAAAAAAAATCTTCGTCAGGGAACTTAAGATGAGAACTGAAATTTAAGATATCCGAATGGTATTTCAGTGGTCCAGTCATTCTAAAAATTATATCTATTAGTCCAAGTGCCTAAAATACATCTTCCTCAGGGATCTTAAGCTGAGAACTGAAAAATAAGATAACCAGTTCATATTTTAGAGATAACCTCATTTTTTAAATTATATATAGTTGTCCAGGTGCTTAAAAAACATCTTCTTCAGGGAACTTAAGCTGAGAACTGAAAATTCAGATACCTTGTAAATATTTAAGAGATCCCGTCATTTTGAAAATAATATTTACTAGTCCAGGTGCTTAAAAAACATCTTCCTCAGGGAACTTAAGCTAAGAACTGAAATATAAGATATCCGAATGCTATTTCAGTGATCCAGTCATTCTAAAAATTATATCTATTAGTCCAAGTGCCTAAAAAACATCTTCCTCAGGGTACTTAAACTGAGAACTGAAAATTAAAATACCTAGTTCATATTTTAGAGATCCCGTCATTTTGAAAATAATATTTACTAGTCCAGGTGCTTAAAAACATCTTCATCAGGGAACTTAAGCTGAGAACTGAAATATAAGATATCCGAATGCTATTTCAGTGATCCAGTCATTCTAAAAATTATATCTATTAGTCCAAGTGCCTAAAGTACATCTTCCTCAGGGAACTTAAACTGAGAACTGAAAATTAAAATACCTAGTTCATATTTTAGAGATCCCGTGATTTTGAAAATTATATTTAGTTGTCCGGCTGCTTAGAAAACATCCTCTTCAGGGAACTTAAGCTGAGAACTGAAAATTAAAATAGCTAGTTTATATTTTAGAGATCCCGTCATTTTTCAAATTATATTTAGTAGTCCAGGTGCTTAAAAAAAAAATCTTCCTCAGGGAACTTAAGCTGAGAACTGAAAATTAAGATATCCGAATGGTATTTCAGTGGTCCAGTCATTCTAAAAATTATATCTATTGGTCCAAGTGTCTAAAATACATCTTCCTCAGGGAACTTGAGCTGAGAACTGAAAATTAAAATAGCTAGTTTATATTTTAGAGATACCGTCATTTTGAAAATTATATTTAGTAGTCCAGGTGCTTAAAAAACATCTTCCTCAGGGAACTTAAGCTAAGAACTGAAATATAAGATATCCGAATGGTATTTCAGTGTTCCAGTCATTCTAAAAATTATATCTAGTAGTCCAAGTGCCTAAAATACATCTACCTCAGGGAACTTAAACTGAGAACTGAAAATTTAAAGTCCTAGTTCATATTTTAGAGATCCCGTCATTTTGATAATTATATTTAGTAGTCCAGGTGCTTAAAAAACATCTTCTTCAGGGAACTTAAGCTGAGAACTGAAAATTCAGATACCTTGTTCATATTTAATAGATCCCGTCATTTAGAAAATTATATTTAGTAGTCCAGGTGCTTAAAAAAAAATCTTCCTCAGGGAACTTAAGCTGGGAACTGAAATTTTTAATATCCGAATGGTATTTCAGTGGTCCAGTCATTCTAAAAATTATATCTATTAGTCCAAGTGCCTAAAATACATCTTCCTCAGGGATCTTAAGCTGAGAATTGAAAAATAAGATACCCAGTTCATATTTTAGAGATCCCGTCATTTTAAAAATTAATTTCGTAGTCCAGGTGCTTAAAAAACATCTTCTTCAGGGAACTTAAGCTGAGAACTGAAAATTCAGATACCTTGTAAATATTTAAGAGATCCCGTCACTATGAAAATTATATTTAGTAGTCCAGGTGCTTAAAAAAACATCTTCCTCAGGGAACTTAAGATGAAAATTGAAAATTGAGATATCCGAATGTTATTTCAGTGGTCCAGTCATTCTAAAAATTATATCTAGTAGTGCAAGTGCCTAAAATACATCTTCCTCAGGGAACTTAAACTGAGAACTGAAAATTAAAATACCTAGTTCATATTTTAGAGATCCCGTCATTTTGAAAATTATATTTAGTAGTCCAGGTGCTTAAAAAACTTCTTCTTCAGGGAACTTAAGCTGAAAACTGAAAATTCAGATACCTTGTTCATATTTAAGAGATCCCGTCATTTAGAAACTTATATTTAGTAGTCAGGTGCTTAAAAAAAAATCATTATCAGGGAACTTAAGCCGAGAACTGAAATTTAAGATATCCGAATGGTATATCAGTGGTCCAGACATTCTAAAAATTATATCTATTAGTCCAAGTGCCTAAAATACATCTTCCTCAGGGAACTTAAGCTGAGGACAGAAATTTAAGATATCCGAATGGTATTTCAGTGGTCCAGCCATTCTAAAAATTATATCTAGTAGTCCAAGTGCCTAAAATACATCTTCCTCAGGGAACTTAAGCTGAGAACTGAAATTTATGATACCTTGTACATATTTTAGAGATCCCGCAATTTGAAAATTATATTTAGTAGTCCAGGTGCTTAAAAAACATCTTCTTCAGGGAACTTAAGCTGAGAACTGAAATTTAAGATATCCGAATGGTATTTCAGTGGTCCAGTCATTATAAAAATTATATCTTGTAGTCCAAGTGCCTAAAATACATCTTCCTCAAGGTACTTAAGCTGAGAACTGAAATTTAAGATATCCGAATGGTATTTCAGTGGTCCAGTCATTATAAAAATTATATCTAGTAGTCCAAGTGCCTAAAATACATCTTCCTCAGGGAACTTAAGCTGAGAACTGAAAATTCAGATACCTTGTACATATTTTAGAGATCCCGCAATTTGAAAATTATATTTAGTAGTCCAGGTACTTAAAAAACATCTTCATCAGGGAACTTAAGCTAAGAACTGAAATATATGATATCCGAATGGTTTTTCAGTGGTCCAGTCATTATAAAAATTATATCTAGTAGTCCAAGTGCTTAAAAAAAATCTTCTTCAGGGAACTTTAGCTGAGAACTGAAAATTTAGATACGTTGTTCATATTTTAGAGATCCCGTCATTTTAAAAATTATATTTAGTAGTCCAGGTGGTTAAAAAAAATCTTCTTCAGGGAAATTAAGGTGAGAACTGAAAATTAAGTTACCTAGTTTATATTTTAGAGATCGCGTCATTTTGAAAATTATATTTAGTAGTCCAGGTGCTTAAAAAAAAATCTTCCTCAGGGAACTTAAGCTGAGAACTGGAATTTAAGATATCTGAATGGTATTTCAGTGGTCCAGTCATTCTAAAAATTATATCTAGTAGTCCAAGTGCCTAAAATACATCTACCTCAGTGAACTTAAGCTGAGAACTGAAAATTGAAATAGCTAGTTTATATTTTAGAGATCCCGTCATTTTGAAAATAATATTCATTCATTCTGAAAATTATATCTAGTAGTCCAAGTGCCTAAAATACATCTTCCTCAGGGAACTTAAGCTGAGAACTGAAAATTAAAATACCTAGTTCATATTTTAGAGATCCCGTCATTTTGAAAATTATATTTAGTAGTTCAGGTGCTTAAAAAACATCTTCTTCAGGAAACTTAAGCTGAGAACTGAAAGTTCAGATACCTTGTTCATATTTAAGAGATCCCGTCATTTAGACAATTATATTTAGTTGTCCAGGTGCTTAAAAAAAAATCTTCGTCAGGGAACTTAAGCTGAGAACTGAAATTTAAGATATCCGAATGGTATTTCAGTGGTCTAGTCATTCTGAAAATTATATCTAGTAGTCCAAGTGCCTAAAATACATCTTCCTCAGGGAACTTAAGCTGAGAACTGAAATATAAGATACCCAGTTCATATTTTAGAGATACCGTCATATTAAAATTTATATTTAGTAGTCCAGGTGCTTAAAAAACATCTTCTTCAGGGAACCTAAGCTGAGAACTGAAAATTCAGATACCTTGTAAATATTTAAGAGATCCCGTCATTTAGAAAATTATATTTAGTAGGCCAGGTGCTTAAAAAAACATCTTCCTCAGGGAACTTAAGCTGAAAACTGAAAATTGAAATATCCGAATGGTATTTCAGTGGTCCAGTCATTCTAAAAATTATATCTAGTAGTGCAAGTGCCTAAAATACATCTTCCTCAGGGAACTTAAACTGAGAACTGAAAATTAAAATACCTAGTTCATATTTTAGAGATCCCGTCATTTTGAAAATTATATTTAGTAGTCCAGGTGCTTAAAAAACTTCTTCTTCAGGGAACTTAATCTGAGAACCGAAAATTCAGATACCTTGTTCATATTTAAGAGATCCCGTCATTTAGAAACTTATATTTAGTATTCAGGTGCTTAAAAAAAAATCATTATCTGGGTACTTAAGCTGAGAACTGAAATTTAAGATATCCGAATGGTATATCAGTGGTCCAGACATTCTAAAAATTATATCTATTAGTCCAAGTGCCTAAAATACATCTTCCTCAGGGAACTTAAGCTGAGAACTGAAATTTAAGATATCCGTATGGTATTTCAGTGGACCAGTCATTCTAAAAATCATATCTAGTAGTTCAAGTGCCTAAAATACATCTTCCTCAGGGAACGTAAGCTGAGAACTGAAATTTAAGATATCCGATTGGTATTTCAGTGGCCCAGTCATTTTAAAAATTATTTCTAGTAGTCCAAGTGCCTAAAATACATTTTACTCAGGGAACTTAAGCTGAGAACTGAAAAATAAGATACCTAGTTTATATTTTAGAGATCCCGTCATTTTGAAAATTATATTTAGTAGTCCAGGTGCTTAAAAAACATCTTCTTCAGGGAACTTAAGCTGAGAACTGAAATTTAAGATATCCGAATGGTATTTCAGTGGTCCAGTCATTCTAAAAATTATATCTAGTAGTCCAAGTGCCTAAAATACATCTTCCTCAGGGATCTTAAGTTGAGAAGTGAAAATTAAAATAACTAGTTCATATTTTAGAGATCCCGTCATTTTGAAATTGATATTTAGTAGTCCAGTTGCTTAAAAAAAATATTACTCAGGGAACTTAAGCTGAGAACTGAATATTCAAATACCTATTTTATTTTTTACAGATCGCGTCATTTTGAAAATTATATTTAGTTGTCCAGGTGCTTAAAAAAAAATTTTCCTCAGGGAACTTAAGCTGAGAACTGAATTTTAAGATATCTGAATGGTATTTCAGTGGTCCAGTCATTCTAAAAATTATATCTAGTAGTCCAAGTGCCTAAAATACATCTACCTCAGTGAACTTAAGCTGAGAACTGAAAATTGAAATAGCTAGTTTATATTTTAGAGATCCCGTCATTTTGAAAATAATATTCATTCATTCTAAAAATTATATCTAGTAGTTGAAGTGCCTAAAATACATCTTCCTCAGGGAACTTAAGCTGAGAACTGAAAATTAAGATACCTAGTTCATATTTTAGAGATCCCGTCATTTTGAAAATTATATTTAGTAGTTCAGGTGCTTAAAAAACATCTTCTTCAGGAAACTTAAGCTGAGAACTGAAAGTTCAGATACCTTGTTCATATTTAAGAGATCCCGTCATTTAGACAATTATATTTAGTTGTCCAGGTGCTTAAAAAAAAATCTTCGTCAGGGAACTTAAGATGAGAACTGAAATTTAAGATATCCGAATGGTATTTCAGTGGTCCAGTCATTCTAAAAATTATATCTAGTAGTCCAAGTGCTTAAAATACATCTTCCTCAGGGAACTTAAGCTGAGAACTGAAAATTAAGATACCCAGTTCATATTTTAGAGATACCGTCATTTTAAAATTTATATTTAGTAGTCCAGGTGCTTAAAAAACATCTTCTTCAGGGAACCTAAGCTGAGAACTGAAAATTCAGATACCTTGTAAATATTTAAGAGATCCCGTCATTTAGAAAATTATATTTAGTAGGCCAGGTGCTTAAAAAAAAATCTTCCTCAGGGAACTTAAGCTGAGAACTGAAATTTAAGATATCCGAATGGTATTTCAGTGTTCCAGTCATTCTAAAAATTATATCTAGTAGTGCAAGTGCCTAAAATACATCTTCCTCAGGGAACTTAAACTGAGAACTGAAAATTAAAATACCTAGTTCATATTTTAGAGATCCCGTCATTTTGAAAATTATATTTAGTAGTCCAGGTGCTTAAAAAACTTCTTCTTCAGGGAACTTAATCTGAGAACCGAAAATTCAGATACCTTGTACGTATTTTAGAGATCCCGTCATTTTGAAATTTATATTTAGTAGTCCACGTGCTTAAAAAAAAATCATTATCTGGGTACTTAAGCTGAGAACTGAAATTTAAGATATCCGAATGGTATATCAGTGGTCCAGACATTCTAAAAATTATATCTATTAGTCCAAGTGCCTAAAATACATCTTCCTCAGGGAACTTAAGCTGAGGACTGAAATTTAAGATATCCGAATGGTATTTCAGTGGTCCAGGCATTCTAAAAATTATATCTAGTAGTCCAAGTGCCTAAAATACATCTTACACAGGGAACTTAAGCTGAGAATTGAAATTTAAGATACCTAGTTCATATTTTAGAGATCCCGTCATTTTGAAAATTATATTTAGTAGTCCAGGTGCTTAAAAAACATCTTCTTCAGGGAACTTAAGCTGAGAACTGAAATTTAAGATATCCGAATGTTATTTCAGTGGTCCAGTCATTCTAAAAATTATATCTAGTTGTCCAAGTGCCTAAAATACATCTTCCTCAGGGATCTTAAGTTGAGAAGTGAAAATTAAAATAACTAGTTCATATTTTAGAGATCCCGTCATTTTCAAATTGATATTTAGTAGTCCAGGTGCTTAAAAAACATCTTCCTCAGGGAACTTAAGTAGAGAACTGAAAATTAAAATAACTAGTTCATATTTTAGAGATCCCGTCATTTTGAAAACGATATTTAGTAGTCCAAGTGCTTAAAAAACATCTTCTTGAGGGAACTTAAGCTGAGAACTGAAAATTCAGATACCTTGCTCATATGTAAGAGATCCCGTCATTTTGAAAATTATATTTAGTAGTCGAGGTGCTTAAAAAAAAAATCTTCCTCAGGGAACTTAAGATGAGAAGTGAAATTTAAGATATCCGAATGGTATTTCAGTGGTCTAGTCATTCTAAAAATTATATCTAGTAGTCCAAGTGCCTAAAATACATCTTCCTCAGGGAACTTAAGCCGAGAACTGAAATTTAAGATATCCGAATGGTATTTCAGTGGTCCAGTCATTTTAAAAATTATATCAAGTAGTCCAAGTGCATAAAATACATCTTCCTCAGGGAACTTAAGCTGAGAACTGAAATTTAAGATATCCGAATGGTATTTCAGTGGTCCAGTCATTTTAAAAAATTATATCTAGTAGTCCAAGTTCCTAAACTACATCTTACTCAGGGAACTTAAGCTGAGAACTGAAAAATAAGATACCTAGTTCATATTTTAGAGATCCCGTCATTTTGAAAATTATATTTAGTAGTCCAGGTGCTTAAAAAAAATCTTCTTCAGGGAACTTAAGCTGAGAACTGAAATTTAAGATATCCGAATGTTATTTCAGTGGTCCAGTCATTCTAAAAATTATATCTGGTAGTTCAAGTGCCTAAAAAACATCTTGCTCAGGGAACTTAAGC
Source organism: Diplolepis rosae (assembly GCA_030998225.1). Taxonomy (NCBI): domain Eukaryota; kingdom Metazoa; phylum Arthropoda; class Insecta; order Hymenoptera; family Diplolepididae; genus Diplolepis; species Diplolepis rosae. The sequence continues at coordinate 1,218,918 of JAPYXD010000158.1, read as the reverse complement.
TGAGAACTGAAATTTAAGATATCCGAATGGTATTTCAGTGGTCCAGTCATTTTAAAAAATTATATCTAGTAGTCCAAGTGCCTAAAATACATCTTACTCAGGGAACTTAAGCTGAGAATTGAATAATAAGATACCCAGTTCATATCTTAGAGATCCCGTCATTTTAAAAATTATATTTAGTAGTCCAGTTACTTAAAAAACATCTTCCTCAGGGAATTTAAGCTGAGAACTGAAATTTAAGATATCCGAATGGTATTTGAGTGGTCCAGTCATTTTAAAAATTATATCTAGTAGTCCAAGTGCCTAAAATACATCTTCCTCAGGGAACTTAAGCTGAAAACTGAAAATTAAGATACCCAGTTCATATTTTAGAGATCCCGTCTTTTTGAAAATTATATTTAGTCGTCCAGGTGCTTAAAAAACATCTTTTTCAGGGAACTTAAGCTGAGAACTGAAATTTAAGATATCCGTATGGTATTTCAGTGGACCAGTCATTCTAAAAATCATATCTAGTAGTCCAAGTGCCTAAAATACATCTTCCTCAGGGAACTTAAGCTGAAACCTGAAATTTAAGATATCTGAATGGTATTTCAGTGGTCCAGTCATTCTGAAAATTATATCTAGTAGTGCAACTGCCTAAAATACATCTTCCTCAGGGAACTTAAGCTGAAAACTTAAAATTAAGATACCTAGTTCATATTTTAGAGATCCCGTCTTTTTGAATATTTTATTTAGTGTTACAGGTGTTTAAAATTGAGCTTTTTCTTTGAACTTAAGCTGAGAACTGAAATTTAAGATATCCGTATGGTATTTCAGTGGACCAGTCATTCTAAAAATCATATCTAGTAGTTCAAGTTCCTAAAATACATCTTCCTCAGGGAACTTAAGCTGAAAACTGAAAATTAAGATATCCGAATGGTATTTCAGTGGTCCAGTCATTCTAAAAATTATATCTAGTAGTCCAAGTGCCTAAAATACATCTTCCTCAGGGAACTTAAGCCGAGAACTGAAAAATAAGATACATACAAAATATTTTAGAGATCCCGTCATTTTGAAAATTATATTTAGTAGTCCAAGTACTTAAAAAACATCTTGATCAGGGAACTTAAGCTAAGAACTGAAATATAAGATATCCGAATGGTATTTCAGTGGTCCAGGCATTCTAAAAATTATATCTAGTAGTCCAAGTGCCTAAAATACATCTTCCTCAGGGAACTTAAGCTGAGAACTGAAAATTAAAATAGCTAGTTTATATTTTAGAGATCCCGTAATTTTTCAAATTATATTTTGTAGTCCAGGTACTTAAAAAAAAATCTTCCTCAGGGAACTTAAGCTAAGAACTGAAAATTCAAATACCTAGTTTATATTTTACAGATCCCGTCATTTTGAAAACTATATTTAGTAGTCCAGGTGCTTAAAATACATCTTACTCGGGGAACTTAAGCTGAGAATTGAATAATAAGATACCCAGTTCATATCTTAGAGATCCCGTCATTCTAAATATCATATCTAGTAGTTCAAGTTCCTAAAATACATCTTCCTCAGGGAACTTAAGCTGAGAACTGAAATTTAAGATATCCGAATGGTATTTGAGTGGTCCAGTCATTTTGAAAATTATATTTAGTAGTCCAGGTGCTTAAAAAACATCTTCTTCAGGGAACTTAATCTGACAACTGAAAATTCAGATACCTTGTACATATTTTAGAGATCCCGTCATTTTGAAAATTATATTTAGTAGTCCAGGTGCTTAAAAATCATCTTCATAAGGGACCTAAAGCGAAGAACTGAAATATAAGATATCCGAATGGTATTTCAGTGGTCCAGTCATTCTAAAAATTATATCTAGTAGTCCAAGTGCCTAAAATACATCTTCCTCAGGGAACTTAAGCTGAGAACTGAAAATTAAGATACCTAGTTCATATTTTAGAGATCCCGTCATTTTGAAAATTATATTTAGTAGTCCAGGTGCTTAAAAAACTTCTTCTTCAGGGAACTTAATCTGAGAACCGAAAATTCAGATACCTTGTACGTATTTTAGAGATCCCGTCATTTTGAAAATTATATTTAGTAGTCCAGGTGCTTAAAAAAAAATCTTCCTCATGGAACTTAATCTGAGAACTGAAAATTCAGATACCTTGTACATATTTTAGAGATCCCGTCATTTTGAAAATTATATTTAGTAGTCCAGGTGCTTAAAAAACATCTTGATCAGGGAACTTAAGCTAAGAACTGAAATATAAGATATCCGAATGGTATTTCAGTGGTCCAGGCATTCTAAAAATTATATCTAGTAGTCCAAGTGCCTAAAATACATCTTCCTCAGGGAACTTAAGCTGAGAACTGAAATTTAAGATATCCGAATGGTATTTCAGTGGTCCAGTCATTTTAAAAATTTTTTAGTAGTCCAAGTGCCTAAAATAGATCTTACACAGGGAACTTAAGCTGAGAACTGCAAAATAAGATACCTAGTTCATATTTTAAAGATCCCGTCATTTTGAAAATTATATTTAGTAGTCCAGGTGCTTAAAAAACATCTTCTTCAGGGAACTTAAGCTGAGAACTGAAATTTAAGATATCCGAATCGTATTTCAGTGGTCCAGTCATTCTAAAAATTATATCTAGTAGTCCAAGTGCCTAAAATACATCTTCCTCAGGGAACTTAAGCTGAGAAGTGAAAATTAAAATAACTAGTTCATATTTTAGAGATCCCGTCATTTTCAAATTGATATTTAGTAGTCCAGGTGCTTAAAAAACATCTTCCTCAGGGAACTTAAGTTGAGAACTGAAAATTAAAATAACTAGTTCATATTTTAGAGATCCCGTCATTTTGAAAACGATATTTAGTAGTCCAAGTGCTTAAAAAACATCTTCTTCAGGGAACTTAAGCTGAGAACTGAAAATTCAGATACCTTGCTCATATTTAAGAGATCCCGTCATTTTGACAATTATATTTAGTAGTCCAGGTGCTTAAAAAAAAATCTTCGTCAGGGAACTTAAGATGAGAACTGAAATTTAAGATATCCGAATGGTATTTCAGTGGTCTAGTCATTCTAAAAATTATATCTAGTAGTCCAAGTGCCTAAAATACATCTTCCTCAGGGAACTTAAGCCGAGAACTGAAATTTAAGATATCCGAATGGTATTTCAGTGGTCCAGTCATTTTAAAAATTATATCTAGTAGTCCAAGTGCATAAAATACATCTTCCTCAGGGAACTTAAGCTGAGAACTGAAATTTAAGATATCCGAATGGTATTTCAGTGGTCCAGTCATTTTGAAAATTATATCTAGTAGTCCAAGTGCCTAAACTACATCTTACTCAGGGAACTTAAGCTGAGAATTGAATAATAAGATACCTAGTTCATATTTTAGAGATCCCGTCATTTTGAAAATTATATTTAGTAGTCCAGGTGCTTAAAAAAAATCTTCTTCAGGGAACTTAAGCTGAGAACTGAAATTTAAGATATCCGAATGTTATTTCAGTGGTCCAGTCATTCTAAAAATTATATCTAGTAGTGCAACTGCCTAAAATACATCTTCCTCAGGGAACTTAAGCTGAGAACTGAAATTTAAGATATCCGAATGGTATTTCAGTGGTCCAGTCATTTTAAAAAATTATATCTAGTAGTCCAAGTGCCTAAAATACATCTTACTCAGGGAACTTAAGCTGAGAATTGAATAATAAGATACCCAGTTCATATCTTAGAGATCCCGTCATTTTAAAAATTATATTTAGTAGTCCAGTTACTTAAAAAACATCTTCCTCAGGGAATTTAAGCTGAGAACTGAAATTTAAGATATCCGAATGGTATTTGAGTGGTCCAGTCATTTTAAAAATTATATCTAGTAGTCCAAGTGCCTAAAATACATCTTCCTCAGGGAACTTAAGCTGAAAACTGAAAATTAAGATACCTAGTTCATATTTTAGAGATCCCGTCTTTTTGAAAATTATATTTAGTCGTCCAGGTGCTTAAAAAACATCTTTTTCAGGGAACTTAAGCTGAGAACTGAAATTTAAGATATCCGTATGGTATTTCAGTGGACCAGTCATTCTAAAAATCATATCTAGTAGTCCAAGTGCCTAAAATACATCTTCCTCAGGGAACTTAAGCTGAAACCTGAAATTTAAGATATCTGAATGGTATTTCAGTGGTCCAGTCATTCTGAAAATTATATCTAGTAGTGCAACTGCCTAAAATACATCTTCCTCAGGGAAATTAAACTGAGAACTGAAAATTAAAATACCTAGTTCATATTTTAGAGATCCCGTCATTTTGAAAATTATATTTAGTAGTCCAGGTACCAAAAAAACAACTTCTTAATGGAACTTAAGCTGAGAACTGAAATTTAAGATATCCGTATGGTATTTCAGTGGACCAGTCATTCTAAAAATCATATCTAGTAGTTCAAGTTCCTAAAATACATCTTCCTCAGGGAACTTAAGCTGAAAACTGAAAATTAAGATATCCGAATGGTATTTCAGTGGTCCAGTCATTCTAAAAATTATATCTAGTAGTCCAAGTGCCTAAAATACATCTTCCTCAGGGAACTTAAGCCGAGAACTGTAAATTCAGATACCTTGTTCATATTTTAGAGATCCCGTCATTTTGAAAACTATATTTAGTAGTCCAGGTGCTTAAAAAACATCTTGATCAGGGAACTTAAGCTAAGAACTGAAATATAAGATATCCGAATGGTATTTCAGTGGTCCAGGCATTCTAAAAATTATATCTAGTAGTCCAAGTGCCTAAAATACATCTTCCTCAGGGAACTTAAGATGAGAACTGAAATTTAAGATACCTAGTTTATATCTTAGAGATCCCGTAATTTTGAAAATTATATTTAGTAGTCCAGGTACTTAAAAAAATCTTCCTCAGGGGACTTAATCTGAGAACTGAAAATTCAGATACCTTGTACATATTTTAGAGATCCCGTCATTTTGAAAATTATATTTAGTAGTCCAAGTGCCTAAAATACATCTTCCTCAGGGAACTTAAGCTGAAACCTGAAATTTAAGATATCCGAATGGTATTTCAGTGGTCCAGGCATTCTAAAAATTATATCTAGTAGTCCAAGTGCCTAAAATACATCTTCCTCAGGGAACTTAAGCTGAGAACTGAAATTTAAGATATCCGAATGGTATTTCAGTGGTCCAGTCATTTTAAAAAATTATATCTAGTAGTCCAAGTGCCTAAAATACATCTTACTCAGGGAACTTAAGCTGAGAATTGAATAATAAGATACCCAGTTCATATCTTAGAGATCCCGTCATTTTAAAAATTATATTTAGTAGTCCAGTTACTTAAAAAACATCTTCCTCAGGGAACTTAAGCTGAGAACTGAAATTTAAGATATCCGAATGGTATTTCAGTGGACCAGTCATTCTAAAAATCATATCTAGTAGTCAAAGTGCCTAAAATACATCTTCCTCAGGGAACTTAAGCTGAGAACTGAAAATTCAGATACCTAGTTTATATTTCAGTGGTCCAGTCATTCTAAAAATTATATCTAGTAGTCCAAGTGCCTAAAATACATCGTCCTCAGGGAACTTAAGTAGAGAACTGAAAATTAAATTAACTTGTTCATATTTTAGATATCCCGTCATTTTGAAAATTATATTTAGTAGTCCAGGTGCTTAAAATACATCTTCCTCAGGGAACTTAAGCTTACAACTGAAAATTCAGATAACTAGTTTATATTTTAGAGATCCCGTCATTTTGAAAATTATATTTAGTAGTCCAGGTACTTAAAAAAAATCTTCGTCAGGGAACTTAATCTGAGAACTGAAAATTCAGATACCTTGTACATATTTTAGAGATCCCGTCATTTTGAAAATTATATTTAGTAGTCCAGGTGCTTAAAAAACATCTTGATCAGGGAACTTAAGCTAAGAACTGAAATATAAGATATCCGAATGGTATTTCAGTGGTCCAGGCATTCTAAAAATTATATCTAGTAGTCCAAGTGCCTAAAATACATCTTCCTCAGGGAACTTAAGCTGAGAACTGAAATTTAAGATATCCGAATGGTATTTCAGTGGTCCAGTCATTTTAAAAATTATATCTAGTAGTCCAAGTGCCTAAAATACATCTTACTCAGGGAACTTAAGCTGAGAATTGAATAATAAGATACCCAGTTCATATCTTAGAGATCCCGTCATTTTAAAAAATTAAATTTAGTAGTCCAGGTACTTAAAAAACATCTTCCTCAGGGAACTTAAGCTGAGAACTGAAATTTAAGATATCCGAATGGTATTTGAGTGGTCCAGTCATTTTAAAAATTATATCTAGTAGTGCAACTGCCTAAAATACATCTTCATCATGGAACTTAAGCTGAAAACTGAAAATTAAGATACCTAGTTCATATTTTAGAGATCCCGTCATTTTGAAAATTATATTTAGTCGTCCAGGTGCTTAAAAAACATCTTCTTCAGGGAACTTAAGCTGAGAACTGAAATTTAAGATATCCGTATGGTATTTCAGTGGACCAGTCATTCTAAAAATCATATCTAGTAGTACAAGTGCCTAAAATACATCTTCCTCAGGGAACTTAAGCTGAAAACTGAAAATTAAGATATCCGAATGGTATTTCAGTGGTCCAGTCATTCTAAAAATTATATCTAGTAGTCCAAGTGCCTAAAATACATCTTCCTCAGGGAACTTAAGCCGAGAACTGAAAAACAAAATACCTAGATCATATTTTAGAGATCCCGTCATTTTGAAAAATATATTTAGTAGTCCAGGTGCTTAAAAAACATCTTCTTCAGGGAACTTAAGCTGACAACTGAAAATTCAGATACCTAGTTTATATTTTAGAGATCCCGTCATTTTGAAAATTAAATTTAGTAGTCCAGGTACTTAAAAAAAAATCTTCCTCAGGGAACTTAATCTGAGAACCGAAAATTCAGATACCTTGTACGTATTTTAGAGATCCCGTCATTTTGAAAATTATATTTAGTAGTCCAGGTGCTTAAAAAACATCTTGATCAGGGTACTTAAGCTAAGAACTGAAATATAAGATATCCGAATGGTATTTCAGTGGTCCAGTCATTCTAAAAATTATATCTAGTAGTCCAAGTGCCTAAAATACATCTTCCTCAAGGAACTTAAGCTGAGAACTGAAATTTAACATATCCGAATGGTATTTCAGTGGTCCAGTCATTCTAAAAATTATATCTAGTAGTGCAACTGCCTAAAATACATCTTCATCATGGAACTTAAGCTGAAAACTGAAAATTAAGATACCTAGTTCATATTTTAGAGATCCCGTCATTTTGAAAATTATATTTAGTAGTCCAGGTGCTTAAAAAACATCTTCTTCAGGGAACTTAAGCTGACAACTGAAAATTCAGATACCTAGTTTATATCTTAGAGATCCCGTCATTTTGAAAATTATATTTAGTAGTCCAGGTACTTTAAAAAAAATCTTCCTCAGGGAACTTAATCTGAGAACTGAAAATTCAGATACCTTGTACATATTTTAGAGATCCCGTCATTTTGAAAATTATATTTAGTAGTCCAGGTGCTTAAAAAACATCTTGATCAGGGAACTTAAGCTAAGAACTGAAATATAAGATATCCGAATGGTATTTCAGTGGTCCAGGCATTCTAAAAATTATATCTAGTAGTCCAAGTGCCTAAAATACATCTTCCTCAGGGAACTTAAGCCTAGAACTGAAAAACAAAATACCTAGATCATATTTTAGAGATCCCGTCATTTTGAAAAATATATTTTGTGGTCCAGGTGCTTAAAATACATCTTCCTAAGGGAACTTAAGCTTACAACTGAAAATTCAGATACCTAGTTTATATTTTAGAGATCCCGTCATTTTGAAAATTATATTTAGTAGTCCAGGTACTTAAAAAAAAATCTTCCTCAGGGAACTTAATCTGAGAACCGAAAATTCAGATACCTTGTACGTATTTTAGAGATCCCGTCATTTTGAAAATTATATTTAGTAGTCCAGGTGCTTAAAAAACATCTTGATCAGGGAACTTAAGCTAAGAACTGAAATATAAGATATCCGAATGGTATTTCAGTGGTCCAGGCATTCTAAAAATTATATCTAGTAGTCCAAGTGCCTAAAATACATCTTACTCAGGGAACTTAAGCTGAGAACTGAAAATTAAATTAACTAGTTCATATTTTAGAGATCCCGTCATTTTGAAAATTATATTTAGTAGTCCAGGTGCTTAAAAAACATCTTCTTCAGGGAACTTAAGCTGACAACTGAAAATTCAGATACCTAGTTTATATTTTAGAGATCCCGTCATTTTGAAAATTAAATTTAGTAGTCCAGGTACTTAAAAAAAAATCTTCCTCAGGGAACTTAATCTGAGAACTGAAAATTCAGATACCTTGTACATATTTTAGAGATCCCGTCATTTTGAAAATTATATTTAGTAGTCCAGGTGCTTAAAAAACATCTTGATCAGGGAACTTAAGCTAAGAACTGAAATATAAGATATCCGAATGGTATTTCAGTGGTCCAGGCATTCTAAAAATTATATCTAGTAGTCCAAGTGCCTAAAATACATCTTCCTCAGGGAACTTAAGCTGAGAACTGAAATTTAAGATATCCGAATGGTATTTGAGTGGTCCAGTCATTTTAAAAATTATATCTAGTAGTCCAAGTGCCTAAAATACATCTTCCTCAGGGAACTTAAGCTGAAAATTGAATAACAAGATACCCAGTTCATATCTTAGAGATCCCGTCACTTTCAACATTATATTCAGTAGTCCAGTTGCATAAAAAACATCTTCCTCAGGTAACTTAAGCTAAGAACTGAAATATAAGATATCCGAATGGTATTTCAGTGGTCCAGGCATTCTAAAAATTATATCTAGTAGTCCAAGTGCCTAAAATACATCTTCCTCAGGGAACTTAAGATGAGAACTGAAATTTAAGATATCCGAATGGTATTTCAGTGGTCCAGTCATTTTAAAAAATTATATCTAGTAGTCCAAGTGCCTAAAATACATCTTACTCAGGGAACTTAAGCTGAGAATTGAATAAATAGATACCCAGTTCATATCTTAGAGATCCCGTCATTTTAAAAATTATATTTAGTAGTCCAGTTACTTAAAAAACATCTTCCTCAGGGAACTTAAGCTGAGAACTGAAATTTAAGATATCCGAATGGTATTTGAGTGGTCCAGTCATTTTAAAAATTATATCTAGTAGTCCAAGTGCCTAAAATACATCTTCCTCAGGGAACTTAAGCTGAAAACTGAAAATTAAGATACCTAGTTCATATTTAAGAGATCCCGACATTATGAAAATTATATATACTCGTCCCTGTGCTTAAAAAACATCTTGATCAAGGAACTTAAGCTAGGAACTGAAATTTAAGATATCCGAATGGTATTTCAGTGGTCCAGTCATTCTAAAAATTATATCTAGTAGTCCAAGTGCCTAAAATACATCTTCCTCAGGGAACTTAAGCTGAGAACTGAAATTTAAGATATCCGAATGGTATTTCAGTGGTCCAGTCATTTTAAAAAATTATATCTAGTAGTACAAGTGCCTAAAATACATCTTACTCAGGGAACTTAAGCTGAGAATTGAATAAATAGATACCCAGTTCATATCTTAGAGATCCCGTCATTTTAAAAATTATATTTAGTAGTCCAGTTACTTAAAAAACATCTTCCTCAGGGAATTTAAGCTGAGAACTGAAATTTAAGATATCCGAATGGTATTTGAGTGGTCCAGTCATTTTAAAAATTATATCTAGTAGTCCAAGTGCCTAAAATAGATCTTCCTCAGGGAACTTAAGCTGAAAACTGAAAATTAAGATAGGTATCTTAATTTTAGAGATCCCGTCTTTTTGAAAATTATATTTAGTCGTCCAGGTGCTTAAAAAACATCTTTTTCAGGGAACTTAAGCTGAGAACTGAAATTTAAGATATCCGTATGGTATTTCAGTGGACCAGTCATTCTAAAAATCATATCTAGTAGTTCAAGTTCCTAAAATACATCTTCCTCAGGGAACTTAAGCTGAAAACTGAAAATTAAGATATCCGAATGGTATTTCAGTGGTCCAGGCATTCTAAAAATTATATCTAGTAGTCCAAGTGCCTAAAATACATCTTCCTCAGGGAACTTAAGCTGAGAACTGAAATTTAAGATAACTAGTTTATATTTTTTAGATCCCTTAATTTTTAAAATTAAATTTTGTAGTCCAGTTAATTAAAAAAAAATCTTCCTCAGGGAACTTAATCTGAGAACTGAAAATTCAGATACCTTGTACATATTTTAGAGATCCCGTCATTTTGAAAATTATATCTAGTAGTCCAAGTGCCTAAAATACATCTTACTCAGGGAACTTAAGCTGAGAATTGAATAATAAGATACCCAGTTCATATCTTAGAGATCCCGTCATTTTAAAAATTATATTTAGTAGTCCAGTTACTTAAAAAACATCTTCCTCAGGGAATTTAAGCTGAGAACTGAAATTTAAGATATCCGAATGGTATTTCAGTGGTCCAGTCATTCTAAAAATCATATCTAGTAGTTCAAGTTCCTAAAATACATCTTCCTCAGGGAACTTAAGCTGAAAACTGAAAATTAAGATATCCGAATGGTATTTCAGTGGTCCAGTCATTCTAAAAATTATATCTAGTAGTCCAAGTGCCTAAAATACATCTTCCTCAGGGAACTTAAGCCTAGAACTGAAAAACAAAATACCTAGATCATATTTTAGAGATCCCGTCATTTTGAAAAATATATTTTGTGGTCCAGATGCTTAAAATACATCTTCCTAAGGGAACTTAAGCTTACAACTGAAAATTCAGATACCTAGTTTATATTTTAGAGATCCCGTCATTTTGAAAATTATATTTAGTAGTCCAGGTACTTAAAAAAAAATCTTCCTCAGGGAACTTAATCTGAGAACTGAAAATTCAGATACCTTGTACGTATTTTAGAGATCCCATCATTTTGAAAATTATATCTAGTAGTACAAGTGCCTAAAATACATCTTACTCAGGGAACTTAAGCTGAGAATTGAATAATAAGATACCCAGTTCATATCTTAGAGATCCCGTCATTTTAAAAATTATATTTAGTAGTCCAGTTACTTAAAAAACATCTTCCTCAGGGAATTTAAGCTGAGAACTGAAATTTAAGATATCCGTATGGTATTTCAGTGGACCAGTCATTCTAAAAATCATATCTAGTAGTTCAAGTTCCTAAAATACATCTTCCTCAGGGAACTTAAGATGAAAATTGAAAATTGAGATATCCGAATGGTATTTCAGTGGTCCAGTCATTCTAAAAATTATATCTAGTAGTCCAAGTGCCTAAAATACATCTTACTCAGGGAACTTAAGTTGAGAACTGAAAACTAAATTAACTAGTTCATATTTTAGAGATCCCGTCATTTTGAAAACGATATTTAGTAGTCCAGGTGCTTAAAAAACATCTTCCTCAGGGAACTTAAGCTGACAACTGAAAATTCAGATACCTAGTTTATATTTTAGAGATCCCGTCATTTTGAAAATTAAATTTAGTAGTCCAGGTACTTAAAAAAAAAATCTTCCTCAGGGAACTTAATCTGAGAACTGAAAATTCAGATACCTTGTACATATTTTAGAGATCCCGTCATTTTGAAAATTATATTTTGTAGTCCAGGTGCTTAAAAAACATCTTGATCAGGGAACTTAAGCTAAGAACTGAAATATAAGATATCCGAATGGTATTTCAGTGGTCCAGTCATTCTAAAAATTATATCTAGTAGTCCAAGTGCCTAAAATACATCTTCCTCAGGGAACTTAAGCTGAAAACTGAAAATTAAGATACCTAGTTCATATTTTAGAGATCCCGTCATTTTGAAAATTATATTTAGTCGTCCAGGTGCTTAAAAAACATCTTTTTCAGGGAACTTAAGCTGAGAACTGAAATTTAAGATATCCGTATGGTATTTCAGTGGACCAGTCATTCTAAAAATCATATCTAGTAGTCCAAGTGCCTAAAATACATCTTCCTCAGGGAACTTAAGCTGAAACCTGAAATTTAAGATATCTGAATGGTATTTCAGTGGTCCAGTCATTCTGAAAATTATATCTAGTAGTGCAACTGCCTAAAATACATCTTCATCATGGAACTTAAGCTGAAAACTGAAAATTAAGATACCTAGTTCATATTTTAGAGATCCCGTCATTTTGAAAATTATATTTAGTCGTCCAGGTGCTTAAAAAACATCTTCTTCAGGGAACTTAAGCTGAGAACTGAAATTTAAGATATCCGTATGGTATTTCAGTGGACCAGTCATTCTAAAAATCATATCTAGTAGTTCAAGTTCCTAAAATACATCTTCCTCAGGGAACTTAAGCTGAAAACTGAAAATTAAGATATCCGAATGGTATTTCAGTGGTCCAGTCATTCTAAAAATTATATCTAGTAGTCCAAGTGCCTAAAATACATCTTCCTCAGGGAACTTAATCTGAGAACTGAAAATTCAGATACCTTGTACATATTTTAGAGATCCCGTCATTTTGAAAATTATATTTAGTAGTCCAGGTGCTTAAAAAACATCTTGATCAGGGAACTTAAGCTAAGAACTGAAATATAAGATATCCGAATGGTATTTCAGTGGTCCAGGCATTCTAAAAATTATATCTAGTAGTCCAAGTGCCTAAAATACATCTTCCTCAGGGAACTTAAGCTGAGAACTGAAATTTAAGATACCTAGTTTATATCTTAGAGAACTCGTAATTTTGAAAATTATATTTAGTAGTCCAGGTACTTAAAAATAAATCTTCCTCAGGGAACTTAATCTGAGAACTGAAAATTCAGATACCTTGTACATATTTTAGAGATCCCGTCTTTTTGAAAATTAAATTTAGTAGTACAAGTGCCTAAAATACATCTTACTCAGGGAACTTAAGCTGAGAATTGAATAATAAGATACCCAGTTCATATCTTAGAGATCCCGTCATTTTAAAAATTATATTTAGTAGTCCAGTTACTTAAAAAACATCTACCTCAGGGAACTTAAGCTGAGAACTGAAATTTAACATATCCGAATGGTATTTGAGTGGTCCAGTCATTTTAAAAATTATATCTAGTAGCGCAACTGCCTAAAATACATCTTCCTCAGGGAACTTAAGCTGAAAACTGAAAATTAAGATACCTAGTTCATATTTTAGAGATCCCGTCATTTTGAAAATTATATTTAGTCGTCCAGGTGCTTAAAAAACATCTTCTTCAGGGAACTTAAGCTGAGAACTGAAATTTAAGATATCCGTATGGTATTTCAGTGGACCAGTCATTCTAAAAATCATATCTAGTAGTACAAGTGCCTAAAATACATCTTCCTCAGGGAACTTAAGCTGAAAACTGAAAATTAAGATATCCGAATGGTATTTCAGTGGTCCAGTCATTCTAAAAATTATATCTAGTAGTCCAAGTGCCTAAAATACATCTTCCTCAGGGAACTTAAGCCGAGAACTGAAAACTAAGATACCTAGTTCATATTATAGAGATCCCGTCATTTTGAAAAATATATCTAGTAGTCCAAGTGCTTAAAATACATCTTCCTCAGGGAACTTAAGCTTACAACTGAAAATTCAGATAACTAGTTTATATTTTAGAGATCCCGTCATTTTGAAAATTATATTTAGTAGTCCAGGTACTTAAAAAAAAATCTTCCTCAGGGAACTTAATCTGAGAACCGAAAATTCAGATACCTTGTACGTATTTTAGAGATCCCGTCATTTTGAAAATTATATTTAGTAGTCCAGGTGCTTAAAAAACATCTTGATCAGGGAACTTAAGCTAAGAACTGAAATATAAGATATCCGAATGGTATTTCAGTGGTCCAGTCATTCTAAAAATTATATCTAGTAGTCCAAGTGCCTAAAATACATCTTCCTCAGGGAACTTAAGCCGAGAACTGAAATTTAAGATATCCGAATGGTATTTCAGTGGTCCAGTCATTTTAAAAATTATATCTAGTAGTCCAAGTGCCTAAAATACATCTTACTCAGGGAACTTAAGTTGAGAACTGAAAACTAAATTAACTAGTTCATATTTTAGAGATCCCGTCATTTTGAAAACGATATTTAGTAGTCCAGGTGCTTAAAAAACATCTTCCTCAGGGAACTTAAGCTGACAACTGAAAATTCAGATACCTAGTTTATATTTTAGAGATCCCGTCATTTTGAAAATTAAATTTAGTAGTCCAGGTACTTAAAAAAAAATCTTCCTCAGGGAACTTAATCTGAGAACTGAAAATTCAGATACCTTGTACATATTTTAGAGATCCCGTCATTTTGAAAATTATATTTTGTAGTCCAGGTGCTTAAAAAACATCTTGATCAGGGAACTTAAGCTAAGAACTGAAATATAAGATATCCGAATGGTATTTCAGTGGTCCAGTCATTCTAAAAATTATATCTAGTAGTCCAAGTGCCTAAAATACATCTTCCTCAGGGAACTTAAGATGAGAACTGAAATTTAAGATATCCGAATGGTATTTCAGTGGTCCAGTCATTTTAAAAAATTATATCTAGTAGTCCAAGTGCCTAAAATACATCTTACTCAGGGAACTTAAGCTGAGAATTGAATAATAAGATACCCAGTTCATATCTTAGAGATCCCGTCATTTTAAAAATTATATTTAGTAGTCCAGTTACTTAAAAAACATCTTCCTCAGGGAATTTAAGCTGAGAACTGAAATTTAACATATCCGGATGGTATTTGAGTGGTCCAGTCATTTTAAAAATTATATCTAGTAGTGCAACTGCCTACAATACATCTTCCTCAGGGAACTTAAGCTGAAACCTGAAATTTAAGATATCTGAATGGTATTTCAGTGGTCCAGTCATTCTGAAAATTATATCTAGTAGTGCAACTGCCTACAATACATCTTCCTCAGGGAACTTAAGCCGAGAACTGAAAAACAAAATACCTAGATCATATTTTAGAGATCCCGTCATTTTGAAAAATATATTTAGTAGTCCAGGTACTTAAAAAACATCTTCTTCAGGGAACTTAAGCTGACAACTGAAAATTCAGATACCTAGTTTATATTTTAGAGATCCCGTCATTTTGAAAATTATATTTAGTAGTCCAGGTACTTAAAAAAAAATCTTCCTCAGGGAACTTAATCTGAGAACCGAAAATTCAGATACCTTGTACGTATTTTAGAGATCCCGTCATTTTGAAAATTATATTTAGTAGTCCAGGTGCTTAAAAAACATCTTGATCAGGGAACTTAAGCTAAGAACTGAAATATAAGATATCCGAATGGTATTTCAGTGGTCCAGGCATTCTAAAAATTATATCTAGTAGTCCAAGTGCCTAAAATACATCTTACTCAGGGAACTTAAGTTGAGAACTGAAAACTAAATTAACTAGTTCATATTTTAGAGATCCCGTCATTTTGAAAATTATATTTAGTAGTCCAGGTGCTTAAAAAACATCTTCTTCAGGGAACTTAAGCTGACAACTGAAAATTCAGATACCTAGTTTATATTTTAGAGATCCCGTCATTTTGAAAATTAAATTTAGTAGTCCAGGTACTTAAAAAAAAATCTTACTCCGGGAACTTATTCTGAGAACCGATAATTCAGATACCTTGTACATATTTTAGAGATCCCGTCATTTTGAAAATTATATTTAGTAGTCCAGGTGCTTAAAAAACATCTTGATCAGGGAACTTAAGCTAAGAACTGAAATATAAGATATCCGAATGGTATTTCAGTGGTCCAGGCATTCTAAAAATTATATCTAGTAGTCCAAGTGCCTAAAATACATCTTCCTCAGGGAACTTAAGATGAGAACTGAAATTTAAGATATCCGAATGGTATTTCAGTGGTCCAGTCATTTTAAAAAATTATATCTAGTAGTCCAAGTGCCTAAAATACATCTTACTCAGGGAACTTAAGCTGAGAATTGAATAATAAGATACCCAGTTCATATCTTAGAGATCCCGTCATTTTAAAAATTATATTTAGTAGTCCAGTTACTTAAAAAACATCTTCCTCAGGGAATTTAAGCTAAAAACTGAAATATAAGATATCCGAATGGTATTTCAGTGGTCCAGGCATTCTAAAAATTAAATCTATTAGTCCAAGTGCCTAAAATACATCTTCCTCAGGGAACTTAAGCTGAGAACTGAAATTTAAGATATCCGAATGGTATTTCAGTGGTCCAGTCATTTAAAAAAAATTATATCTAGTAGTCCAAGTGCCTAGAATACATCTTACTCAGGGAACTTAAGCTGAGAATTGAATAAATAGATACCCAGTTCATATCTTAGAGATCCCGTCATTTTAAAAATTATATTTAGTAGTCCAGTTACTTAAAAAACATCTTCCTCAGGGAATTTAAGCTGAGAACTGAAATTTAAGATATCCGAATGGTATTTGAGTGGTCCAGTCATTTTAAAAATTATATCTAGTAGTCCAAGTGCCTAAAATACATCTTCCTCAGGGAACTTAAGCTGAAAACTGAAAATTAAGATACCTAGTTCATATCATAGTATCCAGGTACTTAAAAAAAAATCTTCCTCAGGGAACTTAATCTGAGAACTGAAAATTCAGATACCTTGTACATATTTTAGAGATCCCGTCATTTTGAAAATTAAATTTAGTAGTCCAGGTACTTAAAAAAAAATCTTCCTCAGGGAACTTAATCTGAGAACTGAAAATTCAGATACCTTGTACATATTTTAGAGATCCCGTCATTTTGAAAATTATATTTAGTAGTCCAAGTGCCTAAAATACATCTTCCTCAGGGAACTTAAGCTGAGAACTGAAATTTAAGATATCCGAATGGTATTTCAGTGGTCCAGTCATTTTAAAAAATTATATCTAGTAGTCCAAGTGCCTAAAATACATCTTACTCAGGGAACTTAAGCTGAGAATTGAATAATAAGATACCCAGTTCATATCTTAGAGATCCCGTCATTTTAAAAATTATATTTAGTAGTCCAGTTACTTAAAAAACATCTTCCTCAGGGAACTTAAGCTAAGAACTGAAATATAAGACATCCGAATGGTATTTCAGTGGTCCAGACATTCTAAAAATTATATCTATTAGTCCAAGTGCCTAAAATACATCTTCCTCAGGGAACTTAAGCTGAGAACTGAAATTTAAGATATCCGAATGGTATTTCAGTGGTCCAGCCATTATAAAAATTATATCTAGTAGTACAAGTGCCTAAAATACATCTTACTCAGGGAACTTAAGCTGAGAATTGAATAAATAGATACCCAGTTCATATCTTAGAGATCCCGTCATTTTAAAAATTATATTTAGTAGTCCAGTTACTTAAAAAACATCTTCCTCAGGGAATTTAAGCTGAGAACTGAAATTTAAGATATCCGAATGGTATTTGAGTGGTCCAGTCATTTTAAAAATTATATCTAGTAGTCCAAGTGCCTAAAATACATCTTCCTCAGGGAACTTAAGCTGAAAACTGAAAATTAAGATACCTAGTTCATATCATAGTATCCAGGTACTTAAAATAAAATCTTCCTCAGGGAACTTAATCTGAGAACTGAAAATTCAGATACCTTGTACATATTATAGAGATCCCGTCATTTTGAAAATTATATTTAGTAGTCCATTTTCTTAAAAAACATCCTCTTCAGGGAACTTAAGCTGAGAACTGAAACTTAAGATATCCGTATGGTATTTCAGTGGACCAGTCATTCTAAAGATCATATCTAGTAGTTCAAGTTCCTAAAATACATCTTCCTCAGGGAACTTAAGCTGAGAACTGAAATTTAAGATATCCGAATGGTATTTCAGTGGTCCAGTCATTCTAAAAATTATATCTAGTAGTCCAAGTGCCTAAAATACATCTTACTCAGGGAACTTAAGCTGAGAATTGAATAATAAGATACCCAGTTCATATCTTAGAGATCCCGTCATTTTAAAAATTATATTTAGTAGTCCAGTTACATAAAAAAAATCTAAAAATTTAAGATATCCGAATGGTATTTCAGTGGTCCAGTCATTCTAAAAAATTATATCTAGTATTCCAAGTGCCTAAAATACATCTTCCTCAGGGAACTTAAGCTGAGAACTGAAATTTAAGATATCCGAATGGTATTTCAGTGGTCCAGTCATTTTAAAAAAATTATATCTAGTAGTCCAAGTGCCTAGAATACATCTTACTCAGGGAACTTAAGCTGAGAATTGAATAATAAGATACCCAGTTCATATCTTAGAGATCCCGTCATTTTAAAAATTATATTTAGTAGTCCAGTTACTTAAAAAACATCTTCCTCAGGGAATTTAAGCTGAGAACTGAAATTTAAGATACCCGAATGGTATTTGAGTGGTCCAGTCATTTTAAAAATTATATCTAGTAGTCCAAGTGCCTAAAATACATCTTCCTCACGGAACTTAATCTGAAAACTGAAAATTAAGATACCTAGTTCATATCATAGTATCCAGGTACTTAAAAAAAAATCTTCTTCAGGGAACTTAATCTGAGAACTGAAAATTCAGATACCTTGTACATATTTTAGAGATCCCGTCATTTTAAAAATTATATTTAGTAGTCCAGTTACTTAAAAAAAATCTTCCTCAGGGAAATTTAAGATATCCGAATTTTATTTCAGTGGTCCAGGCATTCTAAAAATTATATCTAGTAGTCCAATTGCCTAAAATATATCTTACTCAGGGAACTTAAGCTGAGAACTGAAATTTAAGATATCCGAATGGTATTTCAGTGGTCCAGTCATTTTAAAAAATTATATCTAGTAGTCCAAGTGCCTAAAATACATCTTACTCAGGGAACTTAAGCTGAGAATTGAATAATAAGATACCCAGTTCATATCTTAGAGATCCCGTCATTTTAAAAATTATATTTAGTAGTCCAGTTACATAAAAAACATCTACCTCAGGGAACTTAAGCTAAGAACTGAAATATAAGATATCCGAATGGTATTTCAGTGGT